>OY743104.1:28383494-29633494 GCA_963555685.1 Acrobasis consociella | reverse complement strand
CGTGTTGATCCGTCCTAAAACAAAAACATATGTCTCAGATTCGTTGGATCCTCATTTGTGCTGCTTTCTTTTTCTTCTTTAAACATAACAAACATGTCAATGGAATCTAAAGAGTCTGAAAAGGTCGACTAGTTCCGATCGGTTTAGATGATCATCAGAGCGAGTGTAAGCTACGGCGTCCCGGCGGATTCGCTGTCTTTAAAGCACTGAGATACTGAGTGTTCTCACACTGGCCTTTTGCGACTACACTTTTTTATTAAATCGTGTTAAGAGTAGTATCCTGGGTCAAAAATAAATTACTGATAAGAGAATAAAACGTCACAAAATAATGTCACATGTAATCAATCATATACAGTTTTCAACGTGATTTTAGATTTATTAATGCAGACTTCACGGCGGCATGCAACTTTATACAAATTCCATAGAGAATGATTGTTTTGACTTACCTATAGACGGGGACACCAGCCTTCATCAACACGTTAGGGTTCATGATGGTGACCAGCTGGTGGAGAAGGTCGGGCTGCAGTTGGAACAGCTCCGGTGCTTCGGCCTTCATGGCCGCTTCGAACTGCTCCGCCTTGGAACTTGGGACTCCATACCTGAGTGAAAGGATATTTCAAAATATTTTACAGGGCTTAAACCTAAAAAACCTGTAATCATCATCATCAGTTGTCAAAAACTCACTCCTGGACATACGCCTTCATTAAAATAACATCCCAATAACTGGGATACTATGACGGGATGTTATATATTATTTGCATACAATACATACATAGTGTATCAATAACCACAGACCACTTTTAGCGTTATTTAAAAACTCAAAGGCCGCTTTTATTGTGATAAAAAAATTCCAAAGGCCACTTTTAGCGTTTTATAAAATTGGCTATTTATATTTATCCAAACTCACCAGGTCTTGGGCTCGCCCCAGTGCAAGTAGTTGATGGAGTAGCTCCAGTGGTCCTCGTTGTGCCAGCAGAATGTCGCGAAGCACATGCCCACGTACAGCCACGGGACCTAAGCAGATAGCAATTTAGACTGATGAATTTTACAGAAAGACTAGAACCTATAATCAGTAGTATTGCACTACGTATAACTGATTGGAAGAGTGCAGATTTTTTTAAATTGCAAACTGTTAACATGTAACAGTTTGCTGTAGTTTTGTGCTCAGAATAGGGCCACTACCACACTATGCGGATCGTAAGAGATGGCTAAAGGGCTAAGCACAAAAATCTTATCCAACAGCTTTAATTGGGTACTAAACACAATTTTTCTTTTTAATTCATATCAAAAAGTAACATAATCTGAAACTGGAAACAAACATAGTATTATTTGTTTCACATACAATATTGTCCAAAAACAAACACGTACGAAACAAATTAAATGAACAATACTCACCTTCATGCCCGATATGTCAGCATTGATGTGTCCAAGCACAGAGCCTTCCAAGACCGGCAGGTTGTTCAAATTCCAGCTGGATTCCGCATACTGTTGCTCACCGGGGTATAGGTGAGCGCTGGATTTCGTTGGAAACCCTGGCAAGAAAAAAGGCAATCAGATAGAGTACACTTTTTGGCTTTTATTTGATAACCATTTTAAAGTTTTCTTTAGATTTGCAAAGGATAATCAGGGACAATTGTTGCTTATCAGCATGACTTTTAATGTCACGAAAACCTCTTTCAGAATTCTCAACTCCTCGACTGTTTCCAACAATAATTAACCCTTGGTTCCTTTTTTTGTCGTCAGATCTAAGTTTTATCTGTTTTCATATGTAGGTATGTATGTATATTTCTATGGAATGTTCTGCAGCCTAAACGGCTAGATGAATTTAAGCTTGAGAGGTGTTGTTATATTTGGGTATATAATGCAGTCAGGTCTTTATTTATTTTTAAATTACTTGTCTTAAATCTAAGGGTTTCATTCTGTTATGCTTTTAGTGGATATGTTCTTAATTTCCCTGATGATATGGCCTGTCCACTTCCATTTTAGAGAGAGTAAATTTCATTATACAAGGCGCTTTTAAATAAACTAGAAAAATATTTTAAGAAGTCATTCAGTCTTTAACTTTTAACAACTTTTCCGATGAATATTACCTGATCCATGGTCCATAGAGTGCAAGTCGGCGCCGTACTCGACGGTGACATCCTCGTCGATTGAAGACACGATACGCCAGAACTCTTTCTCTACAGTCGATGTAGGGACCATCTGTTTGTAAAATAAACATTTTTTTATTTTGTTACGCAATCAAAAGCAAATTATATATTTTGGATATTCGACTGCTAGTAAATTTAAAACATTTAGTGATAAATCCTCTAAGTACTTGTAATATTAGTTAATAGATTCAGGTTTTACTTTGCGGAAGTCAATGTTACATGCTAGGTGATTTGAATACTATCAGAAAGAAGTAATTTAAAAGCAAGGTTTCTCTTTTTTATTCTCCTCAAAATGAATTAAATCGGCGAGGATATGTTGTTTTATCACAAAGATGCCATGACCACCTTGCAGCTTAGGGATGTTACGAATATTCGCATTCGCGTATGCAAATGGTTCGCATCGTTTTAAACATTCGCATAGACATTCGCATTCGCATCAGTCAGTGCGAAGGTGTGTCATGCCTATCGCCAGCGCGGCGCATCTCTCTGCGTTTCGGGGATTCGCGCATAACGTTATTATTTCGACCAATAGGAAGTGTTTGGTTTTTGTTTTAGTTGCAGTATGATGTAATTGCTCACTAGTTAAACAAATAGTTAATTGTATTTCAAACTGTATGTTCAAATTTTAGATAACAATCAATTTTATGGCCACGGGAATGACAAGTGAAATATGGAGATTTTCTGATTAAAATGCATGTGTACCTATGTATTCTGTAATTCTTACTTGATGTCTGTCTACATTCGTAATCGCACATTCGCAGCCTTAACATTCGTATTCGCATTCGCATTTGCATTCGCGAATGTAGAAAAATTGACATTCGTAACATTCCGGTTTCAGCTTTATTCTTATTTGAGCTTCATGTTATCATAATATTGCATTGTCATGTGATACACGTATACGTGAAAATTTCAATTTTATCCGAAACCGGGAAATAAGTCCGATTTTACTTACAAGATTTGACTACAGACAGACAGACAACAGTACAGATAAAAATAATCAAAGCTTGAAAAAAGTTTATTTGCTAAGCAAATTAAAAAAACCCAAACTGTCAAAAATGCAACGGCTGAACCGATTTTCATCAAATATATCAACCAACAAACAACCGCAAGAAAAAATGCTTTCTCGTAAATAACCGCATCGAAATCGGTCCCTCCGTTCGAGCGCTACGATGCCACAGACAGATAGATAGACAGACGTTAGCGCTAAACTTATAACACCCCTCTTTTTTTCGGGGGTTAAATTTTACTTTGGGATATTTAGTTTGTTTTTATGGCAACAGGAAAGAAAAGTGAAATATAGCGATTGATAGATAGATGATAGATATAGATAGATAAATTCATTTATTGATTAATTATTAATTCACATGTACGTATGTTTTTACTTTTTTTTTAATACTTGTTGTCTGTCTACATTCGCATTCGCACATTCGCAGTGTAAACATTCGTATTCGCCTTCGCGAAGGTAGAAAAATTGACATTCATAACATCCCTGTTCGAGCTCCAGCGTCATTTCAGCTTCATGTTATCATAATATTACATTGTCCTGCGGTACATGTATGCATGCAAAATTTCAACTTAATCGGAATCCGGGAAGTAAGTCCAATGTAGTCCAAGATTTGAAAGACAGACAGTCAACGGGACAGATGAAAAAATAATAAAAGCTTATTGGCTAAGCAAATTAAAAAATCCGAAAACGTCAAGTACGCATGGACTGAACGGACTTCGTTCGGGCGCTACGATGCCACAGACAGATAGACCAACATACATTAGCGTCAAACTCAGCGTCAAAACCTCAAACACTATTTTTTGTCGGGGTTAAAAATACTTGGTTTCTGATTATAAGTACTTACGTGCACGGGCATGTTAAAGTAGTCACTCTTGAACTGGTCGGCCATTTCCCCAAACTGTTGCAGCGTGTACTCTCTGGAAGCTTGCTCGAAGCCGAAAGCTTCGGCTGGTTTTGATACCTGGGTAGAGAAAATGGTGATCAGATCTTTTATTTTTAGAAATTCAGGACGTAGATAGGACAGATATTTGTAATTTTTTTTAAATTCCCATTTCTGTTCCACTGCTGGGCAAAGGCCTCCCCTCTTTTCTTCCATGACATTCTGTCCCTGGTATGTGGTTTTAACTTTGCAATAATGTTGGAATGCTTTAAAGTCGTCTGCCGGTCTCGTCTTCGATCTATCTCTCTGTCTACATCCATCAATTGGAATCCAGCCTGTGGCTATGTGCTTCCATCTTTCTGAGTGCACGTGGTTTTCTTTTAAACACGATTAATAAAAGTCTAAAATAACGTATTTTATATGGAAAGATAAAAAAAAATTTTTTGTGACCTGAAGGCAGCACAATCAGGTCCAATCGACGGTTGTCATTGGACCATTAGTTGACAGGCTATTTGGCTTTGTCAAATGTAACTTATAACAGCAGCTTGTTAGACCTAACGTCACTGTGCTGCCATCTAGTGTCCCATATTTTTAAAAACCCTTGAAATATTTATGTTTTCGTTAAGGTCATTCAGAAGAACTTCGCTCGCTTCTCCCATATTTACCTCTTCAGCGAGGCAGACCGGGCACCGCCAGTCGCCTTTGGGCACGTCCGCGAGGGGGGGCACCAGGCAGAAAGTGTGATAGGAATCATCGCAGCCATCACAGAGTAACATCTGTTCTTCGATGTCTCCGCGCCCGCACACGTGGCACATGTACTTGGCCAGCTGTTGGTCAGAAGATTGTTGTTAAAGTCTATTCATTCAACTGGATGGCATGCTTTCGGAGTACCGACAAAGGCGCAACGGCTTTAAAAGGCGCGGCCTTTGTGGCGCACCGACGGCGTGCACACCATTTCAACAAATGAACTATAGCAAACGAGCAAAGCCTTTCAAATAATAGGAAATGCGCATAGACACACATACTGCCCCCCCCCCCCCCCTTTCTCCATTCTCCTTTATTTTAGCATGTTTCACATCCTCAGGGTATCATTATACTCTTTTATCTGAAAATCAAAGAGGAGGCACACCTAAGCCCTGCTTTGAGTCTATCGCCCCATGATGGGCAGTCATGGTCAATATGTACTGACCGGGTCGTCGGGGTTGTGCGGCAGCTCGTGCGGCGGCGCGGGCGTGACAGACACTGTCATGTTGGACATGCGGTGCTCGCGCAGGCGCGTGGAGCGCGGGACGCGAACCCGCGACCCGGCGCCGCAACTGCCCGCCGCAGACATCCACTTGTTCTCGCGGGGACCTGGGAGGACCAATCTATGTTATTGACTTCTACGAATGACATTGACGTTTCTTTCATTTTAGTCTGGAAGAATACTAAAGTTAATGTATGGCAATCACTGTTTTCATTCCTTTTTCCACCTTTTCACCCTACTTCTTCTAGTATCAGGGTTCTCCTGTTTCACTGGCGACCGTTTCTTTTCTTCATCTTTTCCTCACCTTCATCACTTCCGGACAGGGCCTGGCTTCAGCCGCCGGCATCATCTATTATCATTTTTCGTTCCTTTTTCCACCTCGTCGCCCACTATAACACTGAAAGTGGGCTTTGAGTCTTGTCTCTTTGGGCTCTATCTGCATAAAGCGGCAAAACCCAAAATACTCTGTCTGCCCCATTAGCAATAAAGCCGTGATAGTTCGTATACTCACTCCTCCTAGTTTCCGGGTTATCCTCTTTAACCGGCGACTTCTTCTTTTCTTCATCTTTGACGGGAGACTTGACCTTCCTCTCTGGCTCGTCAGCACCAGCCAGCGCGCCCTCGGTGTGGCTGCCCTCGGCCTTGGGCTCGGGCTCGGCGGGCTTGTAGCGGCGCACGGTGGGCGGCGGCGTGGCCGCGGGCGGGCACTTGCTGGCCGAGCGGCTGCGGGTCGCCGGGTTGCTCTTCTCGGGGGTCTGTTCGCCTTTCACCTCGATTTTCTGTTGGGAATTCTAAATTTATTGAAAACATTAGGTTAGTCTTAAAATATATTAGATCGAACAGAATGAAACATAAGTTAAACGCACACTTGTCTGAATCGAACGCATCGAACGGGCCGAACGAAATTAATTTTAAATTCACCTCGCTTACACGACCTCGTCGAATCGTACGAATCTGAATTTTAGTAATTTTTATTCGATTTATTTTAAATGTTACAAATAAAATAAAAATTTCGTCAAGATTCATCACAATTCACAGTGCGACAGGTGTAAGGAAATGGAAACGATCCTTTCAGCGCGGTCGTTAGTTTCGCTGCGGATAGATATACGAGGCTTCGATGGATTCGACGCGTTCTGCTCGGATAAGTGTGAATTCACCTTTAAAATGTCACATTTTTTTGCCACAACTTGCGACCAATTATTTTCCAAATTCATGCTCCCTTGGTCTCGTTTCCAACGGCCATTGCAGGAATCCGCCTTGTTATAACACCCCATCGATCTGAGTACATCTGGCAGACCCTATTACCAACTGAGCATTATAATATGCACAAACGTCCATGTCCGGCATATACTAGGATTCCTTCAAGCTTCGAACCACCTCGCCACGTGTCGAGTAATCAATTCCTATTAAATAACCCGTGTGGTGACAGCAGAGTCGAATACATTTTGTCAGCACAAATTTTTGTTATTCGAGGAGCTCGGTGAAGGTCCGGAGTGAAGCGACACCAGGCGTGATCCGCACCTAGATGTGTGCAAGTCAAATCCCAAAAAAAATCTCGAGATCTTCCATGCTTCGGCAGGCACCTATAAGCCGTTCATCATTATATGGCTGTCAACAACCAGATGCCTTTAGGCAGCCTGAAAATCTGACACCCGTGTTGGCCACTTACACACGAAAAACAAACAAACCACCCCTTTTTTCTCCCACAAGTGTCGTAAGAGCCGACAGAGGGAGGTACCTGTGGGTTACAAAGAAGTAGCATCTTCTGTACAACGACTTTATACCATTTACTTTGATCACCAACCCACCCGCTTAGCGTGGTAATTATGGGCAGGTCTTCCATTTACTGGGAGAGGCCAGTCCAGCAATGGACTGATGTAAGTAAAAGATTACAATCTCACCGTCTCTTTATTGTCTCCGATGGCGCCATTGCTCTTGAACACGTCGTACGGGTACAGAATCCGCTCGTAGTGGTTCTTGAGGATAGAACCTATGCCCTTCCCGTGAGGGTGGCCCATGCGCCGCGCGATCTTCGACCATTTGCGCTCTGCTGAGCATACTTCGAAGCCGCCTGTTGGTAGAAATGAAAGTTTAAGCACAACCTTTATGGACTATCCCGACTTTATACCTAAGAGGACATCTACAGACTAAATATTATGTCTTAGCAATAATAATAATAATGGCAATGGGCAGCTAGGTTAGCTTTTGTAATGTATTTTGTACTTTACTTTATATTCTACTTTTTATAAATTTATTGTGACTAATATTTAAAAACTAATAAAGACTAATAACTAATAAAGAAAAACAATAAAATTATTTTTTTCCTCCAATAAACAATCAATAATATTCAATAGTATCCAAATGTGACAGTTAAATTTGAATTTGAAAGTTTCAAAAAGCTAAAATTCTGCGTTACTCTATATGAAAAGACCCAAATGGGACCAAAGACCTAGAATACAGAGTATTTTTGGTTTTTAACCCCCGACAAAAAGAGGGGTGTTATAAGTTTGACGTTATCGTCTGTTGGTCTGTCTGCCTGTCTGTCTGTCTGACCGTCTGTTAGTCTGTGGCATCGTAGCGCTCAAGCGGATGGACCGATTTCGATGCGGGTTTTTTACGTAAAAATGTTTGATGAAAAATCGCTTAAGCTATTTCAAAGTTATTGGGGGTTAACGCTTGAAAGCAGATGACCTGTTGCGTTGGTTTGAATCTTATTTTCGTGATAATTCGTAGTAGCAGGTGAAGGGCTTTTGTTCATCATTCGTTCCTGTAACTTTTGGCGTTCCACAAAGGTTCTCGGTTCTTATGTCGGGTCCTTATTATTCAATTTATTTGTTAAGGCGCGTACAGACTGCTGTAACGTGACATGTACTGTATCATTTGCCGGCCACACTGCTGCAATGTAACACAATTATCTTAGTTTGGACTAGGGATGTTACGAATATTCGTATATGCAAATGGTTTGCATAGTTTTAAACATTCGCAACGACATTCGCATTCGCATCAAACAGTGCGAATATATGTGCAGGTCATGATATGCCTATCGCCCGCGCGGCGAGCCACCGCGCCGCATCTGTCTGCGTTTCGGGGATTCGCGAATAGCGTAATTATTTCAACCAATAGGAAGCGTTTATTTCACGTGAGTCTTTTGTGATTGCTTGATTTGTTTTGTTTAAATTGCAGTCTGTTGTAATGTAATTGCTCATTAGGTAAACAAATAGTTTTTTGTATTTTAAACTATTTTGGAACTAATATGGCAGTTTATTATGGCACCAGGAATGAAAAGTGAAATATGTTTTATATATATATATTTTTGATTAAAATGAAGGATTATTCATTACTATATTATTATTTTTTCTAATACTTGAAGTCTACATTGGCATTCGCAGCCTAAACATTCGCATTCGCGAATGTAGCAAATTTGCCGTTCGTAACATCCCTGGTTTGGACGTCTTGAGCGCACGAACCGCGCATTTCACGCGCGCGCTACGAGTGTTACTAAACTTACAAACCATGCGCGGAACGATCCGAAATTGGGTATTTTCCTAAGTCAAAAATAAATTATTTTGTACTGATAACAAAATAAAACGTCGCAATATAATGTCACTTGTCTTTGAACATATCTATTTTAAGGTGATTGCGAACCTTGGCCGTCCATACATTTTGTTTTACAGCAATTCTCTTAATGTGGATAGTGTTTCTCATATTACAATCGATTTTCCAATTTTCATGAAGTTGTAGTGCTCGCCTTTAAAATCTGTCATAATAATTTACAGTACTTTACAAGAAAAACGATATTTAAAACAAGACAAAAATTAACATTTCTAACAATGTGTGCGTAATAAATAGAATTCATTTTGCGGTGACATCTAGCAGATTTATTACAAACTACTGCATTTGTCTAATTTGACAGCTCAATGCTTGCAACGACAAACTTGGACATCATCTAGATGGCGCTGTAATAAAAATATCTAAATGTACCTAGTAATAAGTCAGAAGACTTAGCTCAAACAGAATGAACGTTGCCGTCCCGCTAGCAGCGGGCAACGCGCAAAATGTAGTAGGTACATAGCGGCACGAGACGGCAACGTTGTTTGCTTTTGAAACCGAATGCATTTCTCTCCAAGTCTCCACAATATTTCTAATTTCTACGATATGAGTTCGTTCTGAAACTGAAACAAATATTTTTTACAAAACATATATTAATTAAAAGAAATAATTATAGGTATATACTTAGTAGGTAAACATGTACATATTAATAAACAAAAAATAAGTATTTATAATTTATGTTTTGAAAATAATAATAAAATACCGAAAAATTATTCTTTACTTTTTATTTAGAATTTCACAATAAACCTACGAACTTCTGAACGTGACTTATCTAATCTACTTGCTTTAGTCCCATATCTCTGAATCTACTACATGAACAATCAAATTAGCAAAACCTGGACCTGGACATAGTTCATAAATTCGTTGTTTAAATTATTTTATGGGATATTTATATATATATTATTTTTTTACTTAACCTGTACTGTCCCACTGCTGGGCAAAGGTCTCCCATATTTATATTAAATATCAAATATTCATTGGATATCTATACATATCTATACATATAATAAAACAGTAAAAAAAGTGTGTCTGTACATTAAATATATTTCCAAAAAAAATATTGGGGGCGATGGAGACGTTGTAATAGAGTAAGAATTTTTTAAAAAAATGTCTGTCTGTTTGTCTGTATGTCTGTATGTCTGTTTGTCTGTTTGTCTGTTTGTCTGTTTGTCTGTTTGTCTGTTTGTCTGTTTGTACACGCTAATCTCCGGAAATACTGGACGGATTCGAACGAAACTTTTTTTTGTTATATAGGTATTAAGCCTGGGCAACATATAGGGTATAAATGATTTTGGGAAATGGAACGCCTGATGCAGAACCATAATGGTCCAGCTAAACTATAGAGATATAAAAATGCCGCCTTAGTAAAAGTTGTTCAGCCTGATGAGCATTTTCCAGAGACATAAAGTCCACGCGAACGAAGTCGCGGGCTTCGGCTAGTATTATATAAAAATCTGCGATCGTACCTATCTTCTCTGTATTTATGTTCACGCCAAAGAAGTATTACTTCTATCTAACGCGTGTAGATTGTACATAAGTACACGCCATCGAGTACACACACTCTTTTTTTAGGGTTCCGTACCCAAAAGATAAAAACGGGTCCCTATTACTAAGACTTCGCCGTCTGTCCGTCTGTCTGTCACCAGGCTGTATCGCAAGAACCGCGATAGCTAGATAGTTGAAATTTTATAATAACAACAAATACTAAAAACAAAACAAAATAAAATAAATATGGGACGCTCCCATACAACAAATGCGATTTTTTATTGATAATGGTACGGAACCCGCATTAGTGTTAGTATAGTGCGCGAATCCGATTCGCACTTGACCGGTTTTTTTGATTGCAGGTTTGAAACGATGTACCGATTTGACATAAGTTGAAATCATTTGAATATTTAATATAATTTATAGGCAAGTTGTATCTAGTTGAGATTCGTTTACGTCGCCTGGGTGTCTGATAGTAGTGACACGCTACATGTAAGTATACACATTTCAGTGGTCGCCGCAGTATAAAACCGGCTGTTTAGTTAAAATTACATAAAGCGGCGAGCAAAAATGCCTTCATCCACGGCGGTGCAAGAAAAGTACGGATGTCACGGATGACGTTTTTGCCAGGACTTCTTGTCTGCGTGGTCGAGCGACTCGTGATATTTTGTAATATTGTTATTTGTACGATAATATACGTGATTCAACATTTCATATTAGAATCTGTTTCAAAATGTTTTCCTAAGTTGCAACTTGCCGCCACGTTTGAAACACAAGTCTCGAACTTGTTTTGGGTTTGATTGATTTAAAAGTCTGTGTGATTTGTCCGTATATATTTTTGTATAGATTTATATTTAAAATTTATTTCAGGTCCATGGGAATATACGTGTCAGGAAAATGCAGAAGTGTTTCTTTTTTTGTTTCACTTCTATTACATAAACTCTAACAGAGGTTTGCCGTCTCCATCATCCATCATTTCAACAGAATAATGACTACAACATTTAACAATTTATGTCGGCAGAAATCACTATCAATTTGTATCATTCTATCTGTATGAATTGTTTTTTTTTTTCAGTAATAAATATTAAACTTCAATAAAAAGAAAATTCAACAATGTGTACGATTTGGTTTTATTAAAAAATACAATGCATGTACAATGACGACGTTTGTTGCGCGGTGGTTTTTCCTTCCACCAAATGGTCTAAACTCTAAACGAGTGCCCCGACACAAGGCTTGATTAGCTATCAGAGTCAAAGCTGTGGTTGACAAATATGCAATCTGAGATCATTTTTTTGTGTTTAAAATGATTTTCGGCTGTTTGAAATAATAACTGAAAATATGCGCTATCCAGTTTTTTTTTAATAGTGCCATCTAGTGGCGATACTCAAATCTATAACCATAGTCTATAACAATGCTTTACGCCATCTTCATGCTTTTTTAAGCTCCTGTCGTAGTGTGAGTGAGTGTAGAGATACGAGACAAAATGACAGATTTTATTTTGGAGCATTTTTCTGAATACATTGACTGAAGAATAATAGTATGCCATTAAATAAATAAAAGAGTATGTTACAGGCTCGCCGATCAAAAATGTTTGCCTACCAGTAATCCATTACACAAGAATTTTAAAAAAACCTGAAAATATTGAAATCAACGCCATCTAGCGAAAAAAGTTTAATGAAGAGCCCTTTGCATTCACCTTAAGAGCGCTATTTGACTCCAAAAATCTATGACGTCATCTGCGTGTATTTCATACAAAATCCCATAGAAACTGTTTGTTTTGACGTTTAGAAAAAAGAATCTGATTTGACTTGTTGGAAAATAGCGTATTTGAAAGTTTTTCTGACGCACACAAAGGGGCGCGCAACAATTCGCGCACGAACTACATGAAAAAACAATGGATGACACTGAAGGGTGGAGTAAGGAGGCGCTCAGTTTGCCTTTTTACACAAACTTTTATTAAAAACCTCCAACAGGATGCATGGTCGGAAATCACAAAGGTGATGTGTATGCCGGGAGAAAAATTGTAATAACAAATAATTATTAGTCTTCGATCTTCGTACCGTCGCGAAAAGATGAAAAAAAAAGAAAAGGTAAGAATAATAAAACAAAGAACTGTTTTTATTATTAAATAGGTATTTTGTTTCGGTTTATTTATTTAGTCTAGGCTGCAAGTGGAGATCCGTATGCAAAATATGCAGACCGCATTCTGATTTATGATATTTGTTATAGTGATTGGTATTTGCGGTTTGCATATCTTGCGAACGAAATTCTCATTGGCACTTACAATAATACACTGAGCATTTGAAGTTATTGCCATTTATTTAACTTGTAAACCTTCTCACATAAAGGATAAATGCAATCATTTAAAAGTAAGGAAAATAACAGAGCAAGGTATCAAACCCCGCTAGTAGGAAAACTCAACAAGCTGTGAAACATATGCTGATACAGTCCGTGTTCGCGGCTGAATGATGGAAACAGGGGGTTACTCCAATGGCGGTACGCAAGACGGGCGGTACTGCGTATCCGCGTTTCGGTGACAAAAGAGTTTTTAAATTTATAAAATCACCAGAAAATTGCTTGTTGTTGCAGGAAGATCTTGAATCTATACTGTCAAAATAATTTACTTCAGCTAAATAATTGAAAAATGGGCAAATAAACTAACGCCTAGACGGTCGACGTCGCAGGGGAAGGCCCTGAAAGAGATGGCGCGATGACCTCAACGCTTTCCATCGTGAGTGGTCAACAAAGGATGGAGATGATAGAGAAACGCGTGGAAGACTCTCGCATAGGCGAGAAGATATATAAAAACTCGTTTTCCACCGTCCAATGCCGTCTCTTATTAGAGGACCCTTAGTTCTGTCTGTCTGTATCTTAGAAAAATATTAACCCAGACAGCGGCCATATCTGGCTATTTATCGCAAGTAATTATTGCATTTTATGGTCATTTTATAGCTGGGCGAATGGCGACTTCTCGGCGGCATTAAGACTCGCCATTTTGTTCATGGAAATGTCAATCGAAAAGCTGAAACACAGAAACTAAATTTTTGTATTGTGTATTTGTATCTTTATAAAAGTAATAATTTTTGTACATTGCAACCCTAATTTCGACGTTCGAAGGTCTTCGCAAGTTTTTATCGACATAAAGAAAGACCATCTTTTAAATCCAAATATGTCCAACAAAACTCATTGAACCACACCGGATAGTAGGGCTCATTAGCCGTTGGGTAAAAATTAAAGGAGGCTCCACACAATGTTATTTTAAAAAGCTCTTAACAGCAAACATGCTACAGTCACTAAAATTGTTAATAAAAGATCACTAAACTAACACACACACATTCTTGCTACACAGCAAAATTCTGGAGGGATTTGCAACTACTATTTACTGCAGCTGGACACTTTTGCAACTGTTCCCCCATACGAGATGGTCTTTCTTTATTTCTATACTCCATGACTAAATCGAACAAAACATTAAAGTATTTATCTTTGTTTATTGGTGGATAATTTTTTTTCATAATGAAAGTAATTTTACAAAACATTAAAGTATTTATCTTTGTTCATTAGTGGATAATTTTTTTTCATACTGAAAGTAATTTTAAAGTTCATTTACAATTTAATATTATTACCGTTAAAGACAAGATTGACTAATATTCTAAAAGAAAAATCTCTAATACCAACCTGCTTCTCTCACAATCTTGTGTAGAGCATACAAATCCAGGGGCTTCCTCTCGACGGTAGGGATCTTGAGCACGGAGCCCTGCAGCTCCCAGAATTTGATGATCTGGTCCAGGAAGTTGAGTTTCACTCGGGTAATGGCCTAGAGCAAGTGCAAAATTTATATGAGCCTTTAATACAATATTTGATTATTTTTTATGATTATTCTTTATATTAGGAAGTAACCCACCACCCATGCTGGTCTGGGAGAAATAAAAAAAACTTAGAATGTACCAGCTGCTTCTCTTCCCACGCAGATCGTAAAAGCCGATCGAGGGAATGGGCAAAAATGCAAATCATGTTATCCCTTTAACTGTCGGACGCCCGGAGCGGGCGTCTGATGTATTGTTTTACTATTGTGTCTGCTATGCCGACATTCGAAGGGTTAACAGGCGATGCGGCTAGCAACCCATCACTGTATTGATTGCTTTTCCATCTTCTCGCCCACCATGACGCTAAAAGTGGCTTTAGGGTCTTGCGGCCCTGGGCTCTGCATAGAACCGCAAGACCCAAAATGCTCTGTCTGCCCCATTAGGGATAAAGACGTGATAGTATGTTAGGAAGTAACGTAATCTAAAACTTAAAAACAAAGAGAATTAGTTGAATCTGTTTAAATATAAACAAGTTCTATTTTTTTTATCATGTGGATTCAGTCAGGCGTCTGACGTCACTCATTAGGTTTTACGCGAAGGAAAAGAGATAACGAGATGTCCCCACCACTCGCCTACTTATTTTATACATATATTTGAAGTACTAATTGCTGTTTCATCAAATGTATTACAGGTTCATCACCTGGTCTTTTTGTCTTCACTGCAGGAGCATGACTCTCTCTGTACTACCAAAGCCATACTTGGCCAGAGTAGCCAGAGGACTTTGGCCTACACCTACGCTACGCCTTCTATTGAGTGTGTGGTATTTCAATAAAGTAAATTCTATTCTATTCTATACTCTCCTTGCTGGCCAGACAGATTGGAGAGGTCTCTTTGATGTTTATATATTGTAAGCTTTGTTCAGCTTGTATCTCTGTATCCACGGAAAGAATGGCACCGCCGCAACGCCCCTATTCTACTCTGCCAGAAACCACACAGCAATGTTACTTGTAAAGTAATGTTTTTCGTATAAAATATTGTCTAAAAACAAACCTAGTCAAATACATTATACTTTGTTACTCTAATATTGCTTTAATATTTCATTTCATTTAACTATCAGGTCTTTTTAGTCTCCACTGCAGGAGCACGACCCTCTCTGTACTACCAGTCATACTTGGCCAGGGCAGCCAGAGGACTTGGCCTACACTCTCAGGTTGGAGAGGTCTCATTGATGTTTATTAACTTTGTTTAGCTTGTATTTCCTAAGTCGCCTTCTACGACATCCACGGGAAGACTTGGAGTGGTCCTATTCTACTCAGCCCGAAGCCACACGGCTTATTGCTTTAATATCTATAAAAGGAAACCTTTGTAGTCCTTCAAAAATTACTAAATGAGAATTTTATTCTTTCAGAAACATAGTCCAAGACAAATAAACAGCCACAGGAAGGTATGGAAGGCCAGAAACCACACAATCGAATTAAGAAACCTCTCAGACTTTTGTTTTAGATGAATTTCTGCTTTGGTGACAAGTCATGGAACAGCATATATAGGTGTCTGTGAATTATTTTCTGCATTCTTTGTAAAAAATTTATTTGTCGCTCATATACGCGTGACGCATCGTTTCAAAATCCGTGTGGATATACAGCTGTTAAAAGTTTATAATACTGTTGCATTATGAAATTAAACAAATGTGAATTTTTTGGAACAAGTTTTTCTAGTATTTTATCGTCCCATCAAGCGATGGCGTGAATAAAAATATAAATGTGCCTGACTATAATTAAATGTATATCTGTTTACCAACTGAACACTTACCTCTAACTCATTCAACCTCTGTATTCGAGGAGTGAAGCGGAGGCGGTCCACGTCTACAGCGAATGGTGGCTGCCAGTGCTGTAACAAGCAAAATAAACAGATGTTGAAAAGCAATTAAATGATCAAATCTACAAACAAAAGAAGCTCTAAACTCGAGTGACTTTTAGTGGTAGATAGAGTCCAAACCTTTCTTGAATTAGGTGACGGGTCATTCCATCATTTCGGGTGTTACATTTGTGTAGCCAAAATCTAAATTTTTATGTGTTTTGTAAAGTGTGCGTTTCAAGTGTTTCACGATTCTGCCTCTATCTCCTGACCATTGTTACACTTATTTATGATCCAGCGAATTTTCTTAGAAAAGCATTCCTAAAAATTACAGGCCTTCAAAAGTATAATAATTACCAACCATCTACCACATATCACTGTCATAAATAGAGGTTTACTATTTTTTTATCTATTTTTACTACGTTTCGGGTGTTACCATGGTTCTGTTTCGGGTGCTACGAGTACAAAAATCAAACACTTTCTTTCAAATAGATCATAGTGTATTTATTAAGTGTATGGTATTCTTTATTTTAGTATACACTTAATAGTGTGTATTATTTGTATGTAGTTTATTATTTTTACATATAGTCTTTTCACCCTGTACATATTCAAGTTTTGCACTATGTCATTCTTCACATCACACAAACTTGGCTTGATTGGTTGAGAGAAGCCTTAGATTTTAAATCCGCCATACACTTGTATTTGTGTATAAAATTAAATATATAAATAAACACTTTATTTGGACAAATTGGTACATTATTAGATCTAGGCGTGAACACAGGGGAGCGCAGGGTAGCACCCACACCCCTCAATCCGTGGTGCAGTCCCGCGCCGCTATTGCTCTCTTGCTCCACTCCTGGGTCAGTGACGGGGGCAAGAGAGAGCGGCTCAGCGCACGCAGCGAATTTTTACACTTGTCAAATCGAATTTTCCGCCCTTGTAGTCAACTTTCCCCAGCTCCGATTGATGACTCTATGTATATAAATTAGCCGAATCGATTTGGCCGCCCTTTTAGTCAACTCCCACTCCCTCCAAAGGATGACCCTGTGAACGACTATGATCTAGGTATTACAAAATATACAGATAACAAATAAAAAAAATATAACTAATTCTTTTGCAGTTTCTTTAAAAAAATACAGATGTCCTACTAAAAAATATAACAAATAATATGTCGAAAAAAAACTAATATTAGGTATTCTTTAAGCAATACAAACATATAAATTGGCTTACGAAAAAAGTTGTAACACCCAAAACGTTTCGGGCGTTACAGCCTTTAATTAAAAAAATATATATCAAATTATATTGGGCCCAGATATTAGTTAATGTTTATATAACTTAACTTTTATGAAATATTATTACACTAATTAATCTGTAAGGTAAATTAAAAAAACAATTACCTGATTTTTGTTAAATTGTCACCATGCCAAAGTAACAATAAAACACATTTATAATATCATAATTTACCCGATTTTCGGGACTGATGTAGTATAGGTACCAAAACTACGATAAATGACCTCCAACTACAAAAAGTTACAAAAAGTTTGAGGCACAATGGTCATTCACCTAATTTACTGCAGAGTACAGATTTTGAAGAATAATTCAGTTTAAAAATACATGTTTCTCCCCTAATATTTTTTTTTGCACATTATAATTTGGAATGTTTTCTTTCGAAAATTATCAGATTTAGTGTGAAAATATTTATATTTACTACTGCTTCGATGACAAATTATTGAGTTACCTCAGATGTCTTTAGACAGCTTGAAAAATTTAAACCAAGTTATGAACCTGCCTAACCTTAAACCTAATAACACAATCGATAATATATTTGTGATGATTATTGAGTGTGTTACTTATTAACTTTTACAGCACTTTTTGATTAGAGAGATTGTAAAGGTCTATATCTAAATCAGAAAGCAAATTACCTACTATAAAGAAATGTATTTATATAAATATAAATATAATATGTATTCAAAAATGTACTGAGAACAATGCTGTATTATGTAGGTCTCAACTCTTAGAAGCAACATAAATATCTATACAAAGTGCAACATACATTTAACACATGCATTTGGAGGCCCATACTAAAGGCACACTAAAATTAATGTAAAATTCGTAAGTTTCAACCACCAGAGTGGACAATACAGTCATTCTCGACAAAAAACTCGTAACTAATTCTTTTTTTATCTAAACTATCGTAGACAGGAGGGCACGACACAAAATGGCAACCAGAATTCACATACAATATTGCATCTCTGTATGACGATATTACAATGCACTTTTGTGCATAAACTGCGGCCAGGGGGTACTCTGACACGTATTCATAATGATTCTACCGTAAAACTGAAATATAGATAACACGCAACTCGCAGGGACGAGGTAATATGGTTGCATCACAAGTGAATAAACGAAAATTTTAGGGTTATAAAATCAAGCTACGATACAATTTTTCTACAAAAAAAAGCAATATTTGAGGTCAGAAACAGTAAAATGCACTTTTCAGAGACAAAGGGTACTCACCGCTGGTGGTTTTATCTTGCAGATGCCCGACTTCTCGGCGATTGGTCTTATTTTACTGATGTACGCCAGAGGATCCAAGAATTCCTCTGGGGTAGGCTCGAACACTGGAGCCTCCGGGGGCACAGTAAATGTAAAATTATCAGGTTTCATGGGGGACGCCGAGTCCCCCATGCTAACTTCGACATTGGCTTCGTCACATTTTCCCATTTTTGAGAAAAACTATGCAGTTCTCACAAATGCAACTACAAACAACACTTGAACATCATCTAACGTTAAGGGATAAACAATGCACGTCCACAAAGAAATAGCAGCATCAGGATTAGTCTTTCCATAAGGAACCACAATGAGTTAATTTATTGAATTTATCACCAACAAATAACAGAAAGAATCCACTTGCACGTCCGCCATGCGAAATTGAACTTTCGAAACTCTAGTTGCCATACGTAAAATTACATTTTTAATTTTTTTAACGCGTTTACGAAGTTCGTTTTAGAACAACATCATTTTACCCTCTAACTACATGATCGTATCGTATCACATTTTAACCTTCGAACGAAACTATTATAAAAGCGCTAACCACAGTTCACCGGATTCCCGTCCGTATCCGATTTCTCGATTTCCCCGGTATGTTCACACATATCAGGGAAATCGATCGGTGTTAGGGATCTGTGTTGGTGACTAATACGCACACAACGATGCCTCATTTAACACTGAGGCAAAAATTGCAAAAGCACTCGATGAAGAAGAAGAAGTTCACAACATGCGTTCATGTTGCATACAATTTCACATAAACAAAATATCGACCCGGTACTTAAAATTCGGATAGCATGGCACCGTCAGGGGCGCAAATCGTCCGGGTGGCTTCCGGGACACTGACGGCCCGACCCTGGACTGTGTGAACGAGTTGATTTGATACAATACAAATCGTATGTAACCGATTTATCTCTGTCGCTGCCAGGCTCCGTCCGTGACTAACCCGCTAATTTGTGGACACTAGTGGACAGCGCTAAAAGCGGATATTAGGGCGATCGTCCACGTACGGAAATTCAGAGGCCGATTTTATATACGTTGCGGGTTTTGTAATGATACAATTTTGACTCATCTTTGCAATACATGCAATTTATATAAAATCAGCTCTGAATGTCCGCATCGTGTATTCCCACCCAGCCTTACACTATTATGTATTCTATGGCCTTACACTATCCGATTAGTGTAATCGCAGTATGGACGGTAAGGATCCCAGGTAGATTCAAATTGTACATATCAATAAATCGTGTATTTGTTTACAAATAAGATTGTTACTGTCTAATCCACAATATGGACAGCGCTACGATTTAAGACGCCTTGGTGCGTTTTATTCACATGGAATCATTTTTTGTTACCAAATGTAAATTATTTCAATTCATGCTATACAACGTGGAAGGGACTTAATATCTATGTCTATACATATAATAAAACAGTAAAAAAAGTGTGTCTGTACATTAAATATATTTCCAAAAAAAATATTGGGGGCGATGGAGACATAGTAATAGAGTAAGAATTTTAAAAAAAATGTCTGTCTGTTTGTCTGTTTGTCTGTATGTCTGTTTGTCTGTTTGTCTGTTTGTACACGCTAATCTCCGGAAATACTGGATGGATTCGAATCAAACTTTTTTTGTTATATAGCTATTAAGCCTGGGCAACATATAGGGTATAAATGATTTTGGAAAATGAAACGCCTGATGCAGAACCATAATGGTCCAGCTAAACTATAAGAGATATAAAAATGTCGCCTTAGTAAAAGTTGTTCAGCCTGATGAGCATTTTCCAGAGACATAAAGTCCACGCGAACGAAGTCGCGGGCTTCAGCTAGTATATAATAAATCGAACCACAGACTATCAATACTAGATCACTATATAATAGAATTAAAATAAATGTAGAAAAACAAACAATGACATTTCCATACTAAAGTGAGCAGCTTCCCGGGCAATTTATTTTGTTTGGATTTTTGATTGTTATTTTAATTTTACTATAGTGTTCTATGCTTCGCTTGCCAGGAAATCCTTGGGAGAGGTTTATGTCCAGCAATGGGCGTTAAGCGGCTTAAATAAATAATGATGATGATGGTATAGTGATCTAGTATAATCCGTGGTTTAATTTATTACGGGTGTGTCCCTTCCACGTTGTATAAAGTAATTCATCAATATAATCGCATCGCAACTAAAGCAATGTCGAGTCGATTGAACTTGACATTTTGTAACTATAGAAAAACTTATTGATTTGGGGATTTTATGTCCAATGTGGTGTGATGTGTCAGCGAAAAACAATATTATTTTACGCAGAAAACATCGATAATTTGTATATGCTTTTCTAAAAATTCGAACATGAATAATAAAGCAACGTGAAATGGAACGGATTTCCCATGATTGGTTTCGATGACATATCTACGCTACAAATGTCAAAATTACGAGTGGTCAAGACTCAAGACCACTCGTTGCAAATCCTTCGCAAACTACCGATGCAAAAATGCGCCCGTTTGGAAACGCTCACGCAAACCCTTCGTAATGTGACAAGTGATTTCAAAAATACGTCTCCTTACAATGGACATTTATCCGGCATATACGGACATTTATACGGAATTTACCTATGCAATGTGCCCAATATGCCCGAGCGTAAACCCATCCCTATTCGTCATATTTGCACATGCCAAGCCAAGGCTTACAGAGGAACAAACATTGGCCAATCCATACAAACTTGAGATCATATAATTAATTATTTAAGTCGCGGACGGCCGAGAAAAGGGTTGAGTTTGACGTTGACGTTTCAAATAATAAAAAAAGGGAATTTTACATTGAACTCTCCGACATATTAATATTAACATGGTATCATAATCATGAAGTTAATAAATATAAACATCTAATTTTTTCTAAACATATTAATATTACCATGAAGTTAGAGATATCGAAAGACGAAGAAAAAGAAATGAAACTTATGGCAACACCGCCACAATAAACTCGTATTGCTCGTATTCGTAGCTTGCTTCGTGAATGCGCACAATCGAATGCAATCGATGAACACATCCGTCTTCCGCCGCCATTTGCGAAAGGTTGATCGCTGCTCCGCAGCGTGAGTGTCATCATTTTGATTATGACGAGTCTTTAATTTGTTATTTTCAATAAAACTGTGAACTGAGTGTCGGTTTATAATCAGTTAAAATGATTGTAAGAGTTTTGGGCGTTTTGTGCGTCGGAGTTTTGGTGGCTTCGGTGCAGAATGTCGAAGGAAACAACGACAATGAAGGTCTGTAATTTTTTATCATATATTTATTTTCTTATCATCCTGTCATTTATTCACCTGAATTGGGACAGTCTGAGTGACATCTGTGTCAATATTATTTATTGCGAGATGAAAATAACAAGATTTTGCTATAAGACAGTCTAAAGTAAAAGAAAATCAAAGAGTTTTCTATAAAGATGCGGGAATTTCATTGGTAGAGAGTTTCGAAAACTCGCGTGGCTATAATCTTTGATTGTGTTCGATGGGTGCCGTGTGGGTGTTAGGTGGAACCGGCCTGACGACTTCTTAGCTGCACGTTGCACACACGCGCATCTTAAGACCCGTGCCGAGCGGTGGGCGTGAGAGGCCGTGCCACTTTTTGCATTTGATTCATCTGAAGCCCATTGTTTGCGGACGAAATTAGTTTTTACACCATGATTCATAGTCTGATTGATATCAGCGATGGAAAAAGAGTTGTGGACACTGGTTTTCAGATTTTCCTGTCCTCTTGTTTCTCATCACAACTAAAGTCTTAGCTATGGTCTGGCTATATGGTATTAGCTGAAGCCTGTAGGCTAACTGTCTAGTTTTGTTAAAAGCCTTTACCTTCTCTAATGTTAAAAGATCTGCAAACACAAAAATACTTGTTCTAAGAAAGATCTTTTTGTTTAATTAAGTATTGATATTATATATTTTGTTATTACAGGTTTAGCTTGAATAAGTTAAGAATTAAGAAAATAGAACTATATGAAAATAGGGAAATGAAAAGAAAATATAGAACATTATAATATCACAGAAAATGTCTTTGCTGGTTAGATAATTAGTTATTAAAAAATATGGTTTACAGAATTGTTTTGGTTTTATTACGACTCCATTTTTCTAAGCCTGGCCATCACAGCTGCTACTTTCTTTTTGAGCCATTGCTCGGAAAAGGCCTCATACCATATCTTCCATTCAGTCCTGCTCTGAGCGAATTCTTTCCATTTAATTTTAAATTTATCCATTTTGTTACTCCATTCTGTTCTTGGTCTACTATATTAACATTATTTGTGTTTTTCGCCCATTTTCTTTGTCTGCTTTCGCTCTAGCAATTTGCGTGGTACCCCAGATGAAGCCCTGTCATGGAAGATTCTAACTTTTTTAGGTAGGTATATCATTTTAGTACCAGGAAACTGACATATTTACTAGTTATTTTACCTAGTAACACTTATAGTTACTAGTAATACAATAATGTACAATTTGTCTGGTGACATGTTTTATGATAGTTGTAACTCAAGTTTGCACCAGAAAGTTATTGGTTGGTGTATTACTTTGTTATTGCATAAGTATCTTGTTATGACGAGAAACTTAAAACCGTAGAGGAGGCTGTATCCAGCAGTAAATGTTAACGGACGTCAACATTAAGTCCAAAAATTATGCTTGCTGGGTTCTTAAACTGAGTTCATCAGTTTAAGGACCCAGCAAGCGTATTTTTAGGGTTCCGTAGCCAAATGGCAAAAACGGAACCCTTATAGATTCGTCATGTCTGTCTGTCTGTCCGTCCGTATGTCACAGCCACTTTTTTCCGAAACTATAAGACCTATACTGTCGAAACTTGGTAAGTAGATGTATTCTGTGAACCGCATTAAGGTTTTGACACAAAAATAGATAAAAAACAATAAATTTTGGGGGTTCCCCATACTTAGAACTGAAATTAAAAAAAATATTTTCCATCAAACCCATACGTGTGGGGTATCTATGGATAGGTCTTCAGAAATGATATTGAGGTTTCTAATATCATTTTATTCTAAACCGAATACTTTGCGCGAGAGACACTTCCAAAGTGGAAAAAAGTGTGTCCCCCCCCCGTAACTTCTAAAATAAGAGAATGATAAAACTAAAAAAAATACATGATGTTCATTACCATGAAAACTACCAGCGAAAATTGGTTTGAACCAGATCTAGTAAGAAGTTTTTTTTTAATATGTCATAGACTGCAATTTACCTTTCATTCAATCAACTCAAATATAAAAATTAAAAAAAAATACTACTACGGAACCCTTCATGGGCGAGTCCGACTCGCACTTGGCCGCTTATTTAGGTTGTAAATTTCGCAATTCAGCAGGTATTTGTAACTTACAATTCAAAAATTACGCTCCCTGTGCTGGGCTCTAATTCTAACTCAAGAAGAAAGAACAATCTGAATTAGTGCATTTCCCCGTTTAGGACTTGTATTTTTCACAGAAATGTTAACTGTGTATAATTGAAACAAAAATATATAAGGAGATTAAGAAATTAGCGGAAGAAAAAGAGACATGGAAATCACTCCACCGACAAGGGCGCAGCTTTTAAATATAGTAGGAGAAGTACAATTGAATTGAAGCGATAGATGACTAGTCTTAATAAAAGGAATAGTCTTAATAAAACATTGACCATACAAAAAATTTATTGTCTGCACTTTGTAAATAAGCCTTAACAATTCCACCATTTTAAGTCACCTCTGTACGCAAGCTTTCCATACATTAGGCGCTATTTAAACCCATTACACACTGGTGTTAATGCAAACCTGTACAAATGTGTGAATTAATCATGCATGCATCCATTGCATCACTTGATTGTTTAACTGTAAAGCCCTTATTTACAGTTGCTTTTAGTTTTCCTTCCAAGCTACATTCAAACACTATCTCGTCTTTATCAGACGGGTCAGACAGAAAAATTTGGACTAACAACCAGTCACTATTTTGATTTCCTTTTCCATATGTATACTCGTCCTGCCTATCCTCGCTAAACTTTGCATACGCCTAGCTCTAGACTCTGTCTACCCCAAGGGACTGAAGAACAGTACTGAACTGGTATTCTTTCGGCGTGATCTTCCCAACAGTGGTCGTACTGAAATGCTAGTTTGAAATTTAAATAATATTTAAAGTAATGATTTTTGAAGAAATAAATTTATCCTAACATTGAATAAAAAAAAATGATTTTTTAAAATAGAACCTCGCTAATACAACACTTGGAAGATAATTTGTGGAAAGAGTTACAGAAAAAAAAACGTAAGATAGTAAATAGCCGTAATTTCTCAGCATAAAGACGAATTTCTTAGAAAGTGTCGTCCTGGCTGCTAAGCTTCCAGTTCTAGGAGAGGACATAATTACGCCGAAAACGAATACTTATTTTCGCAAAGCTAAGACTTATTTTAACTAGACAGAAAAAGCAGACGCTTGCGACTATAAAAAGTAGTTGAGATTGGGTTATAATTTCGAAATGTTCCCATGTCAGCACCACAGCTGTAGATTAACTGGTAGTAAAAGCTTATGGCCAATGGTCGCCTATAAACAATTTTACTATTTCTTTTTGTTATGTAAGATTTTATAATAAACAAAAAATACCACTATAAAGAAACAGTTTTTTGGAAACAGCAAGAAAATTGGTTAATAATGAAGCAGCAATGAAGAATAACACAATATTGAGATAATTGTTTGAAACTTATTTAGAGCAAAGCCCTAGTACCAAGGAGAATTTATTTTTTTATTTCAATTAAATTATTTATTAAAAAGCATTTCAAATATATAAGAGTGGGAGCGTGGTGGGTACGCGTCACGCGCGCGCGTAATAATTCGACGACCTCCGTGGAGTACTGGGCACCATGCCACACTGGTCCGCCACCCAGAGGTTCCGGGTTCGATCCCCGGTCAGGGCAAGTTGGAAAATGGCCTTTTTCAAATTGTGCTGGGTCTTGGATGTTTATCTATATATGTGTTTTAAAATATAGTATCGTTGAGTTAGTATTCCATAACACAAGTCTCGAACTTACTTCGGGGCTAGCTTAAGGCCATACCCAAATTTTCCGGGGTCCAGTGGCGCCGCCATTTGAAATAAATCATTTAAAAGGAAACGGAGATATCATTCAAAATTGTGTCTTGGTCAAGCCCTAGATAACCCTTAAAACTATTTTATGAACTACTGTTTATAATTTAAAGTGCGAACGTGAAGCTTTTCTACGCACATTAGCTAAAAGTGGCCGTTTTTCGCAAATGTGCGTAGAAAAGCTTCACGTTCTCACTTTAAACTACAAAAAGTAGTTTAAAAAATACTTTGAATGGGTATCTAGAACTTGACCAAGACACAATTTTAAATTATATCTCCGTTTCCTTTTAAATGATTTATTTTAAATGGCGGCGCCACTGGACCCCGGAAAATTTGGGTATGGCCTTAATCCGTGTAGTTTGTCCCTATATATTTATTAATTTATTTAGTAGCATCAAGAGCCCTGTACGCGCATCCTTTTAAGGGTTCCGTAGTAAACGGTAAGGGTACCTTACCCTTACGGCCTGGCCACAGGCTCTGGCGGTGCGGCAGGAGGAGCGGCGGGCGGCGTGATTCGTTGTGGTATCCCACAGCTCACTAGTTGCGACCACGGCGGCCGCGTCAAAGTGGATGTATTTAGAAAATAGCTAACTATTAAAATGGAAGTGAATTGTTGTTTTATTTTGTCCCATAATTTTTTTATAATATGCATATATTTCTGACATCAGAACTGACGGTCTACTCAGTATTTCACTAGTAAATTGTCCTGTATTAATTATTTAAGTCGCGCGATGCTAATTAGGTCCATCGATGCCGCCGCGCGCGCCGCTCCAAGGTGTGGTTACTCGCTTATTATTGTTTCATCCGCATGCGGCGCGCCGCCCGCCGCCGCCTCGTGCTCCCCGCGCCGCAATCCGCGCCTCCCGGGGTTATAGTTTCGCCATGTCTATCTGTCTGTCCGTCCGCGGTTCTACTCAGACATTATAAGCACTAGAAAGCTGTGATTTGGCATTGATATGTTTATTAATAATGCCAAAAAAGTAAAAAAATAAAATTTGTTTTGTTTAAGGGTAGTTCCCATACATGTAAAGTGGAAGTCTTATTATTTTTTTCTCGACTAACTCATCATGTGAGGTATTTGTGAATAGGTCTTTTAAAAATATTGTAAGCTTGTGCTCTATCGTATATCGGCACCAATTTATAACGGTATTCCTGTTCATCAGTTTGAGGTTTGTGCGGCGGCGTAAGAGAGAGAAAGGTGATCGTGAACAATGGTTTGCATTGCTGCTGATCCAATACCCAGTTCTCGCTCAAGCTCTACATACGTCATTCGTCGGTTTTCGCGAACAAAATCAACGGCTTAGACGAGTTCGTCCACCAGGATCCCCAGATCGATCCCCCCAGGGGATCGCCGTGAACTTAGACATTTCTCGTGTGACTGCGGTCGGTGGCCAACCTGACCTCGCTTCATCTTAAAGCTTCCTCGTCCTCTTTTGAATTCAGAAAATTAAAAACTGTTGCTCGTGAACACGCAGACTCACAAAAAGTTCACATTCTCGGTGTTTTAAACCTTTTTTGTAATCATAATAAATCATAGAACGAAAAATCACGTCGACTCCATTGCTGCAAACAAATTACCGCCAGATTCTCACAAAAATAGGCATTATGAAAAATATTGAATTTTTAAATATGTTCTATAAATAAATTACTTACCTAGAGTTTACCATGGCGTATAACTTGCCTTTATCATATTTGAGTAAAGAGTATCTAATTACTTTTGGCATGCCCCTCGTAACTTACAAATTTTTGGGCAAATTACAAAAATCTAGTATAACAGTATACAATAAAAAGGATATGACCCCGTAGGGACATTAAATATTGCCTAAAAGATTTTCCTCATAAGTGAGTAAGTAATTTCTCTATTGCAGGTTGACTGGAAGAGATCCCTACATGGGATAATTTTGCCTTTGTATATTTGATCTTTCGTATGTTGTTTTTGTATATGTATTTGATTTGGTACCATAAAGTTATTACAAAGAAATACTTTTGTTTGTCAAATGAACGAATACTATTCGCCTTGTATCACATCTCTAGATCGTAAAACTGTTTTTACCTGCTTAATTGGCTCGAACCAATTATTGAATTACCATAACGGGTAAACTGAGTACAACTTGTAAGAACTTAGCATAACGTAGGTAGGTATCACTTATTTCTTAACTAATACTCGAGTAAAAATTCTACTAAATAATCCGTTACATATACATATATATTACTAGTCAAACAGGCGACAAGCGAAGGAGCGATTTAGATGATAAGTATCTTTCTAGAAGCATAATGAAGTTGTACGATAAAATTTAACATGCTAAAATAAGTAGATGAGACGAGGTTAGGTTACCGGACCCAAAAATGTTAATATTTTTCTTCCGACTACTGGGACCATTAATAAATTAAAAAAAAAACTATTTTTGCTTTATTTTTGTGTACCTGTTCCCCGGTTACTCGAAGACAACTGAACTAATTTGGAAAAAATACTTGTTTTTGTTTGAAAGGGCATACGGTAAGGTGGTCCCTTATTTTTTTTAACAAAATCGGTTGTGTAGTTTATTTGTTGTTGAAGTCTGTTTTTATATGAAAGCTATAGTTTCCAGCATAGCGTTTACGTAGCGCGGAACAGTTTAATTCTCACTGAATTCGATCTCAAGTTGTCACAATTCAAAGAAGTATTAGAAAGTAGTTCTCCCTGGCTTGATACTTAGTAAGAAAAGGTACACGGACGCAAAGCCTGAAGAAAAAGAATATTTATTGTTCAAGCATCACTTGATAATGAGAAATTTTGATAGAAAACATTTGCTAAAAGGGAAAAGATTTATACAAAGTCGGTTGTCGTATAAACAGCTTTCATCTTACGCAGAATCTAAATAAATATGTGTTACTAAATATAATTAGCCAATTGAGGAGCTCGGTGGCCCGGCAGAAGAGCGCGGTGCTAGCGCTTTCGCAAGTAAAGCGGCACCGGGCGTGGTCTGCACTTGGATGGGTGACCACAGCTGGCATAAAAATTTGTCGAACTCCTCCGTACTTCGGAAGGCACGTATAAGCCGTTGGTCTCGGCTGCCATCATCGTCGTCGTCGTCAAGCCATGTCAGATGCCTTTAGGCGGCCTGAAAAATCTGACACCTGTGTTGGCCACATACACACTCGAAAAACAAAAAGTGCCAAACAACGACATAATTTTAAAATTAAGCACGCGTACCTAAATGTCTGCCTACCTGGCCATGGCGCACCCAAGGTCTAAATTATGCAAATTAATTCGCTATTCAATGCGCATACGCAGATTTTGGCAAGCCCTACAGACTTAAGTATAAATTAATGTTAGTTACAGATGTGACACCTTACAACACTATAGGTTAGGTACATATTAGGTTGGGGAAAAAGTCTTTTCGCATATAGTATGTATGAACTTGTAATAAAACCACTTTGGCTATACTATTTGTACCTGGCTGGTTTTGGTATCATTTAAAAGTTTAAATTTTAAAGAAGATAATTCCAAATTCAAATTAGGAAAATGCGTGATTTTCATTTGTTTTTCTTACCGTCAAGATGAGTGATACTAATGAAGAAATTAGATACATTTTAAAATTTTACTACCAAAAAGGTAAAAAAGCAATGCAAGCCGCAAAAAAAAAAAATTGCGATGTTTATGGACCTAGTGCAGTGTCTGGGAGAGTAGCACAAATTTGGTTTAAGCGTTTTCAATCCGGAAATTTTGATGTCAAAGACGCACGTCGCTCTGGTCGCCCTGTTACGGATAAAATGGATGCTATTTTTGAAAAAGTGGAGCAAGATCGGCATTTCAGTAGTTACGACGTAGCTGAAGAACTGGGAATAGACCACAAAACAGTGTCGGCGCATTTGAAAAAAAATGAGTACACAAAAAAGCTCTATATTTGGATACCTCACGAGCTTTCTGAAAGAAACCTAATGAACCGTGTACTCATTTGTGATTCTTTATGTATTACGACGTAATGAGACCGAACCATTTTTGAAGAAATTGATAACTGGTGATGAAAAGTGGATCACGTACGACAAGAACGTGCGAAAAAGGTCATGGTCAAAGACCGGTCAGGCTTCACAGACTGGCGAAACCCGGGTTAACTCGCAAAAAGGTGATGCTGTGTGTGTGTGGTGGGATTGGAAGGGCATTATTCATTATGAGCTGTTACCACCAGATAGGACCATCGATTCAGAACTCTACTGCGAACAACTGATAAGATTAAAGCAAGAAGTTGAGAGAAAGCGGCCGGAATTAATCAACAGAAGGGGTGTGGTTTTTCATTATGATAACAATAGACCTCACACATATTTAACCACTCAGCAAAAATTAAGAGAGTTTGGCTGGGAGGTGTTAATGCATCTGCCGTATAGTCCTGACCTGGCACCTTCAGATTTCCACCTGTTTCGGTCTCTTCAGAATTCTTTAGGCAGTGTCAGGTTAACATCACGAGAGGACTGCCAAAACTACTTGACGCAGTTTTGTGATCAGAGGTCCCAAAATTTCTATAGCAATGGGATAATGTCCCTACCTATAAGATGGCAAAAAGTTATCGAACAAAATGGTACCTACATACTTTAGTTAAATGTAAATAAACTATATTAAAAAATGTCACCTAGCGTTAAGTACAGGGGATAGTGGCTTTAAGGGCCTTGCAAAAAACTGATGACACCGAGATAAAGTGCTACTAGTAGGCCCTTTATTACAATATACATTTTAATGGTGTCTTAGTGTCTTTTTTTTAAGTTTCTTAGCAGTGGTCATTCTGAAACGCAAATCGGTAGTTTCTTTTCAAAACAAAAACATAATAATTAGTGATTTAAATATAAATGAACATTTTAAGTAATGTAAACTAAACTTCTTGACGATAAAGGCCTAATTACTGAACAAATATTGATTCTTTAATTATCAGCCGCAGTACACAATTAAGTTATCCTTCTGCCGCCTCTATTTTCAGCCTATAGGAAGTCTAAAATTCAAATCTGAACGTCAATTTGATATTCAAGATGCTGTCCAATCAATAGTTACTAATGTCAATGATGGCCGCATCTGGCGATTCCATTTAGAGATACAGCCATTCAAGATGCAACAGACAATGGTCTAGTCTAGAATTTGTAAATGATATCCTTAATCCTTATTCATCTTTTGGCTACATCGATATTTCGTTTTGGTGAACAGAGTTGTTACTCCGTAATATGACATGACAACCGTCCGAACGTGTCGTCAACGCAGCTGCGAACGTGTGTCGTGTCGCTTTTGGAGCAAATCGAGATTAGATTTAGAATAGATCGACATATGTCAGCTCCTCTTACGCCTACTGCCGAGCATAGGCCTCCTTGATTAGATACTTAAGTTTTAAAAAGATGAATCCTCTTCGATTTAAATTATCCTATTTTTTGTTTGTTCATTGTTCGGAATATTTAGTAAAGCTAGATGATGCCATTTCCTTTCCGACATATTAGTTAGGGAGGCGAATAGGGGAATTTTCGGCAATACTCGAGCGTGGCAGTTTAAGATATGAGAGATACCTTAGACCTAATAGAACAACCTTGTAAAGTATTTAGCTCTATATGTATATCCTAGGATAGACGATCAGATTAGTAAAAAAAAATCGATAGTCTGAAATACTCGAGCGCGTCAGATTAAGATATTGGGGGTTGATTTTAGTGTTTAAAGACTAAATTTAACTAATCTGACGATAAGTCCTTGACGCCGCCGAGTTATAGGGTCGCGAACTTGTAAAAAAAAAACGTTAATTCGGCATTCTCGAGCGCGATTTTTTTATTTTTTAATTTGAAGAATATAATCTAAAACTTACTAAAAATACAAAATCTGCCGGTTTCCGCATGACCGGAAGTGTGGAGGAGCCATTTCGTCTTCCTAAGAACGCGTTGCGGCATATAAGTCGCGAACGATACATTTTACAAAAAAAAAGTTTAAATAAACATTTACGTTGTTCCCCGTTTTATCAAGGAGAAAGAAAGGGAAAAAAAGAAACCAAAAAACCTTTTTCGGTCAGATTAAGAGAACCCACCAACTTTTTTTGTCAGATTAAAAAAATATGCTTTCAGGATACCGAGATAAACCTCCCCTATGAAAATCTGACGCGCTCGAGTATTTCAAAAAAACTTTTTTTTTTGCATTTTCAAAAATTTATCGTAACTTATCGTCACGCCGAAATTGTCAGTTTTTTTAAAGGGAGCTTCCTTGGGGCCTACTTAACACCCCTTCCGAAAATCTGACGCGCTCGAGTAATCTTTTTTTTTGCATTTTTGACTACTTTATATGCCTACCCCCACCACGCAAACCGGCAGATTAGTATACCGTTGTTATCAGAGGCACTTGGGGCATACGTAGTATGAATATCTGACGCGCTCGAGAATGCCCAAGTAACTGTTTTTTTTTTAACATTTTTGAAAAACCGTACCCGCCAAACCCACCGCTAAAATGGTTTTTACCATACGAGCTTTTCTTTTCGAAATTATTTCATCTTTTGATTTTGATAGGTCTCGACGGCGCCGTTGAATTACGCCATTTAGCTACCTCGCCTCCCTAACTATATAGGATATTCTTTTAGAAGACCCTATGCCCATTTCATGAGCCAAAAAAATAAAACCGGCCAAGTTCGAGTCGAACTTGCGCACAAATAGTTTCGTAGCATTATCAAAAATAAATAGATTAATAACAAGTTTATTGTATGGGAGCCCCACTTAAAATTTATTTTATACTGTTTTTAGTATTTGTTGGTATAGCAGCAACAGAAATGCATCATCTGTAAAAACCAACTGTCTAGCTATCACGGTTCTTGAGATACAGTCTGGTGACAGACAGACAGTGAAGTCTTAGTAATAGGGGTGCGGAAACCTAAAACTTACAAAAGTTGTGATAAGTTTTCAATATCTCTACAACATCATTAACTCATTTTTCTGTTATATGCAAGATTCATCCTAATTTAGTGGTCAGTAGTAGAGGAGGCTTTAGAAGCGGCCATACCGCTTAGTATAACGACAGTCATTCCGAAGACTTGATGCCTCGGGCGCTATAATCAAAGTTCGCTACGCCATTGTTACATGGTTAGTAAGTACTGTGTAATCTGTGCCATTGTTACCTTTTTATGATAACTATCTCCTAAACAAGACAATGTTATGCTTACATTCATTCATTTTTAATTGAGTGAGTATAACATTAAAGTTACTAACGCAAAGTTTGTCTCCGTGTTAAAAATTCGTGAAATGCGACTGCATTTTTGACTTACTTAGTAAATTCAGATTTTCGCTTTGCTTGGAGTCGCTTGTTAAAAATATCCCTTGAGATAAGTTTAGCGTCTAATTTTCTAGTTTTTACTGAAACATATTTCCTTGACACTGTAATGGCACGTACGATGCCGTTTAGGAGTAATGATCCTTATTCCCAAAAACCCTATAAATTGTAAGTACTTACCTGTTGATAAACCATAAACCTACCCATACTAAGTGACACATTTTTAAACACATTTTACCTTAAAAATGCTGAACGCTGTGCGCTATAATATTTTAATATAGCTCGAAAAAAACGTGAAATTTCCATAGAGAACTATTAAATAGAGAGCGACGGAACGCTTTAAGAGGGCCGGTGCTAGAACATTCCGTTTCGATATACAAGTGCAGCATAGACAATGCTGTTCCGTGCTGATAGATGAAGCCCAACCCTTACCCTCAACTTCATAATAGTAATTTTAAAGAAATTGCACACTTATATACTGGTGACTTTTTACTCACCAGCTAAATTTTTAGAGCAAATTCAGTCCATGATACTGAACTACATTCTATGAAAAAGTTATAAAAAATCAGATTTTTATGGGAAGCCGAATATTATTTTTTTTAGTTTTACAGTACAGGACTTGCTCCAAAAAATTGGCTGGTTGTTAAAAAGTAGTAATTTAACTGGTTTTCCACATTAAAATATAACTAACTTAAGATATGAAAAAAATGTATGCTCAATATTGATTGTCGAAAATTAATAGTATATACAATGTATGTATATGTAATTACTTACCTAGTTAGGTATACAGCCAGGCAATTGTCTCCGCTGCAGCCTGTCATTACAGCTCGTATACTCGTGAGCTTGCTGTAGACAAAGTAAACTCTGTTATACAAGCATGTGCTGCCATTGTTACGTTATGTGTTGCAGTTTATGTAACGAGCGTCGAACGTTGTGCAGTTTCGTCGTTCAAAGAGGATTTAATTTAAAATTGTTAGGACGATGGCTAAATTCTTTTTTTCTCTTTGTTTCTATCACCAGAGACTGGTACTATTATCGGCTGGGGTGCTGTTTCTAGGTGTGCTAAATATCTTAGGAAAACATTTAAAAAGGAAATCATTCCTAGCAAAAAGGAAAGAAAGGCAAATGAGGCCACTTTCCAAGTAATAGACAACCGGGAACAGGGATAGCGGATACAACTTGACATCTAGACAACCGGAGACCGAGCGGCCTGGGGCTGCGGTACCAGGAGGGCCGACCCCAAATAACGGGACAAGGCATGGCAAAAAATAAATAAAAGATCTTAGAAAACCTGTGCTTCGGAAGGCAAATAAACCAGTCCTAGATTGTTTTGTTAGTATAAAGTTACTGTGCGACCGAGCTTCAAATTAAATAATTTATTTATGAAACATTAAAAAACAGCCGGAGCATATAAGTGGTTCTATAAGAATGAAACTTAGCTTGATCGATTTTTCACCTCCGAAAATTAATTAAATAATTTCCTCTCATCAATTTTCATCGAAGTCGAATCGAGCTGTGATAATCAGAGACATGGAACTAAAGGCAAAATCTTTAGTGATAATCTTAATAATTGGCCAAGTGCGTGTCGGGCCACGCTCAGTGTAGGGTTCCGTAGTTGTAAATGCCAACTTTGAGTTCATGCTTACTAAAAACGTCTAAAACGTCTAAGTATCTATTGAATTTGTATGAAATTTTCCTTTCAGTATTTTATAAGTTGATCGCCTATAACTTTTTAATTTGTTAACCCTACTTAGCTCTGATAGTTTTCCTTTAAACTACATTATATATACTATAGCTGTGATTTATTTCACGTGTCCATACATAACCGTTTAGCAGATAGATGGGGGGGACACGTGACGTTAACAATTTTTTTTACTTTAAACCTAAATATTTCAGACACGGATCCCTAACTCGAAAAATAGTGTTCCCAAGCTCACAATATTTTTGAAAGACCTATACAACGCACCCACACAATGTGTTTGTAGAGAAAAAAAATATCGACTTCCTCTATACTTGTATGGCAACTACACTAAAAAAATAATTACATATTTTATTTTACGACTTTTTCGCCATGATTGATATACATATCCATGCCAAATTACAGCTTTCTAGTACTTATAGTTTCTGAGTAGGACCGCGGACGGACAGACAGACAGACAGACATACATGGCGAAACTATAAGGGTTCCTTGTTTACTACGGAACCCTAAAAATGACAGTAGTCTATCGAGTTATGTCAGATAGCTTGAAAAATGTGTCACTAATGTTACTTATTAATGTTCACGAAACTAAGACAGACTCACAAATGACAGATGTTGATCGTTCAATATGCATGCAAGCACAAATATGTTGTACTGCTCCAAAACCCACATCAGCTATATTTAACATATCGCTCAACTAGCCGACAAAAACCGTGAAAAACCTTTAATTAAACCTCTTCATCAAATCTCAGCTTATCTATAATTACCGCGAAATTTACAAAGCACCGCATTTTTTTTTTACTGTCAAGCGCTCGCAAGTGCTTTACTTCCGCATTTGTGGCATATTGAATGGCACTCCCTGGTTTTTTGTGCATTTGGGGGTAAAATCGAAATTATAGAAGGAACAGAAGAAACTTTTTTGAGGCATTCTGAGTTGGAGACGCGAAGCGGCATGCGCACTGTTATGCTTATAATGTCGTTTCTTCTTCATCTGCTGGAATTAGGTCCAAAGAAGAACCAAAGAAAAAACATATGAGTACCTATCGTTTTTAAAACACGGATAAACTTTCAAACCATTATCCGCCCAAAACAAGAAGACATCCCGCAATATCACACTTTTCTTTTGTCACTGTCAACATGTCAACATCATTTGAGTAATGGTTTAAATTATGTCCTAAAGCTTGACTGCGTTTTATAAAAAAAAGGCTGAAGGTGTCTCTTAATTGCATTGTACTTCTGTGCAGGTTGTATTTAATCAATTTGCTTGGTTTACCTGAGGATTTATATGTAGACGATATAATCAGGAACCTATAATTTCTGGTTCCTGTTTTCCTCTAAGTCTACAAACTTGTTAAGCGCCGCCTTTGTCTACCAAAAAGTGATGAAGACGTGACATGTGTAGAAATCAAGTGATTTATTTTGTGCCACATCTGTTACTCTCTTTAATTTACGTTTGGTGTATTGAAAGGCAACCTAAAAGCATCCCCTTTTTTGCGCACTTTGCAGGTTAAACGTCGGCTTTGAGTAATTGATGTCTGTTTTGACGTTTTTTTCATGTACGCGTGCTGTGTTGGTTGGGCCATGGTACAATAAAATAAGGTATTCTCTTCCCGAGATGGTACTTGACTACGTCACAAAGTGTTGCCACTGATTGTTCTTTTCGGTAAATTTAAGGACTTTCTCAATTAGTTCATGAATATTTAAAAAAATATTAAGTAACTTAGCTATTTAGTATCTCGCGATTCTCGCGTGATTTATCAATTCAATATTTTATAAATTGATATAATGGATTATTAATTCGAAATTGGTATATAAAATTCAAAAATGCATTACGCTCAGGTAATTCAATTTCACACAGTGGCAACATATCAAACTGATGACGTAGTCAAGTTCCACCTACGTCATCAGCTGTCACGGGAAGAGAATACCTTATTTTATTGTACAATGGGTTGGGCCATCTGTGTTGTCATTTTTTTGCATTGTTACAGCTGATTGAAAATTTTACATATCTGCCTTTGCTATTTTGTTATGTATGTAAGTGTGTACCTTCGTTTAGAGTCTCAGCGTTTGAAAAATGTAACTACTGATATGTGACATCATTATCATTATCCTCATCAGCCTTTATATATTCATTTCTGGATGTAGACCACCTCCATTCTTCTCCAACATTGGCGGACTGGTCTCTAACTTTTGCCATCGAATTAGGGCCCGCTTGTTTTTGGAAATCGTCGACCCATCTCATCGACGGCCGTCCTCTTTGTCTGGTGTGGGTAAGTGGTCTCCATTCTAGCACCTATTCTTTTCGTCCATCGCTCTGGGCTCATGCAATGTGCCGCCCTTCTCCACTTGCGCTCCGCCATTACTGCTACCACATCTCGTTCAGTCACAAATGGCTCTTTCCATGGTTCTCTGCGCAACACGGAATATCTTTGCAGATTTTTCGGTCAATGTATTGATCTCAGCTCCACAAGTAAAGACAGGTAGAACAAACTGTTCAAACACTTTTCTCTTGATGGTAACAGAGATCTTTTCACGCAGAATTCGACTGTTTGCGCCAAATGCTGCCCATGCGCTTTCTATATGGCTTTTGACTTCTGCCTTTTGATTAAGGATTCCTAGCATGTTATTATGCCTCAAGTAAACATAGTCTTTAACTATTTCGATGGGCAATGGTTTTCCAGATCGATATTGGTCATCATTTTGGCCTTAGCGTGATTAATCCTTAAACCGACTATTCCGGATTCTCTTTGCGTAACATATCTACTACGCAGTCAGATATTAGGACTACCTATATCAAGTAGGACAAGTGCTACATCTATTCTTATCCCTTGGTCTCCTCAATGTAAACGTTTGAAGACATTTTCAAAAGAGTTTTGGGGAGATCGTATCTCATTGTACACCTCTTTGTAATGGAAACTTGTCTGTGTTATCGTGGAGCTTAACGTACGATGTAGCATGTTTCTGGAGGTAACTGTTCATTTCGATGTAGCGTTGGTCCACTCTGCTCGGTTAGCGCTTCTTCGACTGTCCATGTTTCTATGGAGTTAAACCACAGATTAATAAATAGTTACTGCGTAAGTTAAACGCTTTCTCGTAATCACGAATGTTATTATTTCTGTCTTAAGATATTCTTGATGTTATACCATTTTTTCCCAATTATTTGTGGCTAATTAAGGAATATTCCAAATACCAAACTCTTCAAGAGGAATAAAAAATGTAGCTTTATGATCAAAGCGAAGGAATTTCAACGTAAACAAAAAAGATCGTATCTCATTTAATCAACTGAGTGTGCCGGAAAGAAACTTCCGAATGTGATCTCACATATAAACATCCACATTTAAGAGCTTCTTGTCGGTGTCATTGTATAGGTAGAGGGAAACGCACACACATATACTTCGATCGTCCACGAAATTAATCTGTTTGCCGTGTGGCCACGAAATCTAATCTAACCGAAAGGTCTCTGGTTGGTTTAGTCTCATTAGTACCATTAAAATGTGTCCCATGGTACTACTGCGAGATCTGTTGATGGTACTAATGCGACTAAAATAAAATGCAAGTCTTAGTAGTTCCAATACACAGCTCATTGAAACGGACACATAATCTTACAATATTTATACATCCATACTTATATATAAAGCTGAAGAGTTTGTTTGTTTGTTTGTTTGTTTGTTTATTTGTTTGTTTGTTTGTTTGAACGCGCTAATCTCAGGAACCACTGGTCCGATTTGAAAAATTATTTCGGTATTACATAGATCGTTTATCGAGGAAGGTTATAGGCTATATTGCATCACGCCCGCGACTTCACCCGTGTGGATAACGCGGGCGAAGCCGCGCGCGCTGCCTCTAGTAATAAATAAAGTGTTAGAAATTTTATTATATTACAAATAAATACATAATAATACTTATTATATATAGATATAATTTTATGATATATACGCGTTATAGCCACTGATTAGAGTAATAGAAATGGAAATAAACGATATTATTGTTAATTGTTAACCTCCTTTTTAAGGTTCCGTAGTAAACAAGGAACCCTTATAGTTTCGTCATGTCTGTCTTTCTGTCTATCTGTCCACGGTCCTACAGAGAAACTATAAGCACTAGAAAGCTGTAATTTGGCATGGATATGTATATTAATTATGGCGAAAAAGTCGTAAAATAAAATATGGAAAAAAAAATTTTTTTCAGGCTAGCTGCCATACATGTAAAGACGTAGTCAATATTTTTTTTCTCGACAAACACATTGAGTGGGCTATCGTTAAATAGGTCTTTCAAAAATATTGTTAGCTTGAGAACACCATTTTTCGATTTAGGGATCCGTTTCTGAAATATTTGGGTTTAAAGTTCAAATTTTTGTTCGAGTCAAGTGTCCCCCCCCTCTATCTGCTAAACGGTTATATATGGCCACGTGAAAAAAATCACAATTATAGTATATATAATGTAGTTTGAAGGAAAACTATCAGAGCCAAGTAGGGTATACAAATTAAAAAGTTATAGGCGATTAACTTATAAAATGTACTTGAAAAAAGATTTTTTTATACAAATTCAATAGATATTAGTTTTTAGACGTTTTTAATGGCAAGAACTCAAAGTTGGCATTCGCAACTACGGAACCCTACACTGCGCGTGGCCCGACACGCACTTGGCCAATTATTTGTATTGTTTAAAATACGTCCATTGTACACAAGACAACAGATTAACAGCTACTCGTAGTCTTAACGACAAATTGCCTTCATCTATTTCAATGGCCAACTTTTAAAGTCAATTGTGAGCTTTCTGCAGCTTACGATATAGCTGCTGTTTCGACACGACACTAAACTTTTACCGTCTCAGCGCAAGTCTCACCTAGGGTGGTCGCAATTCTATATATAAGTCTCTCTTCTCTTCTACGCTGGTCTGGGAGAAAATAAAAAATGTAAAATGCATCGTGCACTGTTGTAGGAGCCGATTGAGGGATTGCGCGAGAGTATGAATTATGTTATAAGAAACTATTAAGAATTAGAACTTTTATGTCCGATCATGTCCCAAATCAGGCATAGGGTTATAAATAACCGCCCAAGTACGAGTCGAAGGTTCCGTACCATTATCTATAAAAAATCACGTTTGTAGTATGGAAGCCTTATATTTATTTTATTCTGCTTGTATTTGTTGTTGTACTTAGCAACTTATGTCGGCAACAGAAATACGTCAATCAAAATGGTCTTAATCTTATAAATTCAGGACTGGTATTGAATTCCAGAATGTGTTTGTCTTCGTTAATTTTCCTTTCGAATGTATCAGTAAGCCTTTCACATTCCGTGTGGTATAATAAATAACTCATAAATTAAAATACTCGTAATGTAAACTTATGAAGTAAGTAAATAATTCCCCCATGAAACTCATAAATGAATTACTAATATACATTCTATCCCAACCAGATTTGAAGATAAAAATATTTTCTACTATTAACCAACTTACAAAAAAGGTTTTTATATGTATTTAATTTAGCTCATTTAATAAATTAAATAAAGTATTAAATGACCTATATTTAATTATATTTCCTGATTACTCGAAGACGCTTGGACCAATTTGGAAAATTCTCGCTTTTGTTTGAAAGGGCATACTATCACGTGGTCCCATAGAAATGTTATCAAATGAAGTTAGATTTTGGTTTTGGAAAATTATAAGAGACGATTTTTCGCATCCTGCCAGCCCTGCTAGCAAGCTCAATGCATATAAATGTTCAGTACGTATTGTTATCTATGACATTATCCGACACAATCCGAAGCTTTTATTGTTATTTTACAAACTTTCAATGGATCCGAGCTTTTGTTTTTCTTTTCATATTGGATTTGAATGCAAATTGGTCGATTGTTTTAATAAACTATGTACAGTCTAGTTTAAAATAGTCCAAAACAGAGAATTTTTCCATAAGAACCCAAGGCTTGACGTGGTCAAAGATGATATGCTTGCCAATGGTCTTACTAACAAAGACGATCAAGACAGTGCGAAGTGGTGAAGTAAAAGCCGGAAAGCGGGCCACAGGCTTCACAGTAATACAGCTAAAGATAGAACTGGGAATACGCTGATATGAGAGAGGGACAGATATACAATGCTGACCACCAAACTTCGATATGACCATGTCACCCAATCTAGATGATATTATCGTGAGGACGCTTAGGACACTTCATGTTAGTGTAAGTTAAATTTGACCAAGTCTTGCAAGTTAAATTTGACACAGGTGTATCACGTGACACTGCAATATTATAACGACATCTATGTGATAAAATAACATAATTCCACCGAGTGTGGGCTTGATTGATCCGTCTTGAGGAGCACTTTAACCTTTTTAGTTCATTGTTATAGATAAAAGCTTGTTTTAAAAATATTGTTATAATAATTAAGTAATTACTTGTTTTATTTTATTTATTATTCCAAAGGTGGCAGTGGTAGCCCTGCTCTATGGTCTAATTAAACCCCTCAAACGAAGCTTGAAGGCAGATAAACATGATGAAGCCATCAATTAAAGCCAACAGCCGTGTAATTATCATAAACCACTTAATCGCCGCAGTCGGGCAAAAACTAAACAAACATGGACATGGAACATGTTTTACTAAGAATAGAGGAGATATTTTTACCATTTCTGTATCTGTTCCGCGCGTCAAGAAAATTATCGATCTCCCTGGATAGGCCCTATTATGGATTCTGTTTTAAAGCCCCGGCAAAAAGAGGGGTGTTATAAGTTTGACGCTAACGTCTGTTGGTCTGAAACTGAAAGCAAGTTGACTTCCGGTGGTTCTTAGCTATGTTTGATGAGAATCGGTTCACTCGTTTAAAAGTTATTGAGGTTAACGCTTGAAATTCGGGGTTTTTTTTAATTTACCTGGGAACAAATAGATGTCGCTTTGGTATATTTAGTTCCGGCTCTCATCATTAGATAATGTTAGGGGAAATGCAAATTAGGATTCAAAATAAATCGAAGATTTAAGACAACTTTGCAGACGCCCAGCTTGTTTTCGATGTAAGCTTGTATCAAAAGATGTCATTTCAACCTGAGATTTCAACATTTTAAAAATAATAACACAGCCAGTCACAAAGCTCACAAATCATAACTAAACGAGCGATCCGAAGGCGTGAGGGCTTTCAACTCCGACAGAGACCAATCGGCTATTGATCACAGATTGAAAAAGCGTGGGCTTCGACGTGACCCACTTAACGGTACCGGTGCATTGTGCTATATCGTGCCTTTATGATATATGGGCTTGAAGTAAATTAGAACCATCTAACTGTAGAGCTTGGCAATAAAGTAAAGAGATCAACGAAGTTTTAAACATTTTTCATTTTAAATTTCCACGCGCTTAGGACATCTGTCATAATTTTACAATTCTTATTTAATGATGACAGTTGGGACTCACTGGTTAAAGAAATTTTCCGAAGGACGGAGCTCTAACCAATAAGTCCAGAGTATTCTAACACGCTAAAGCGCTAGTAATGCGTACTCTCACAGAGCCACGCGAAGTGACAGCCTGGCTTTCGGCAACTAACAGCTTAACGTATCTTCCGAAACATGGAGGGGCTCGAGATAAATAATGCCACTTGTGGTCACAAACCCAAGTGCGAACCACGCTCGAGGTTGCTTAATATTCGAAAGCGTTACTAATGTATGTATACTAGCCTAGTCATAGAGTTAAGTCGTCAACGTATCACCTTTTTTCTTCCTAGCTACAGCATGAACTACATGTCTACCGTTTTAAATCTGCAATGTAAGTTACATAATTATTCCGGTCAACGAAGTAGTTGTAGTGTGCATGAGCGGGAACCTAAGCGATTCCTACAGAAACTCGTTCAGGGCGCTTAGAGTGTAAAAATACTAAAAGTCCCCATGTCTAGGAGGTAAGCCAGAGCGTGGGGAGGGCGGATATCCCATTTGCCACTACTGGGGGCGGCCACCATTGGTGGCAGACAGGACAATTTTTATGTACACGTGTGCCAGATGCCACCAATTGCGACGCCCCCACTGGTGGCGAACGGCAATCGCCAATCATTCACAGTCTTCATTTGCCCCCAGTGGTGGCGAATAGAACAAACTCTGGTTTCGATTCCCATTCGCCTCCGATGTAGTTACATACATAAGTTAAAGTTGTAGATAAGTATATTGAAACTGACAGTTCATTAATAATTTAAGTAATTGGTTTTAAATTTTAATGTTATGTTTAACCTGTTATTCTTCCTGAAATGTTATATTTAAGTTTAAAAAATTTAAGAGGTGCTTCTAGATAGAATAGTCCTAAAATGGTCCTAGGTCACTTATCGGTAAAGATCCGGACGACATTAATAAATGTCCACGTCTATTGTCTGGTATTGGCGTTAAAGGAACGGTTAAGAATTATAACAATACTAAACACTAATAAATAATCAAAATAAAGCTTTATTTCTACACCTAAAAGCCTGTTTTTTTATTTCTAACCATTTTTTAAGTCTATATTTTGCCGCCAGTGGTGACGAATGGGAATCGAAACCGGAGTTTGTACTATTCGCCATCACTGGGGGCAAATGAGACTGAATGATTGGCGATTGCCGTTCGCCACCGGTGGGGGCGTCGCAAGTGGTGGCATCTGGCACACGTGTACATAAAAGATGTCCCGTCTGCCACCAGTGGTGGCAAAGGAGATATACCCATGCGTTGTAGAAAAAAATGTTCTAAGGTTGGTCAACCTTATTAAATTCGCTACAACTTTGATTCTTTACTTTTTTTACATTTTTTCCATTCCATTGCCTCATAGAGATAGATCACGTCCAAGAGCCAGCCAAAAACACGGCTCTTTCATTACCTATGCCCTTTGGTACACGATCTATGCTGTTAGGATATATTGTAACTGTATTAGCTCCACAGCTCCTGTTTGCTTCGTGTTTATAATGTGCTGTATTTAGTTTATCTATTTGAATAACAATATAAATTTTAAATTCGTTTATTGTTCTTGAGCACAAGACCTTTTTATTGTACAATAATTTTAGATCGTGTGGCATTCAAATATACATCAATTTAAGTCTGACATTGTTTTTCGCTTACACACATGAACACAAATTGTTACATAAGTTTTAAACACTTTTGAGCTAAGCTCGCACAGATGCAAGATCAAGATCACGTGTTCCACCGCTAACGAAAATGGCCAACGAAAAACGAAGGTATTAAAATTAAAACGACTGATGAGATAAACATCTGAGCCGAAAGGAACTTAATTAGCAACAAGTTTAATGCATTTTAAAGTAAGTAAACATCCATACACCGATGAGATAATTTAGATTCGGCGCCCGTCCGGCCCGCGCAATCAAAGTTGCCAAATGAAAAAGTTGGCCGATCCTTTGCAATGTTTATTTCCTCGTTCGGTCTTTTGTATTATTTTTTATGCGAGTTCTAAGTTGTTCAAAGCGGAATTTATCGGTGATTTTTGGGGCACATTAGACGGAAACTGGTTTAGAAAATTGCGTCACTCTGCCGTACTTAACTCAATGTCCCTTTGTCGACATAAATTCACATTCAGATTCATTTTAAGGGGACATATCCAGTTTTCGTATATTGTAAGCAACTAAAGCATAAAGGCGTTTGATATTTTTTTTTGCTTCTCTAGTTCACTTTGTGTTTCAGAAGGCACGTAAACCTAAACATACTTACATGCCTAGGTATTTCTTGCTTGCCGAGAGATATGACTACTACATTAAAGTTTAAATAAATAAATTAAACTTTTCCGACATGGCCCTTGAATAAAATTTACTTTCTCGTATCGCTATCACCAAAATTAGACAGATTTATCAATGTCTGTAGTAAATAAGACGATTAAAATGAGGTTATAGTTAAATGGAACTATAATGTCTATAAAAAAGATTGATTTCTTCCATTTCGTCTTTTAGGTCACACGTAAGTTTGTAAATGTTTCTCATCTATATTGCTACCATTGTAAGACGATTAAATTGAGGTTATAGTTAAATGGAACTATTTTGTCGGTAAAAAGGATTGATTTCTCCAATTTCGTGTTTTAGGTTACACGTAAATTTGTAAATATTTCTCATCTTTATTACAACTATTATTTGAAGAATAAGTTATGAAGAAATGGAGTGTCATTTATACTCTGAATTAGTTATAAAAGTCATCACTAGCGCCAAAACTAAGACCTACTTAAATACAAAAGAAACTTTATTGAAGTCGGGACTCACTTATACTTATTTTAAGTTAGAAAATATTTTATAGTTGCTTTTAAAATCATTGCATTTATTTTGTGTGACTTTCTTTTGAGTATTCTTTTTTAATTTTTATTTATGTTTAATTTTATTTGGAATTGTCGTAAAATCAGGTATTTGTGGTATTTGTATGAATATCTTTTGTCCATGTTGTACGACAACCACTTTACGTCCGTTATAAAAAATCTATAGAAGGTGTTAATTCATGGAACGATGCAGGTAGGACTATAACCCTTTTTATTTGTTTAGTAATTTTTGGGTCCCTTTGACACCAACGCTGCCAGAAAAAACTGACAAAAAATAGCTTATTAAGATTTATTGTGTAGGGCAGTGGGTGAGACTTGGACCTTCCTGTACTTAATACGATTAAGTCCTGATAGGAAGATTATTCTAGGAATTGTTTGAATTCTTAGATTTATAGGAAAACTGGCGATGCGTCCCGGACGTATGGGTTTGTATTGTATAAAAAATGTAGATAAAATACCCTTATTTCTGAACTTTTAAAAAAGGGATCAATATATTATGTACTATAGGTATGTGCCTTTCGGTCGCTGTATATGCCTACTTCTAAGTATGAAATTTTTACCGAGGTTTCCATATGTACTGCAGATTTTATGACATGAGCTGATTTATAATATAATTTGCGAATCCTAATATTAAAAACTACATTCATACCTAATATTTTTATTCGTTTTCAAGTCAACCAATGAGCCAACTATGAAAAGTCATAAAATTTTTAAGATTTTGAACAATGGTGCTTTTTATGGTTTGTTCCCGTTGAGTCACACCAAGATTATCAGTGATTTTTCCCAATGAGTCACAATGTTACTAATCGCCACTCTGTATTCCCGTTGACTCACAGTATTTCTTGTTCATTTCAATATTTTGAGGAAAAAAAACTCGTTTCATAGGTTCGAAATATATATTTGCATACTGTTATCTAAAAAAAACCCTGTTTAGAAATCTTGGCTCACCAATTTTAAGATTTTTTTTCTTTCATTATTTATTATTATACCTAATTTGTTAAAATTACTATTTTCTTTTACAGTGGTTGACAAAATAAACTATAGAAAAGCTTTTTTATGAAATTTATTTATTTAACTCAACGGGAATACAGTGTGACTCATTGCGAAACAGTTGCAATGAGTAACACTGACTTATTGCAACTTCTTTTCCCAATGAGAAGCATTGTTACTAATCTTGGTGTGACTCAACGGGAACAAACCCTTTTTATAAAGAGGGAGAAAAAGAGAGAAAGCTCAGAAATAAGTTCAGAAATCCACACAATAAAATACTCAAGTTTTGTTCCATAACAAACAAAATCCTACAGATAGGTTTGTCATATAACTAAACACAGTTTTAAAAGATACAAGAGATTTTCAGAATGAATCATTAAAAAGTTTATATCACGAAAGACTGGAGCGATAAAAAGACTAACCCAAGAACTTTGGATTCCAGGCCGTTAGCAGTTCAAAACGAAGTATTCAAAGCGATCGACAAAATAGAGCAAAAATTAGTTTGCAAGTCGAAGGAAAGAATTTAGATTCCAGTTCCAAAGTTTAGAAGACAGTCCGAACTTTAGCCAATTCTGGCTGAACATTATAAACTGTTACAGATCTGACCCTCACCCGATTATTGTCTTCCTTATAATTATCATCTCTTATGCACTAAAACTTATTATTCATAAAACTATACAAAAAACCTGCAGAAGATGTCTGACATGTAATACGAATAGTTTCTTATAATAATGACGTCAACCGATATTTTTACTGATGTCAACAAATTTTATTTTGAGACTCATATTGAAGAAAGCAACATTTTCCGCACACACACATAAGGCGTGCCCCTGAAGTCCCTTTTTTCCCACTAGTTCAGTTGTCCAGTTCAATTAACAGAACTGGTGAAAATTATTTTTTTGTTTGTTCCCACTATAAATCAAATTTATCTACAGTCCTAATGAGAGATTGGGAAAACCTACTCAAATTCCCGAATGTCGGTTTTTTATCTTACTAGATCATCGGTCACTACAAACACTTTCCTAATAAGTCTAGGAATAATAAATAACTTTGGCTACTACTTATGGGGTACATCGGTATTTATTTTGCTAACATAATACAAATGCACCATCAAAACTTAAAGAAAAGAACAATTTTCCGTCGTTTGAAGTTGTCTTCGAATAATCGGTGAACACACATAAAAAAAGAATGCGACAAATTGATAACCTCCTCCTTTTTGAACGTCGGTTAAAAACCTCGAAATATATTGCAGTTTATCAATGTTGGCTTAGATACAGTGGCGTGTTTTTTAGAATATGTAATAATTAAGTCGCTTCTATACCTTTTTTAATTTGTCTCTGCCAACTTAGCCGTTTAGTCTGTCGCAAAAAGTTGGAAGTTCTCAAGAGAATACATTATTAGTTCTAAACAGAAGGACAAACGAACCAAATTGGCTTATTTGAACTTATTTGGTTCGTTATCAAGCTTTTGAAACGAAAGTTATGACAATTTACTTTGCAACAACGTACTAGACATGTTGAAGACAATTAGATTATTTGAGAATGGAAATAAATGTTTTGTAACATAAAGTTTTGTAATATAAGTGTTTATTAATTTAGTTAGCTTTGTAAAAAAATAAATTAAATTTTAATATAGATACACTACTCATGTAAATTATACTTATTGACGTGAAAGTAAAAGTGCATGTAAAAGCCTAATTAACGAAAAATCATTGAATTTTTAATTTTAAAGTGTGGTTCTTGAGACCATTCCATGCACTAACATCTCGTGCAACAACTAGTCCATTCCCTAGGAAGAAGAGTTAACGTAAGTTTAACGTTGTAAAACTGCGCACAAATGCATTATTAGGGTCAAGATACCTACAGCAAAGCTGCATGAGCCCAGAGCTGCATAGAGTTAAATGCCTATAGCACGATGGTGAGTGACCTACACAGTCACCATCACGCTAGTGGAAAATGTTTTTTCTTTTCTCCCAGACCATCACGGAAGATGAACACGACTATAAAAATATCAATGTGTTTCTTCGAACTATCAACCTTAGGACCCCGTCACTCTTATTCAAATATTCAACATATTTATTGGCCACACTGTATTACTCTAACGGACCTCTTTGGGCCCTTTATGTGGCCGTTTTAATAAATAATATCCTTTTTAAGATGGAGTTCACATGACAAGGGTTCGGAATTTCTTATTATAATTTATTCGGACGGTTTAGTTTTTAGATTAAGTCTTTTGTGTGTAGGATTTGACGATCGAGTCGTAGACCTACATCTTTTTAGGGTTCCGTAGCCAAATGGCAAAAACGGAACCCTTATAGATTCGTCATGTCTGTCTGTCTGTCTGTCCGTCCGTATGTCACAGCCACTTTTTTCCGAAACTATAAGACCTATACTGTTGAAACTTGGTAAATAAATGTATTGTGTGCACCGCATTAAGGTTTTGACACAAAAATAGAAAAAAAACAGTAAAATTTGGGGGTTCCCCATACTTAGAACTCAAACTCAAAAATTTATTTTTCATCAAACCCGTACGTGTGGGGTATCTATGGATAGGTCTTCAAAAATGATATTGAGGTTTCTAATAGCATTTTTTTCTAAACCAAATACTTTGCGCGAGAGACACTTCCAAAGTGGAAAAAAGTGTGTCCCCCCCCCCGTAACTTCTAAAGTAAGAGAATGATAAAACTAAAAAAAATATATGATGTTCATTACCGTGAAATCTACCAGCGAAAATTGGTTTGAACGAGATCTAGTAAGTAGTTTTTTTTTAATACGTCATCATCATAAACGGCAATTTACCTTTCATTCAATCAACTCAAATATAAAAATTAAAAAAAACATACTACCAGACTTTTATATTATGTTATTTGCTACTACGGAACCCTTCATGGGCGAGTCCGACTCGCACTTGGCCGCTTATTTATTGTTGAGTTATTTTGAATAGCGGTTTTAAATAGTTTATAGGTATTCTTTAGAAAAAAGAAATCTTTAAAAAAAAAATTATCTAGCTAGTTGTTAGGTCTCATTGTGGATCAAAAGATAAAAACATCAAATTATTGTGAAGTCGGGCCTTTTTATGAAATCCGTGGAATGACTTAATAGTAGATTGTGCTGAGCGAAGGGGTACAGGTTATACTTTTAGAATCCAGAGCGAAACAAAGGATTCCACAGTTAAATCACGAGAGGACGTGATTCTAAGGTCGAATCCTGAATAAAGCGAGGGATTCAGGTATATCGCCCGAAGTAAAAGTATTACTATTATATACCCGAGTAGCAAGAACACTACTTTTCATCTCCATCTTTGAGAAAAATTTGGAAATACAAAACAGAATATAAAGAAAAATAGAACACCTACATTACATATGCCTTATCAGAGTTCCACCGACAGATACTAGCCTACCTTTATTTGGTGTCGTTTTCATTTAATATAAGAAATAATTTTTCGAATAGCACCTACTTAGAACAAAATTTCCACTCATCGTTTATTCTTGGGTGTGGTCCTTCAAATCTTTTTATTTTTGTAAACTTGATACTAACCATCACACTAATATTATAAAGCGAGGTTAGTGTGTGTGTGTGTATGTTTGTCACTTCTTCACGCGCAAGCGGCTGGACCAATTTTGATAATCGGCGTGATTATTATACATACGCACACCAAATTACAGCTTTTTAATACTTATAATCTCCGAGTAGAACCGCAGGCACTCAGACAAACATAACGAAACTATACTCTTCCTTGTTTACTACGGAGCCCTAAAACGCATTTTTTCTATTGGACTTTTTAGGGTTCCGTATTTAACAAGGAACCCTTATAGTTTCGCCATGTCTGTCTGTCTGTCCACGGTCCTACAGAGAAACTATAAGTACTAGAATGCTGTAATTTGGCATGGATATGTATATTAATTATGGCGAAAAAGTCGTAAAAAAAAATAGAAAAAAAAAAAAATTCAGTGTAGCTGCCATACAAGTAAAGACGTAGTCAATATTTTTTTTCTCGACAAACACATTGAGTGGGGTATCGTTGAATAGATCTCTTAAAAATATTGTTAGCTTGTGAACACCATTTTTCGATTTAGGGATCCGTTTCTGAAATATTTGGGTTTAAAGTTCAAATTTTTGTTCGAGTCACGTGTCCCCCCCCCCCCCTCTATCTGCTAAACGGTTATATATGGCCACGTGAAAAAAATCACAATTATAGCATATATAATTTAGTTTGAAGGAAAACTATCAGAGCCAAGTAGGGTATACAAATTAAAAAGTTATAGGCGATCAACTTATAAAATGTACTTGAAAAAAGACATTTTCATACAAATTCAATAGATATTAGTTTTTAGACGTTTTTAGTGGCAAGAACTCAAAGTTGGCATTCGCAACTACGGAACCCTACACTGCGCGTGGCCCGACACGCACTTGCCCAATTATTCATTGTGTATTTTGTAGGCTTAATCAAAAATATAATTAACATAGCAATCAGACGTTAGGATCATAAACAGTATTAGAACGTCTCGTTATAGCCCCAATAAAGTACATGTGCTCAGTCGTCAGGTGCCGTAAGACGTCGTCTATTTAATGGCGTCATGCCTCATACTCCTCGTAACGCTAATTGAAGTAACGTGCTTATTGGTTGGTTTAGATATACTATACCTGAATAAATACCTTTGTTAATTAAAAACGACCCTCTTCGGACCTATTTATTAATATTCTTCTTTTCCATCAAGTCAAACAGATCTTTTTTCTAAACGTCAATACAAATATTGCCGGGATTTGTATAAAATAGCACGTCGTGACGTCATTGGTTCTTGTCAAATAGCGCTGATATTATCCGTTTTTCTGAATGAATAAATCTAAAAACATGTTCAAAATCATAGTACATTTTAGCTCTTTGTTCAAATTGGATATGGACAGAGTAATAAACTCGTTTACACTACCTTCTACTAGATTAGGTACCCCTGCAATCAGCAAAGTTATTTTAAACGCTACTGTTTGTGTTTCACTGACTCTGGTATTAACGTTGCCGCAAGTGGAATTATGTAGTTCCCTCTGTCTACCACCCAGTTTTAGTATTTCCATTCAATAACTAGTACCGCATTAGCTGTCTAACTTGGTCGCGGTAGAAGCAAAACTTACGTTAACTTATTACTGGAATCTACTTGGAAATTATGCTAGGATTTTGATGACTTAAAGGAAAACATATACATTTATCAATATTTGCATAGGTCCTAAATATCCTTTTCGACGTCTGCACTCCTCTGTGTTCGGCTCATACCCGGAGGTCGCGGGTTCGATTCCCGGCGGGGGCAACGACTTTGTGTTGTTGTCCTATTTTGGTTAGGACATTGTAGGCTGATCACCTGATTGTCTGATAAGTAAGATGATCCATGCTTCGGAGGGCACGTTATGCCGTCGGTCCCCGTCACTGTCTTTGACATTGGTCGTTACCAAAAATCCATGTCAGAGGCCTTTAAGGCGGTCTTAAAAACTCTAACACTAGTGTTAGTCACTCACACACACGATAAGAAGAAGAAGAAGGTTAACTTAGAGTAATTATTGCTACTTTTTTCACTCAATAGTTCCTTTTAAGCACTTTCTTTCTACCTATCCTCTTTTATTTTTTTAGCAATTTTTATTTTTTTGGCATTTTTATTTTCGTATTTTTGGTCATTTTTCTGATTTGAACATTATTAGTGTAAGTCTTTTTTCCTCCTGTTCTCTTTTACCTTATCTTCCGCTTTCTCTACACCGTTACTTTGCTCTACCTCTTATTTCGATGTCCCCTAACTTGCAAATTTTAAACCTTTCTTGCAATGCGTCTTTACATTCTCCTCATACAATATTTTAGTAGAAAGTGGGAAATAGAAATTTCCCTTAAAACATTTTATACTTATATTACTCCTGTGTATGTTTTCAATATTATGAATATAAAGTGTTCCTGAGCAAATAAATGTGTAAATACATCTCGCAATTACGCGCCATACAGAATCAGAGGAGCAAAATAGGTTAACGATATGATATTGGAACGAGCGGGAATAACTCGAGGTTGAAATTCAACGGGTGAATTTGTATGAGACTCGAAATTATAAAGTGAAGGTTATATGTATTTTTATAGATATGTGTTTGGTATGGTACATATCAAGATAATGATTTTGTACTACAACATGATCTCTTGCTTTAATGTTTGTACATAAAAATATATATGTAACAAGTTTTACTTACGCAACTATATTCCAGTGTTGTATAGCCCAGAAGTTTACTTAGGAAACCTTGAACTAAGGCCTACTATTAATAAAGCTCGACCTGATTTTAATATCGCATTGCGGTATCTGCCTATACACTTTCATATGGAGAGGAAAAGCAGCAGCACAAGTAAAAGTTTGCCCGCCTCGGATGTACTCATAATGATTTCTTGTGAAACACACGGTAGGCCTTTTTGTATTTGAACTGCATGTCATCTTTTGAAAAAAAGTCGGATCACGCGTCCAGGGCTCCGGAACAGCACAGCTTAGCAACCGGGAACATGATGCGGTGATTGTTTTCGTGTGTGCTAGATTAAGCATTTCCGGGCTCTAAAACAACACAGCTAAAGTTGCAACTGAGAACGCTTTAAAAACGAAAGATACTATGTATGAGAAGTTCTTGATTAACATAATTCTTAAACAAGACAAAGTAGTTAATCCAACTTCCATTTTGTTCACTTTACACATTAAAAAGTTTTTACAACTCGCATCATAATTAACAAAGCATGCGCTGCATTCTGAACTCGCTGCAAACGCTGTGATGTCACAATTAACTTCATTATCTCATTCAAGTTCGCGCTTCTAAACTCGGTTAGCAAAATATCATTCATTCCTCGCAAACTCATCGTTCGGGCTCAATTAAGGATATAACGGAAGTGTTGTCATAAGCGGCGAACCGACAACACCAACAGTTGGTGTGCCTAATATTTGTATTAAAACCGTTTGCTGACCAACCCAACATTGCCATCAGTGTTTCAGTCAAGTGACTATTGTGGGAGAAAGTGAGATCTAAGGCTCTTTAGCTTATAGGAGCTTGATCTTCGAGAGCGAAACGTAATAAAAATATGTATGAATTTCTACATTAATCTAGTAATCTTCCATGCTGATCTGGGAGAAAAGAAAAATCTTATGTACTGCTTAGCTGCTTCGAGACGTAGGCCTTTGCCGAGCAATGAGATTTATCTTATTCATTTCCAGAGGCTTTTGGGTCTTATTGCCCGGGCTTTTACCTCGTCAGGGATAAAGACATGATAACAATGTAGCTGGGCATTTGAATTTAATTAAAATTGTATTAATTTCGAATACTTAATACCTCACAGAGCTAACTAAGGACACAGAATTAATAATAGTATTACATATGCTAAGGACTTAGTCCCTTTTTCCAACTTTCCCCCATTTCTTTGCTATATATCACCCCTCATTTTCAACCCAGAAAAACCTTTTGTTCCCTTACATCTCTAATATTTTTATTTTACAACTGGCTGGAAACATTGGGAATACAGCGGCAATTCCCTAAAATATGATTTCACTCGTTCGTTTGCCCGTTCATTCATTCAGCGCTGAATAACTGTAATTCCATTTCAGTTGGTTCCAAAGAGCTATTTCAATTTAAATAGGGTTGCCACATGCAAACAAATAGATCTGAATTCGTATTTTTCTTTGTACCCGACCATGTCAGAAGTGAGTTATATTTTTTATAAGGTTGTTTACATTGTAACTTTTGTTTAGGCTAGATCGGTAATTTTGGAAATCATTGGGAGAGGCATATGTCCAGCAGTGGACGTTAAGCGGCTGAAAGGATGATGATGATGATAACTTTAGTTGCAACCAAGAAAGTTTTTATTATATACATGTCATTATTACTTCAACAATGTTGATAAAGTTTAGTATGTATGAATTTCGTTCTCCGAATATTTAATAGGTAACATACATATTTATACGCTTGTTTCCCATGGGGATAGGCAGAAACTATAGGTCTCCACTTGCTACGGTCCTTGCAAATCTCTTTTGCTTCGTCAACACTCATTATCACTATTACTCTTTTTAATACATGCTTTCCGATTATGGGTACTCCTTACATCATCTTTCTTCTATAGAACACCTGCAATTCGGTCGCGGAACGCTCGTCAAGGGCGACCCGGTCCGGTTCTCCCATCCATATCCACTCATTTTTTTTGTGTTTTTATCCACACTCTCAACTATTGTTATTTTTTTGCTGTATAGGAAAGTAGTACTCAACTCAAAATGTCCCAATGAACTTAACATTTATTTCTCAATTTTTGTCACTGCATCCTCTTTCCCCCCACACCTCCACATTATTTACATCATTTCTTATCCGGTCTTTCAAAGTTACAACACACATACTTTACATATAAATAAACTTTAGGTACCTACTTTTATATGCATAGAAACGTACATTGATGCTAATAAAAATTACAATCTGAAAGGAAACGGAATTTCAATATGAAAGGCGTAAGGTCTGATTAATAATCGATTTATAATCCTTTTAAATTTAGATTATTTAACCTTTGACTGTTTGCCTTACTGACCTTAGCCTAACTGGCCCTTAGTCCTAAAACATCACAGAAGATTTGCGCAGACAGGGTTCGAATTAACTTTTCATCTCATCTACTCGAAAAACGATGTTTTCATCCCAATACATTTAGAGTTAAAGTTACTGCTGATTCTCTCGTGACTAAAAAGTAAAAAAAAAACTCTAGGGATAAACACAATTTGAAAACTATATAATCACGAATATAATCTATGTAGAATCAAAAATAATGTTGACAGTTCAGCTAAAAAAGAAAGAATATTGTTTTAAAACAAAATACTACCATTCTATATACTGTAATTGGTAAACCAATGCATTTAGTTGTACGTAGTTACAATAAATGTATTTAGTTACAATAAATGAATAATTGCCCACTACAAGATAAATTACATAGTTTAGTTAGGAGAAGGCAAACCAAACCAGAATAGGTTAGGTATTGAATGTCTTCCAGTCACCGCAGCCTATCTGTTACCTCTCACGCAATCGGTGTTGCCTCACAGTTACACTGCTTGGAAAACAGTAATGTTATTTACCTAAGTTTATATTATTCCCTGGTCGGAACGCATAATAAATATATGTGTAAGTAATATAAGCACAACTATTTTAAGGGGTGGTGCGGTTCATTCAATCCATCATTCTGAAGAACGTTCATAAATGACTATCGAAATACAACAAAATATTTGTGGTTACTACTTCGATTTGTATAAGAATCGAAGTAGTCACGTGATCTAGTTATTATGGAAAGTGTTTTGGAATAAATAAGGTCTGGGATAAAATCATCAGATATTTTGATATAATTTATTGGATATGAAATAGAACATAGACTGCATCGACCCTCGAAATATTTGTAAGTACGTAATTAATAACCGGCCAAGTGCGAGTCGAACTCGAGAACTAAGGTTTACGTACCATTACCTATAAAATATGACGTTTGTTGCATGGAATCTTATTCTGTTTTTAGTATTTGTTTTTATAGCGGCAACAGAAAAACGTCTGTGAAAATTTCAACTGTCTAGCTATCACGGTTTTGAAATACAGCCTGGTGACAGACAGACGTACAGCGGAGTCTTAGAAATAGTAGTTGTTGGAGTAGTTGGGCCCGGAACCCTAATATGCACCTTATATAGTTTACTGTTAATTCCTAAAGAATATAGGTTTCTTTACATAATTGCATATTCTTTGTTCCAGGTAATAGTCACAGACCTTGCAGAAGACGGGTTGAAAAGAAGGGTATATGGGATGTATCCTCACTTGTAAGTACGTAAATGGGAACTAAATTTAACATGGGGCCGTAAAAAAAATCAAGGTCTAAGGCACCGCCCATAAATCATTAGAAAACAATGGTGGCGAAATCATTTCAGGCCCTCTCACTTAGTTGTTGATCTTTACAATTTTTGTTTCAAACTTCTTCGAAACGCGTCTATTATAATATACATAACATAAGCATGAAAACGAAAACACGAAAATGTTTAAGATAATGACGATAGCTACCAAGAAAAGTTTCTGTACAGAACAAGTAATTTAATTGTTTGAAACAAACGTTTTACTTCAAAGCAAATACAAATTAGAAAAAATGTTGAAATAAAAAATAAGGTGAAAAAATTTTTCAATATTTATAAGTACTTAGTGATGTCTACTATTATGTGCTATGTTATTTATAATGCTACGAAACAATAGGTTATGTTACTGTGTATTCTTTTTATTAATATTTTATATTAAACAAAAAAGCCACTAATAATATTTTTTTTAAACAGCAGTGACGTCAAGAGAGCTCTGTACGTGTATATTTTTCTGTTAGTTGATAGTTTCCCCTTCCATCAGATTTTATGCGCTAACTTACGTGTTTTTGGGCAGATTAAAAATAATCATTTTGTTTTCGGTTTCGGATTATGTTACTTATTGATATGAACAATAAAAATAATTGAGTGAAATACCGTATTGAAAAAGATATCGTATCTTCAAAGGACGTCAGCGATAACGTAAGATTTGTTTTAGTAAATCTTGTAATGCAATGCCGAACAAACTTCATCATCTAACACTTTTCTACAAAACACCGACGTAAATGGAAGTTCTAATGTTTATAACCGAACTATTACCAAACCTGCAAAAACTGTTGCTTACCACTTCACTAATTGTACTTTTAATAATTGTTTAATCATTCAAATTGTTTTATTATTGAAGTTTTTTGAAGTGAAAACTTCTTTAGCGGCGTTGTGCACTTTTTTTGGAATGGGTAAAAAATGTTAAACTCGCGTCAGGACACGTGACCTGATCGAAAATTCGTAAGACGGCGCAGGGCGCTTGCGCGAATGTTCGTGTGTTTATGTTACAGCGTGCTACGCGCATCCATGGATGGTGACAGCTGATGGCTCGACCGTCTGTGTAGTGGCCATACTGCTGTGTATTTGAAAATGATTTTGTTGAAAATGAATTTGGTCATGCTTGTGACATTTGTGACAGACTGTGGTTCAGAAAAGATTTGAAATATTTTATACTGATAATTAAAGCAATTCGTGAAAAAATTATTCCCTAACCATTCCAAAATATCAAAAATGCACAACGTTAATATTCAAGTTTTCACTTCTGCCGGCACTCCCAGAGTGCAACCCGTCGTTTTTAGGGTTCCGTAGCCAAATGGCAAAAACGGAACCCTTATAGATTCGTCATGTCTGTCTGTCTGTCCGTCCGTATGTCACAGCCACTTTTTTCCGAAACTATAAGACCTATACTGTTGAAACTTGGTAAGTAGATGTATTCTGTGAACCGCATTAAGGTTTTGACACAAAAATAGATAAAAAACAATAAATTTTTGGGGTTCCCCATACTTCGAACTGAAATTAAAAAAAATATTTTTCATCAAACCCATACGTGTGGGGTATCTATGGATAGGTCTTCAGAAATGATATTGAGGTTTCTAATATCATTTTATTCTAAACCGAATACTTTGCGCGAGAGACACTTCCAAAGTGGAAAAAAGTGTGTCCCCCCCCCCCGTAACTTCTAAAATAAGAGAATGATAAAACTAAAAAAAATATATGATGTTCATAACCATGAAAACTACCAGCGAAAATTGGTTTGAACCAGATCTAGTAAGAAGTTTTTTTTAATATGTCATAGACTGCAATTTACCTTTCATTCAATAAACTCAAATATAAAAATTTAAAAAAATACTACTACGGAACCCTTCATGGGCGAGTCCGACTCGCACTTGGCCGCTTATTTTTTTCCTTACTAATGTGATGTTAAACGTAGTTGGTACACGTGTTTATCGTTCACTACAAGTCTCGGCTCCATAGACACACGCGCGGTCTTCGCCCGCTTATGTGGCAACCTAATTCGACTGTAATCAACTTACCAACTCTCCAGCTGTTATAACTCTTATAACTTCTCCACATCAACTTCCCAGACTTTCATTATAAGCTACTATTATGTTATGAACTATCAAAACCAAAATGCGACTTCAATACCAAACTGATTTTGATAAAATTTCTATGGGACCAACTGACAAGTATGCATTCCAAACAAAAAAATCCCAATTGGTCCAGGCGTCTTCGAGTAGTCATACCGTACATTTATCAAAACTGATAGGTATGAAGATAGTATTATATATGTTCCCAGATTGACTGTTTCCGCGCGCATTTATTTTGTATTCTTTTGTTCTGATCCTTATAACGGCACCACCGTGGTTGCTGTAAAAACGCGTGATAAATACTAGATGAAGTAAACGCCCTTAGCCAGGCATAATATCTGAACTTTCGGTATTTTGTAACACTTTAATGTTTGGCGACCCTTATTGACTCGAACAACCCAAAGCTCTTCACGAGGTCCAATTTATGGAAAACTTTGGCTCCCGATTGGCTACTGATACCCTTTTCGACATTTTTAGGACCCGAGGGTCTCTTCTGCCTGATTAATTCATTGAGCTTTTCGCCCTAATCAAAAACTTTTAACCAGTCGTTATAGTAATATGGGTCTGGACTGGACTATTGGATTCATGGCTATCGTTTTCATTTATCGTTTCATCTGAAGTAAAATCTAGAGCTTTTCTTTACTAAAATTTTTTTACAAAATTTTAAAAATTAACTTTAAAATTTAGTTTATATATTTATAATTTATTACTACCTGAAGCCTGCGGTGTTGCCCTCATGGTGAAATTTTTAACAATACCATAGGAAGAACTATTTTTCGAGATAAATGGTATTCTATGTGTTAATCCAGGTAATAAGCTAAATATAAGGACTATCGACTTTCACGCCGAAAAAGGTAAACGGATTGGAATTAAAGTCTAGGCCTGTTAATTATATATTTCCGTATAAACCTTCCACCTTTTTGCCCTTTTTGAAAAACCAAATGTATGCTAACATTTACCTTGTAAAGATTCAAGAACCTCAAAATAATTTTACATTCTCGGTATATAAGAAAGTGCGTCAAATAATTAAAACCAAATAAAATACCTAATTAATAAATGTACCCAAGTACCCATTGATATTTTCATTTTTCAATTAAAGGGCCAGATAGAACAGAAGAAGCGAGCAGTATAAATGTAAGGCCCATTTTAATTTGGACGGCTCTTTTCATCATTGTCTCGAAGAGGGGGGATAAGAAATAAGGGGCGTTACGTAACGTTGTAGTTAAATGTTAAATGAGACGACGATCTTGACTTACACAAATTAATTAAGGGCAACGTTCCACCAATTTCGAGAACTGGTGAAATTCACAATTGAACTTTCTTGCTTATCGAGTGTGTAAATAGCTATACTGTTGTTTGATATTTCGGGCTGCCAAGGAATCTGACTTACACACTAGTTATCTAGTATACAGGTTTCCTCACTATGTTTTCTTTCAACGAAAGCAAGTGGCGGTAGTTTAATATTACCGTACATTAGTCCAAACTCAAAGGTACAAGTCGCGGTTGGTGGACGTGGGGGGATCGAACTCGTGCCTCACAAAACGTACAACATGTAAATAAGTAAAAACGCTTTATTGCACCAAAACACATGAAAATAACATTTAAATATAAATTCCGATGTACAATATGTCTTAACCGCTTGTCTACCACGGCTTTACTATTAACTAAAGAGTTTCAAACTTATGGCAAACTTATAAACGTACATACAGTGTATTACCGCTTGTCTACCACGGCTTTACTATTAACTAAAGAGTTTCAAACTTATAAGGCAAAGTTATAAACGTACAGCCAGTGTATTAACCGCTTGTCTACCACGGCTTTACTATTAACTAAAGAGTTTCAAACTTATAAGGCAAAGTTATAAACGTACAGCCAGTGTATTAACCGCTTGTCTACCACGGCTTTACTATTAACTAAAGAGTTTCAAACTTATAAGGCAAAGTTATAAACGTACAGCCAGTGTATTAACCGCTTGTCTACCACGGCTTTACTATTAACTAAAGAGTTTCAAACTTATAAGGCAAAGTTATAAACGTACTGCCAGTGTATTAACCGCTTGTCTACCACGGCTTTACTATTAACTAGAGAGTTTCAAACTTATAAGGCTTTGGACTCTTAAATCGTGGCAGTGACAGTTAATTTGTCATCGGATCGGCTGAATTATGGTACGACAAGAATAGACACCGTGAAATCGGATCTAAAAAACGACACAAAAAGGCGGGAAACGGTGATTTATCGGCAGGCGGCCATGTTGGCGTCTTTCAGTTTTTTCGTTCAGTTTGGCATACGGCCGCAGACTGTCTTCATAATTTTAAGTATGAATATGATTACAACTTTCTTTTATATCGCGTCTCTGTTTCTTTTTAGGTAGACAGAGTTTAGTACCGTAAGACCCAAAGGCTACGTTTAGAGTGATAATGGATGTGGAGTTCTTCGGTCCTCTCGATCGGTTTTTAAGATCTGCACAGCTTGTGCATTCTCCGTTTTGCACTTTCCAGCCTTGCGCTTTTGGATTTTGCAAACTTATTTTCTTTCCTCCCAGACCAGCATGAAAGGTCTAAACCAAACATTTCTGTTTTTTTAGCCCCTTTCCCTTCTCCGCTTGCGCTGAAAAACGTCTAGTCGTCTACCCACGAAATTTAATAAACCTGTATGGTTGTACATAAATAAATAAGAATGTTTTGAAAACTCCTACTAGATCCGGTATGAACATGTTTGTGGCCTACTTTAATGGCGATACGAATCGCCGTGGCGGGGAATGACGCTGTGAGTTCAGATTTTGATAAGCTGTGACGCCCAAATAGGCAATAAAGGTTAGTTTCTGGCACGCATGGCGAAGTAGAAGCTTGACCAAATATGACAAACTAGAACTAACGATAATTGTTTGTTTATTTATTTTTTTACTCCCATGCTGGTCTGGGAGAAATAAAAAAACGTAGAATGTACCAGCTGCTTCTCTTCCCACGCAGATCGTAAAAGCCGATCGAGGGAATGGGCAAAAATGCAAATCATGTTAACAGGCGATGCGGCTAGCAACCCACCACTGTATTGATTGCTTTTCCATCTTCTCGCCCACCATGACGCTAAAAGTGGCTTTTGGGTCTTGCGGCCCTGGGCTCTGCATAGAACCGCAAGACCCAAAATGCTCTGTCTGCCCCATTAGGGATAAAGACGTGATAGTATGTATGTATGTATGTTTATTTTTTTGGGTGCATATTTGACCGAGCGAGCGAAGCGTCTCAGTTTCGAGATTAGCCAAGAATTCTTTTGTCCGTCTGTCTGTCTGTCTGTCTGTTCTCGCCTACAGGTCGCATTTCTTAACCGATTCTCATGAAATTTTGTAAGCAGGCTCAGCAACTAAATAGAATTTTTGTGTCGAGCCAGTTCTTCGAATTTTTTCAAAATAGCGGAAATATGGGTGTTTAAAATTTTTAAACTGTCATATATCCGCCATTTCAAAATATTTTCAAAAATGTCATTAGACTTTTTTGTTGCCATTATAAAAACGCATTTTTAGGGTTCCGTAGCCAAATGGCAAAAACGGAACCCTTATAGATTCGTCATGTCTGTCTGTCTGTCTGTCCGTCCGTATGTCACAGCCACTTTTTTCCGAAACTATAAGACCTATACTGTTGAAACTTGGTAAGTAGATGTATTATGTGAACCGCATTAAGGTTTTGACACAAAAATAGAAAAAAAAACAGTAAATTTTGGGGTTCCCCATACTTAGAACTGAAACTCAAAAATTTATTTTTCATCAAACCCATACGTGTGGGGTATCTATGGATAGGTCTTCAAAAATGATATTGAGGTTTCTAATAGCATTTTTTTCTAAACCAAATACTTTGCGCGAGAGACACTTCCAAAGTGGAAAAAAGTGTGTCCCCCCCCCCGTAACTTCTAAAATAAGAGAATGATAAAATTAAATAAAATATATGTTGTTCATTACCATGAAAACTACCAGCGAAAATTGGTTTGAACGAAATCTAGTAAGTAGTTTTTTTTTAATACGTCATAAATCATAAACGGCAATTTACCTTTCATTCAATCAACACAAATATAAAAATTAAAAAAAACATACTACAAGACTTTTATATTATGTTATTTTCTACTACGGAACCCTTCATGGGCGAGTCCGACTCGCACTTGGCCGATTATTTCTATTTGAACAACTTTTTTGTCTGGACAACTTTTTTATAAGTTATACTTGAACGGGTTTAGGGTGACTCGTGAAGTCTAGCTGACTGAGCCGTGACAGATATTATATAATACAAAATCTTCTTACAAAGTATTGAATTCAGTCCTGGTTACTGAAAAACTTTCTTAAAAATACATGTCTCCCGTGGGAATTAAACCCGCGAATTCCGATTTACAAGGCCAATGTCTTGACCACTATTTTCAAGAAAAGAAGAAAATTGACAAATATTTCTTGCGTACATTCAACACCATATAGTTCACAAAAAAAAACAATAGATGTTCAACAAAATTTTTTAATTTATTAGAACTCGCTATGGTTAGTTTTTCATAAGTTTACAAGATTGACTTGATTTTTTCTAGAATCGTATGACTTTTTAGTCGGTAAATTGTGTTCAATTGTCGTGTATTGGATTGCTTGCTTGCTTTGCTTAGTAGTAGAAGATATAATCGCGAGGTCTAAGTTCGTGGCGAACTACTAGTTGACCGAGCGAGCGAAGCGAGCGAAGAGTCTCAGTTTCGAGATTAGCCAAAAATTATTTTGTCCGTCTGTCTGTCTGTCTGTCTGTCTGTCTGTCTGTCTGTTCTCGCCTACAGGTCGCATTTCTTAACCGATTCTCATTTAATTTTGTAAGCAGGTTCAGCAACTACATAGAATTTTTTTGTCGAGCCAGTTTCTCGAAATTTTTCAAAATGGCGGCAATATGGGGGTTTAAAATTTTAAAACTGTTATATATCCGCCATTTCAAAATATTTTCAAAAATGTCATTAGACTTTTTTGTTGCCATTATAAAAACCATATTTTTTTATTTGAACAACTTTTTTGTCTGAACAACTTTTTTTATACGTTATACTTGAACGGGTTTAGGGTGACTCGTGAAGTCTAGCTGACTGAGCCGTGACGGATAAACAATACAAATCTTCTTACAAATGATACAAAAACTATTTAAGGGTGAATTCAGCCCGGGTTACTGAACAACTTTCTTAAAAATACATACACCCTGGGCTCCACGAGGTTACTGGGGTGGTTATTATTTTGAGTTTCATAAGTAGTTCTATAAATTTTATCATATTTAACCGACTTAAAAAAAGGGTTTTGCTTATTTTACTACTAGTAGTTCGCCACGAACTTAGACCTCGCGATTAGGTATATCTTCTACTACCAAGCAAAGCAAGCAAGCAATCCAATACACGACAATTGAACACAATTAACCGACTAAACAAATTAAACAAAACTTTAAACAAGCAAGACAACAAAAAGTCATACGATTCTAAAAAAAAACAAGTCAATCTTGTAAACTTATGAAAAAATAAGCATAGCGAGTTCTAAGAGTTTTAAATTTTTTGTTGGACATCTATTGCTTTTTGTGAACTATATGGTATTGAATGTACGCAACAAATATTTGTCAATTTTCTTCTTTTCTTGAAAATTAGTGGTCAAGACATTGGCCTTGTAACTCTGAAGTCGCGGGCTTAATTCCCAGGAGGTCTGGTCAGGAGGAGAAACAGGAGACATGTATTTTTATGAAAGATGTTCAGTAACCTGGATTGAATTCAGTATTTTGTAAGAAGATTTTGTTTTGTATATCCGTCACGGCTCAGTCAGTTAGACTTCGCGAGTCACCCTAAACCCGTTCAAGTATAACGTATAAAAAAGTTGTCCAGACAAAAAAGTTGTTCAAGTAAAAAAAATGCGTTTTTATAATGGCAACAAAAAATTCTAATGACATTTTTGAAAATATTTTGAAATTGCGGATATATGACAGTTTTAAAATTTTAAACCCCCATATTTCCGCCATTTTGAAAAATTTCGAAAAACTGGCTCGACAAAAAAATTCTATTTAGTTGCTGAGCCTGCTTACAAAATTTCATGAGAATCGGTTAAGAAATGCGACCTGTAGGCGAGAACAGCCAGACAGACAGACAGACAGACAGACAGACAGACAGACAGACGGACAAAAGAATTTTTGGCTAATCTCGAAACTGAGACGCTTCGCTCGCTCGGTCAATTAGTTTTTTTTAGTTTTTGCTTATTTTGATTGATTGTTGGCTTGTTTATTAAATTTAGCAATTATGTTGAGCGAACTTTCGTTCAATCGCTATCGCTGCTTGTCTGTGCTTCTGTAGTAGTATTAGTTATTATGCTACGAACTAATAAGAGATCAACAGCAACCAAAGCACGCGAAGTAGCTTTACGAAGAGAGTAAGAAACTAATGAGCAGCGGCATAGAGCCATGGCAATACAAATAAACATTTAAACGAAAACCCATTAATGGGTTTCTGGTTTTTCCAACAACGAGCTGACTTTGTCATTTGAAAAATGATGGGTAATTTTTCGGTGAAAGACTACTTGCACTGAACTGAATTTCAGCATCACGGTAGACCTCATATCCATGGGATTGTATGGTTGGAAGGTGCTCCTGACATTTCAGAGCTAGATCGAAAGTCATTTGAAGAAAGGGCTGTGATTGGCAACTATTTTGGAAATTTGGTCACAACCATGAATCCGCATATCGGTAAACCTGCACCGATAATTCATCCAAATCAGGTACATTATTCTGAAATAATAATCGCGAGGTCTACGTTCGTGGCGAACTACTAGTTGTAGTAGGTACCTAATTAGTTAAGGTAACTACGTATAATTGACCGAGCGAGCAAAGCGAGCGAAGCGCCTCGAGATTAGCCAAAAATTCTTTTGTCCGTCTGTCTGTCTGTCCGTCTGTTCTCACCTACAGGCATTTCTTAACCAATCCTTATGAAATTTTGTAAGCAGGTTCAGCAACTAAATAGATTTTTTTTGTCGAACCAGTTCTTCCGGGTTACTGAACATTATTTTTTGAATGCATGTCTTTCTTGGGAATCAATCCCGCGACTTCCGAGTTATAAGGAATAATTTGTCTTGACCACTATTTTTAAGAAAAGTAGAAAATTGACAAATATTTGTTGCGTACATTCAATAGCTTATAGTTCACAAAAAAATATTGTTGTCCAACCAAAATTTTAAAACTCGTAGAACTCGCTATGATTATTTTTTTATAAGTTTACAAGATTGACTTGAATTTTTCTAGAATCGTATGACTTTTCGTTGTCTCTATTTTGGAAATTTGGTCACAGCCATGAATCAGTATATTGGAAAACCTGCACCGATAATTCATCCAAATCAGGTACATTATTCTGAAATTTGGGACCACGATGATGATTGTTTCATTAAATAACAGTTTTACTGGACATTAAAATTTATTGAGTAAATTAACGATTATATTTTGGAATACAGAGTGCCTCCGCTGCCGGCGCCGGCTCCTAAAAATATCACTATTGGAAACCGGCGGTTATTATATACTGCCGGCAGCCGAGACACAAAACGCCGGCTGCCGGCGCCAGCACTCAAAATTTGCCGTGAAGTGTAGGTTAGGTTCGTTAGGTTTACTATGATGACCAAAACACGAACGAGCGAGCGACTCAAGCTAAGGGCGAAAGTAAAACGGACACAGATCGTGTTATACCAACGCCGGCAGCCAATTCGGCAACCAGCGCCGGCAGCGGAGGCACTCCCTTTGGAATAATAATTCGCGAGGTCTAAGTTCGTGGCGAAATACTAGTATTTTCATGCAATAGTTTACCTTAATGTGTAAGGCCCTGTGAGTTGTAGACCTCGCTAGTCTGTTTTTGCATAGCCGCTCACATACTGACCCCTTTAAATTTATCATTTTTCGGACAAAAGGGTTGCGTCTCTATAAAACAAAATAGATTTATACCATTCCCCCTCTAAAAAGTTTATTTTATTCACTGAAAACAGTGAATAAAATGCACTTTTAATCACTATTTTGGTGTTTGAATTCAGAACAAACAATGTTTTTAGAGACAGAAGCTGTCAACGCATGTTTTTCTTTTTTTTTGGTACGTTTGATATTATCAGCCAGTGATGTTATAAAAAATTTGTATGAAATTGTATGTTAAAAATTGTATGACAGTTATACTCCATGGACAGTCTTATCGAACACACCTAAACGTCATTTCCCTTTTGTTTGCTAAAAGTTCCCGTGCTATATTAGCCTATTTTCAATAAAAGATTTTAATTAATTTAAATCTTTTTCTTCATAAAATTTATATTTCCGCTTAAATTTTTGAAGTGAAAACTTCTTTAGCGGCGTTGTGCACTTTTTTTGGAATGGGTAAAAAATGTTAAACTCGCGTCAGGACACGTCGTCGTGACCTGATCGAAAATTCGTAAGACGGATGGAGAGTAGACAGCTGGCGCGGCGTAGGAGAGGGAGTATCCCCCTCTCTTTCTACGGCGCGGCGAAAATGTATGCCTGCGCCTGCTGTTTCGTTTAGGCGGCGCAGGGCGCTTGCGCGAATGTTCGTGTGTGTAACAAATGCATAACGTTAATATTCAAGTTTTCACTTCTGCCGGCACTCCCAGAGTACAACCCGTCGTTTTTTCTTTTTCTCGTAGTCATGGTATAAAGTATAGTATGCAACTCTTGAATAAAACGGATTTATATCGGGGGCCGTAAATAACTCGCATCGCTCAGGATTCTAACACTTGAATCACGAGCGTAATCCTTGACTGGTTCGTGATTCATCTATGGCCCTTGAACTAAATCCGACTTTTATTCACTAATTGCATAATATACTATAAGAATGACATTTTCAAATATTTTTTGATAATATGATTCATTTTTCCATTTTCAAACCCCATATTTCCGCCATTTTGAAAAATGATTAAAACCTGATTTGACAAAAAAGTATATAGTAATCGAACCTTTCACTGGAATCGGTGTTGAGAAATGCGATAAGATACTCGTACACCGAAATAAACAAAATAAAATTGACCATCAATGTTTTCCAGTCCATTGTTTTTTAGCTCTATCTTCCTTCTTCTCTGCGACTGATATCACCTGCCCATGTCCGCTTTGGTGTGGCTATTCTTTATATATACGTAGTATATATTCGTAGGATACTCGTATATAGAGTATCCTACGAATAATGTTATTATATCGGCAGTTTTAGCGGTATTAAAAACTTGTTGAAGTATAAAAAAAGAAAATGTCTTCAAAGTCACTGCAGCCGCTGCGCTGTTCACCCTTATCTGTCGATCAAAGGAACATTTCCACTTAGTTAACTTCCTTTTTACCTCTGCCATAATATCTTCCGCTTCAGTGATACTAATATTACGACTTATAATATGGTAGGTACTTATTGATATTAAGAATGCTGAAAACCTTTCTAATTGAGCAATCTAGTAGTTTAAGGGAGTTCAGTTCAATAGAGAGGATTTTTATGACACTCGAAATAGTATTTTAGGCTACAGTTGTATAAGAAGGATCAAAAAATGCGAGATGCGTAGGTTTTACGATACGAGCCCTAGCGAGCTTCATACATTAGGTTGGATACAATTCTTTTTCAACGACTGCCTATATTTACTAAATAAAATATAAAAATAAACAAAGAAAAATCTTTGACATGTTTGGCAAATACAAGATAGGTATCTGTGGTAATTTTATAATGGCATATCTGTGACAGCTAGGCGTATCTTTTTGGCCACATTACTATACAAGACCGTTTTTGGGGAATATAGACTTTTCTAATCTGTCATATTATGTGTGTTCTTATATAAGTGTTGGTGACTATGTAAATGACAGATAAAAGTACATGGAGTAGAAAAATATACTTTACCGTTTGAACATGACAAGTTGGCTCGCTTCTTAGTTATAAGTGGAAATAATTACCTTCTTGAAGTGAATCATTTCTCTCGGGGATGAAATGGGAAACAAAAACAAAAGTACAAAGTAATGAAAGAAATCTTAAAAGGAAAAGTAAGTGGGCTTGGAATGGTTTTTAATCAGCGGAAAGCGAGATGATCCAGTAACAGGGAGCAGGTGGTTAGTAGCCACCGGGAATGTCTTGCCGTTAACGAGTTGTGTTGCTAATACACGGTGTTGGGGGGACCTCAATTTCTAATTTCCCCGCAGTGGTTCGGTTTAGGCACTGGCTGTGCTTCTGTAAGACACAATCGAGTTTGAGAGATAGATGACACAGCGTCATACAGAATCCACTGATTGGTTCAGCAATTAGCGTAATGTCAGTTCAGTAATTAACTTATTAGCAGAAAAAGTGCGCCCCCTTAAATGTAATTTTGATGAGGTAATTTTTTTTGCGCTTTATTCATTGCCCTGACCGTTACGATGCTCGGAAAAATATATATTATATCTCAATTTATCTTTAAAAAAAACCTCATTGGTGTCAATAAATTTTGATCAAACAATTCCAACAAACTATTAAGTTAGTGCTATCGGATTAAAAGTTATGAAGAGAATAAAGCCATCACTCCGACATGAGAGCCTTTGAGAATGCCTGAAAGAGAGCCGTGAAGTGACGGCGACAGGCGTGAACTTTAATTTTCTCGATTACCGGGAAATGGGCGCTATTGAAGTCGCCAGGATTCCTTGCGCAGAGTAGAGATTTGTACAGATAATAAATCAAATAAGATTGGACTGCTACTTCACAAAGATGAATTTATTTATTTGACACTTTATTGCACACAGTTTACCAGAAAAGAAATTTCTATATGCGGCAAGACACAAATGTATGTGGGACAATCTCTTGGAGCTTGGAAATTACATCTGTCATTGTACGTGCCGCTGTGTTATTTGGGTCATATAATGTTTAGGCAATCGTAAACTGCAACCACATCCATGTACATGTACAAATATAAAGTAGAGACTAGTGATATATTTCCCGGGACTTCTTGTAAATGTTGTTGTCTCGGGTCTCAAAACTTTATGTCGAGACTTCCCAAACCCTAATCCAGACACCTTAAAGAATTTTTCTGAAAGAGAGCAGTAAAATGACGGTGACATTCGTGAACTTAATTTGTCATAGTCGCAGGATTTCTTGCATTAGTTGCGTTTGTAAGCTATGGAAGTGTGCTCCGTAACCAGTTTCACCCTATTTTAATAACCTTATGTTGTCCTGAAATCAAATGTTTCTCAAAAATTTAATGACAGCATCTGATATAAAGTTTGTTTTTTACTTCTTTTTCCTGTTACATCTTCGATTATTTTGCTTCAGAGCCCGTAGCCCAAGCTTTAATTATTTTCAATCTAAAGTCGAATATATCTGTGGTGTTGTATAAACTTTACCCTCTGGTTGTGGATCCTCTGCGTCCTGGCAAGCCGACAGCCACACCTGCTGCCAAGCCATTCCCGAGAAAATCGACGGTAATTCACCCCAACGCTGATAAGTTTCCCACTTTTACAGGTGCTAGTAAAGATTCCAAAGGTTTTATCTTATAATTAAACCTTCTTAATCATTTCAATCTTTTAAGACATCAATATGGAAACTATTATTCCTTTATAAAGGTTGGTGTTAAATTATAGGTAAATGAAGAGTACCTGGGCGACTGAACGTCGCTCGATGAACAAGTTTATTCGTTAAGCAAATAAAAAACATCCCGATTGTCAAGAACTACATCTAGTGATGAGTAGCGGAACTACCGATACGACTGGATATCCGTAGCGCCATTTATTTTTGATAGGGAAAGCCCTGACTTTTATGCGTTAATCTACACAAATATTATAAAGAGGAAAGATTTGTTTGTTTGTTTGTTTGTTTGATTGTATTGAATAGGCTCCGAAACTACTGGATCGATTTTAAAAATTCTTTCACTGTTGGATAGGTATGTTATCCCTGAGTGACATAGGCTATGTATGTACCACGGGCGAAGCCGGGATGGACTGCTAGTCCCCAATAATTTAGAAACTGCGGAACCGATTTTCATCAAAGAACTTGCTTTCACGTAAAAAAATCGCATTGAATTCGGTCCATCTGTTTGAGCGCTACGATGTCACAGACAGACAGACGTTAGCATCAAACTTATAACCTCCTGTTATATGCCGGGGGTTGAAACACGGGAGAAAAGAACTTCTATAAAAATGAAATATAAAAAATTAAAACGTAGCTAGATCTATTTTAAGTAATTACTTAAAATTTATGATGATAGGGTTATCATCATTATTAATAAATTTAAAAAGTAGGTTCTTATCGGTGGAGTATTTTCCATGTCTCCCTATTTTTCGGTTAAATGCTTGACCACTCTATACTATATGAAACGACGTTTGCCTTTCCTTTTAAATCGCCTACATACCAATATTCAGTAATAGGTGATTTGTGTAAGTAGAAATAAATTACATTTTAATGTACCATGCCGCCATAACAATTCTAATATTTTTTCGAACATTAGAATTTTGTTATTTTCCTTTATTTTACGCCACGTATTGTTAAACTTATTTCCATTAATTTCACTAACAGCTTGCAGCCTTCCAAGTTACAATGTTGCAAACACATTACAGCTGTAACAAGTTGGCAAATTTTCTCTAATGTTATCGCAAAGTCCAAAATTCTCAACTAAAATAAACACAGTTTTTTAGTCTATTGATAAATAACCAAACTAACTTCAACTAATTTGATTCGCAAAGTGTCCAAAACATTCTGTTTAGGGCACAACGGGCTCTTGTTTGCTCTAAAATTTATTTATGGCGGCCATTTTGAAAACGCAATTTCGCTCTAAAAAGGTACACTTTGAAAAATGTGAATACTTTGCGTTTTGTTGAAAGGACGTCATCGCGTGGTATTTCGGCGTTTTGTTTTTGAATAATGTTTGGGTTGTTTTGTTTGGAGAATTTAGGACAAAATGTTACAGTGCAATGCCGTAATATGAATTCAGTTTTTATTTACATATTTACAGCCATATTCATAAAAATCTGCCGCCTTGAATCTGTCATATAGTAAGTATTGTACCGAAATGAGAATTATTCTCCAAATGGAACAATTTGTAAGAATACCTCCTCCCTCACCTCCTAACCTCAGAATCTCTTCAGGCCCATCTCAGCGGTATCTGTTTGTGATAATACCATTTAATTACTTCATTACGCCAGCCAGACACTTCACAAAGACCCTGGGCAAAATACCTAAATCACAGAAGAGTAATTAGATTAGAAGGGGGAAATCTGCTTAATAGTTACATCAATTTATATTTTAACTTTTCAGTACAGACACGGATACAATATCAAGCTTTTATCCCGAACAGAACAGAGTCTACTTAACTTAAATTCCCAGCTACAACCTCAGTTGTATAGTGGCTTTGAAGCCTGGGGGGGTCCGCTTTCCTGCGCTTTTACTTCACTCCGCACAGTGTTGGTAGTAAGACTCGTTAGACCATTGGCACGCAAATTATCCTCGACGACGCTTTCCAGCTTCTTACATCTGTATCTATAGATTCTGCGGCTTATTATGCTCTATTCATTTATATTCTATGCGAATACTATTCAAAGTTCCATTAGTGTAATTGAAACGGTATTGGTTGCGGTGCGCCGGGGATGTATCTGCGGAGCCATGTTTATTTTCAAAAGTTTGTATAAAACCTTATTTTGTCATCGTTAATTTGAATATTTAATAACCTCTTTGTGCGCCACGCATATTTTAGAGTTTTTCGTCGCAATGCCGTCATTGTTTGTTTGCTTTTCGTGTGTGACCGACACTGGTGTCAGATTATTCAAGCTACCTAAAATAAACAAAATAAAACTTAGGGATTGTACTCAGAGCGTGAACCGACACGCACCTGACTGTCAGGATCGCCATTTAGTGACGAGTAGTAGAACTACATATCCGTCGCGTCATCAAATATTAAACCCCAAAAACCTTTAAACGGCTGGACCGATTTTTATCAAACATAGCTCTAAGAACCACCACAAGGGAACTTGCTTTTACCTAAAAACCGCATCGAAATTAGTCAATCCATTACAGCGCTACGATGCTACAGAAAGACAAGAGATATTAGCGTCAAACTTATAACACCCTCTTGTTTATCGGGGGTTGAAAGTACCAAAATAAACAAGTTTACTTTATTTCTTTTAATGATTTTCAGCTGAATATATATTTTCTCCTAAATAAGGACAAATCTCACTGATTGAGCTAGCCCCAAAGTAAGTTTAAACTTGTATTATGGGATACTTACTCAACGATACTACACATTTTATAATAAATACATACATATGTAGATATACACCCAGTACCCAAGACAATTTGAATAAGGCCATTTTCTAACTTGCCCAGGCTGGGGATCGAACCAAGGACCTCCGGATTGGCGGACTAGCGTGTTGACCATTACGTCACGGAGGTCGTCACAAATAAATACTGTCACGTCTTCATCCCTTCTTGGGTAATTACATGGAATTGTATAAATATAACCAAAGGCTAGAGTCACGTTTACTTTGACGTGATTTCTCTTTCATAGACCAGAATAGTTTAATAAGTTTTATCTCAAAAAGCCTTATCGCTGAGCTTATCGCAAGTTTGACAGTTGTGTGTGAGCGAGATAGGTCAATGTATATTAAATATTGTAAAAATTCAATATACATTGACCTATATATATTGTTGAATATTGTATGTGAAAAAGAGAGAGAAATAAATAGACTCCGAACGTAATCGTGGTTTCACTTACATTACTAGAACAAAAACTTTATTTTTACTTTTAAACACGGGATTGATTAAATAAGAGATTTATCCCAAGTTGATTAAAGACAGAAAATTAATGAAAATGAAAGCGTCCCGAAGTTTGGATGCCGACAGCTTGGTTTCATTAAGGTGATTGCGAACCTTGGCCGTCCATACATTTTGTTTTACAGCAATTCTCTTAATGTGGATAGTGTTTCTCATATTACAATCGATTTTCCAATTTTCATGAAGTTGTAGTGCTCGCCTTTAAAATCTGTCATAATAATTTACAGTACTTTACAAGAAAAACGATATTTAAAACAAGACAAAAATTAACATTTCTAACAATGTGTGCGTAATAAATAGAATTCATTTTGCGGTGACATCTAGCAGATTTATTACAAACTACTGCATTTGTCTAATGTGACAGCTCGATGCTTGCAACGACATACTTGGACATCATCTAGATGGCGCTGTAATAAAAATATCTAAATGTACCTAGTAATAAGTCAGAAGACTTAGCTCAAACAGAATGAACGTTGCCGTCCCGCTAGCAGCGGGCAACGCGCAAAATGTAGTAGGTACATAGCGGCACGAGACGGCAACGTTGTTTGCTTTTGAAACCGAATGCATTTCTCTCCAAGTCTCCACAATATTTCTAATTTCTACGATATGAGTTCGTTCTGAAACTGAAACAAATATTTTTTACAAAACATATATTAATTAAAAGAAATAATTATAGGTATATACTTAGTAGGTAAACATGTACCTATTAATAAACAAAAAATAAGTATTTATAATTTATGTTTTGAAAATAATAATAAAATACCGAAAAATTATTCTTTACTTTTTATTTAGAATTTGACAATAAACCTACGAACTTCTGAACGTGACTTATCTAATCTACTTGCTTTAGTCCCATATCTCTGAATCTACTACATGAACAATCAAATTAGCAAAACCTGGACCTGGACATAGTTCATAAATTCGTTGTTTAAATTATTTTATGGGATATTTATATATATATATTTTTTTACTTAAGGCCATACCCAAATTTTCCGGGGTCCAGTAGCGCCGCCATTTAAAATAAATCATTTAAAAGGAAACGGAGATATCATTTAAAATTGTGTCTTGGTCAAGTTCTAGATACCCATTCAAAGTATTTTTTAAACTACTTTTTGTAGTTTAAAGTGAGAACGTGAAGCTTTTCGACGCACATTTGCGAAAAACGGCCACTTTTGGCTAATGTGCGTAGAAAAGCTTCACGTTCTCACTTTAAACTATAAACAGTAGTTCATAAAATAGTTTTAAGGGTTATCTAGGGCTTGACCAAGACACAATTTTAAATGATATCTCCGTTTCCTTTCAAATGATTTATTTCAAATGGCGGCGCCACTGGACCCCGGAAAATTTGGGTATGGCCTTAACCTGTACTGTCCCACTGCTGGGCAAAGGTCTCCCATATTTATATTAAATATCAAATATTCATTGGATATCAAAACAGTAAAAACAAGTGTGTCTGTACATTAAATATATTTCCAAAAAAAATATTGGGGGAGACGTTGTAATAGAGTAAGAATTAAAAAAAAAATGTCTGTCTGTTTGTCTGTATGTCTGTTTGTCTGTTTGTCTGTTTGTCTGTTTGTCTGTTTGTCTGTTTGTCTGTTTGTCTGTTTGTCTGTTTGTCTGTTTGTCTGTTTGTCTGTTTGTCTGTTTGTCTGTTTGTCTGTTTGTCTGTTTGTCTGTTTGTCTGTTTGTCTGTTTGTCTGTTTGTCTGTTTGTCTGTTTGTCTGTTTGTCTGTTTGTCTGTTTGTCTGTTTGTCTGTTTGTCTGTTTGTCTGTTTGTCTGTTTGTCTGTTTGTCTGTTTGTCTGTTTGTCTGTTTGTCTGTTTGTCTGTTTGTCTGTTTGTCTGTTTGTCTGTTTGTCTGTTTGTCTGTTTGTCTGTTTGTACACGCTAATCTCCGGAAATACTGGACGGATTCGAACGAAACTTTTTTTGTTATATAGGTATTAAGCCTGGGCAACATATAGGGTATAAATGATTTTGGGAAATGGAACGCCTGATGCAGAACCATAATGGTCCAGCTAAACTATAGAGATATAAAAATGCCGCCTTAGTAAAAGTTGTTCAGCCTGATGAGCATTTTCCAGAGACATAAAGTCCACGCGAACGAAGTCGCGGGCTTCGGCTAGTATTATATAAAAATCTGCGATCGTACCTATCTTCTCTGTATTTATGTTCACGCCAAAGAAGTATTACTTATATCTAACGCGTGTAGATTGTACATAAGTACACGCCATCGAGTACACACACTCTTTTTTTAGGGTTCCGTACCCAAAGGACAAAAACGGGTCCCTATTACTAAGACTTCGCCGTGTGTCCGTCTGTCTGTCATCAGGCTGTATCGCAAGAACCGCGATAGCTAGATAGTTGAAATTTTATAATAACAACAAATACTAAAAACAAAACAAAATAAAATAAATATGGGACGCTCCCATACAACAAATGCGATTTTTTATTGATAATGGTACGGAACCCGCATTAGTGTTAGTATAGTGCGCGAATCCGATTCGCACTTGACCGGTTTTTTTGATTGCAGGTTTGAAACGATATACCGATTTGACATAAGTTGAAATCATTTGAATATTTAATATAATTTATTATAGGCAAGTTGTATCTAGTTGAGATTCGTTTACGTCGCCTGGGTGTCTGATAGTAGTGACACGCTACATGTAAGTATACACAAATATTTCAGTGGTCGCCGCAGTATAAAACCGGCTGTTTAGTTAAAATTACATAAAGCGGCGAGCAAAAATGCCTTCATCCACGGCGGTGCAAGAAAAGTACGAATGTCACGGACGTTTTTGCCAGGACTTCTTGTCTGCGTGGTCGAACGACTCGTGATATTTTGTAATATTGTTATTTGTACGATAATACACGTGATTCAACATTTCATATTAGAATCTGTTTCAAAATGTTTTCCTAAGTTGCAACTTGCCGCCACGTTTGAAACACAAGTCTCGAACTTGTTTTGGGTTTGATTGATTTAAAAGTCTGTGTGATTTGTCCGTTTACATTTTTGTATAGATACCTATATTTATATTTAAAATTTATTTTAGGTCCATGGGAAAATACGTGTCAGGAAAATGCAGAAGTGTTTCTTTTTTTGTTTCACTATAACAGAGGTTTGCCGTCTCCATCATCCATCATTTCAAGTTCAAACATGCAATAAACTATAAAGTTGTTTTTAGTCACGTGCACAGAATAATGACTACAACATTTAACAATTTATGTCGGCAGAAATCACTATCATTTTGTATCATTCTATCTGTATGAATTGTTTTTTTTTTCAGTAATAAATATTAAACTTCAATAAAAAGAAAATTCAACAATGTGTACCATTTGGTTTTATTAAAAAATACAATGCATGTACAATGACGACGTTTGTTGCGCGGTGGTTTTTCCTTCCACCAAATGGTCTAAACTCTAAACGAGTGCCCCGACACAAGGCTTGATTAGCTATCAGAGTCAAAGCTGTGGTTGACAAATATGCAATCTGAGATCATTTTTTTGTGTTTATAATGATTTTCGGCTGTTTGAAATAATAACTGAAAATATGCGCTATCCAGTTTTTTTAATAGTGCCATCTAGTGGCGATACTCAAATCTATAACCATAGTCTATAACAATGCTTTACGCCATCTTCATGCTTTTTTAAGCTCCTGTCGTAGTGTGAGTGAGTGTAGAGATACGAGACAAAATGACAGATTTTATTTTGGAGCATTTTTCTGAATACATTGACTGAAGAATAATAGTATGCCAAAAAATAAATAAAAGAGTATGTTACAGGCTCGCCGATCAAAAATGTTTGCCTATTAGTAATCCATTACGCAAGAATTTAAAAAAAAACTTAAAATTTTAAAATCAACGCCATCTAGCGGAAAAAGTTTAATGAAGAGCCCTTTGCATTCACCTTAAGTAAGCATTATTAAATCAATCGAATATCTAAGTCCTCTTTGTTTCAAGCAAAAAGTGTTTCCATGATTTTTTCCACCCTTTATAAAAAATCTATATATATAAAAGGAGAAGCTGACTGACTGACTGACTGACATATCAACGCAAAGCCCAAACCGCTGGGCCTAGAGACTCCAAATTTGGCATATTGGTTCCTTATGAGGACTATGGGTGCACTAAGAAAGGATTTTTCAAAACTCACCCCCTAAGGGGTGAAACGGGGCACCAAAGTTTGTATGGAGAAACAAGATTAGTAAGACCATTTAAAAAAAGAAACTGACTTATAGTATTTCAATAATGAAGTGGTTGCATTTTAAATTTTTTATGCAATAAAGGGTATTTGTTAGAAGCCTACTAATATAAAGATGTGTACGTGTAATAAAGATTGTGTAGATTTCAGTTAAAATCCGCAACCCCACCAATTAGGCCAGATTAGTGGTATAATGGTGGTTTAATGGCCCAACGCGATCGCGCTCACCTCATCAATTTCAATTTACACCTGAGGGATTGTTACATTAACTAAATATTGCCAAATAAAACAAATTTCGTTAGTTATTTCGCTGTAATTAATTTTACAATATCTTGAATTTTTTTCATCATTGTCATCGTCTTTAGCCAAAAGGACAAAGACGAAGAGGAAAAAATCCGCCTGGATATCGAACCCTTTGATTCACAGGCAATTAATTACCAAAATGATTAGTACTTTATTACCGCCCGCTGACGCTTATTTTACAATACGTACGTACATATATAATTTAAAATATATTGAAGCTATTTTACCAGTCGATTCAGTCCACGGTAACAACTTTCCTCAAGAAACTTATGCCGAAATATGAAAAATAAGTAACTAATGTATAGCTTTCCAAATTCAAATCAACTGATCGGTCAACTTGAGGATTAAACTCCAGCTTCACAGCCGCACACCCAGTGCCTAACTAAACCGCTTGACCACCTCCGCTGCAAAAAGTAATTTATCTTACACAATAGAATTGACGACAAAATTTTTTTTTACTTTTTATAGGTTATTAAATAAACGGTTAAGTGCGTGTAGGTTTCCGTAGTTGCGAATGCTGATTCGAGATCACGCGCGGGACTATAAATGACTGAATTTGTATGTTTTCTTTTTTCATGTATATTTTATAAATTGGTCGCCTATAACTCTTTAATTTCTAAACCCGACTTAGTATAGTTTTTCTTTAAATTTCATTATACTATAGCCGTAAATTTGTTACGTGTCACGGGGAGGGGACAAACTTAACTCTAACAAAAATTTATACTATAAAATCAAATATTTAAGAAACAAATCCCTAAATCGGAAAATGGTGTCTTGAGAACCATTTACCGATTTAGGGATTAGTTCATTCTATTCATCAATATCCCACACTGGTAAGTCGGGAAAAAATAATTACTCCCACTTTAGTTGATGAATAATATACATACTTATTCCAAATTACAGCTTTCTAGTACTTATAGTCTCTGAATAGAACCGCGGTCAGACAGATAGACATAGCCAAACTGTAAGTGTTCCTTGTTTACTGTGAAACCTTAAAACGTGATAATGTATCCGTATGTAAGCTTAAGACTTACATAAACGAAAAAAAGAATTGTTCGAATGGCGACCAAACATTTGCGAGTGGAGTTGACCACTAATCCAACCAAATAGTTTGCGAGCGCGGGATAATGAGCATTCAATGTTGTGGCTGCTTTGTGGGGTTGTGCATCGGACACAGTGGAGTTCTTAAAACAATTAAACTAGATTAAAAACTAATACGCGTTGCATTATTACAATTATTTCTCGACTTGCGCACAAAGGGTTATAATTATTACTTATAAATAATTGGCCAAGTGCGTGGTGGGCCATACGCGGTGTATCTAAAAACGAACTTTCTAGAGTTTTTTATTTTCCGAGTACATTTTAGGTAGGTCAAGTAGGTCGCAAAAACGATTTAAAACTTACCAAAGCAAAGCCCTTCTTTGTCATACGAAACTACATACTAACTTTGAAATTTCCATCACACTTTCAACTGTATCTCCATATCTTACAGTTCAAATGGAAATAAGTGCACGCTTGAGTTTATGGTCTTTATTAATGTTTCACAATTATTGACTTTAGGGTGATGGTTTTAAAGTGTATGTTCGTCTGTGAGCTGGTGACGGTGTAAGATAAATATGCAGTGTAAACTTGCATGTCGCTGCAAGTAGGTTATCACGAGGAATGCAGCCAGGTGAAGGGCCTTATCCTATTGCAGTACAAGAGTTACAAGTATAAGAATTGTATACAGATTTCTTGCTTTTTGGTTAGAATATAATGCGAATTTGCCTGTAAATATTTAGTGATTTTACTTGAGCACAAGAATTAAATGTAGAATATCAGTAGTTTAGACATAATATTGAAAAAATATTACAAAAACGGGTATCTTAGGGATTTCTTCCTCATTGAGGATATTAAATAACGATGTTATTTTTTTCTGAGTGAAGTTTTGATCTTGTACGCGACGTTCACTAGACTCGATCCCTAACTAAGAATATACCTTTTTCTTCAGATTTTAAAACACTATTGTCTATGTTTCTTGCTGGTTTTAAAAACTCTGCCTACCTAGCCCTAATTGGGTACGTGTGTGCGTCTGTAAGGCACGAGTTCAATTCTCACTAGTTGCGACTTGGACCTCATGCGTGTTCTTTTTGTAATCTTCAGACTAAAAGTTTAGACTTATTGTTATCATAGAACAATAGGGTTGTCGTCTCACATAAGTTTGTATTGTTGCAACACCATAGATAGGACAATGGGGGTTTCTTGACTGTGTAAAGCCGCGTCACTCTCGTTCAATTAGTTACGATTAGCAATCGGAAAGCGGCATTGTGCGGAATTTGCTAAGTGGAGCGGAACTCAACTCGTGGGGTAGACAGATCCCGTAAGTGGCCTTTTGCCACACGAGCTTGATGGTTGACGAGAAGATGGAAATAGGAAACAAAATAGTGATCAATTAGTAGCCGGAAAGCTGCATAGTGCAGAATACCGAAGCAGTGGAACTGCAGGACTAGGCAGAAAAAACAGCAATTTTATTTCTGAGGATTATAGATATACATTATCATGTGGCTATTCCTAATGGGGAAGGGGACTGGGACCTGCCCAGTTCTGTACGGCCACGGAGGCTACGTTTAGTTTGATGCCTATAGCTTAACGTTAAGATGGAAGGGCATCAAAATAGTGTTGGTCAGGTTTCGAATGTGTATGAACTGAAAGACTGGTGCCATTATTCAAACTACAAACATGAGATCAGTTTTAAAACGCCGCTTCTAACACTCGTTCCTGATCCTGATTGTCTAAATAGATCGAAACCTGGCAGGTCGTTATATTGACGGGTACTGTCTTGTTATATTTTCAGGCCTATTTCTAGTTTATTTAACAAACTATCAAAGTTCCTTATCGTCAACTGTCAAACTTGTAAAAAAGGACATGTGAAGAACTGCTGGTTTATTCTAAAAACTTCCTATTAAAAGTTAAGTAAGATATCAGCTAAAGCTTCATCATAACTTTAACATTTTCTGCAGTTTCCCCTGTGTTCCATCGATTTTGCACGCCGCGGAGCGTTTGGTCAGGTCTCTCAACATGTCAGATTCAAGCATTTTTCTGGACTTAAACTGTCTCTATTATATTCATAATAAAATAAATAAAAAATATTGTTTATCACCATCCACAACAACAAAAGTTAACTTAATAACTATAGTTAGTGAACATTTGTGCAAAACAAGACATTAGTAGGTACATTACAGTGATGATGTACAGGGTTGTTGTGGAGGACTGGCGCCTGAACTAGGTATCCTAAGAACCTGTCTTACAGGTCACCAGGCCCCCCCACTCGAAACATTTACAAATAGGTACTGGCACATATAATATAATTACCAACGTAACACTGGGTACTTTATCTTTATCATATTGCACTAATACAATAATATTAGTACAGAGATAGGTATATATAAGAACAACCCTTTTTGTAGAAAATATTGTAAAGCATAACATATAACCGGCCAAGTGCGAGGCACAAAAAACATCGCGCTTGTTGCATGGGGCTTCTTAAATATTTATTTATTCTGTTTTTAATATTTGTTGTTATATCGGCATCAGAAATAAATCATCTGTGAAATTTCAACTGTCTAGCTTTCACGGTTCATAAGATACAGCTTGGTGACGTACAGACAGACGGACGGACAGCGGAGTCTTAGTAATAGGGTCCCATTTTTAACCTTTGGGTACGGCATCCTAAAGATGTAATTAGATCCGGAACTGTGAAAACTGCGGCCCTCATGCATATTATGCAAGTGCACTGGGATTCGCGTTAAAATTCCTCCTAAAGTCTATTAGCAGTTAAAAAGTCGTCGAGTGCACGCTTTAAAAATGCTTTTTAGTCAACTGCCTGGCGAGTAGAAGTAGATTTAATTCTACAGTTTGGTTTGAAAGTTTTAAAAGTAGTTCCGTTATTTCTTTTTATGGTTGCGTCTTCTCTTCGCTGTACTTGGCTTTCATGTATTCTGTGTAGTGATACTAACTGTGTAAAGATACAGTAACAAAGGTCCCAATAACTAGTACGAAATTTGCCAGTATACAATACGAGAAACGTTCATCCCTATTATATAATAAAATAAACATACTACTACATATATACCCGATGTCAAATTATCAATGTAAGGAAAAGATGCAAGAATGGCTTACACCAAACCGCTACGAGGATACGGAGGAATTTTTAAAAATAGTTAAGTAAGATTTTAGAAAATAGAAATTATAATACACGTTACTAATGGTATACATATATATATATATATATATATATATATATATATATATATATATATATATATATATATATATATATATATGGGTAGGTATATATATGTATATATTAAATTATACATGTAATAGCGTCATTAATAGTTGATATTATAATTTAAAAAAAGAAATATACTTAGATAATTTTAGGAATTTCTTGGCTTGTCTGTACTTTTATAATTTATATGTAAATGATATTGTATGGTATTAAAAGAGCGGTGTCTCTTGGCACAGGCATTTTTATGCTTAAAAGGAGATTAGAGAGAGGATTGATTTCTTAGCTAGAATCTTTAAATCTTCTTTTGACTATCTCCGTTACTTGCCATTTTGGAGTTTCTAAGTTCAAACAACAGGGTTAAAAAAAAAGAAAATTTCCCGGGTTTTGGTGTTATTGCCCTATCTGAGGTTTAAACTTAGAACCTCCAAAGTGGCAAGTTAACGAAATCTTTAAAGATTCTAGCTAGGAAACCTAATAGCAAGCCATTTGGTATTTGAAGATATCTGGATTGTAATCCAAACTTATCGCTTCGCACGTTGAAAAAGCTCAACAGTTTCACGTTCAACATGAAAATGAATCCTTTTCGCAACGTTGCATATGCATGAGCGACGCAGTTCCCACCGCGATCTAATTACCAAGTATTAACTGCGTTTTTGCGCTTTTGTAGCGGGAAATTGGGAATTTCACTGAAAGTAAGCCTTGAATGAAATGCTGAAAGGCCGGAGAGTAAACCGGAAATGTGATGTTTTTTTTTACGTTTTCAAAAGTGATAGTCGTGTTCGTGTGTAGGATAAATTAACATTTTAAAGGTATATCATGCGTTGAATCGATCTTTCTTTACTCTTAGTAAGGCGTCCTAAATTATGAACTCGCAATGTATTGTTTTAAGATTACTTTTATCATCTTTTACAACCAAGTACAATAGAATAAAGGCCCATTTACATTAAAGGCACATTTGTAAATATACTTTCAGTACTGATTACTAATAAGCTACTACTGTCAGTACTGTGTTTGTTGTTTAACCTGCATTAAACATTTATTTGTATTTGTTACAGGTAAAAGCAGCAAATTGCCAAGGGGCATGAGAAGGTGTAAATGAATTTATTGAAGAAAGTAAAATAAATAGACATGTTTATATTGTTACGATTTACTCAGACACCGTCATTTTGTTAGAAAAAGCGAGTGAGCAATATTTGTTTAGTCTGGTAATGTGTCTCAATGCTGAGCAAAGGCCTCCCATTCCTTCTTTCACTGATATCAACTGTATATTGCAGCTTGCTGCCATTCTTTTTACAGGCTTTTATTTAGTTTCACCTGTTTCACCTGTCCCGTTGTCTGTCTGTAATCAAATCTTGCAAGTTATATGTATTTGCCCCATTTCTCGGTTTTCGATTGAGATGAAATTTTATACGCATACGTATATCGTTTAAAATGCAATATTATGGTGACATTAAGCTGATCTGATGATGGAGCCGAAAAGTGGCCATAGGAATTCTGTAATGGAACAACGCAACTTTATCGAATTTGGGCTCGTTCGATTCGTGTCGAGAAACACTTTAAACTTTTAAATTCATTGTTTTAGATAAAAGCTTGTTTTCTTTTTAAATAATTGTTAGAACTTGTCGACGCATGCGCGCTTCTGGCATCCACAACAATTCGCTACTTTCCAACAACTCAAATCAGATATTTTTAGTTATAAACGTCAAAACAAACGTTATCTGTGGAATTTCTATTAAATATAGATTAATGACGTCATAGTTTGAGTCAAATAGCGCTCTTAATATTAGTTTTTCTGCAATAATTAATCTAAAATCACGTTGAAAACGAATATAATTATACAAGTGACTTTTTTTACCCAGGAAAGTACCTAACTGGATATTCTGAGAATACTGATATCGGAGTCAACACGACCCGCAAACAATGCTAATTGGATCAGCAGACGTGACGTCACCTATTTATACCACGCCATATACATGCTTGCTCGGGGTAATTAGGTAACGACTTGATTGTAGATTATATCGAAGCACAGGTCTGAAACCCCTAACATTTTGAGCAAAATTTGTCAAACAAGCATGGACACAACATTTGTACACGTGCGTCTATTTGTGAGTAAAACCTGGGGCTACCTTATTATCATCATAGGTTCTTTTTTAGCCTCCATTGCAGAAACACGACCCTCTCTGTACTACCAGACTTTACTTGGCCAGAGCAGCCAGAATATTTCACCTACACTCCACGCTGGCCAGGCGGGTTGTAGAGGTTTCAGGGCTACCTTAGATCGACGCATTTTACCCGACTGTCTGGCATGTTGCTCTCTATATTCGATGCCGATGAATAAATAGTAAATGGTTCAAATTTCAACTGTCCAGAGCCCCCGTCGATCACGTACGCCGAACTACGTTCCATAAAGGCTCAGTTCAGAACTGCGGTGTAGTCTGACAGGCGGCGGGCAGTTTGACTCCGACCGACGTCAGTCAAACTTCCAACACACGACCGGAAAGCTTAGGAAAGCCAGCACGCAATAGTGAAAGCACAGAAATAAACTATAATACAAACATTACTAACGGTCTGGCTTTAAACGGGTATTTATTTTTATCTGACTTAAAAAAAGGAGGTGGTTATCAATTCGTCGGAATCTTTTTTTTATGCATGTTTACTGATTACTCGTGCCGTGTGGTTTCCGGCAGGCAGAGTAGAATAGGTGTTGCAGAAGGCGACGAACATCAATGACACCTGTCCAGCCTCGTCTGGCCAGCAGTGAGTGTAGGCCAAGTCCTCTGACTGCTCTGGCCAAAATTATGGCTCTGGTAGTACAGAGGGAGTCGTGCTCCTGCGGTGGAGACAAAAAGACCTAAAGATGATGATGATTACTCGAAGACGCGTGGACCAAATTGGAAAATTATTTTTTTATGTGTAAGCAAATGATTTCGAGGAGGTATTTTAAAAATCGGTTGTGCCGTTTGATGTTAAATTCGGTGTATAGTTTAAAAAATATTACGTTTAAGTATGATCTTCTCTACATTACATGATAGTGAAAACGGCATTAAAATAAATAGACCCGATGGTTTCAAAGTTTATCGACACACAACAAAAAGAACTTAAAATATGATACTGGTAAAAGGGGAAGAAATACCAAACTATAGATGTATTCAGGGTGACTTTTTTACGAACACCCAAATTTTTTGAACAAATTCAGTCCATGATACTGTTGCGTTGGACGATGAATGACTTCACCTGAAGGAAAATTCATCAATTACAGTCAATGATTGGCCTGGCGGTCTAAACGTTGGGCTGTGAATCGAGATACCCCAGTTTTTCACATCACAGTCACGTATAGTGTTTTAAAGATCTATGTGACTGAGATATATAAGATCTAAAAGAAGCTTCTAGATACTTCTAGTCTAAATGGAAAAGAAAACACGGGACAGAAAATGATAGAGAGAAGGCAGTAGAAAATGATTTGAATTTGGAACTTTGATGCGATTTTGTTCGAATTCGAGAGTTGTAGAAGCAGTACAAGCCAGTTTAGTTTGGGAAGTGAAATCCGAGGAAAAAAGATTAAATAGTAATGAGTAAAAGTGAAGTGTTCAGTGTAGTAAAATCCGCGCGAGTGACACTGTAGTGACGGTTCCGCGCGTTAGTGACAGTGCAGTGATGTTCCAGCGCGCAAGACAGTGCAGTGTGGAGTTTTTGGCGGGAAGTCAAGGGGTTCAGTTAGAGTTTGCTTTAAATTGTTTCTAGTGGACTTTATAATTTAAAATTGGTGTAGATTTGTGTTATAAATGCCCATGTTTGTTCATAGATAAAATTTTAAATTTTAAAGATGACAGTCATAGTGCGGCTGTAGTGATATTCTATTTGCGGATTGGTAAGCGTCTATAGGCTCCGTCGGCTATGAAAACCATTGCAATTTGCACTCGTCAACATTTGTCACCAGAAGCCTTCTTGAAGCAATCAAAGGACCTCCTCCAACCTTTGACTGTATTTTTAAGGTTAGGGTTAGGAATAAAGAAGTGAATAATTTTAGCTCTCAAGAACCAGAGCCCTATAATAATAAAAAACACTGCAGTGATGTTGAGTGAAGTGACATTTCCGCGTATGTACCAATGCAGTGATACACCTGAGGTGACAGTTGGCGTGGCAAGAGGTAAAACGCTCTGAATTGTGAGCTTCCACTTGGGGTGTAATTAAAGGCACTAACTCATCCATAGGATTGTCGTTTCCTTTCCTATCGCCAACCCCCAAGCAACCGACAAAATACACAACTACTTTCCATTAATATAATTTGTATAAATAAAAAATAAACAGCTTGGCGAAGAAATAGGTGGGTAACCTATTTCAACATTTATTTATTTTATTATTTAATATTTATTTTAGCCAAGCTTCACTTCTAAAACTCCATATTTTGACTTATTTAAATTGCTGCGAAACTCCGTATTATGGTAATGCCAGGCTTAGTCCACTTTAGTTGCTTTAGTTTACCGCTTTTTGTTCAATGTTTGACACTTACTGGCTTACGGTTTGTGGATATACATAAATAGAGGCTGTTCGCTCTGCAAAAAGGAATGTTAATATTTGCTTGAAAACATTTAAACGATAGCAGAAAATTAATTCTGTTGTTTTCATAGGTATACCAGGAAAAAGTGTATAGAAGTAGATTTCGATGTATCTATCACCGATTAAGAACAAGGATTTGTATTATGAATGAGTATTTTAGTAGGTACGTACTTAAGAACCGAATATTTGATATGGAATTTAACAAAAAATATTGTCATCAGTCTTTTTAGGGTTCTGTAGTAAACAAGGAACCCTTATAGTTTCGCCATGTCTGTCCGTCTGCGATTTTACTTATAACTTGGCATGGGTATGTATATCAAACACGCCGACAAAGTGATAAAATAAAATCTTTAAAAAAATAGACTGGCTAAGTACGAGTTGAACTTGCGTGGAGAGGGTTCCGTACAGTGCCAAAGTCAATTACATTTCAAATCGTCACAGTAAGACGAGAGTTAACTACTTCTAGCTAGCACTATCTAGTGGTGTTTTAGTAAACTATTTTCCGTGAGCGTACGTATTGAGTTTACCACTTTATTTTCAATCGATAGAAATTCTATAGGTTTTCCTGTGACTCCTGTTACAAATAATGAACTATATTTTGTATTTTTTTTAATTTTATGCTCAGTAGTTTCAGAGTTCGTGGGGGTGGTCAGTTTTCATCTTCTTTCTTAAAACAATTTTTCAATACCTATTTATTTTATTACTCATAACGAGCCCTTTTATTTGATATATGAAAAAGTGGGGTATGTTAAATTTTTTTCAAAATGTCTTAATTTGTCCCCCGAAAACGAGACTTATTTTAAAAAAATTGTTTACTTTTCTCATTAGTATTTCGATCATAGGATTACACCATCCTCCCAAATGTCATCTAACTTGGTCCAGCAGATTCGGAGCAAATTAGCTGTGGCTGTCGGACGGACAGACAGACGCACGATCGATCCTATAAGGGTTACGTTATCTCATTTCTTCTTCATTTCTGTACGTAACCCAAAAATAACTCTTAGGGTAGCTCCCATAAAGTGTAAAGTGGAAATATTTACCTGACTTACCCCTGATGTGGGGTGCCGTTGAATTAGGTCTTAAGAGCACCATTTGACTCCAAGAAACTATGACGTTATAAGTCTGTATTTCATACAAATTTCATAGAAAATGTTAGTTCTGACATTTAGAAAAAAATATCTGATTTTGAATTGTTAGAAACTTGCGGATTGACAAACCGTCTAACAAAATTTCTCGAGAATCGGTTATGAAATACGACCTGTAGGCGAGAACACCCGGACAGACGCACAAAAGTATTTTTCAATTTTGAAACTGACGCATCGCTCGCTCTCCGTCGCGTTTTGGACGAGTTGCTACCAGGGATGTTACAAATGTCAAATTTTCTATATTGGAATGCGAATGCGAATACAAATCTGTAGGCCGTAAATGTGCGAATGCGAATGCGAATGTAGACATTAAGTATTACAAAAATCATACATATTAATTAATAATCAATCATTTTTAATAAAAAAAATGCCATATTTCACTTTTCATTTTCATTGCCATAAAGAAACTGATTAATTATTCCAAAAAGTTTAAAATACAGTAAACTATTTATTTATAATAACTTCATCATCATCATCATTTCAACTGAATACCGTCTACTGCTGGACAAAAAACTCACGTGAAATAAACGCTTCCTATTGGTCGAAATAATCACGTTATGCGCGAATCACCGAAACGCAGAGAGATGCAGCGCGGTGGCGCGCGTCGCGGGCACATTCGCATTCGCAAAACATTCGCACTGATTGAAGTGAATGCGAATGTCAATGCGAATGTTTAAAACGATGCGAATCATATGCATATGCGAATGCGAATTTTAGTAACATCCCTAGTTGCCACATATACTATTTACGGTTAAAACCATTCGAGACTCACTAGATTAATTGACCGAGCTTGCGAAGTCTTCGTTTCAGCTTTGTCAAAATACTTTGGTATGTCTGTATGTTCTTCACTTGAGGTCGCATTTCTCAACCGTTTCCTGTTAACTTTAATAGCATGTTCGATAAACACATAAAAGTCGATAGTCGAGTCGGAAATTTTTGTAAATGGTGGAGCTGCACAAGTTGATTAAGCCCTTTTGGATTTTATGGCTCTTACGACAATTTTGTGTTTGTAGGGACAACGAAATAACAAAGGAATTTGAGTTTCTATCCTTTCAAGGGAACCCTTTAGCTTCATGCAAAAGACGGATATTTTCACCAGCATTGTCTAAAGATGAATAGTCCAGTTTGTTTATATAGATATCTAGTAATCGACTTGAGTGTACGAACCCCTTTGGAAGATGTTCTCTTTTTATTTCAATGTAATTTTTATTTTACGACCGGTATTTTGAAGTTTATTTTACATGTTTTTTTTTTTATATACTTATTTGTTTTCTTAAGACTTATATAACTACAGGAAACATTCGTTCCATAAGCTCGCGTGGTTTACAGCTCACAGAGCCAGTAGTCTAAAAGTTTACGTAACTATATGTTTGTATTTGATTTATTATCTCAGTTTCTTTGTTTATTAACACAGCTTCCCAAACGTGTCCCAAATGCGGTGTATACGTGGGAGTGACATCAATTTGTGAGCGCGCAATTTAAACAATTATCCACTCAGTTGATCGCGAAAATTGTTTTAGAAGTGAACTTGGCAATTTATAGGCATCTCAGCGACGGCGAAGTGTTTCTGAGCGAGCCAGCTGAATTTTCGAACTTAGCAAGAAGTATACATTTTAAACAAAAAAGTTATTTTTTTAGGACCTCCATTTAAAAATGTAGCGAAAAAATATTTGTTGTTTTTTCTGATTTTTTGAACCGATTTTGGGCAAAGGTCTCCCATCATCTTCTTTTATTTCTTGATATCGAATGCCAATGTTTCTTTAAATAAAGTTAAATATATACATATTTAATAGCATATGATATTTTTTTAACCCCCGGCAAAAAAGTGAGGTGTTATAAGTTTGGTGCTAACGTCTGTCGGTCTGTCTGTCTGTGTGGCGCTCGAACGGAACTTTTTTTTTACGCGAACGTTCCCTTATGATATTTCTCAGCTAAGTATGATATTTCTCAGCTAAGTTTGATGAAAATCGGTTCAGCCAATCCAAAAGTTATGAGGGGTTAACGGTTAAAAGTCAAGGCGCTACGGATATTAAATAGTATCAGGCAGGTTGTACACATCACTAAATGGCGTTCATGACATTCGGTTTTTTTTTAGTTTGCTTAGCAAATATACTTATTAATACTTATTTGACATCGCTGATGTCTACAATTCTACATTAGATGTCTCATCCATCGGACGAGTTTAAATGTTAATTTTGAACTAGGTGTATGACTTTAGTTATCTCGACCCAGACACATTTAGACACAGACGATTTTAGCACTTCAAATATTTCGGGGTTCCGTAGTAAACAAGGAACCCTTATTGTTTCTCTATTTGTGTCTGTCTGTCCGTCCGCTGTTTTACTCACGAGACTATAAGTACTAGAATGATGTAATTTGGTACAGGTATGTATATTAATTATTCCAAAAAAGTGGTTAAACAAAATCTTAAGAAAATAGTTTTAGAGTAGCCACCACACTAGTACTGTGGAAGTCATTTTTTTTCTAGACTAACCCATTGCGTGTGTTATCGTTGAATAGGTATTTTAAAAATTGAATGTTGCTTACACTTGATGCTTCAGAGCCCGGTTTTTCTTCTCCAAAGATGTCTGTAAATAGTAATCTAAGGATGAAGAAAACTTACCATTAACCCGCACCTCTAAAAACATAGTAACTGTGAGTAAAGTTAAATGAATACAGAGAACATTGCACAGAAAAAAAGAGTATTTGTTTTAGAACAAGCATTAGGATTCCGAACACGCTTACAACGCCCCGGGAGCGGAACGAAAAAAGCTCTGAAAGTTCCAAACTGTGACAGGATGTCCCGCTTTTGTCGGAGATATTTATTTCGCGAACGCAGCCCATATTTTAGACGACATTTTAAAGGACTACGTATTTATACGGACCGTTTTGACGCAAAATGTATAAATCGTAAAGCGTGCAAATAACCAATTTTTTTACTGCTCAATCAAAATATCAATACATATCGTCATCATGATTATTATATATAAATATAATTTAAGTGTTTTGTTTTTCTAAATGCATATGAAAGTCTTAACTCGAAAGTACTGATAATAAAAACACAATTTATAAAATTTTCGTCTGACTGTCGGTTTATTCCGGCTGATTTCCGAAACGGCGTGATGGATTTTGACGGGCGGAAACTTAAGTTATATATAAGGATGAGTTAACCCAGATCTAATTCGTAACATTTTTTCCTTATGGGGTAGAAAAATATTTCAGCTCGCAAAATCCAAAGGCCACATTTATCAGCAATATTTGCCAATTTATTTTTAACAAACTTTTGGCATTGATATTTTCCTTATCCCACTATTTAAGTCGACTGTGCAATCCCAGTACCTAAATAATTAATCAGGTGCATGATTATCATGTTTGTTTATCTTAGTGTTTTCCACAGTCGCACTGGGTCTTTACTTACTCACTTTCATCCTGGCAGATTAACTGGCTCTAAGATAACATTCTGAGTACTGCACGTACATTTTACAAATACTTCATTTTGCGATCTGTATATTTCGCGTCAAATACTCGAGAACCTTGAGAGACAAATGCTTTCCTTTTTAATTATCATTTCTCATTTTTTAGTATTGTAACGCTCTTTCTTTAGTTAACATTTAGCATAAATAGTTAAATTCAGAATCTGACTCGATTCCTGTTCGGTTTCCATTTAAATTTTCCGTTTTGTCATCAATTTTTCTTTGTTTACACCATTTTTATTTGAAGTACTTTCAATGAGGAAGGAAGCAGATGCGTGTTGTGTTTTATCATCATTTGCCATTGTCTTATTTTTTTTGTTGTTGGTAGAACACGCTAAATTGTTTTGTATTAATATATCTTAATTTTTACAGCTATATAAGTCAAACAGACATACAGTCTGCTTGGTGATGAGGTAGTCACTAAAAGAAACTATTATATTATATAACTTTAATCGAGTAAATCGTGTAAAAGTAAGTATATTTAAAAATATATATATTCAATTTATTATTAAATGTATGTATTAAATTTATAGTTAATATGTAGGGGACTTCGGGACCGAAAATACCGATTTCTCGGTGGTTTCAACGTGCTAAGCTTAGTCGCCCAAGTGATTGTATGCTTACATAGACAAGATAACGAAGTGTAGTGTAGGTCGTCCTGGATTAGTGGATGTGTATTGACGATGTCACATTGATCGTGCCCTTAAAGCTCAAAAACAATGCATTAGAGCCTTATGTAATACCGATCCACTAACTTCATGTAGATCTCTCTTCAAAGAATTAAAAATTCTAACAGTGCCTTGCTTGTACATTTATGAAATATGTGTATTTGTCAAAAATAATCCTAACCTATTCATGAAACGGAGTAAAACTTTTAAGTACAGTTGTAGGGACCCCAATAGACTTAATCTGCAGCGATCTACTACAGCCGTATTTGGTAACAACAGCTACCAAGGCTGTAAAGATATATAATAGACTCAATGAAGATATGAAGTCTCTATCCCTTAATGTATTCAAAAGAAAGTTGAGGAGTTGGCTGATTAAAAACTGTTTCTATAGTATTGATGAGTTTTTTGACTATTTTAAAATTGATTGAATGATATTTTAAATCACATATCGACATTACTATGTTCAAATTACAATTAAGGAAATTCATAATTTTAACATTATTGACCAGTATGACAAACAATTTTATAATTTTCATTTAAAATATTCTCATTTGATATTTTTTTGCATGCCAGTGCCTGGTAAAATGTGAGAAATTTTTATTGCGATAAATAAAATCTGTACATGTACCACATTATAGGCAAAATAAAGAAATTTGTATTTGTATTTGTATTTATGTCAACCCACCAAGCCGGACAAGGCGAATTAGGAATGAATTGGATTGCGATGGCCGGCTACAAAACAAGATGGCGCCAACAGAGGCATATGCCCAACAATCATGATTAAACGAGATAATGTCAAAAAGTTACTATCAGAAGAGTCAAAAACCGCAGAATCCACCCAACTTCTTTAATTAACACGAAAGATAAACGTTTAGAAACTAAGCACTATACAGTGGAAATGAGAGCACCTTAGTCCTCGCTTCCAATATAGCAGACTGAGATCTCTTAATTACCGGACTACGGCAAAGCCAAGAGCAAGAGTAATGATTTTAGCAGTCTATGCGTGTGTATGTCTATTCCACCATAGCATCTGAGTCGCTTGTCCAATTTACACAAATGATATGTCAATCAATTAGTCTTTATTGTCCAGGTGACATAGGCTGCAATTTGTAGGCAAAAAGTATATAATGAATGTTAAAGGCAACAAAGAGTAACTTTTTCATTTATGTCTTTTATTCGGTTGTCAATTAGTATATTTTCAAAATAACCATTGTTAGACGTATATACTTCCCGTAGTGGGGTATTAGTTTTTTAAACGTATACTCGTTATATTAAAATAATTCAAGAATTATTCTCGAAGGTGAATTTAATCAAGTTAAGATTTTTACTAGTATTGATTATTATTTAGTTAATTGCTTATGTTTAGTTTGCTTTACCTCCTCTTTTGGAAGTCGGTCAAAAATGTAACAACGTGCTTGCTGAAATATGTTGCGATCTACAACTTTATTCATGTACTTACGTGCCCAGATGTCCATCATAGACAACAGTCTATAAAATCAATAGACAAGAGTATACGGTAACATCAAATAAAATAACCATATTAAAAATAAACATTATACTTTGGAATAGTCTATCCAGCGCTCTTTCATTGACAAGTTAACAAGACCAACCAAGTTTTAACTTAAGTTCTTTGAAGTTCTATCCTAGTCCGGGCTATTTAAAGTTCTGCAAGTTTGGCACATCACCGGCAGTAGTAGCTTCCAAGTTAAATGGTTTGGCAGGCCGCCAGCTGTATCAACGTTCATATTAGCCTCTTATAGACCATACATACATGTATAAATTAATATATCTTTCAATGTTTGCGGGTTGCAATGTTTTTGCAATACCAGCCTATGTCAGTCTACTGGTGATCTGAAGATCTCTCCTAAAAAGGAGGACTTTTTATTATTACCACACCGTGCTGGGCACGAGGAGCTCGGTGGCCCGGCGGCTGTGCGCACGACTAGCGCTTTCGCAAGTAAAGCGACACCGGGCGTGTTTCGCACTTAGATGGGTGACCACAAGTAGCACAAAAATCTCTCGAGCTCCTCCGTGCTTCGGTAGGGACGTATAAGCCGTTGGTTCCGGCTGTCATCATTGTATGGCAGTCATCAAGCTATGTCAGGTGTCTTTAGGCAGCCTGAAATATCTGACACCAGTGTTGGCTACTTACACACACGAAATCAAACAACCATGCTGGGCAGGCGGAATGCGGAATGCTGACTGCAGTAGATGGTTGAAGTCGTTGCACAGAAGACGCTGCTGCCAGTAATTTGTTACCTCTTACGTCACCCGTGGGAGAGGAAAGGGTTGGTGACAAAGAATTTGCATATAAGTTTTAACCTCACCTTTGGTCATTATCTCCTCTGCTGTAAGGTTCACTGGAACAGATCCCTGACAGGCGGATAAGTCCGCCTTTTTACTATTGTGTTTCATCTGTATTTTAATCGTGGCTTTTTATTTACAACAAAGAATTTACAATACAATAGACTAGGCACGTCTTTGATGTGATATTGTATTTTAAATTACTAGAATAGGATAGCGCGGACACAGAAAGGCTATCCTATTTTGGCCCTGGCCGTTGCTATCCAGTTTTGTCTAGTGAAGTAAGTACAAGACTTAAGCCCTTCGAGTCTTCTTACTTAGGACTCGGAGTCGTTTACATGGCTACGGAAGGCTCGACGACTGCAAACTTAAGTGAACCTCGGAGCTCGTGCCTTTTTTTGCGCCCGCATTCTTTTACACGACTGCGAAGAGGGAGTCTCGAAGAGATCTGTCAATGAGAAATAAAATTATTATGATTGATTACAATTAGTTTAATTAGTTCAATTATTTTTGCTTGCGTAGCTTGGATAACTAACGTTCATCTTAAATTACGCCTCGTGCCCTTGTAGGCTTTCAAGAATATCTCACGTTCACTTTAAGATTCGAACTCTTTTTAATCGACTTTTCACATCACGAATTCAAACTAAACAGAATTCACCTTAAGGAAAATTTCATCACTTACGTAATTACAATATTGGCCTAGTGGTCTTAGCGTTGGGCTGTAAATCGAGAAACCCCAGGTTCAAATCACAGTCACGTATAGTGTTTTTGAAGTTTTAGAAGAAGTTTCTAGATAACTTTAGACTAAATTTAAAAGAAAATACGGGACAGAAAATGAGTAAGAGGGGCGATAGAAAATTAGTGATTTGAGTTTGGAACTTTGATGCGGTTTTTTCCGAATTCGGGGCGTATATAATTAGTACAAGGCGCAGCCTAAGCCAGTTTTGTCTAAGTAAAATCCGAAAAAGGAAGAAGAAAAGAAAGTAAAAGTGTAGTATTGAGTAGAAGTGAAGTGTTCAGTGCAGTAAAATACGCGCGGGTGACGTTTCCGCGTGTGACAGTGAAGTGATATTTCCGCACGTGATAGTAAAGTGACGTTTCCGCGTGCGTACCAGTGACGTGAAACGCGTAGAAAGAGGACTAGTATGTAGTATGCTGTTAATTGTGAGTACCCACTCGAGTTGTGAATAAAGGCACTATTCCATAGTATTGTCGTTTCCTTTTCTATCCCCAACCCACTATGGTAACAATATGTTTACCGATTATTCGAAGAAGCCTGGATCGATTCAAAAATATTTTTTTGTATGTGTATAGGTACTTGTAAGTGGTACTATAGATAATTTATCAAAATCGGTTGTGTAGTTTGAGGGTGAAGTCAAGGATAGGGAAGGGTTTGGAAAATTATAAAGGCTCGCGTCGATGCTCAGAGAACTCGCGCTTGCCTAGCTTCGGAACTCCAAGCCTATTGGAATCATAGAGCCCTGCATAACCGACTCGAGTCTTCAAAATTAGAACTCGATATTTATACATCACTAGTTCTTTCTAGTGACTTAGGAGTGGTTCTTGAAAGATGATGATTTTGATAACCATTTAAGGTCTGGTTGGGTTTCGTTACAGACCATGTTAGTACTTAAATTCATGCTATAACCACAGCAGTATGCTTTTAAAGGATTTGCGATTCTATTGTTCATTGTTTAAAATTTTATTAGTTAACTACCTATATATGTACAGTCGAAAACTCGCTGTTTGGCAAAGTTCCCAATTAAATTTTAATAGTTAATTTTAATGCTTTATCGGCCTCTGGCTACATGACATATTACATTTTTATTTTTAAACGAGTTAAGTCAAAGCGTCTTCGTTTCAATTTTGATATAAATAAAAGCTTTCGTATGTCTGTCATTTCTCAACCGACCACTGGGATTTAAAGGTGCGCGGAGAACATTTACATATTTAATTTATTAGTTTAATTTCATTTATTTTACACTCGAGAGACCTATAATTCAGAGCCACTAGTTCTATTTCTTGGTTTAAGTACGTAATATTTTATGTTTTTTTTTTTTAAATTAAATTGGTTTTAAACAATTAAGCTGAACAAATTCTAAAATATACGAATTACACTAACAGTTAGGGCTAATAAGCTATGTTAAAGGTTACCCCATCGTAAGGGATGAAGGCAAATGTGGTCTTTATATGGCAGCTGTGACCTTATGACCGGCTGTTTTATACCCGACCTGATGACCCTTATGTTGATGGCCATAAAGATTAACATCTGCCCTTAATGCGTTTATTCTAATAGTTAATTATTAAGACATAGAGTTAGGGATGCAACGATACCGATACGATAATCGTATATCGGCGATTATCGTAAACCTTTACGATCATTCGTTATCGTAAATATTACGATACGATATTTTTACGATACATTTACTTCAAAATTTTAAAATTTTTAATTTTTCAGTTGATACGAAACGCATAATGCGTCAATTTCTGAACGCTTCGCATCCGTCACTTTTGGCATTGACAATTTTAAGCAAGCAGGCAGGACTGATACACAGTGTTAAGAGAAACCGACATAAGAGAAAAATCTTAAATATGTTGTGTTTTCTGAATAAGAATTTGCCAGTTATAAATTACGACTACAATTAAAATTAATTAATAGTCGGTAAATGTAACAAATAGTAACAATTTAAAATATAAATTAATGATGAAAATTGATAAAATTAATAAATATATTTATTAAAAATGCATAACTTTTTTTTGTACTTTTACTTTACTTAGTCTTACAATAATAACATACAACAAAGCTTCCAATAAATTCATCAAAATGGTATTAAACAAATATCGTAATGCATTCGTATCGTAATTCGTTATCGTATTTGGCCATTACGATGTATTCGTCATTTGTATTGGTATCATAATAGCCGTATCGTTGCATCCCTACATAGAGTCAACATAGAGAAACATGTAGACAAATGATTGACATAAGTGTACTTACTTTTCTTTGTGTGAATTTTATCTAGTAAGATGAGATATTTAAAAGAATAAAGCTTATTAAAAATTATAGAACCTAGGACATTTCTTTATTCTAAGATATTTTTTTTTATCTAATGCTTTTACATTATTGAACTCAGGATACTCAATCGTCTTTTCAATCATCGTGAGAAATGGGACTTAATATTGCAGAGTAAAATCTAAAAATTATTGCTAAAGTGCCGGAAAGAGTTAAAGTCCTTATCATTTTCAAATTGGATTAAACACCAACGCAATTATTTTAATACAAAGCGATTTAGATCCCTAGAAGATAGAATTATGCTTAATTTAATTACAGCTAGCAACAAAGTTAGCGGACTCTGAACAAACAAAGGGCTATAAAGTAGAAGGGGCTTACAATTTGTCTACTTTATGTTTTTAGAATTTTAGGCCAGTTGCTACTGATGATTATTTTGATTCCACTTTTCCACCTTCTCGACCACCATTACGCTAGAATTGGCTATCGAGCCATCTAGGCTCTGTCTACCCCGTTAGGGATAAAAAAGTCATAGGCTAGCTACTTAAAAAATAAATAAAGGTTCCCGCAGGAACACTTCAAGTTCTATTGACGTAACAACTAATTTAGCGAAGCCCCACTGACGCTTAATTAAACAAAAAGTCAAAGTCATAGTAAAGTTTTTTTATTCAATATAGGACTAGTAGTTCGCCACGAACTTAGACCTCGCGATTATTATTTCAGAATTATGTACCTGATTTGGATGAATTATCGGTGCAGGTTTACCGATATGCGGATTCATGGTTGTGACCAAATTTCCAAAATAGTTGCCAATCACAGCCCTTTCTTTAAATGACTTTCGATTTAGCTCTAAAATGTCAGGAGCACCTTCCAGCCATACAATCCCATGGATATGAGGTCTACCGTGATGCTAAAATTCAGTTCTGTACCAGAAGTCTTTCACCGAAAAATGACCCATCATTTTTTAAATGACAAAGTCAGCTCGTTGTTGGAAAAACCAGATAACTATTAATGGGTTTTCGTTTAAATGTTTATTTGTATTGCCATGGCTCTATATCGCTGCTCATTGGTTTCTTATTCTCTTCGTAAAGCTACTTCGCGGGCTTTGGTTGCTGTTGATCTCTTGTTAGTTCGTAGCATAATTACTAATACTACTACAAAAGCACAGACAAGCAGCGATAGCGATTGAACGAAAGTTCGCTCAACAAAATTGCTAAATTTAATTAACAAGCCAACAATCAATCAAAATAAGCAAAAACTGAAAAAAAAACTAATTGTAAAATAAGCAAAACCCTTTTTTAAGTCGGTTAAATATGATCAAAATTTATAGAACTACTTATGAAACTCAAAATAATAACCATAAAAGTTATTCAGAGAAATTACTTCGTGGACCCCAGGGTGTATGTATTTGTAAGAAAGTTGTTCAGTAACCCGGACTGAATTTACCCTTAAATAGTTTTAGTATATGTTGTAAGAAGATTTGTATTGTATATCCGTCACGGCTTAGTCAGCTAGACTTCGCGAGGCACCCTAAACCCGTTTGAGTACCTATATCGTATAAAAAAGTTGTTCAAACAAAAAAGTTGTTCAAATAAAAAAACATCGTTTTTATAACGGCAACAAAAAAGTCTTATGACATTTTTGAAAATATTTTGAAATGGCGAATATATGACAGTTTTAAAATTTTAAACCCCCATATTTCCGCCATTTTGAAAAATTTCGAAAAACTGGCTCGACAAAAAAATTCTATGTAGTTGCTGAACCTGCTTACAAAATTTCATGAGAATCGGTTAAGAAATGCGACCTGTAGGCGAGAACAGACAGACAGACAGACAGACAGACAGACAGACAGACAGACGGACAAAAGAATTTTTGGCTAGTCTCGAAACTGAGACGCTTCGCTCGCTTCGCTCGCTCGGTCAATAAATTTATCTCTTATTGAAAGTAATTTTTGTAAATATTATTTTAGTGCAAAAACTACCAGCGTTTCGGAACGACCGCTGCTGCTGGGAAGCGAAAGAAACCCAGTTCACTATTGGTCCCTACCATGTTACAATTACAATACAAATTTACACTTAAGCTGTACATTATATTATACAATTAAAATTTGCAGTCAACTATATCCAAGAATTTTGCTTAGATGATGATAAATTAATATATTAATAGTCATTTACATGAGGTGATGATGAATTCATAAATTAATAGTCATTTACATGATAATACACATTTATTTATTTACCCAAAAAAAAGTATCTTGGGTTCTAGAAGAGTAGAAGTACAGGCTGAGTCTAGAAAAAAAAATAAGGTGCTTTGTCTTCTTTTCTTACTCACCTTGTGCGTTTCTGGTTGCATCTTTAGCCAAGAGTGGATCCTTGGAGATCATGTATGATGCCCCTGAGCTATTGATAGCATATTTGATGGGTTGGTCTCAGTGGTGGCGAGCGGAGGGTTAAATGAATGAATGCTTAAATTTGACGACCATAGACACATATGACCCTGGAGCAAAGGCTAGGTCCGCCGTAGTCATTAGCTATGCAGGCAGAGCTGCTTCGGAGCCCGAAAGGTTCTTGATGATGTCCACCCCAGAATATCGAATTTTGCCCAAGATCATGCGAAATAGAAAATAAACGTACTGGCGGTTTATTTATTTTATTTATTTTTATTAAATACACGTAAATGGCGGCACAAGGTCAGGGGCTTTTTCCACCAGTCCACTAACATGTGATGCTGAGCAATATTTTTGGGGTTAGTACAGCAGAAACTAACAAAAAAATTGAGTAAACTTACTGTTTAAGTACATAAATATTTACTCGTATATATCGTGGATAAACCTACTCGAAAGTATACATAATTGGTACAAAATATACCATACCTAAACTAAAAAATTATCCTTATATAGCGCTGACAGTTTTCAGAGATAACGCGCACGCGCGTCACTCTTAGACGCAACACGAGACTCATGCGATTGATGTAGCTTTTATTTATATAGACCTAGACTAACCAATTTGCGAAAAAATAAAAGCGAGTTCCGCAGATACACTCCAAATTAATTGATGTGATGACGCAACAACCAATTTGGTAAAGCCCCACTGGCGTTTACTTAATTAAAGCGGGTACAAATACATATAGAATTATAGAAGTGCCATAGAAGTCGTAGAACTATAGCTGACGAGTTTGTACTCGCTCTCGCAGGGTAAGCAATCCTAGGTGTGGTTGGCACGATAATGAACCACAAATGGCTTCCTCCGTGCTTCGAAAGGCATGTTCAGTTGTCCCTAAATCAATTGCATTTAAATGTGCATATGTACGCCATTGGACACAGCTAAACACACACTTGACTCAAACAAAAATTTGCACTCTAAAACCAAATATTTTAGAAACGGATCCCTAAATCGAAAAATGGTGAAAGACCTATTCAACGACACCCCGCACGATGGGTGAATCAAGAAAAAAACTTGACTCCCAATTTACTTGTAAAGGAGCTATACAAAAATATAGTTTTTTTAAGATTTTATTTTACTAATTTTTTGGCATGTTAATATATATCCATACCACTATATATATATCTGTGACTATTACAGCTTTCTAGTACGTATAGTCTCTGAGTAAAACCGCGGACGGAAAAACAGGCAGACAGACAAACATGGCTAAACTATAAGGGTTCCTTGTTTACTACGGAACCCTAAGAAAGTTTATAAAAATGTAATTTTTCAAGCTGTTGACACAGCTCACACGAAACTCGCTAGTGCTGCATCGTTAAGGGGACGCACCGTGAAAATGGGCATTATCTATTTCTTATTTCTCAGCGAATATCAGAAATATAGAACTGATACTTGCTAATAGCATACTAGAACGCTTTTTTAGGATAATTGTGGTTGTGGATACATGATTAGTTAATTTTTGTAACACAAACTTGCTCGTCAAAAACACCTCTACCAAAACATATATGGTCTAATTTCTCACAAACGAGAGGGACTTCAGCTTTGAAACTTTTTATGCAGATCAGTAATTATGTAATCTTCAAAATTGTTGTACAATTTTTTTTTGTTGCTTTAGTTTTAATTTTAGAGCTATTTTTCTATAATTGATCAGTTTTGCGTGGCTTTAGATTTCAGTCATATAAGCCCTTTTACCTTCCTGAAAATTATTGTAATTGCCGTCTCGCTTTTTCGCGAGTGTATTTAAATAAACTGTTCTTGTTGCACAGATTTTTGACAGTTATACATCAAATTGTCAGATGGCCGATGGGCCTCACGGAGCAAGGACGCGTCGCTCTTCACAAAAAAATGACATTTAATTTCGTAAAATCATTGTCACAGTGTAAAATAATATCACGAATATATATGGGTCGAACAGTCTGTAAACAAACGTGCGAGTAACTTTCTTACACTGTGTCACTTGTCATAATGTCAAAGGAAGTGTCAAAGTATAGCGTGGCATAGATAGATTACCTGACAGACATGGTCGGCATAGATTTTTTTTCATACAAGTACCGTACATACAATATCGATTTATAATATTTTAGTTTTATTTTATTACCAGTTTTGTGGCAGTAAATTAATTTTATAATAGCCAAAGAAACTTATCTATAGATACTCTTCGGATTTATTTACTTTTAGATTTCGAGAAATATACACGTACATATTGTACCACTGACTGACTGGCTGACTGATTGATATGGTTGTTTGACCTGCGCCGTGCTGATAGCCGCAAGGAGTGAAGCTCACTTGCTTGGTGGGGGAGCAGAGAGGGGGGAGGGGGGGGCTTTCTGGTTATCCCTCTAAACAAGCAACCAAGTGAAGCTTGAGGCCTAAAGCAGAGGTCACCTACGAGGCCGTAGGCCGAGCCATTCCCACCACGTGCTTCGTCGTTCTTTTTTTTTGCAAACCAAGATGGCCGCCTAAAGCAATTTTTTGGAATCCAAGTTGGCGTCTGGGCTTTAGAAAATTAAACTTTTTTCGTTATTAACGTCTCACTGGGACTTTGTAGGAGTCTGATTTTTTCATGAGGGGGTAAAGCACCCCGCGGAACTCGCAACTGGATTCAGATTTTGGATCCAAAATGGCCGCCCACACATTTTTTTTGTTTTCTTAAGTAACTGGAGCTTTTATCCATTTTCTGAACTGGAAACATATCTTAGCCTACCTCAAAAGCTGCACGAAAAACCGCGGGCTGCTTGCAGCTTGCGCAACGCCTAAAGAGCTAGTACATTTGTTAAAATTGATATAAAATATCGATTAATAAGTATAAAATATCGATAGTCTATATACTATATTTGTGGCCTCAAAAAACCATAACAATATCGATAGGACTATTGATAATATTGATTACTGATTGTTTACAATAATATCGATGACAAGTAAAACTATCGACAGTTTTTAGGGTTCTGTTTTAAACAAGAAACCCTTATAGTTTCATCATGTCTGTCTGTTTGTCTGTCATCCGACGTTTTATTTAGAGACTATAAGTACTAAAAAAAGCTATAATTTGGCATGGGTATATTAATCATGCCAAAAAAAACAGTGAAGTAAAATAGGGAAAATATAATATTGTAGCTCCCATACAAGGGATTTTTTTTAAGTAACCCATCGTGTAGGGTATCGTTAAATAGGTATTTCAAATATTTTGAGCTTGTTAACACCATTTTTGATTTAAGAATCCGGTTCTAGAATATTTGTATTTAATAAGAGTTAAAATAAAACTATCAAACCCAATGAGGGTTAACGAATTTAAAAAAATCATAAAATGAAAATAAAACAAGTTTTTAGACGTTTTTGGTGGCGTAGACTTGGCTTGGCCGGACGATTTTACCATTTGGGTACAGAACCCTAAAAAAATAAAAGATTTAGTTTAACTTTCAAAAATTGGTTAAAAATAAAGGACTGAATCACCCTTTCTTGGCACTTGTTTAAAATTTTGCCCATCGTTTACAGTAGCACAACTGTACTGTAGACAAATCTGAATACATAAGATTGTTCTCCTAGAATTTACACTACATAGACGCTCCGCAAATTCGACGTCAGTTTAAAATAAATGTAGTGCCCACAGTAGTGCCAATATACAACGTGGAAGGGATATACCCGTAATAAATCGAACCACGGGCTACACTAGACCACTAACTATAATCAAATAAAAATAACAACCAAAAACTAAAAAAAAATGGCATTTCCATACAAAAGTGTACAGCCGCCTGGAAAATTTGTATGAGAATGTCAAATTCGTTTTTTTTTAACTGTTATTTTATAATTATAATATTGTGATCTAGTATAGCCTGTAGTTCGATTTATTACGGGTATGTCCCTTCCATGCTGTATATGAATTATTTTTTCAACACACTTGCTCGTAAAGTGGCTCTAATTTCATCGGTTTCATAAAACACGCTTGCGTTATAAACGCAAATAGTAAAGTTATATTATGCAACGGCAATATTATAATTTTTTTTTAAATTCCGATCTAGCCCACTGCTTGGTGGCACCAGCTAGTAAGTCCGCGTGCCGCGCTGATTTTAATAAGTATAACGGCGGAAAAGCAGTCGTGTACATCACAATTTTATGGTTGAGTTTATTTAAGGCTGCTATCAGCGCATGTCCTTGAAAGTCATTGAAATACAATCCGCTGTTAACCGGCCGGCCGGCCGGACGGAGGCGGTGCCTGGTGGTACTACTAATTGATCTCACGATTTTACTTTGTTTTTGAATTTTAATTTCGACTAGCTAATTAGTTTTACTAACGACCCTTATAAAGTAGCCCTTAGCTTCAAACACAATGAAAAATCACTGTGTATATTTTAAAATTTAAATAAACTATTTCTGTTTTTTCTAAAGGTTGACCGGTATACAAAATATAAGCATTAAGTCCTTGTATGGACATGACCTTATTCAATTCTTTACAAAAACATAATATGTTACAAAAATGTAAACATATTAGATTTATTTCATTACGTCATGTCTTTCATACTGTAACCTCTACATATTTTTAACTCTATCTGCATTGCGTTTAGACATTACTACAAACCTAGCGGAAAAGAACGGACAAATTTTGAATCAATTTTGACAGATTTTGAAAAATAAAAACGTAGAGCCAAGCCTTAAGGTGATCGATTTTGTGTCAAACATGAGAATTAAACGTGTAACTCCAGTAGATTTGCACAAATGAAGTATTTTTCTTTCTTTCTTTCAAATTGCAATGCTGATGATTGAAAAATTGCACTACAATTTTGTTGTGGGTCTTGGCCTCCAATCGCTATTATTGTTTTTTTCTCGTCTCCTTTCTCCATGATATACTTTCCCATTTTCTTAGGCCTTCTTCGACTCTATATCTACACTGCTTTTGGGTCTACTTTGGGGTCTTCTAATAATAACATACATGGTTCAATTCAAATAAATATGTATTAGAGAAGAATATAGCTTGGCCATTTCATCTCGATTTAGCATGTTCATCGGCATCTTTGGGTGACGGTTGAAGAAGAAAAAATGGATACGCGCACCCCGGGCTCCGAATCGGCACAGCTGAATGCACAACTGGAAATGCGCTAAAATGATGAAGAAGATATTTTAAGTTTGGTACATTCAGAACACACATACATTTAATTTCATGCAAGTGTTGTGTGTGAATCGAGCTAACTGAGCGGAAAACGCAATAACATAAATGCTGCACGGTCGACTGCTCCCTGTAGCCGCGTTTGATTGCTTGCATGCCATTGATAGCTTATTGATCTCGGCTTAATGGACGATGGAATTCATACTGAAACTGTAAAGTTTAGGATTGAAAACCGATAGCCTTTTTTGTTTCATGATTACAAATCTTTATTTGCCTGTTTACATTACAAAATATGTGTTCAATACAAGCACAGTCACTGTATTCAGCCTGTCAGCAGATGTGCAAAATGTACACAGTAAAGTCAATAGCAATTACAAAATAACTTATTTGTACAATTTAAAAAAGCCTAAATATCTTATCTGAAAGCCATATCCACAAATGGTTTTTTATTAGGGTTCCGTACCCAAAGGGTAAAAACAGGACCCTATTACTAAGACTTCGCTGTCTGTCCATCTGTCCGTCTGTCTGTCACCAGGCTGTATCTCAAGAACCGCGATAGCTAGACAGTTGAAAATTTCACAAATTATGTATTTCTGTTGCCGCTATAACAACAAATACTAAAAATAAAATAAAAATCAAGTTTTTTGTATGGGAGCCCCCCCATACAAAAAACTTGATTTTTATAGATAATGGTACGGAACCCTTAGTGCGCGAGACTCGCACTTGGCCGGTTATTTCTTATCACATTTCATTTTCGCGTGAAGAATAAAGCTTAACTATGGAAATATAGAATTGTATGTGCCATTTTTGTTGGTAAAATTTGTAAGTTACTACGTTCTTCAAATAAAATTAAATATGCTTTGCAAATTTAAAAAGTGTTTTTTTATTTACCCTTAGGTAACAGCAACTCATCAAAACTATGATGATCGATTGGACGAAGCGTAGGACACCCACTACGATGATAGACGGACGAAGGTCGCTGGAAAACAGCTAGACCAGACCCTCTAGATCGGTCATTTTAGAAGTCCTTGGGAGGGGCGAATGTCCTGCAGTGGCTGGAATGATGATGAATAAAAACTCGTCAGCGCATACAAACGCATGAGAATCTCTCAACCGATTTGAAAATTCACGGTTCACTGCACTCGCTGCATGCATTTGATTTTCAGCAATATCTGTTGAGCTGGTTTTATGACCGTTTGTGAAGAGGACGAAATACAAAAATATTTGCATCCTCGTGAATGCAAAATTTTGTTGAATTTACGAGTTGATCCAATACAATTAAAAAGGTATTCAGACGATGGGATTAATCCTCGAAAAACAATAGGAACTGCCAATAGGGAAACAGACGAATATACAGAGAAACGACCCCAAACAGCGATGATAAGTACAAAATTTACATGAACAAACGAGCAAAGGATCTTTACTCCAAAAGCGGCACGATATATGTACGTAGGTCCGCGAGAGCGTTGCATAATGATACATAATGATTATAAAGTCTATATTGGTACAGGAAAAATTTTCTAGGACGACTTTCTTATTATTTTATGGTGTCAACGGTAAAGGTCAAGTTCGAAGAGTATTTTGTTGGCTATGGCGAATGCGTAACCCCAGCAAAATGTTGCGCCTTAGGGAAATTAGAGTATTACAGATAATAAGTTCATAGTAAGCCTCAATTTGTTCAAATATATCAAAGTTGTTTATGTTGTATTTTCGAAGTTATTCGAAAAAAACTGATTTTGCTGGAACCAGAGCAAGATGTTTTTCAAAAAAAAAAAAACGTTTAGCCTAGAATCAAGTATATGAAAAGACAACTTTTAATGAGTTGTAAATGTATACCGATAACAGAATATGTTCATCTTATACCTTTTGAGATATTCAAGATTTTGCTAGGGTAACGTTTTGCAATTTTCCATATTTCGAAAACTGTTAGTAACAGAAATTTGACATAAATAGACATAAGACTTACAGTGCCACTAGTATTAGTGTCTTTTTAAAACTTAAAATCTACTAGCTGGCTGCTCAGAAAGCAAAACACACTCGACCAATTTGTGTAATAATCTCCAACTGTGTAACCCTTTCAAAATACTGAAGCTTTACGTCTGTGCTGTGCCACAAACTGCCCTCTATCCGGAAAATTCCGATTCAAACCAGCTCAAACGGGATCGGTTGCAGCTAGTGAGACTCACAGATGCATAAATGCGGAAATTTCATAGATTCTAGAATATTTTTTAAGAGGAAACATTTAAAGAGTCGATTTGAAAAATTGGTTTGCCTCTCAGGACTACATGGTCGCCCATTTCTCGCTTCTGTTAAGTGGAAGACCATAAATGAACTTGTATTTTGACTTTGCTTTTAATTTAAGTTTTCGAGTCATAAATTGTCCACAATCTAACTCGACGTGACGTTCGACATGAAGGACAGACACTGAGTTTGTTTGTTAGTTGGTAGCAATCGAACCTATCACAAACTAGATTTGTTTTTCTTCGATTGTTATTTGTTCGAAAACGGTACAACGGAGTTTTAAATGCCAAATGGGTTCTTTACCATATTTTCTGCTTATATAAATTCAATAAATATATTTTTCGTCTTCTATAAAAACTATCGACCGAAAATCCAAATATGTAATTTTTATTTGAAAATTTATTTGTTAACAAGAATTTTATTTTCTAGAAGTATTAATGATAGAAATAACTTCTTCCAAATTATTATTTACACAGATTTTTTGCTCCATTTATTTTACCGGGCTAAATGATTTACTTTAGAAGATTAACACTATGTATTTAAACATTACGTTTTTGGATAATTCTATATCACATTTGAATCTTGTGACAGAGCGCTATAGGTAGGTTCAGGTTGCGGCGGGGTGGCCCTTGGGCCACCCCAAGCCGCACAACATGACAAACACACAAATAGAACATAACTACAAAGTATATACTCTGTATATATAAACATTTTGGATTTCAAAATTATGATTTAAATTATTTGGTATTTGTCGTTAATTAGTTGTATTTTAATAATAGGGAAAATAATTTTTAGGTTAAATAATTATTTTCTTTATGAAACATATAGAAATAGTATCATCGGTTTAACGTTAGGTTGCAATACAAAGCATATACCTTTCAAAAATATAACAATCGAAAATCGGAATTTCAACCAGATGGGATAAGAGATTTCGGTCAAATGAAAATATTGAAAATAAAAAAATTACGAAACGTTTTTGGTATTTTCAAATTCGTAACTAAAGAATTCTAGTTTGTGATAGGTAACCGTCAAACAATAAAAGATCATGGACAAAAATCCTTGAAATCACATCGCTCAAAGACACAAAGGGTGAAATTTCCTTTCATAGCGGCTATAGCAATATCTAGACAAAAGAGATTGGATGTATGGACGAAAAAGCAAATTAAAAACCCTTCAGAAGCTTTTCAATCTTCTCCCGGGGGGTAGAGGGAGGAATCTGTAATTAATCTGCCTTGAAAGGGGCATTTTTCCGCTTAGAACCGGTTGGAAGCGGTTCGATCTAGCCCGTTGCGGTTTAGATCGTTGTCTTATTTCTCCTAATTGAATGGGTCTGCGGGTACGTTTTGTTAAACCGATTCTTGGGTAGATTGGAGTGCTAGGTTCTATTTCAGAAAGTAATCGATCCTATTCTAAATATCTAATAGCGGAAATGCACATTTTACTAATTGTTCATTTATCGATGTTAACTTCCGTATTAATAAAACATAGCTCTTTTTAAATCAGTTATATAGTACAATATGCTTTTTTTCTGTCAAATTCAAAATAAGTCTGCGCTCCTTAAAATAATTGAAAAGGCAGCGTTTGTTCTGTGTGTCCCTTTTGTAATAATTTGGCTAGTTAAATTGGCTATTGACTGTATGCATAAATGAACCTTTAAAATGCACGGCTAGTCACGATGCTATCATTTCCTGCAAGCAGCTCGTAACGTGAGAAGCATACATTGTAATCAAACACATATATTCTGCAGCATATTGCACGGATCCAATGGCGGTGCCGAATAACCATAAATACGAGAACTCATGTGTTTTTTTGCAGTTTATTTGTTTTGGCTAAGTTTTTATTAACGAGTGATTTCTCTCTTTTTATAGGTAAATAATAATTCGAATCCTTTTTTGAAGGGGCCTTTTGGAACTTAATTATATAAAAAACGTACGAACCCAATTTATGGTATCATTATTTCAATGTTACCAAAATTGCTTATTTGATAAAGTTTTGGAAAAAAGCAATAATTTTACGAAACATATTGTCCGTTTGTGTCCGGGGAAGTACTAACAAACTAATATGAATCAGCAATCAACTTACAGTCGTAGTTTTTCTATAATACTTGTATACTCAACGCCACTAAAATCGTAAATACATGGGGATTTTGTTTCAGGGGTGAAAAACGTTATTGCTATTTGTGTGAAAATGTCAAGGTAATTAATTCTATATATAAGTCAAATGCCGACATTACCTTATATAATTTGACGTTTCAGTTGCTTCCAACATACGCCTACGGAAATTAAAGTGAACGCGATCCTTTAATTAATTGGAGCTATGTTTAGACTCACATTTCTAGGTTTGTAAAAGGAACTGGAATGTTCCTAGCAAATAGATTTAAATATTATTTATGTAATATAAATGGGAAATGCATACTTATGTGATGGGACCTAAGGCGTAAAACACACAGAAACGGCGTAAGTTGAAGATGCGGAGCAGACGCGGCGCAGGTACGATGTCGCTTCAAAAAGTTTTAGATACAATATATATGAAAGCGACGCACGATGTTAATTATACTGAAGCGAGGCGGGGCAGGCATCTTCACCGTACGCCGTCTCTGTGTGTGTTTATGCCTAAATGTCTAAATAAAAAATGCTCTAAGTTAAAAGGCGATGTCAGAGCAACTTTAAAAAGTACAGAATATAAAGAAATCATTCAAAAATTAGTTTCAGATCATGACACTGAACAACTTTCTCCAAAGAAAACCGGAGTACACAAACAAATGCTTTTTATGGATAGTCGAAGACTAAAGAAAGGAAAGAAGGAAATTAAAGACTAGAACTAGAGAGAAATAAGTACGAGTGCGAGTAAATTATATCATCATCATCATCATCATCAGATCAGCCACAGGAAGTCCACTGCTGGACATAGGCCTCCCCCAAGGATTTCCAAAACGACCGATTGGAAATATAAAATGTAGTAAATTATATAATGCGAGTAAATTATATAATTATAATTATTATTTACTCGAAATAAAACAAGGAAAAAAAATTGCTAATTTCATTATAACATTCATATCTTATAACGTCTGCGATTGAATTGGTGACATAATCGGTCAAACAACAAATCAATTTGTGATTTCACAAACAGCATTATCGCATGTTTGTTTGTGATGTCACTGCTAATTGGACATTTTGACACAATCCGTAACATAGTCCGTAGCTTTTATGACTATGTGTATGACGAATTTGTGACTCTTTATAACATAATTATATGGAACTTTCGCCATATTTACCTGCATATTTTACCTGTTTGTTTATTTGTTTCCTCTTTCTTTTTAAAGATCTCCAAATTTCCTCGACAGATAAGGTATCATAGCGTGTAGGGTAACAAATAAAAGGGTATGTAACAAATGTGTAAAAAAATATGTATCTTTTCTTTTCTCTGATTAATTACCTCTCCAAAACTTCGAAGTGCTGTATCTTTGCGAATTTTCACTACTTTGCCAAACGAAAAATATGCGTCCTTTATTTTTGGATAATCTAATTGACTAAATGAAAAATATATTTTTTAGCCGGTCCATTCCCCTATTATGTTAATTAAAAAATAGTAGATAAACAATATAAAAGACCATTTACACACTGCAAGTATCTTGCCTGTTACATAAAATCAAATTAAAGCAATAGATGACTTCTATGGTTCAAACTAAAACGTTAACTATATAAACATTTATTTGACAAAACTTGGTGATAGTGTATTTATATATGTACAAGTATGAAGGTTCAGAGTTGTGCAGATACCTAAGTTTTATAAGAACTATAAATACCGGAAACTAATGATTACCGTTTCTGTCCACGCAATCTGTTTGCCACGATTGTTTGATTATTCGATATGGAGTTATTCAAATACTAGCCGAAGCCCGCGACTTCGTTCGCGTGAACTTTATGTCTCTGGAAAATGCTCATCAGGTTGAACAACTTTTACTAAGGCGACATTTTTATATTTCTTATAGTTTAGCTGGACCATTACGGTTCTGCATCAGGCGTTCTATTTTCCAAAATCATTTATACCCAAAATAGGTGTTTTATTTTAGAATTACATTATAATTAATTAACTAAATGCTATTCTATAAATTAAAAATATTACTAAAAATAAAAACATTAATTTATATAAAAAAAGCGGCCAAGTGCGAGTCGGACTCGCCCATGAAGGGTTCCGTAGTAGCAAATAACATAATATAAAAGTTTTGTAGTATTTTTTTTTTATTTTTATATTTGAGTTGATTGAATGAAAGGTAAATCGCCGTTTATGATGATGACGTATTAAAAAAAAACTACTACATCTACTTACCAAGTTTCAACAGTATAGGTCTTATAGTTTCGGAAAAAAGTGGCTGTGACATACGGACGGACAGACAGACAGACAGACATGACGAATCTATAAGGGTTCCGTTTTTGCCATTTGGCTACGGAACCCTAAAAATCGTTCCCAGATCGCCACCATCAACAGGCAGAGTCCCCAAGAGGCTGGCGGCATTTCCGCGTTGTATTGCAAGGCTAAGCCTTTGGCCGAAATGCGCACCAGCTCTTGGGTCCCCAGAGACGTCGATCAAACGTGTGGAGACCTCTCTAAATAGTTGACGGGCTTCTACACCCCAGGGCCCTAAGGTCTCCACGGCGAAGGGCACAAATATATAAGGCTCGCCTAGACCCGCGTATTTGCGCTTTTTATTCGCTTCTGCTCCCGCTGCGGCCGCGCCCGCTCTTCGGGCGGTCGCTTGGAGGTGGGATGGGGCTACAGTGTCTACACAGGTGGCATCCCAAACCAAAGACCGCCCGTTTTTCCACGGAATGAGCGTCATCCCGTCTGGCCTCTTGCCATCGTCTCGGGAAATACCAGCAGGCTCTAGAACCGCTGGTACACCGGCGCTAGCAAGAGCCCGACGGATGACATCATTCAAAGCAGCGTGGCGCGGGATGCGGCCAGCACTGCGGCGGCAAGCCAGGCCATGGTGTCCTAGGTGATCGACGTCACCCCCGCAACGGCAGCGATGGGGCTCATTTGTCCTGGCCCCTAAACGGAGACTCACCGCTAAACTGAAGGTGGTTCTTTCCAGAAGGGTACCTACCGCTGCTGATGGGTGGGCATTTAACCAGTACCCTGACTCTGGCATGCAGCTAGCCCGAAGGCGGGACCGCTCCGCGTCATCAACAGCTGTTTCTAATAGATTATTTTTTATGTTCTCGCAGAGGGGCTCGTCCCATTGTCGCTGCGAGGTCAGATTCAGGGGTAGTTGACCACTCGGACCTACTGCACAAAACCAGGCATTCTTAGCCTCGGTCAGGCAAGCAAACTCTGCATCGCAAGGCGATGGGCCTAATATTTTACCAACGAGGTTGCTTGTGCCATGGACTGAAGATAAAAATGCCGGTAGTGCTATACTGGAAATTTTTCTTATTCCAAGACCACCATACCGTATGGGAAGTGTCGCTTGGGACCAACTTCTGTCGTTTAGGAGGCAGTTAAATATTTTATTTATAGAATCCCTTATGATGTTATCTAAACGAGACAGAAGATGGCCGTGAGCCCATAGAGGTGTACACCGAAGGGCATAGGTAGTCTTAGGGACAAAAAGGCAGAATTTTATAATTGAATAAGCCATATGAGGATTGATTTCACCCAGGCGATTGGAGGATTCTTCAAAGTGTAATATTTGATCTTCCACGAATTTGGTAAAAGAATCCTCCAGCACTGGAGCCCCCAGGAGGCGAAGCGATTCATTATTGATAATTTTAATATTGGGAGCCAAAACATTGAATTTGGAATTTAATTCAGCGCAAAAATGTGGAGACAGTCCGTCACAGAAATATAATTCGCATTTGGAATAATTTAATTCTAGACCAATTTCATTGAAAGATCTTATAATTTTCTCAAGGTCAGCTAAAACTGAATCAGCATCGCCTCCTAAGGTTCCATCGTCCAGGTAAAATACATTAAATTTTGATGCCAAATTTTTAATGTAGGGGTGGATAGCCAAACTAAAAATTGCTGGTCCCAGCGGGTCGCCCTGCTGACAGCCAACTGCAGACTTTATTAATTGACCGTCGTATACCAGGCACGACGGTTCACTATAGCACTGCCACAGGTAAGGAAAAGCGCCTGGTATAGAGGTTTTTACTTCTGTCAGCAGAGCGCCACGGTCTACAGAGTTGAATGCGTTCTTAACATCCACTTTCAAAAACACCTCGGCTCCTCCGCGCTTTAGAAAAGTACGAGCAGCATGTACGGCGCCCTCGCACCCCCCTTTTGTTCCGAATCCTAGTTGTGTCGGTTGAAACTGCTGCTCCAACACAGGCAGAACATGCTTGCAACAAATTTTAGACACAACGCGGCGAATGGTATTGCCTACAGCAATGGGGCGAATGCCACCGTCCTTTTTTCGAAGGGCACATAGGTTTGCTCCATATAGTACAGATACAATTTGGTTGCAAATCTTGCCAGATAGCATCAAATTTACGAGCCGCGTCAAATCCTCCAAGAGAGCAGTGCCAGCGTCACCGGTGATGCCACAAATCATATCTTTAAGATGTTGTGGCGTCAAACCATCAAGTCCGCCGGCAGAGCCCTTCTTGAAGGACAAGATTGCGGCTCGCACATCCTCCGGTGTAGCCGTTGGTGTGGGCTCAGAAAGGTCGGGGGCATCCGGCAGATAGCATGTAGCCGGGGGTGGTGGATGTTTAGACAAAAGAGCAGCGTAGGTTTCTGGTGTGCTTGGTGCAACGACGTCAGTTGAAAATAAAAGGTTGGCAGCTCCCTTTATGTCACCCTCGTCAAATTTTGAAGCAATTTTTTTTGAAATTTTGTAAGTTGTGTCTTTTTTCTTAGATGAGTCTAAAATTGACCTAATATTGGGAGAACAGTTATTTTTGATCTTTTGTGTGAGGGTCACGCCACTGTTCTTATCACAGTTAACATGCAATGTCCTGTAGGCAAACAATAAAAGGCTCTCCCAGCTTTCCAAATCATTTTTATCCAAAGTAAATTTTAAGCAAGAGGACAGAGAGGCCGCCACGCAGCGCCTGGCCCCGCGTGGTATTCGTTTTACTAATGGAAGATGTTTCTTATAATTATTTAATTTTTGCCATAAGGGAATGTCTGGAGTTTTTGATTGGATGTTTGGTATTGTCTGATTTATTGTTAAGACATTGCTACTTTGCAATCCCTTATGGCATTTGCTGCGATGGATATGTAAACCTCTCTGTCCCTTGAAAAAGCGGGGCTGGGAGCAGTCCATGCATTGCACTTGTTCAGATGGCGTCGCTGCACCAGACTGGCTGGTTAGCGGGATCCGGTCAGGGGCCTGAACTGTCGGACTTGGCATAACTAAAAAATAGGCAAATAACAAATAATATAACATAGGTATTGGATAACAAACATAGGTACATATATATATATAAACTTCCAAACCCAGGACAATTTAAAAAAGATCAATTTTCATCTGACCGGGGATTGAACCCGGGACCTCCCAGTAGCCTGGCATGACCAATAGGCCACAGAGGTTGGCGAATTGCTATTTATTATATAAAATTATTAACTTTGTTTGACTTACATAAAATAATTAATATAAATAACACTAGAACCACACAGCACTAAATTTTGTTTTCATTCGTTGTTGGACTTCCTAAGGCATAGAGGCCTGGGTTGTGGCCATCAGCAGCAGCAGCAGCAGCAGAAGCAGAGATCCCAGAAGTTAAAATTTGTATATACTTTCCTTATCAATAAAGCAAGACCAATTTTACGAAGCACTTTTATAATTGTTTATAAACTGATTATTTGCTTTATTTCTTTAAAAAGCCATCAAAATAACAAAATTTTATTGTAAACAGAAATCAGCTGATATGTCATCTGTCATCCCCAAAGTCATACCCTATATGTTGCCCAGGCGTAATAGCTATATAACAAAAAAAGTTTCATTCGAATCCGTCCAGTATTTCCGGAGATTAGCGTGTACAAACAGACAAACAGACTAACAGACAGACATTTTTTTTTAAATTCTTACTCTATTACTACGTCTCCATCGCCCCCAATATTTTTTTTGGAAATATATTTAATGTACAGACACACTTTTTTACTTTTTTATTATATGTATAGATATAGATTATTATATGTATAGATATGCCGATCAATTTTGTAATTGCTGTTTCGTACAAATTCAATCTTTTATAGTATTGGTGATTTAATTTCCATGCTTGCATATTTGTTAATCAAAATAAGTACATTATTAGTAAAATGTGTAATTGCCTAGTGTGGGGCCAACAGGAGAGTCAAATAAATTTCATTTCATTATATTTCATGTTTCTAGCTGCTTCTCTTCCCTCGAAGGAATGTATTAGAATGCTAAACATATCGAGGCGATTCAATTAGCCATAGCCATACTCATCCATCATTACTTGGATTCCCTTTCCCAATTTCACGCCCACCATCAAGCTAATTGTGACATTTAGGTCTTGCAGCCCTATTTAATATTTACTCCATTAGGGATAAAAACTTAATATTGTATAATTCACAGCCTTTTCGCTTTTATTTTAAATACTCATAATGGGAATATTTTTAATGATGCAATTTAAAACATGCTGCAACTACCAAAGCTAAAACCGTAATCGAAGCTATGATAGAACTCTGCAAACACCGATGGTTCCAAAGCCGGAATTTAATAATTGCGGAGTTGGTCCGCATCTGTTTGCGGCTATTGTTTGACATCCTATCGGAGTTATTTCCAATATTGGTTTATGGATCCACTGACTCTGCTAACGATTTGACGATTGGCAGTGTACGTAAAATGCTTTTGTGATTTTGTCAAAAGCTTTTAAAGCGTCTATCGTCTTATGTTTAAAGAAAACTGTGACTTATATATTGTCAACACGTTGTTACTAAACATAAAGTTGTATGAACTATAAAATCTACTTTAAAATTTATAACACAATCATATTATAAAGTCCCTAATGTTAATAGTATACCGCAGGGTTGTATACTAGGCATAATTCTTTATTATTCTTAGCAAATATCTTCTGATTTGGTTTGCGACTGTCTTACACTTACTTTTTAACATATTGCAGGACACTTACGACTGTGGACGTAATTCAATTGTTATTTCTGTTGTATCTGGCCGAGTGTCCTGCAATGTGTTAATATTCATTTTGTACTAATTTTTTTTCGGAAGATTTCATCCTAACAGAAATAAATGCAAAAACATTTCACAGTAGGTATTTAAAATTATACTCAAGCTATAGTCCAAGTAGATTTTGGGACCTTGCTTGTTCAAAAAATGAATGTAATCGGGAGTAAGACCGGCTTATTTTCATCGTTCCCGAAACAGAAATGATTATCTTTAAACGGTGAAATCAGGTCGCGTCCCACGGGAAATTAGCGGGCGATGCGAGCGGGATATAGTTTTATGTCGAGAGGATTACGTAGCACTGACATGGAAATCTGGACAATATGCATTTTTTGTTTGATATGTCTTAGTATGTTGGAAAACCTATCGATAAAGTCAGTTCGCCAAGAGTTGATAAATATAGTAATTTGTCCCCGACTAGCGGCTGTCGCTTAACTAACGCAAACCGTATGGCAGCCGTCACTGGTCTCCCGCTTTCGCGCGCGTAGTACGAGGCGCGCAGTTGATGCAAATCGCGGCCCGAACGGGCGAGCGAACACGGCGGCTTTATACTGTCATTCCTTTCTGAAATGCGCATCGAATGAGTCGTTTCGGTGTTTGAGTGTTGTATTCTATTTTATACAGTTAATAAGATTTTAAGTAATAAGCTGGCCGCAATTTGTAAGTTGTTATATGGAGCCCCAGCTTTTTTCAACTCCCCGCGATCAGACTTTAGATAAGTACTTATGAAAAGAAGTTATTTATATGTTTGAATGAAACCGCATCAAATTCAGAGTTTATTGATTAATAAAGACAGACTGATTATACCGTAGTGATGTTGGTGATTCGATTTACATGTTCCTTGCACTTGTTGTATAAATACTCCTCAACCAAACGCATTTTCACCACAAATATTCTAGATATGGCAGTAAAATATCGCTACACTTGCAATAAAACAGCTATAAAGGATTTTGCAGATGCTTTCCCCTATGGTATGGAATCTCGATGACACTCGACGTTAACGACCAGACAAGAGCTTATAAACGTTTTGATGTCTGGACACATCTGTTGTTTTATAGATTAGGTCTGTGTATAGTTAATGCATACTGGTTTTTCATTTTCTTCAGTTACTATTGTCCTATGATTGTTATAATACACATATCTAGATTGCTGGCTATTAGACCTTGTATGACGACCTTGGTCATATTAGAATTTTGACTAAAATATTTACCTAGTTCCGCCGTGTGGTTTCCGGCTGAGTACAATAGTATCACTCCAAGTCTTTCCGTGGATACAAAATCACAACATGTGGTAGAAGGCGACTTAGGAAATACAAGCTAAACAAATCTTATAAACATCATGAGACCTCTCCAACCCGTGGAGAGTGTAGGCCAAGTCCTTTGTACCTAAGCTCTAGCTGAGTATATTAAAATATCGTAAATTTTAATAATTATTTAACAGTTACTTTAATTTACTGATGTTGTTAATAATTTTATTCCATGTTTGTATCGCCGTACCGAAAATGTGTACGTGATATAAACATATTACCGTACCAATATTTTGTGTAAATTTAAATAAATATTAATGCGTTCTTCGTCCAATGACTGTTTATATATTATAATGTCATCATAAATCAGTGTATTGATGATTTTATAGAAAATTAAGAGACTATTAAAAAAGACGTAGAGACGAACGGCATATATGAAATAAATGTTTTCTCTATGCCGTTCGTCTCTTTGCACTTTTGTGTGCACTTTCAGAATAAAGATTTAGCAATTAACTGTGCGTTTGAAGGCGACTATAAAAAGAAAAGATAAATAAATAAACTCAAGATGTAAAACAATTTGCTTATCCATTTTTGTCAACCGCGAAGTAGCTCAAGATAAAGCTTTTCCTCTTTATTACGCCACCAATTCGCTACTTTCCAACAACTCAAATTAGATACATTTTCCAAACGTCAAAACAAACATTTTGTATGGGTTTTTGAAGAAATATTTACTAATGACGTCGTTTCTTGTCATTAATAAATATTTCGTCATTTCTGCAGTATGTAATAAATTCGATCAAGATATGTGATCATGACTATTTAAGACAAGTGACATTATTTTGTGATGTGTTATTTTAGTGCCAAATAATTTTTGAAAACTTCTTTAGCGGCGTTGTGCACTTTTTTTGGAATGGGTAAAAAATCTTAAACTCGCGTCAGGACCACGTGTCCTGATCGAAAATTCGTAAGACGGCGCAGGGCGCTTGCGCGAATGTTCGTGTGTGTTTATGTTACGTTACGTTCGTGTGTGTAATGTGTCATGCTTGTGACATTTGTGACAGACTGTGGTTCAGAAAAGATTTGAAATATTTTATACTGGTAATGAGGCGTTTTCCAGTGAAAAAAAAAATGAGGTTAGTAACATTGTCAAAAGATGGCGCTTAAGAGTTTGAAATCGTTCCGTCAAAAATGAAAGAGGCCGTTTGGTTCAATACTTGTAGTAAAGGAGACCATTCAGGCGCCATACATTTTTGGGTCCACATGTCAAAGTCTGGCTATGGAGGCGGCCAAGATTTCTATTGTTAGTACTACTAATGGCGATCATTTGTTAGTATGGCATGAAACCTGTGGGGTTATTCCACAACTTTTTATTTCCAATTAAAGATTTATTTCTTTCATACTTTTTTTCCAAGTGCCGGCCAGTCTCCGGCGATGCACTAGGTTGTTAGCACTAAAGACGGTGAGCAATTATTAATATGGCATTAAAAGTGTAGGGTTATTCCACAACGATTTATGGGCTTTTGAAAAGTGAACTTTTCACACATTTAAAAAAAAAGTGCCGGCCAGAAGGCGGCCACAATTCCAATTGTTAGCATTACTAATGGCGATCATTTGTTAGTATGGCATGAAACCTGTGGGGTTATTCCACAACTTTTTATTTCCATTTAAAGATTTATTTCTTTCATACTTTTTTCCCAAGTGCCGGCCAGATTCCGGCGATGCACTAGGTTGTTAGCATTAGTGACGGTGAGCAATTATTACTATGACATTAAAAGTGTAGGGTTATTCCACAACGATTTATGGGCTTTTGAAAAGTGAACTTTTCATACATTTAAAAAAAAAGTGCCAGCCAAAAGGCGGCCACAAATTCAATTGTGAGCATTACTAATGGCGATCATTTGTTAGTATGGCATGAAACCTGTGGGGTTATTCCACAACTTTTTATTTCCAATTAAAGATTTATTTCTTTCATACTTTTTTTCCAAGTGCCGGCCAGTCTCCGGCGATGCACTAGGTTATTAGCACTAGTGACGGTGAGCAATTATTACTATGGCATTAAAAGTGTAGGGTTATTCCACAACGATTTATGGGCTTTTGAAAAGTGAACTTTTCACACATTTAAAAAAAAAGTGCCGGCCAGAAGGCGGCCACAATTCCAATTGTTAGCATTACTAATGGCGATCATTTGTTAGTATGGCATGAAACCTGTGGGGTTATTCCACAACTTTTTATTTCCATTTAAAGATTTATTTCTTTCATACTTTTTTCCCAAGTGCCGGCCAGATTCCGGCGATGCACTAGGTTGTTAGCATTAGTGACGGTGAGCAATTATTACTATGACATTAAAAGTGTAGGGTTATTCCACAACGATTTATGGGCTTTTGAAAAGTGAACTTTTCATACATTTTAAAAAAAAGTGCCGGCCAAAAGGCGGCCACAATTTCAATTGTGAGCATTACTAATGGCGATCATTTGTTAGTATGGCATGAAACCTGTGGGGTTATTCCACAACTTTTTATTTCCATTTAAAGATTTATTTCTTTCATACTTTTTTCCCAAGTGCCGGCCAGATTCCGGCGATGCACTAGGTTGTTAGCATTAGTGACGGTGAGCAATTATTACTATGGCATTAAAAGTGTAGGGTTATTCCACAACGATTTATGGGCTTTTGAAAAGTGAACTTTTCATACATTTAAAAAAAAAGTGCCGGCCAAAAGGCGGCCACAATTTCAATTGTTAGCATTACTAATGGCGATCATTTGTTAGTATAGCATGAAACCTGTGGGGTTATTCCACAACTTTTTATTTCCAATTAAAGATTTATTTCTTTCATACTTTTTTTCCAAGTGCCGGCCAGTCTCCGGCGATGCACTAGGTTGTTAGCACTAGTGACGGTGAGCAATTATTACTACGGCATTAAAAGTGTAGGGTTATTCCACAACGATTTATGGGCTTTTGAAAAGTGAACTTTTCACACATTTAAAAAAAAAGTGCCGGCCAGAAGGCGGCCACAATTCCAATTGTTAGCATTACTAATGGCGATCATTTGTTAGTATGGCATGAAACCTGTGGGGTTATTCCACAACTTTTTATTTCCATTTAAAGATTTATTTCTTTCATACTTTTTCCCAAGTGCCGGCCAGATTCCGGCGATGCATTAGGTTGTTAGCATTAGTGACGGTGAGCAATTATTACTATAACATTAAAAGTGTAGGGTTATTCCACTACGATTTATGAGCTTTTGAAAAGTGAACTTTTCATTCATTTAAAAAAAAAGTGCCGGCCAAAAGGCGGCCACAATTTCAATTGTTAGCATTACTAATGGCGATCATTTGTTAGTATGGCATGAAACCTGTGGGGTTATTCCACAACTTTTTATTTCCATTTAAAGATTTATTTCTTTCATACTTTTTTCCCAAGTGCCGGCCAGATTCCGGCGATGCACTAGGTTGTTAGCATTAGTGACGGTGAGCAATTATTACTATGGCATTAAAAGTGTAGGGTTATTCCACAACGATTTATGGGCTTTTGAAAAGTGAACTTTTCATACATTTAAAAAAAAAGTGCCGGCCAAAAGGCGGCCACAATTTCAATTGTTAGCATTACTAATGGCGATCATTTGTTAGTATGGCATGAAACCTGCGGGGTTATTCCACAACTTTTTATTTCCAATTAAAGATTTATTTCTTTCATACTTTTTTTCCAAGTGCCGGCCAGTCTCCGGCGATGCACTAGGTTATTAGCACTAGTGACGGTGAGCAATTATTACTATGGCATTAAAAGTGTAGGGTTATTCCACAACGATTTATGGGCTTTTGAAAAGTGAACTTTTCACACATTTAAAAAAAAAGTGCCGGCCAGAAGGCGGCCACAATTCCAATTGTTAGCATTACTAATGGCGATCATTTGTTAGTATGGCATGAAACCTGTGGGGTTATTCCACAACTTTTTATTTCCATTTAAAGATTTATTTCTTTCATACTTTTTTCCCAAGTGCCGGCCAGATTCCGGCGATGCACTAGGTTGTTAGCACTAGTGACGGTGAGCAATTATTACTATGGCATTAAAAGTGTAGGGTTATTCCACAACGATTTATGGGCTTATGAAAAGTGAACTTTTCACACATTTAAAAAAAAGTGCCGGTCAGAAGGCAGCCACAATTCCAATTGTATCGTAGGGCACCCAACTACAAGGTAGTAAGACGACCTATGCAAGGTTCCAGGAAAACGCTGAACTGAATGTAGTATGTAATGCATCGCCGGAATCTGGCCGGCACTTGGGAAAAAAGTATGAAAGAAATAAATCTTTAAATGGAAATAAAAAGTTGTGGAATAACCCCACAGGTTTCATGCCATACTAACAAATGATCGCCATTAGTAATGCTAACAATTGGAATTGTGGCCGCCTTCTGGCCGGCACTTTTTTTTTAAATGTATGAAAAGTTCACTTTTCAAAAGCCCATAAATCGTTGTGGAATAACCCTACACTTTTAATGCCATAGTAATAATTGCTCACCGTCACTAGTGCTAACAACCTAGTGCATCGCCGGAATCTGGCCGGCACTTGGGAAAAAAGTATGAAAGAAATAAATCTTTAAATGGAAATAAAAAGTTGTGGAATAACCCCACAGGTTTCATGCCATACTAACAAATGATCGCCATTAGTAATGCTAACAATTGGAATTGTGGCCGCCTTCTGGCCGGCACTTTTTTTTTAAATGTGTGAAAAGTTCACTTTTCAAAAGCCCATAAATCGTTGTGGAATAACCCTACACTTTTAATGCCATAGTAATAATTGCTCACCGTCACTAGTGCTAACAACCTAGTGCATCGCTGGAATCTGGCCGGCACTTGGGAAAAAAGTATGAAAGAAATAAATCTTTAAATGGAAATAAAAAGTTGTGGAATAACCCCACAGGTTTCATGCCATACTAACAAATGATCGCCATTAGTAGTCCTAACTATTGACTTCATGGCCGCCTGACAGCTCGAACTTTGACTTTGGGCCCAATTTGAATTTTCTCCTTTGTAATTAATTAACCAATCTTGTATTTTGCTATTATTTAAGTAAAAAAAATACATATTTACAAACAAGAATATATTTTTAACTAAATTTAATAAAATAAAATATTAAATATTCCAAAACGTAGTGATTATATTCTCTTTGATTCCAAAGACAAACTCTCACTATGAACATTTTATATGAATTAGACATTGACAGATCTATTCATGTGATTGCTGGCGGCATCTATGTCACGTGAAGGAACTAATTTTTTTTTAAAGAAAACGCCTCATTAAAGCAATTCGTACAAAATTATTGCCTAACCATTCCAAAATATCAAAAATGCACAACGTTAATATTCAAGTTTTCACTTCTGCCGGCACTCCCAGATTGCAACCCGTCGTTTTTTTTAATTTATTTTTGACTTAGAAAAGTACCCAATTTTCAAAACAAAACTTGTGATGACGTAACGAATTGTGATGACGAATTGTAGGCATCAATATGGAAGCTATCGTTTCGACGAGTCACGCAAACAGTGTGGGTGATGGCAACCAATGAAAAGAGGAGATATAATAAAACTTAAGAGGTAAAACAATCGTTAAAGCTTTTAAAATAATCCATGTAAATTTAGTTCTTAGACTGGTTTTTATTTATAAATCACAACAAAAATCCACAATATCGTCAAAATTTTAGGTTCTTATAAAAACTAGTCACGTGATCATCGTTACTGTGAGAATTGAAAAAGCTTTATAAGATTTTTTCCCCAAAATGATGAACTGAATAATCCTACATTTACTGATTATAATCCTTTCCGTGTATTAAATAAGTAGGAAAGTCCTACTTACTACAGAAAAAGTTATAATAGTAAATAAAATGTTTCCAATAAGAAAAAGTCGGAGAGAAAAAGAGGCCTTACGCGTGCCTTATTAAATGCGGCGAAAAGTCAGCGCTCCACCTCGCGCTGATCTAAAGTCTCATTGTAATAAATCGGTTTACCAATACACATTTTTTTACAATAATCACAATTGAAAATGAGCACATTACTTGACTACAATTATTTGTCGGTTATCAATTAATTCGACACATTAAAATATTATTGACTTCTTATATTAAGGTTTTCCTGAGGTAGAGAACTATAATAGTAACCTGATACTTTAAGTGTCGTATTGTATCTTTTCCTGATCTAAGGCCTAAATAATGACTGACCGATTCTCAGTACGCTACTATGATGTCACTGTGTTGACAAATGATGTTACGTAGGTACTCATTCAAAAAGGAGCATGCGACTTCTTTTATTAGAATTTTGACGGGTAAGGGCCAGCTCACATTGAGACAGCACACCTCTGAAATAGTGACACAAAATGTAATTTTATTTAAGCAATAAGAAACACATTTCATCGGGATAGTTAAATAATGCACCGCGTTTGCACACTAGCCGCCGCGGCAGTGATTTTTGCTGCTAAGCTGCCTAATTTGGTTTAGATTTCGACAGTTCGATAGTTTGAAATCGGTACCTCGCGACACTGTTCGCCGAGTTGCTGCAGATATCTACGCTGCGTCGCACAACGTACATTTACTTGCGTTGTGAATTTTGTTATTGCGGCGCCGCAACGCAGTATCTGCGGCGGTACAGAACGCAGAATTTGGCGTTGCGGCACCGCAACGTATGGACATCCAGTTCTTGCTATTAGTTTGAAATTAGCAGTTTTTTATCAAGGACTATGCTCGTTTATAATTAAACTACACAGTCCAGCCCTCCTGCGATCGACGACATGTTGCTGTCAAGGGCGCACCGGCCCACTGACTAGGGGCTATAGATACAGACTAAGGCCTTATGACACAAACGTCACGTGCATCGCGTGTGTGGGAAGAAAGGCAGCTGGTACATTCTAGATTCTTTTTTGGACGAAACCAGCCCATTCAAGAATAGCTCCAAAGTCTAATTTCGTTAGCTTGATTTTTTAAGATTTTTAAAGACATTAGTCTGTGATCGATGTGACTAAACTCCAAGCTCTCCCTGCCATCGAAGACAGTCTTGCTTCGCAAGGGCGGCACTCGACCCACTGACCCGCCTGTCCTTGGCCCGATAGCTCAGAAACTTTCGACAAACCTGAAATATAAATCTAATTTCGTTGTCATCAAGTGAATTTTTACCGACATCGTAACAATTAACAAAATTATTAAAGCGTAAGGTTCTAAATAGACGGACAGCATTTAGACTGCCAAATTGTAGTTTAGGTGCTTTTTGATTGCAATTAGCACTACTGCAATGAAACTGTAACCCAACCGTGCAGTCCATTAATTGCAGTCGGTGTTCAGTTACCGTGCTGCATTCGACATGAGAGATTCAAAGAATCCAAAGCAAAGAGCGAAAAAAATACCCAAACCTGCATTGACTTGTTTGATTGAGTTCGTCCACCAGGATCCCCAGATCGATTTAGCAACGTTAGTTGGAAACGCCATGTTAGTAAAAATCTCTAATATGTCTGTATAATTTATAACGCAAAGTACAATCGCGCGAGCTACAAACACCCAAAGTTTATGTTTTTCACTTCGCCAAAAGCTCATTATAAACTCTACCTGCGCCGTAAAAGCTAAGCTCACACATTGTTGTTGACACAAAGCGACGTAAGTTACAGATATAGATACTCAACCTAGTAAATAATGTCTTGTAATGGTAACACTTTCGTCAGCAGGACAAAATTAAGACAATATGATACACTCCCCATGGTGGCCAGTCGAGTTCGACAGATCTCACTTATGTTTAAGTACGAGTATACCTGAGCTTTGTTTAGTATGTTTTTCCGCAGTGTCTTTTTACACACATACAAGGGCAGTTTAATAAGTTAGTGACTTTCTGAATTTTTTTTGACAACATTTAAAATAATTCTGAACATAAATTTTGATTACTTGAAGGCTCTTAAAATAGGCTTTAGTTTCGGTGAAGAGCTCTTCATTCGATCCAAATCTCCTACCACCCACACATTTCCAGAGTCAGAAACTGGAATTAGGAGCTGGGGGCTAAATCTGGAAAATATGCTCGTTGAAGTAGAGTTAACATATGTATGTACTATGTACATACTTAACATAGTACATACATATGTAACGTACGTACCTGTACAAACTGTACATACAGGTAGGAGTTCATGTACACTAGGTATATACAGGAATGCACTGCCCCAGACTACATTGAAGTCCCGTATCCTATGTCAAGGAGAAAACTGGACGTAGAAAACCAGAGAAATGGAGAGGTCACATTAATGCTATAAATTTTATTTTCTTGTATATTCTACAAATTCCATGGGAAGTCTTGGAATGGTGATTAGAATATCACCACTCATGAGATGAAGAATCAAAATAGCACGGCCTCGCTCAAAACAAACCTTCGACCATAAGCTAATAAAAAAACGCGTAGTTCATTCTGTACCCTAGAGAATTTGCAGCGAGGTATTGTGACCAGCACTCAGCAGATGAGACGTTTCCAGCAACACAGCTTTACAGACCCGTCGCTTCGGGCGCTGAATTTCTAAGATTTCGCGTTGAGAAGAAGGAAAAATACCGTTTCTGTAGGCTTAATCACGACGCTTGACACGTGTACTTTGATTTAGATTAAATTTCAGGTTATAAGGCATTTTTCTTTTAAGGTTCAGTTTTTCATAGTGATTGATGACGACCTCTAATAAACGCAATGGCGAAGTTCGGAGTAACCATATATATCTTTCTCATCATCATCGACAGCCTTTCACAGCCCACAGCTGGGAATAGGTCTCAATTTATGCCATGCAGCACGGTTTTGTACCTTCCAAAACCATCGATTTTTCTAAAATTTTTAGTTTATTTCTAGATTAGAAAACCAAATCATCCCAATTAGTTGTATTGATAGCCGATTCTGCTACTAACCCAGACCTATTATGATTCCATTTTTCCATCTTCACGTCCGCCATCTCCATAAATATGGCTTTTGGGTACCATGGCTTTAAGCTTTTACCCCGTTAGGGATAAAGACGTGATAATGTAGCTGCATATGAGATATGTAAATATAAATGTCAGGTATTCAGCCACACAGGGAAGTCTCCAATATAGCAGACTGACAGTGCCGACCTCGATGACGTCACACTGCAGACAGGTGCGGTGACCGGTCAGAGTTCACCTATTTATATACTTCAGTCGGAATTACATAAAAACGTATCACATCTTTCAGCCGCATGACGTCACTGCTGGACATAAGCCTCTTCTAAAGATTTCATTATGCGACTGAAATGATAGATATCAAATATTTATCCCTATTATGGGATCTGGTGAGACCGAGCATTTTCGGCCCTGCTGCTCTTAGCAAAGGCCCAGGGCTGCAAGACCCAAAGGCCCTCTCAGCGTGAAGGCGGGCGAGAAGGTAGAAAAACTAATCAAAATAGTGATAGGAAGATTGTACGCATGATTCGTATTGCAAATTGCAACTCAGATTGTCTTCTACGATCCGCACGGGAACTTTTCTCGCAGACTAGCATGGAAGCTCTCAATCAACATACTATTACAATATAGAATATTGCAGTGACGTGCAAAAATATATTTTATTGCTTATTACACTAATCATTACTAAATTACGAGAACGGCTGCATATCGAGTAAAGTACATTTCTCGCTACAATCCGACATACGAGTAATATAAGGGTGGTACAGGGTAGACAAATTCTATATGACTTTCGTACAGAGTCTGTATGAAATGCACGCTACTGGTACATTGTAATAGTATATATTTTGTTGGTACGCTTTTCAGCCACGGGTCCATAGGGACCCGGTCCTTTGAGGCGTTCATGGAGCCAAAGCCAACATGAAGAGGCCTTTTAGTACCTTTTTATCTAAAAAGTAAGATGGCTGCATCTACGGAGGTCTATCCCCTGATGTACCATTGAGATGCATAAACGGACAGTCCTCCAAAGCTGCTTAACTATTGCCAGGAAGGGATTAACTTGGTTTGGGCTATGAGGATGGGATGTTAGTAGACCGGATAACTGGGTTATGGAGTGAGATACGGACATCTACCTAAAATCTCTCACAATTTTAATCTGGTAGATGGTGACTTGCTGCTCGTTGGCTAAACTATTATAATATATATTATTATTATTACAGCAATTTAAACTGCAACAAGCTCTAGCATCTGCGGCAAACTAATCCAGTTGTATCCCGTTTTAATTTTCTGGTGTTAGTGCTGTATTCATAAATGTCAGTTCATATCCAGGATTACCTGCTACGGGTTGCAGTGGTATTTTTACTTTACTTGGAATATAAATAAGATAACTATTGAAATAAGCTTCCATACTGGCTTGGGAGAGAGGAATACATCGGTCAAGTACGGAACACTTTCAAGTAAGTATCTAGCATTATAAAGATAGAGTTAAAAAAGGTGAAAAAAACACATTTCATGCCACAGGAACGTCATGAAATTTGGTAGGCGTGTAGAGGTAGCCAATAGTGCGAACATGAACCAAACGGTCAAGGGGTTGCCGATGTATGGGGTTCGCGGGTTCACAGTTCAGGGCAAGCTATTATTGTATGTGTAACATAGACCTGAGCAAAGCTGGGACGGGTCGCTAATGATGATAGATAAACCTGCACTCTGCGCTCTATTGTTTTATCTCCTATAACAACATTCAGCCATTCAGCATTAGCACAATGGTGGCGCGAACATTCATCTTATTTCTCTTCGTCCTATTATAAAGGCGTGACGTGTAATAACTGTGTTCAGAGATACGTCTACGAATGAGGGATTGTTTCATTATTTGTCTCACCTTTATCCTATCCTATTATTGTACTCGTACTATGTTTGTCTAGGTGCTATGAAAAATGATAAGAAAGCCCTGAGAGTAGACGAAGGTATGACTCGCCATAGAAAAAATTGGAAAGAAAAGACACTGCGCCGACCTCGTATAAATAAATGGGAAATAGTAAGGAAGAACAAAACTACATACCTACTATAACACTTGTCTCTGGTTATATGTAAACGTGGATCTTCCCCGGAAAACAAGCTTTCTTAATATCGCATCTTAATAATTATGAGTATCGCAAAATTCTCTAATTTACGAATCTGTCTGGTAATAAAGATATTACAAACTTTTTCAAAAATATTGTTTTCAATTAAGACAAAATCAATTAAGACAAAGATGTTAAAGAAGAAAGGCAAACAAAACAAAACATAATTTACAGCTTCTCTAATTCCAATTAATGATCGCGATCGTGTTTATTTGTCCGCCATTACGCGCAACACCACCTGCCGCTGTTTGCCGGAACTAATTTATGGCATATATTTCATAATGCTGCTTGTTACTTCTCAATTGCGTTTTTAGTAATTTTATGCAGGATAAATATTTTATCATGCGTCAATTTCTGCAGCAAAGTAAGTCTGCGGTAGTGGCTACATTCTCAAGAAGTTTAAGGTAAACCGCAAGAACACCATTATTATTCTTATCTAAGTAACAAGGAAAATCTTATGTTTGTCTTATATAGAAAATTCAGAAGACGATCCTCGGCTAAACCACCTTTCACAGGTCTAAGCAGAACATCGAAAATGTTTTGAAACGTGATTAAACAAAAAACTGAGTGACTTGAAACAAATAAAAGTATAATATAAAAGTATTTTATTGCTTAATAAGTTTTAAGTATCTATGTAATATAATTAAGTATGACAGATATAGGTACCTACTTTGCTTTTTTTCAGCGTCGGCAAAATCTGCAAGAAATGAATCTTTCATTGTAAGAAAATTATTTTCATTCCAAAAATAATATCATCCTTCTTTTAATGTAAATAACTTGCGGTAATTCTCGACACAGCGAAAACGCGAAATAAACACAATAATCCACCGAGTGTGTTCATATGACGTCATTGCTGAGTGTTAACAGCGAAAAAGATGTTATTACCTTCGGCTGTAAGCTATTTTAAACTGTATTATTATACGCATAAAGGTGATGTTGTTTTTAGACGTACGTCTCGCAATACGGCCAGCTTAGACGTGTTTACACTTCAGATTGCTAGGTAACCCCGATATAACCCCATTCTACGGCCTTTGAACTGTATTTTACTCGACTGAGAAAGATTTTGGATTCCGTAGTAAAAAAGGATCCTTCATACTTTCGCCATGTCTGCATTGTCTGTCTGTCTATCTGTCCGTCCGCGGATTTACTCAGAGACTATAAGTACAATAAAGCTGTAATTTGGAATGATTAAAACGATTAATCAAGTTGGTATACGACTGCCACTCCAAATTTTAGAGTGGCAGTCTTATACCTACCAACTTTTATCGATTTTTTTTCGCTTTCTGATGCTATTTGATAAAAATTTGCCTGCAGTGCGGTGCCACGTGGATACACGGTAAACCAGCTCAGATGACCACTAGATAGGCCTGTACAAAGCGGCTTCCATTGTTAAAATTCTGCAAGGTAAATCACCTACTCAACCCGGCTTCTTGGGGAAAGTTGTTCGGCATCATGGACAGAATTCGTCCTTGAAATAGTTTCAGTAAAATATATTTTCTTACGCCCTGTTTAAAATTCGACGTGGATCCCATTAAACCATCTTTTACGCACTAATCATCGTAAATATCTACCTTAATATTCCATAAACCAGTATTAAGCCCCGTATCTCACTACAATTATGATCTCGCAGACGATGCTCGTAAACCGAATCACCTTCACCTATTTAGTGCCATATGTTCGGGCGTCGACACCCGGTGAACCAGTTTGTTTTTGGAGGAATGTCTTTAGAGAGAGTAGTTAGAATGAAACTGTTTTAATGACTTACTTTCGGCGTTTCTTCTCAGCAGTTGAAATCGCCTTAACCTATTTAGTTTACTTGTACGAGCGTCAACACTGTTTCACTAGTAAGTAAACCAGATTGTTTTGGAGGAATGTCTTTAGTGAAGATGTCTCGCAGTTAGAGTAATACTGTTTCAATGAGTTTTTTTCGATGTTTCTTCTTAGCAGAAATAATTACCTTCACCTATTTAGTGCCATATGTTCGGGTGTCGACATTGTTAAAGTGAATCAGTTTGTTTTTGTAAGACTCTATTTATTGCACACGTTTCGTACTCGAGGGAATAATTAGAAATAAATAAATATATACGGAATAAATTGACTTGACCTGACCTGGAATCGAACCCGGGGCCTCTGGTGTAACTGTCTAGTATGATGACTACTAGGCCACAGAGGCCATCAAAATTGTGGCGTTCTTACTGTTCCAAGGGGTTAGGTACCAGTTGGGTAGTTCAGTTAAAATTACATTTAAAAGTTGAACAGTCAGTTCATCATATAAAGTAAAAAGAATACATTTAGTAACTTAACTTTTAACATCAATGTACCAGTAATAATACAAAAATAAAGTAAATTGATAAATTGGCATGATTTCGCTAAGTTTTCTTTCAAAGTTAGTAAATTACAAGCACAAAACAAACTTTAATTAAATATCTCAAAAGTAAAATGGTCCAGTTGACAGAATTTTAGCTATATTTTTGGACTCTTACAATCACTGAGGCAAATATTGAAGACGGCAACAGGAATTACAGAAACTCAATCTTCACACAATGCCGACGAGAATCAAGGGGAAACGAGGTGTAATGAAGTACGAAATAGCCCTTTGATACATACGGTTCGAAGAGGACACATCAGTTCTTTTGTGAAGATCAGGTCTCGACTTTCAATATATGCTCCACTTGTTACACTAGTGTGATGGAATTATAGCTAATGTGTGTGGTAGACTGTATTAATATTAAATTAAACGATATTTTACAATATTATCAGTCGAAATTGAGCACGCTTCTTGTTTTGAGTGGATAATTAATACGCAATAAAACCACAGGCAGGTGCTATGGTTTATTACATCTATCCTGTAGCCGTGCGTAGTACAAACGTTTATATGATTCTTTAAATTTAAATGATACCGATATAATACATTGGGAGTTTAAGAGTCTATCAATATTCACAAAAATATCTGTATTGAGTTTTATAATGCGTCCAATACCGTCTATTACTCGACATGAAAACGAACTAACAAATGACAATGTCCTGTCGCATTGTACCTATAATACCGGCTCGATGCCACCTCGCCTGATGACCTCACCAGTCGTGGCTCGCATCTGAATAAGGCTCGAGCTATTCGCTTTTATAGAGCGGATTGACCTTTGTTCTACGGCAGTGGACTAATCGAAGTGCATACGACTACGGCACGCCCTGCGTTTTAGGCCACGCCTTTCTATACTAGATTTCATACATTCTCCAACTGCACACGCTGAATCATGTCTATTTTTAGCCGAGATAATACACCTTATAATCTTGGTCAAAAAATAGACATACGACTTCACAATTTATCACGTCTTTAACCTTTTTGATGTTGTTTGTGTTTATAAAGTAAAAAATAATGAAGTTAATAGTACATTACTGCAGAGGCTGGAAAGTTAGAGATTGCCGGACGAGTAGTATTACATTTTTTGCGTTTAATATGACTGGGATGTTTGTGCTATAATTACTTTGCACTAAAAATTATTGCTTTTGGTAAATATGTATAAAAAATATTTGCATAGTTGGTTATTTCTTCTTTGAGCATATACCTATATTATATGCTCTAAGGGTGCATTTTAATAATGTGGTAGCAATTAACTGTATCTATGACAAGTTCTATAATTTTTATACTTACCGTGTTTACTTTTTACTACAAAAATGTCTACATTACAGAAAAACAACACTTTCTATTAAATTACATTTTTCAAAAACTTATTTTCGCTGTAACTAAAACTCATTTTAAAATGTTATCAAGAGCTAGACGCAGGTCGATTCGATCAGAACCAGGATTCCCTCCGGAGTGATTGATCAACTGGCAACGAGTTCACCATTTATAGCAGTCTTCTTCTCGGACGATGTAATCTATAATTTTGATGATATATCTTCAATTTCGCTTTGATTTATGTCTTTGTCTATAAATTAAAATATTATATATAATTACATTGCGTGGTGATGGCGGAGTAGATTACAATTTTTCACCACTCCTTTTTTGTCCTACGGTTGTCACTCATAATACTTGGCGAGGTTAAAGTACGGCTAGCAGCGTCTTTTATGCAACGACTTTATAGTGATCACCCGCCGCCGCGTGATGATAATTATCCCTTTATTTCCAATATGTATTGATAATGCTGGCTTGTAAATAACCGGCCAAGTACGAGTCAGACTTGAGCACGAAGGATTTCTTACCATTATCTATAAATAAATTACGTTTGTTGTATGGGAGACCCTATATTTATTTTACCTTGGTTTTAGTATTTGTTGTTACAGCATCAATATCTGTCATAGTTAATGAGATACAGCCTGGTGACAGACAGATAGATATACTTACGGATGGACGGACTTTAAGGACTTTACGGAACCCTAAAAATTTAAATCAGTGTCGTTTTATGTCAAAAATTTAACTAAAATGTCGCCTCCAAAAGGTAGCATTTTCTAGAAAAGTCTGCAGTAAACTGACAGTATCCATTTGCTTAAAAATCTTCCTCTATAGGTATTTCATGTTTATGGTTCTGACCATAAGAGAGACAGGCGCCAAAATGAAGTATAATAATCACAATACCTCACTCTGCGATGCCAAATAAGGATCACAGGTGATGTCACCTCGCCAGGCCGGTTACTTTCACCATAAAAATATTTCAATAAGGATGACGCTCTCAACGGGTCCACCTAGTATGGCTCCACTGAAACTAGATACTAGAAACAGAATAAAATAAATATTTAAGTGGGGCTTTCATACAACAAATGTGATTTTATATTGTTAGTGCTACGGAACCCTTAGTACGCAAGTCCGACTTGTACTTGGCCTGTTATTTATTTACTTAGCTATATCATGCGGCAGTTAGCTAAAATCTTAACATCTTAGTATATAAGAAACTGCGATATAATTCCACTTCATTTTCTTTCTAGTACCGACCACTAAAGAACATGTTACGCCATCTCTATATGGTGCTAACCCTGCGACGCCGATTTTAAAAAAAATAAAACCTACAATAAGTTTTACATCAACTTACTGGCAACTTCGTGTCTTTTGACATAACCATAGCTAAAGTTCGGAAGTCGAGCAAATTATTCAGTAACTCATTTAGCAAGTTGAGCTTAATGTCGTGGTGTTAAAGAACTTTTTATTTGTTGAGGTACGAAACGAGGTTACAACAAAAACTGGGTGGAGAAGCAAAGTATACCGAATTATGGATGATTCGGAAAGAAAATTAGCGGATTTACTCTTGAGTTTTTAGGGATTTCTTCAAAGTAAAAACTTGCGAAGTTTTAAGAAAAAAATACGCTATAATTGTTCAAAACTTGAAACAGATTTCACCCCTAAACTAAAACTACACGATTTTGATAAAATTTCTATGGAACCACCTCGAAAACATACCCATTCAAACGAAAAAGAAAATTTCCAAATTGGTCCAGGTGTCTTCGAATAATCGGTGAAAGTACATAAAAATAAGATCGCAATGAATTGATAACCTCCTCCTTTCTTTTGAGTCGCTTGAAAAGGAATGTCAATCGTGTTATTATATAAAATATGACTGATATTATATTTGATTTACTGCAGTGCAGGCCATACACTTTATAAAGTAAATAAATCAAATCTATAATTAGATTTGATTTATTTACGTGTAGGGTATCGACTGAAAGCACATTTCAAAAACAGATATCTATCTGCATCTACCGAATTATTAGAGTTGCCGTCATTCGTGGAATAATTATTATTAATGTTATTTTCAGTGGGAATTTCCCCATAGTCAGGTTTTATTCTTTTTGATAGAATTTATTAAATAATTTTTCCATGTTTAGAACTACCAGTATTGTCGTTAGAAGTCTATAGTACCTATATACTAATTATTTATTTCGAGCCATCATATGTCTCACTGCAGCTGGCAAACATATCTTTCCACTTCTTAATCTTCTCAGTATGTTTGCGTCTACTGCTGGACATATGTATCTGCCATTTCAATTTCGATCTTGCTGCGGCGATTCTAGTCCAGGTTAACCCGCCGTCTTAGACGTCTTCATGTGTGGGGTCGCAAGTATTCTTGGCTTATCCCTGCAGCAGATGTCTTCCCTCCACTTATTTCCTTTTAAATTGAATATAATTGATATTCTTACAAAATAAAATGACCAAATATTCGTAAATGGCAACAGTTTTATTTAATGTTACCACACCAAGATATTTAATTTTTCTCCTTGTAAGGCATGTAACCACCGCTATTGTACTGGTTCCCGAAGCCGGACTGTCCGCCCTGCTGGTTGCTGAAACCGCCTGAACCCTGGGAGCCGGAGCCAAAGGAACTGCCGCCGCCGATGTCGTGTCCTGAGCTGTGGTGGGAGTCGGTTATCTGAAATAGTAAGGGGATTTGAAATCACGGTAGCACACCAAGACCAAAATAGATTTTATATACTTAGTAAAAGATTTCAAATAAAGTGACCAAGTAGACAGGATTTCAAATAAAAATCATAATCCCTAGCTGTAATGCTGCGAAGTACGAAGCCCGGGGATTTTCGTTTTTTTTTCATTTCATTTTCTGTCTTGATCATCTTTGGTAGTAAGATACGCATATCATCCTTGATGACGTCAAGCCAGCATTTCTTAGGTCTGCCGGACCCCGGCGGAGGCGGCGTGCCTGCATATACATTTGTTTCTGCCTGCCCTCCAGACTTTTCACAATGATAAAACCATCTAAGCCACACATTTAATATTAACAGGCACTCAGTCTGAATTTATTAAGATCAATGGCAAACTTCTACGTAATACATACGAAATGAAAGTATTCTCAGGGAGCACGTCTTGAGCCATTTATCGAAAGAACAGTCGTTGACAAACAAATTTTCAAAATTAGTAAATTTATAAATTTTTAGGACAATACAGAAAAATAGGCAAAAAAAAATTGCGGGAAAATGGGAGTCGATAACTTTGTAAATATCATATTTAAACCATTTCAATTTTTTTCAAATGACTGCAAAGAATGAGGGTATCATCAATTCGTCGAAAACTAGCGTGTTCGGCATTTTTTAAGATGGCAAATTCTCTGTCTCTGTGTACACGGTTGAAAAAAGTATTAAAACTCTTTATATTTTTTTATAACGACATACATTAATCGCTTTTAAGATTTAGAAAAATGTTTTATTTATCTAGAAATTACTTTAGGTTCAGTTAAACGACAAATAACTTAAATAGCCAATTTATGTCATTGCATATACAATGTCCTTTTTAATTAAGTAAAAATATTTTAAGGGGTGATTCAGTCCATAATTTCGAACAACTTTTCCTAATAAATGTATATCAAAATAAAGAAATAAAAATTTTCATTTTCCTTAGTAATGATATCACGTGACTACGGTGATATGTACGAGAACCTACAAATATTTTTCGTATTTCGATATACATTTATTGGGAAATCTTGTTCGAAATGATGGACTGAATCACACCTTAAAATATTTGTACTTAATTAAAAAGGACATTGTATATGCATACTCGTGTACCTATATAATAAATAGTTTTTAAGAATGATAAATATATAGTCTTTCACCTAGCAGAGGATCTAAAATAGCCATTTTATATAAACCTGTGATGAGACGTAATTTTTGTGTGAAATTTCTGATGCGTGAGATTACTTAGTTTTAGCATCTCGTTTAATATTCCTTTTGAGTCTGTTATTCTGATGTTATAACATGTTAATTTTGGTCGTAAAGTATAATAAAATGGCTACGTTACAAAAATATCTTCTTTTCGTACCAGATATATTTTTTGGCAAATTTATGTAAATTTCCAGTGTTTTTACCCAACTACGGCAAAGACAGATCAAGGAGGGTTAGGTGTTATTATTATTTCCTTTATTTCCTCATTATAATTATTTCCTCATATCTTCTGTGGTATACATGGTATATAATATTTTCATGGTATATTTTCGAAAGCGTCTTGGCTGCACGCTGCTTATAGGCTATGTGTCGTCATAATAAATTCAATACGGCGCCCTATACATTTGGGCCAAAAAGTATGTAACAAAAAAAAAATTTAATCATAGCGTGTCTGTATTACCCGCCCTTGCTGTATCCCTGGCTCGCTGATTAGTAGCACTACTGCCTGTAGTTGTGGCACAAAAAGGCTCAAGCCTCCTTAGCTTACCTGAGTGAAGTCCTGTGATTCGTGTCCTCTGTTATGGCCATGGCTGGACCCGCCTTGCTGGTACCCGCCCTGGCCGTAGCCCTGGCTAGCTGACCCGTAGCCCTGCTGCCCGTAGTTCTGGCCTGAAGAGTACCCTTCTCGTCCCATGCCCCCCATACCACCGCGCCCGCCATACATGCCGCCGAAAGCGTTGGCGAAGGCCAGGACGGAGATTATAACGACAATGGACTGGAATAAAAAAATGAATGTTAGGTTATTCTAGGTGGTCAGGCAACTTTAACAAGGTTGTTGGGAAACGCTGGATGTGAGGTACTTCCATTCCAACATGGCCATTTGTGACCATTTACATCCACAAACAAGAAAGAAGCTCGCCCTGATGATGGTCGTCTAAATAGGCTGAAAACTAGTGGCCATTCCTTACGACCTAGCTACTAAATTCATAAACTTATCGATTGTCATAATAAAATTATCTGGCATTTATTAACAATATTATATATATAAATAAATAAAATTATACTGCAACTATTGTGAGGACAAATTCTCTCTATGAATTTAACCCAGTATGATTGCAGATTCCCGAGGGATGCTCTAAATGGAACCTCCAAAAGCTATTTGTACAACAGAATTGATATATAATTTGTACAGGTCAATTAATATTGACATTTGGGATTAGCTTATGTGTTGTTAGTATTCGATTATTGAAAATTCAGTATAGTTAATTTTGAATTGACTAGTTTGATCAGTACTTTAATTATAATGTAAAATTGTAGTATTCATCACAAGCAAAGAATATTCGGCCATTATTCTCTTTTTAAAGGTACTTAATCTTTTTGTTGCAAAAAACGTGTTTTGCCAAAAAAGAAATTGTTTGTCTTACATCTGTAAAAAAGTCTTTTTCCCAAATGAAAAAAAAATAATTTTAATTTTAGCAAGAATAATTTGTTAAGCTAAATAAAATATTTTTTTGCAATTAAAACGTTAAATAGGAGGATCTACCTCCCATTTAATTTTTTTTATTGCTTCATACCCTAACTTATCACCTTAGAGATGAATTTTAAATTATAACTGAGTATTACACGTACCAGACACTTCATCTTGGTGGTTTAGTTCACAACAACACACAGACTAATTCCACTAACCTGCCTTGCTATCTTTTATAGCAGTATTATTAATTACCACCGACCGTACAACATTATTTACTAATTACTGTTACAATAATGCGCTTTTGATTTCTATTTCTATTAAGTACTTATCATTTAGCCGAATTTAGGCAGACATGGAAAATACTCCACCGACAAGAATCTAGTTCTTAAATTTAGTGATGATTCGGAAATAGTTAACTGCCGAATTTGGTAACGATGGGTTCTATATTTAATGTAATTCGTTTTGAAGAAACCCTTATGTACTCATTAGCTCATTACCGCAAAAAATTTGATAATCCCAAGTACAGATTTGTATAGATTTCGTCTTTTCTGACTCATGGTTACTTACGTATATTGTAGAGATTTAGTAGATTTTGCTACAAGGGTAAAGGTAATACTTTAAATGCGAGGGTGCTACTTTGAATCTTGGGCAAAACAAAGGATTCCTGGGATTCATATATATCGCCCGAAGTAAAAATATTACCGTACCCTAGTAGCACACTCTACTTTTCATCTCCATCGATGAGAAATACTAGCAAATACAAAACAGAATATAAACAAAATAAAGCTCCGACATAAATACCTAATCAGAGTTCAGATACTTACCTTTATTTGGTGTCGTTTTCATTTAAGAAATATTACATATATTAATATATTTGGTATGCTGAAACCCTGAATTAATACATAGACTGCTTTAAGCGCGGGTAACACCGCGGGGCGCAACTATTATGACAATAAAGACAATGCGAAAATACCACACGAGTAGGATTGAACCGGCGGCATATTTAAACAACTTGCTCAATTTCACTGAGCTATTGTTTTCTTTGGAAGACCAAGGAGGTCGTACATGGTTGAAGTAAAAGAAAAGGTAGAAGTGCTTTATAGGGAGGTCAAAAATTTATCCGAAATTGGGGAGACATGGAAAATGCTGCACCGAGAAGAACATAGTTCGAGTTCGTCTCACACTTATTTATAATTAATTGTAATTAAGGAAATGTGTATTTTTTGCGAGTTAAAAGATACTATACGTTGTGTCGTTTTATTGTTTTATGTTGTTTTGCGCCGCAACCAAATCTATGTTTATCCTGATGGTTGACTGGGAGAGAACGCTTTTAAATTTAAGATCGCCAATTGTATATAGTGAATCAATCAAATTTTTATAAATAAATGAAATAAATACTTCAAAAGATATTATACTATCTCCCTCTCCAAAGTGCCGCTATTTGGAATCGCTCTAGCCGAAGAATTCGCAACGAGTTGTCTTGACCACTCGTTGCCGCTACTGCTGATGTCAAAGGAATATTTGTCTCAGTTGTCATAGGAATTCCATATCAAATTACTTTTATTTTATACATTATTGCATAAATATATAGAAACATATTATGTACCTGCTAAAAATAATGTATATAAACTTTTATATAAAAGACGGGTTTACCGCAATAGGAAATTTATTTGTTAAGCTTTATGGTTTTTCCACATAAAACGATAATATTAAACTTACATTGACAAGATATTTATTTTTAAGACGTGCATTTCATTTGACATACATTTCATACAAGTTGTAGCCCATGTTACCCGGACAATAATGGCAAATCGATTGACATCTCATTTGTGAAAATCGGATAAGCGGTTCGGGTGCTACGGAGTATTGTGCTATGGCGAAAAAAACAAATACTCACATACATGAACCTTTGAAATCATTTCCCAACTGTTGCCGTATTCGGGTAAAAATAAGACTAATTTTAAAGCCTTCTCTGTGTCAAGCAAAACAATATTATTGAATGAAGCGGAGAGTTCGCAAGTTTTAAGTGTTGTTTGTTTATCTGTTGCTGCGTGGGTGGAAATTGTTGCCAATTAAGTTTCAGTTTAAACAAACACCCACAAAATATGCAGAGTACAGAAGTTACTCATTGTAAGGTCTCTACATTCTTAATGAATATTTGATTATTTTATGTACGTACACTGTCCTTTGTGGCTCGGCTTACCGACAAGGTTCGAATTAACAATGTGTGCTCACAAACGCAAATTGCGGATATAGGTGCAAATATATCCAAGTTAAAGTGGAACTGGGCGGGACATGTCTACCGAATGCGTTTTAAAAGATGGGCCAAATAGGGGTGACGACAGGGTCCGAAAAGTATGATTGTAATTAGTCCGTCTATTAGAATATACTAAAATAATGGACCCGTATTTTTCAGTTCACCAAAAAAGTTAAAATTCACAAAGATACGGAGCCTCAAAGTCTCGGAGTGGGGTCTCGCGACGACACACTTCAGTAAAAATCGTGCTTAAGTGTGACGTCATGCGAAATTTCAATGCTGTATCTTTGTCATTTTTGGTTTCTCAGAGAAAATAAAAAATACGTGTACGATATTTTTTAATAATCTAATCGATGGACCAAAAATATTTTTCCATTCGTCTTGCCTATTGTCTACTTTCTGGATTCCAGGCAAGATGACCGATGACGGGACATAGGGTTGGGCTAAATTGTCTTCTTTCTGGATTCCAGACAAGATGACGGGACATAAGGTTGAAGAAGATAGGAAAGTGTGCAGTGGATGATATTTCTAACTTTGAAGATTTATCAAATCGGTTATGGGGTTGCCGAGATATAGGACAGTAAGAGAGATCGCCGTTTCCCCACAGTTCGAGGCGAACTAGGTATCTAAAGGCATCTCGCGAAATCAGACACTTCTCAGTATTTTTATACACCTAAGATAACTAAGAAAACATCCTGAAGGTAAAGTGGTCAGTGTAGCTTATGAAGAAATTTTATCACGCTTTTTTTTAGATACACTCTTTTTATTTTGTACACACTCAACAGTTTGGTGAACTAATATTTATTAAAGTTATTTCGAATATTAAATAAAATACTTGTTGAAAGTAGAAGTATCATAGGATATTGCTTCTGATAAGATAAAGTAGGTAATTATTTGTCTTGAAAACAACGATAACCTTTAATTTCTATGAAGTTTTGTAAAGATTCATAAAGATATTTGAAAAGATACTTTTAAAAGAATGGTATTCAAAGATATTTTTTGTTGTAAATGGATTGAATATCTGGCGAATAATTCATTTTATAACACTTCCAAAGAATGAAATATTGATTTATTATTTATTGAAACATTATAATTGTTTTACAATAAAAATGAGGGTTTCCAAAAATATGGGACATCAGATGGCAGCACAGTGAAATTAGGTCTGTCGACTGACGGTTCGATGACAACAGACGATTGCACCTGATGTCACTGTGTGTTGAAAACACTCTGTTTTCGCTAACCTCTATCTTCTTAAATGGACACGTAAAAAAATGGACAGCAATAGTATGTATAATGAAGTTTAACGGAAAACTATCAGAGCTTCTTCTTCTTAGCGAGTCGGAATGGCAATTTTATATACCTAGAGCTAAGTAGGGTTTACAAATGAAACAGTTATAGGCAACCAACTTAAAATATGTACTCGGAAAAGGAAAATTATATACGTTAAATAAAGTTAGTACGTTAAGTAAAATTCTGAAAATTCGTTTTAAGTGGCGTGAACTCAAAATTGGCATTTGTAACTTCGGAACCCTACACTCCGCATGGCCCGATACACACTGTTAATTATTGTGAAACAATGTCAAATACTAGGATTCTAATAAATAAATTTTAGGATTGTCAACAGAACTTGGCGGCAATTTAGATTTTAATTCTTTTGTCGGATTTTGAACTTGGCCACCATTTTCACATTTGTTTTTGGTGAGATTCCGTTAGCTAGAAAGGAGCTTTTACTTTTACCGAACGCTTTGACGTGAATACAATTGTTTTGCCTGGGCGTAAAGCTAGGCTAATATGCTCTTGTTAATAAATATGTCATAACCATTGATTTATAATAACTATTGTAACATGAACAAGTTGATTGGTCGTTAATTAATATTATTCTGTTTTCAATGATATCAACATGCTTTAAAGTTTTAATATCCAGAAAATTAAAAACGAATCATTCAATCATTAAAATGATATTATTCTAATGATATGATGTCATTTATGTGTTAGTGTTCCGTTACATTATTTAATTCGTTATTCTGAGAATCATCTATACAAAACATATCTTCGTGTACAAAAGTATTACTTACGTAGGTTTTTTTTTCAACTTAGTTTGTCGGTCACAACAATGAATAGAGAAAAAGTTGAAGGATTTGAGAGGGACTTTCTTGCTTACAAATCTTAGCTCATCTCAGTGTTTTTATGCGATCACTAGATTTTTTTGAACATTTAATTATTCAAGTTTTACAACTCTAGAATCGAACTCGTAAAACGAAACTACAGTCTTCAAGAACTGTCAAGTCAACAGTTCTTAGCATAGACATAGAAATGGTTCTTAGTGTGTATCTAGCATATAATGTATTGTTTATACAATTATATTTTCTGGTATGTATTTCATGTGCAGTTTATTGATTAGTATTAGATTGTAAATATATTTCTTTATTTTTCATCTTACCATTTGCCAATCCACCAGTGAATTGACTGGCAGAAAACGCCTTGGGTTTTAACATTGTAAGCTCTAACGTAGTATGTATTTATTTAGATTATTGAATAAAAAAGGAAAATCTTAATAAATAAGTTTTTTATTAATTACATTATCAACTTCATACATAAAATCACTCATTTCATTAGTCATCACTTCTTTTTTATTTTTTAAAAATCTTTATCCGACGAAACCCCCTGAGTTGAATCCGTTTCCGAATCCGGACTGGCCTCCTTGGTATCCTCCGTAGCCTCCTTGGCTGCCACCACCACTGCCAAAACTGCTGCCTCCGCCGATGTCATGGCCTTCCGTATGGTGAGCATCGGTAATCTGGGAAAAATGCGGAAGTCAAAATTACACGCTTGTGGCGGAAGCACTCAAATAAATCTTTTTTTTCTGAATCTTATTATTTGTATTTTACCTGGCTTGATTAAATTTACTTACTTGAGTGAAGCTAGAGCTAGCCCCTCCCCTATTATATCCGCCCTGGGATCCTCCAGCCTGGTAGCCTTGGCTGCCGAATCCCTGACCACCGGCTCCGTAGCCAGTGCCGCCATAGCCTCCTCCTGATGAAAAAAGAAAAAGTTTATATATAAGTATAATTTAAGAAATGTAATTGTTAAAAAAAACTACTTGGCGAACTGTATATCTTTAGTATCAGAAAGTTGGATTGATAGGTCTTGACTCGTCTCAGAGGCTAGGCCTCAAAAGTCCTCGATCCCGAGAACTGAAGATATGCATTTTCAGTGCAGTGGTAGAGCATACGATAATAATAAATTTATGGGGAAGCAGATTATAGCAATAAAAAGTAGTGAAAAGTTCACATACCTGATTGGTAACCTCCTCCAATACCGCCAAAACCGACGCCTCCCATTCCAACTCCTCCCATACCAACCGATCCCATACCGGCTCCCATCATGCCTGGGGTTCCTACCCCTCCTAATCCGACTCCTCCCATGGGCATTCCTCCCATAATACCCATTGGACCGAAGGGTGCTGCCTGGACCGCAAGGGTGCAGCTCAGAATGGCGAGGGCCTGTAATAAATTAGATTTCAGTAAAAAACATTTTAGTTAAAAAAAAAGGTTGGTAGTGATAGCCCTGCGGGAATAATAAATAAATAAATAAAGTGAGTTCTTTCTTTAAGGTATGGGCATTCATAAGCATAGTAGTGGCCTTCTAAGACTAATTAGACATGATCCCGATTGTTTTCACAACAAGGCATCTCAAATACCTAGTCAATATCACAAATTTCTTCAGGCAAGATCTGACATCACTGTTGGCTACACATAAGGAAAAGAAAGAGAGAAATAAATTTCATTAAGTATATCTCTTGTAAATGAAAACATTGTGAGGAAATTTGTGCTTCAAGCTATAAATTGTAAATCTCGGTGCTGGTTCTTATCGTTAGATGACAGTCGTTGAACAATGTCACATTCCTTAAGGCAACTTCATTAACCTCTAACCAGTGTTAGCCAACTCTAACAAATTCTAAAGAAATAAATTAGAATGAAATAAACATGAGCCTATTGAAATATGAATAAAAAATAAGATCAATAATTCCAAAATGAAGAATAGAGGGAATGTCTACCGTCGGGCTTCTATCGACATTTGTCACTGAATAGCAAGGCTATTTCAGAAATTCGAGAACCTATTTAAACTTCAAAGGCTTCAAATTCAATTTTCAATATACAACATGAAACGTTATCCAGCTCTTTGAAATTATTGTTAAACGTTATCATCTCCTAACGTGATAAATTGTAATATTGTTTGTATTGAACAATTGACGACCTTAAATAAAATGCTTATGTCGAAAATACACATTTTTTGATATATTAAAAGGTTTCTAAGGCTAAAAATATCAAGATTAGGCTTTAAAATCAAAGGGAAAAAATACTTAAATCGGTCTAGTCTACGATCTTGACAATTATATGTATAAAAAACTAAGATGAAAGGACTCAAATTTGTTTAGTGCTTTGACAATCCTACAATCTAAATAGATATAAAACTGAAACATCAACAAAGATGAAAAGAACTTTGCAAGAAAACAATGTCTCGTAGCGGGCAATAAAGATAAAGAGTTCGGAATTAGCTGAACGGAGTGCAGCGAAAGTTCCAGTTATTACCGTAACTCAGATTTAAACTGAGATTAAAATGCAGGGGTAACCACTAGAAAACGCTCAGACAGCTGCTTAAATTATTGACTTTAATCTAGAGACTGGATTTTAGATAATAAAATAAGAATAGTATTCGATATACGCTGTTTTAATCTACTACACTTTTAAAATGAAGTAAACTTTCGCATAGCCATAGATGTGTGTATATTCGTATTAAAAGAAGTATGTGAACAATTAAAAAAAAACTGAGAGATATGGTGAAAGGAGGCGGCTTTGATCAGCCTCGGGTAATGAATTAGCTATTATAAAAATAGTATATATCAGGACTGAAAAGGAATTATCGATAAATGGGTTAATATATTATCTTCGGTAATAGTAGTAAAGTATTAATCAAGTATAATTTAATCTGACTGGAGTAAGTACAACCAAAGAAAATATAATTACTATTGTAAGTGCAACAAATTTAAAACACAGAATTATGAAAAACTTACTAGTAAAAACATAAATAAAATTAAAGAAAGTAAAATAAATATTACACTTACCACAAATTGGAATGCCATTTTGTGTTGTCTTGCCTGCTACCAACGACAGAATGAATTGTTTAATAGTTTAACTAAAACTTATATACCAGACCTATCAGAAAGCAATTATAGAAATATCGATTAATCGAATATTTTTCTTAACGATTAGTTAACGATCAAATATCCCCAACGGTCGTCAAAAGTGGGATGTTTAGGGATTGCCAACATTACCCTCATTAACTAATTGTTTCTGGCAACTCATCCGTCCGATTTCTAATGAGGTTCTATTCATTTAGGGCTTAACGTTAATCTTAGCTGAAGCTAAACAAAAGATTTAATTTGATTTACGAGTAAACGGTTCAAAACAATTTATATTTGAAAGTTTAGGCTATTTCTAAGAAATTCTTTTGTTGTAGCGCTGTGCGAGATCTACATACGAGTAATTTATGAAATTTTATTAGTGTGTTTTCCTAATAAGCTGGTCTTCAGACTACTTCCTGTTATGATATGAGTTGCTACGAAGACTATTTGCGTTGAAGACCATTTGATACTAACTATGGGATATAATAAAAACGTAAACTGCGGCTATTCCTTTTTCTAAGCAGATCACGTTGTGTATCTCTATACACATTTTGAAATGGTATACTTGCACTTATTATATTATTACTCTGTGGTTATACATACAAACATACATATATATTTTCAGGCCTGTTTCCCATGAAGGTAGAATGAAATGTTATTAATTTGTTTTTCTACCATGCTGATCTGGGATATAAAAAATAACATGTTTAATAATAAGTTTAGTAAATAGATAGATAAATCGTTTATTTGTGAAAACTGTACACACCCACATACACGAATGACTTTTGTGTACATACAGGTTTTTAATGATGTGTTGTGTGTAATGCTGCAGCAGCACAAAAAGGTCGCAGGCTCAGCGAAAATATTGCTCAAAGAGCAATGCGCTGAAACCTAAATATTTTCTAATTTTTTTAATCTGTACTATTCATCAAATACAAAATGTAAGTACTGAAAAATAGACGTTGTGCGGCTGAAATTATGATGATGATGATGAACAATAGACGAACTTAACGCTAGAAACGTTGTCTACCAGTCAACCTCTGGGTTATACAGATATTCTTAATGTGGGATGCAAGATAGAAATTAAATAAATAAATAAATTTCCCTTATACATACATACATTCACACATACATAAATAAATACATACATATACATTATAAAGACTAAATAAAAAACAAGAATAAACCACAGAACATATAGATACACAATAAATAAATATACAACGTGGAAGGGAAGAGTGTTACTGGCTCTTATTATCATACTATAGTGATCTAGTATAGCTCGTGGTTCGATTTATTACGATTATCACTTTGTGTACTACTACATAATACAAAAATCATAAATGCGGATGTCAAGTTGTTTCTCTTAGAGATAGGACCCGGCGAAACGGTAATGTTTCGCTAGTAATATCCAATTGTAGTCTGTACTTGTACCAGCAGTATTTGCATTCTACCAGCAAATTGCGACTGAAAGGGCTCGTTTGGAGCAGACGTCGCTCACATTCGAGCCTCGCATGCTTACAATTACACGTATTCAAGTTTATGTGACTGGTAAATGTTCGGGAATTTAGGCAAATTCGATGTTGAAGTAATGAAGGTGAATTCCTCGTTACATAGTTCAACTGACAAAAATGTTATATACATTATGTGCTTGTGCCGTGTAGCTAGCGGCTTAAAATAGGACCACTCTAACTCTTCTTGTGGATGTCGTAAGAGGTGTCTTAAGGACTAAACACTAACGTCTCGAGCAACTGCATTCCCAACAGTATTACAAAATATGAACAAATTTCTATATATAAACAATCTTCCACACAAAACAAGTTGACATCTACTCCTCTACTAATATGTCACTTCACTGTTTGGTCGTTGTCAACTTGATTTGAATAGTAAAGATTTAAACCGAGTACTTACATCAGTCCATGTTTTCTAATAACACTGAATTTATATAATATATCTATCTATACCTATGTATAAAAGAATAAACTGACTGGCGGACTGTCTGATCGATCAACGCACAGCCGCCTAGCCAAAACCGCTGAGTCTAGAAGCCTGATATTTTGCACAACTTTCTTAAATGGCGCAAGTGTGCACTAAGAAGGAATTTCTGGAAATTTATCCCCTAAGGGGTTGAAATTAGGGTTTAAAGTTTGTGTCAGTTTTGATGTTAGAAATGTAAAAAATACATATGTGCTCACGGTTCGCAATTAATTAATACTGTTACACTATTTGACCATGACCATGCTGGTCTGGGAGAAATAAAAAAAAAACTTAGAATGTACCAGCTGCTTCTCTTCCCACGCAGATCGTAAAAGCCGATCGAGGGAATGGGCAAAAATGCAAATCATGTTAACAGGCGATGCGGCTAGCAACCCATCACTGTATTGATTGCTTTTCCATCTTCTCGCCCACCATGACGCTAAAAGTGGCTTTTGGGTCTTGCGGCCCTGGGCTCTGCATAGAACCGCAAGACCCAAAATGCTCTGTCTGCCCCATTAGGGATAAAGACGTGATAGTATGTATGTATGTATGTATGTTACACTATTTTCAAAAAAACATTATCTAGGAAGGTGAAATAAAGGGGTGAAAGTTGATATGAAACTCGGCCCATCAACGGGAAATTGTGAGGTTTGTCAAAAATTTGAAAGACGCGGGCAAGTCCGTGTATTTAGCTAGTCTTAGATTAAACTGATTGACCTCAGAAAGTTTCAAATGAAAGCCTTCCGGATTGAAGTGGAGAGCAAATATCTTGATAAAGTTACGTGGGCGCTTAGCTCAAGCTCTTAGCGGAAATAAGCGGTAATAGAAATAGTCGGTTTATTATTTGTGCTCTTTCTTCTATTTGTTTGTTCGATGGTACTTATTAGATTTGCCACTCCAGTATGTGGCCACTTCACAGCTATGTCATTTGCGATCAAACAAGTAACGTGGTCAAATCACTAATTAGGTAACGGACCGGGCTCTGAAGCGTTACCGCTGAGGTTGCATACGCTTGGCTGGTGATGGACTTTACCCAACAAGGGAGCACTAAATAATCTTAATAATTTTTTAAAACTAAAACACGATTTATTTATTTATTTATTAGAAACACAAACAGATTACAACCAATACATGTTTCGAAGTAACAAAATTATAAATATTGTACATTTTGATCTGGGTTGTACTCCAATTATATGTGTTTTACAGTTGCATCATTAGTATTATAAAGATCTACTTATTTTAAATACATGAAAAAGTACTACTTAAAATATATTTCACCCCCAGACTACACAATCGATTTTGATAAAATTTCTATGGGACCACTTCGCAAGTATTCCCTTTCAAATTCCTTATTATTCGCGACAAATTGATAAACTCCTCCTTTTTTAGGGTTCCGCAGTAAACAAGGAACCCTTATAGTTTCGCCATGTATGTCTGTCTGTCTGTCCGTCCATGGTCCTACAGAGAAACTATAAGTACTAGAAAGCTGTAATTTGGCATGGATATGTATATTAATTATGACGAAAAAGTCTTAAAATAAAAAATGGAAAAAAAAGTTTTTCAGGGTAGCTGCCATACAAGTAAAGACGTAGTCAATATTTTTTTTCTCAACAAACACATTGAGTGGGGCATCGTTGAATAGGTCTTTCAAAAATATTGTTTGCTTGTGAACACCATTTTTCGATTTAGAGATCCGTTTCTGAAATATTTGGGTTTAAAGTTCAAATTTTTGTTCGAGTCAAGTGTCCCCCCCTCTATCCAGTGCCGTAAATAGGGCGGTGCCACCGGTGCCCAGGCACAGAGCGTAGACTCTGGGGGGCGCAAGAACGGCCAGATCAGGCAGGACTATTATCTTTTCGGTTTGCTCCTGATAAGTTCAAGATCAGGGTGGGCAACGCATTTGCACTAGTGAACTTGCGATTGAGTTTTAGTGAGTGAGACACAGTGGGTGGTATAATGGGCGAAGGGTCCACTTAACATCAGATGGCTCATCTGCTTGTTTGCCCACATCATATCTTAAAAAAAATAGATTTTTCTTTCAAAATATTAGATAATTGGTCCACCAACACCAAGTTCCTTGTGCTTTATTTTATCATCCTGAATGAAATAAAGTAGACCTATACATAGCATTGCTCTAGGGTACCTATAATATCTAAAAAAACAAGGGCGCAGTTATAGAAGCTCGCACAGGGCGCAAAAAAGGCTATTTACGGCACTGCCTCTATCTGCTAAACGGTTATATATGGCCACGTGAAATAAATCACAATTATAGTATATATAATGTAGTTTGAAGGAAAACTATCAGAGCTTAGTAAGATATACAAATTAAAAAGTTATAGGCGATCAACTTATAAAATGTACTTGAAAAAAGGAATTTTCATACAAATTCAATAGATTTGTATGAAATCAATAGTTTTTAGACGTTTTTAGTGGCAAGAACTCAAAGTTGGCATTCGCAACTACGGAACCCTACACTGCGCGTGGCCCGACACGCACTTGGCCAATTATTGGAAGTCTGTTAACAATATCCACTAACTTTAATTTCAATTTTTTTCTATATTCCAAAAATTTAACTAATCGGATTGAAGTGATTCGCGTGAAATGAAAACGCTTTGTCTAGAGGTAATCCAGTCTGTTCACTAATTAATACCAATTGCCCATTGACAGCAGCGTCAAAGACACGAAACATCTGTTATAGTTTCGTTGAATATCGATTCAGTATGCAAACCTGCGGAAAATCAAGTCAAGTAGATTCATGTTTATTAAAATTGAACATAGTGGATTTGTGTGTCAGAAAATTTATCACAAGTAAAAATATCTAAGTCTATGCAGAATACCAATTTACAACTAATAAGCGAGTGTAGTTTAAAGTTTACAAATCTAACAACGGCTTAAAATTGCACTACTAGATTAAAATGTACAGATATGACATTCGAAACTTGAAGAATTTTAATTAAAATCATTAATCAACTTTGAAAGCCTTTAGTCACAAAATGACCACTACATTAAAATGTCCACCGTATCAAAACGTCCACTATACCAAAATGTCCACTATATCAAAATGTCCTAAAGCAATGATTTGAAGATTCTTTTGGCATCGTGATGAAACTATTTTTTACTTAGTAACTTGACTTATACTGATCGTCTTAACCTTTCATGATGTAGGTAAGGGCTAGGGTCCATTCAAATCAAAGATGTTGCTATTGCTACGTAGCTAGCCGTATTGACAACTGATATAGTGCTTGAAAATTTTTGCACGATCGACCTTTACGATTCACGCGGCAAAGAAATTTATCTAGCATATCTTCTACCGTCGCCATGTGGTTTCTGGCAGAGTAAGGGCCACTCCAAGTCCTCCCGTGGATGTCGCAGAAGGTGACTTAGGAAATACAAGCTAAACAAAGCTTATAAACATCAATGAAACCTGTCCAACCCGTCTGGCCAGCGAGGAGAGTGTAGGCCAAAGTGCTCTAGCTGCTCTAGCCAAGTAGGACTCTGTTAGTACAGAAAGGGGCGTACTCCTGCAGCGTAGACAAAAAGACCTGATGATGATGATGACGATGATCTTCCACCAGTTCAAGAATGAATTATCACTATATTTTTTCTGATTTTCATTTGTCTGTTTGATTGCTTTGTTTTGCAAACTTAAATTCTTTAGATCTCATTATAAATAATTAAAAACGGGCTACTAAAAGTCAGTTTAGGCAAACCAGGTTTCAAATATTGATAAGGTTTTCATCTCACGTAAATTAAAACCAAATTATCTCAAACATTTCGTCGAGTAAAAATAAAAGTGTCTTTGAGAAAAACTGGAGTCTAATTCTTGTTTCTTCAGTAATTGGGCGTCTTCTCGTTACGCTGGACCGTCTCAAGTCCGTCCGGTGACCGGTCGCCGGACGCCGGACGATAAATAAAAACGTTAATTAGCCTCCATCATCCCTTATCTCAGCCCTTCTTAAATGAACAGCTACGGATTTCTTGTTTTTGTTCAGTTTTTGATGATAAATGATATGACGGTCTTTATGACGCCGTTTTCTAAGGAGCGTTGGATATATTTTTAATGATCTAGAATTAGTTTAATTACTGGTCGTCTTCATCAGTTCCACTTCAGAAAATTACACTTTCATGAATTCTTGACTTACTGACAAAAAACATTCTATTCCATACTATTCCATTCTATTCTATTCCATTCTATTCCATTCTATTCCATCCTATTCCATTATATTCTATTATATTCTATTATATTCTGTGTGTGCCTAGAATATTGGAGACAACGGGGGCGGGTAACAATGGGACCAAGCAACACACTATATAATGTAAACCGGTCCATTGTCACGGCATTGACAGATGACGGGATGTTAGTCTCGTTACGGAGTATTTGGCGGGATGTCAAGGGGTTCTGTTGGGGTTTGCTTTAAATTATTTTGCACATTCATTTTAGTGGACTTTATGAATGTGAAATTGGTGCAGTTTAGTGTTATGAAAGTTCATGCTCATTAACAATATGTGAAATGAAAGTATAGGCATAGTACGGCTCCGGCAGCTGAAGCGATTTTCAACAGACTTCCAAAAAGAAGAAAGTTATCAAGTTGTCGCGATCTATTTTTAATTTATTTTCACCGATTATTCGAAGATGCCTGAAACGATCTGGAAATTTTTTTTTTGTTTAAAAGGGTATACTTCCGAGATGCTCTCATAGTTTATCAAAATCTGTTGTGCAGTACGGGGGTGAAGTCTGTTTTTTATTACGAGAAATTATGTTTAACGGACTGGGGTATATTTCTTCAGACGCTGCGCAGTCCGCCACTAAACCAGGTATATAGATATAGGCATTTGTCACCAAAAGCTTCCTTGCAATCAAAGGACGATACGTAAAATACTTTTTTCAAAAAAAAATGTCTCCTTACGAAACCTAATCTAGATGTAGACTTTTCTAGATCGTACAAGTTTTCACATAAGTTGCCAACATACAGCCACTAATAAAGGCCGCTATGAAGATGCAGTTGCGAGAGCAGTGCAACTTATGTAACCAGCTTGTTATCCGGTTATATAATAATGGTGTAGTGGAGTCCATTATTTATGATTGCCGGTACATTTTACATCTGGTTAATTTTATTTCTTCAATACTAGCCTTAACGAAATGAAAAAAAAATTAACAAATTTTTGATACTCCAATCCAAAGGCAAATCCTCTGGCTGCTCAGGCTAAGTATGTGTGCAGAAGTGGTCAATAAATTTTTTAGGTTCGAACATGAGCAAAATCGGTCTAGGGGTTGCTGAGATATTGAGTTACCGAGAGTTCACAGTTCGATTTGTAAATTGTAAAGGATCCCATTTACTTTGGAAGTAAGCTTCAAAGAGGCATTATTTTTATATAGATCGATATAAAAAAAATGCCTCTTCACCCACAACAAATTCTTCCTGTCACCCGGATCATCGTCACCTTCGCCCGGATCGCCGGCTCCCGAAATACGACCAATTACCGGGTATCCGGCACACCTGTGTGACGCCTGCTTTGTTTTATTTATTTCCTTATATATTCGGTTTTCTAAAAATAAGTCACGTTTTTTCCCTTAAAGTCTGTCTACACAGCTAACGGTTGCTAATACAAACACCATACAAATTGGTGCGCTTATAGGTGGTTGTTTTGAAATTATACTGTTCCGTCGCTTTTTTTTAATATAAATTAAATTTTAACGTAAATTATAATTGTTGACGTGTAAAAGTGCCTGTAAAAGTCTAGTTACTGAATAAACATTTGAATTTGATAAGTACGTAATATGTACTTACTAACATAATGATCACTGACGTAAAAATGCAATTATGATTGTTTGATTAATTTCCATAGTTTGAGCATATACCACACAAGTATCTTTAATATAAGTTTATCAATCACGCCTTTATCCTTGATGGTGCAAGCAGAGCATTTTAGATTCTACAGCACTAAGCAGACATATAAATCCCTCGGTCGCAAGACCCAAAGCCCACTTTAGCGTGGTAGAAAAAGAAATCAAAATCGTAAAGGTTGCTGGCCGCATCACCTATTAACAAGATCAGCATTTTGTCCATTCCATCGATCTGTTTTTACAATTTGTGCTGGTGGAGAAGCAGCTTGTACATTATAAGATATTTTTTCTATTCTCCCAGACCAGCACGGAAGAATCTATACAGACATACAAAACAAGATAAAGTAAGTAAATTAGTACAAAAATCCATGCGTCACTCGGAGAGTTGCTTAACTTTGGTAATATCTTCGCTAATGGCCGATAATGAGCAAACGCTGAAAGTCCAACTATCCACCTTATAATGAACCCTGTGACTCGGGGAATAGAGCCGCTGATGTTTGGCAATTACCACTGACATTAGTTAAACATAGGGTTCTGTCGAGTTGCAAATTATAGAGATGACAGAGGCAAGACGGCGCTTTGACGGTCTTTAATATGATTTAATTTCATATAAGCTTGATTTTTATTCCAGAAGTCAGCTATATAATATAAATTTCTATTAGGTCACCATGATATATAGCAAAACATATTTAGCATTTAAGACGTATTAAGGTTTTTTTTTGTAAGTTTTATTTCTACCGAATTAGGTTTATTTTAAATTTTAATTTTAATGTGTAAATAAAGAAATTTGCAAGACATATTAACATTTATTACGGTTTAAATGCCCTAATATTTAGGGCATACCTAATTACAGTATAGCAAGCTACCGCGTGTGGTAGCTAGCTATGTTATCTTTTAGGTATAGCACAGTTTACGACAGTTTTAGATACTGTAAGATATAGTTTAAGCCCTTCTTCCGCCCACTGCTGAGCATAGGCCACTTTTCGTTTCGTCGACGACGCCACCCATCTCGGCCCTGTGTTATATAATAAAAATTAGCTTAATTTATTATATCAAAATAATTCTTTAGTCAGGCACTATATAAAAAAAGACCATCTTTATAGTAGGTATGTAATACTATTATAGCTAGTTCTATGACAGTTTTATAAAACACATAAATTTTAAATTCTGTCTTCGGGTTATGGAATAAACACTAGATGAACGTGGTATCGATCTGTTGCCCATCTTAATTGGTGTCAGAACGCTCCATAAATTGTGTATCGACTTTTCCTCGTTAGTGAAGCACCTACCTACAGTAATGATGGATTATGCACAGTAATTTTTACCCGACGCTCTGCAAGAGTGTTATATTTTTCGATATTTGTACTTGCTAAAGTGCTAACAATGCGTAGTCCCATCAGACCACCGATCTCATTAATAAACAACCCATCTCTAATAAAAAGAGAGTATAAAAAAAAAGACTTCAATGTGAATACGACTTCTAAAAACTTCTTATTCTCGGCATCACCAGTGGGTTGACTGGTAGATAAAGTTTATGGCCTTAAGTCCGACTATTAATTTGTAATAAAATTAAATAAATAAATAAAAGTGCTCGCGTGTTCTTTATACTTAATAAAATATTGAAAAGGAATTTTGAGTATTTTATATCATTTTATTAGTATTAAACGACACTAAATGTGACAGTAATTTCAATAGGAAACATGCAACGTATTGAACATGATCAAGCTATTACAAGTTCGGCCAAGTGCGAATCGGATTCGCGCACGAAGATTTCTTTTTCTGGTTTTAGTAAGTATTTGTTGTTTTAGCGGCAACAGAAATACAACATCTGTGAAAATTGCAACTATCTAGCTATCACAGTTTATTAGATACAAGCTTGGTAACAGACAAACGGACAGTAAATGTAATAAGAATTAAAGAAAAAAGAAAGAATGTGTAAAATTTTATCCGTCTCAAAAATAAAATTAATGATAATTCAATTTTTCTTGCAAATAACTTAAAAATATTTCAAAAATTCCTTCTTAAATTCTATAAAAATAATTGCTTCTAATTTGAACTCATTATTTTAGCACTGCCTTTGGAAGTCTTTGAAGTGTAAGCTTAACTTTTTTTAAATCTATACATACATACATAATATCACGCCTGTTTCCCGCAGGGGTAGGCAGAGACTATGGACCTACACTTGCTACGATCCTGACAAACCTCTTTTGCTTCATCTAAACTCATCAATCTCTTCATACATGCCCTTCGGTTACGGGTACTTTTTACCTCTCCTTTTTTTAGAACGTCTGCAATTTGGTCGCAGAAAGTTCGCCGAGGCCGACCTTTTCCTACTGTTCCCTTCACATTTGTCATATAAATATTTTTCGTCAATCTCTTTTTATCCATCCTTTCTATATGCCCAAACCATCTTAACATCCCTTTCTCTATTTTTGTCACAACATCCTCTTTTTACTCCACACCGCTCCCTTATGGCATCATTACGTATTCGATCTTTCAAAGTAACACCACACATACTCCTCAGCGCTCGCATTTCAACTGCATTTATTCTACTTTCATGCTTTCTCTGCCATACCCAACTCTCACTACCGTACATTAAAGTAGGTATCAGTACTCCTTTATGAACAGCGAGACGTGCCTTGTCTGATACCTTCCTACTGCTCATAAAGGAATGCAACGCTCCATTCACTTGGTTACCCGCATTCACTCTTTTTTCAACATCACCCTCGTGCTTACCATCTTTTGTAAACAAACATCCCAAGTATACAAACTCTTTCACTTGCTCAACTTTCACCCCATTAAACCTGTCACTATGACTTAGACCTCGTCTAAGTACCTAGCGGACAGACATAAAATGAGACTTTCGTCGTCCGTCAACTTCCCAAGAGAATCGGCGTGTTCAAAGGTGTCAACTCATGGCAAATGCAGCAAATAACCAAAACACATAAAACGGCGGTTAAGTACCGGAGACCTCCCATCGGACCCGATCGAGAAGTCTGTGCCTGCAGTATAATGTAAGGCAGAAGCCTGTCTCTTCTATCTGAACATTGATTGGCCTAATTGGAACAGAGGTATATGCTTTTCAGTGGGCAGAAGAAGAACTGGGACGATGATCATAATAATAAAATAGTACAAAACTTTTCGATATTTTATAATAATATAGTTAATGAATAGGAAATAGCGAAGCAGTATTTTGATAACAGATTTCAAACTGTTTTTTTTTGTTGCAGGTATGAAATATCATCATTTTCATTTTCAATGATGTCGTCATCTTCATCGAATTTACTGTGGAAGCGGTAAGTTATAAGATTTATCATTAATAAGGTACGTGGCCGTTTTAATTTGCGCATTGCAGATTTACGTATTATTGGCAGAACCTCCTCATGATGGTCTCTTGAAAAATCTACGGTAAGTGATACCAAATTTAGTGTGGGTAGAAAGAAAGGTTTCAGGTTTCAAATAATTAAATGATTACCATTGTACAATTTCTTTATATTGTAACATTGTCCACATAACGCCACCAACCAGAGCAAGCTCTTAAATTCTCTTGTCATTGAAACTCACTTGTAATGACAAGCGGAAGAAAGCAATTCTTAATTCTCTTAATGTTTTTACTTCTTGTAGTCATAGTTGCTTTGCGTTGTTTCCAAACCAAACGATTGAGCTAACCTACTGCCTCAGTCTAAACTATGTCCACTTAGCTCCCACGTCCGAGCGATCGTTGGAGTAGTTTCCAAGATTTTACGAGCGAAACTCGATTGAAGGCGATGTTTTATTATGGTCAGGCAGTGTCGATGCTAACCTCTACATATTTATGGTAACCCACCGATCTACCACATATTGATGTAAAGGTTTTGATGTTAATATTAGAATGGTGTAATAAAATATGAAAGCCCTTTCTTGGGTTAAGATATTTAAATGTTTGAACGGGGACAACGCCACACTTTAATAAGGCATAATCCGCTTCTAAAATATTTAGTTCAATAGTGCAATTTTTTGTTCGAGTCAAGTGTCAAAAGGTTTTACATGGACACGTGATAATAATCACAGCAGTAGCATATCGAAGTGGTGGGATGACTCACCCACAAAAAAAACCGTGTGGGGTGAATGAGCCCGCGGGACGATATTTCCGTGGGCCCAGTTGCCCACAGATTGGTTAAAAGGAAAACAATCGGAGCTAAGTAGGGTTTACCTATTAAAAAGTTATAGGCAACCAACTTGTAACATGTACTCGGAAAAGGAAAATTTCGTACAAATTCAGTAGAAAATCGTATACTACTGCCTACTCAAGCTTCAAAAAATTGCGCACAGACTAGAAAAAAACCATCCCGCGTGTTATATATCATCTACTCACTAAAATTATCTAAAACGGCTAGATTTTTCCCAGAACGTCGCCGGAATACTAAATCTAATTCTGCAGACTGGGATTCCAGAAATCGACTGCACTTTAACTGTCGTGAACCACCGATTGTTTTATTTTCTCATCTGTACAAAATAAACCTAGTCCACATCCCTACTGTTTCGTTCTCTCAGGTACCTATCTATACCAATGATTAACACCCTCTCACCTGAGGGATTCCACCAATGTATTTGTTTTAAAGCTCTGTTTTGATCCATTGATACGGTGTTTGTATTTGTGTTGTACTTTTACGCAACCCTTGTTGTTTAACAAGGGATTACGATGTTTTACAGTAATTGAGTTATTTGGAAAAGCAGTCATTTATATAAAGACAAACGACTCACATTACTACGTAAGCACAGAATTAATAAAAGTATTACATAAGGCAAAATTAAATAAATAATGATCGGCCAAGTGCGAATCGGATTCGCACTCTAATGGTTCCGTACCATTATCTGTAAAAAATCGCGTTTGTTGTATGGGAGCCCCCCTTAAATATTTATTTTATTTTGTTTTTAGTATTTGTTGTTATAGCGGCAACAGAAATACATAATTTGTGAAAATTTCAACTGTCTAGCTATCGCGGTTCTTAAGATACAGCCTGGTGACAGACAGACGGACAGACATCGAAGTCTCAGTAATAGGGTACCTTTTATTATGAGGCGGTCCCGCCAAAGACTTGGTATTCTTAAATATAGAATATCTAACAAATAGTGTAACGATGTTGCAATAAGCACCATCCTTCATGCTCTTGCCCACCTCCTTTTTATCATTTCATTATTTTCAAATTTCATTCCTAAATTTAATTGTTAATTCCAGACATTCCTTGCTCATCATTTTTGACTCATTCCACTTTCACTTTTGTTACAAATAACATATCTCAGCAATTGTAATTTCGTATAATAGTTATATTGTATGATAAATATATTTATTCTCTTGTTCTATAAGTCTCTTGCTCTCCGGCCTCTATAAATTTCATGTGGGAGCACACCTTGCTAGCTGGGACAGGTGGAGTTCTCATATATTGTGCTAAGTAAGTAAGTAAGTGTCTAAGGGGTAATACTTGTAACGCTACTTTAAATCCAGAGCGAAACGAAGGATCCCACAGTTGAATCACGAGCGTAGCGATTGATTCTACGATGGAATCCTGAGTGAAACAAGGGTTTCATGTTTATCGCCCAAAGTAAAAATATTACCGTCCCCGAGTAGTTGCACACTCTACTTAAACAGAATATAAAGGAAAGTAGTACATCTACAATACCTAATCAGAGTTCAACTGACAGATATTTTGGAGTCGATTTCATTCAAAAAATACTAAGAAATATTTTTTAAAGGGCACCTATATAAAATATAGGGATAAAGTTTGTGTGATCCTTTATATCTTTTTATTTTTATATGTGAACTTGATTCTATCAGCTAAAACTAACGAAAAAGCATTCATATTTACGCAAATAATTACATATAATCTAAAACTTCTGTAATGAATGTAATAGACATATAGAATGTAAATATACTTATCTATTTTTTCTAAGCAAAGAACATAACTCTTTTTTACCTACATTCATCCATGTTGACGACAATAAGTATTCCTAATTTTTTTTGAATAACGACACCTGTATCCGTGACTTATTATTCTAAAACTAATTTTTTTTTGTTTGCTGGACTGCAATCATCTTTTTTTTCTATTATTTATATCTTTTAGGATGAGAATATAGTTTTTGTACATGAGATGAAAAGTAATTTTTCGGACTGTAGAGGCCGATTGCCTATTTTTTCTATTATTTAATTTTACGAACCAAACGTTTTATTCTCCGATTTCTTTTTACCAATTGAACATTTAATTAAAAGATTTTTCCTCATAATCATGAATCTATTACAGTATTACAGAGAAATATTGACCATCATAGACTACCTACTATTAGGCATGTTACAAGAATAAAATCCATAAGAAACAAAGTCATATGAAGTATCAATCGCCTGTAAAAATATTACGTCTTAAACTAAAGGCTAGCTCAATATTGACAATAAAGTCCAATATTTGTTTATAGTGTACGAAGCGGAGCGCCTGCGGCGACGCAGAAATATTGTATGTTTATCCGTCTCGTTGCTATTCAGTCTTTTCAGGCGCTATAACACGTTCACTTCGGGAAAACACAAAGTGTGTGTTTTGCAAAAAAGGAAAACACATACGGTGTGTTTTTCCGCAGTAATAAATTGCCTTGTAAATACACTCCTTGTTGGAGAAGAGTAAAGCACTCTTTGGTGTATTAAGCTTTTTAGTTTCATTTGTTTGTTTTGTTTTTGTAAATGATATGCGTGTGTATGATAGAACGAGAATATATGACCAGCTATTTTAAGTCAAGCCTAATATTTACTTGTGAAGCTATTCAAAGTTAAAGTACTTTAAAAATAAATGTAAATTTTTCGATATGAAAATTAGAGTAATTCAGTAATTCGTCCCATGTACCTACGGCCCATTTGGGACGAAACGCAGAAAATCAAAATTAATCAAAATTTCATTCTGCAATTCGTCCCATTCTTTTTTTGTATGGAAATTTAAACCTTATTAACGCTTGGTACAGTCAGTAAGACAAGAATTAAGATAAATGTATATTTCGTTACAATTGTTACATTTTTAAACAAGGGACGAATTGCAGAATGAAATTTTAATTAATTTTGATTTTCTGCGTTTCGTCCCAAATGGGCCGTAGGTACATGGGACGAATTACTGAATTACTCAAAAATTATACGACAGCCGTCCGATAGCGCTGTCCTATTTCAATGTCAAGTCAAATTGGACTTTATCATCATTTCGTAGCACTCAATGTAGCTTAACACTGCAACACGTAGCTTTGTGCGCATGTCATGCCGCTGTCCTATTTAAAAATATATATGTTTGCTTTTGAAAATTCCTTAGTAAGAGTTTTTAAACAAGTAATTACTTATTTAAAATAACCAGCATTACTTTGCTGGTGACCTTTGAGTTCGTGCCTCACGATTTAACGACTAAAAACTACTAAAAATAAATTTTATTAAATTTGTGTAAAATTTTCCTGAGTACATTTTATTATTTGGTTGACTAACCCAACTTAGATCTTACAAAAAATTGCATAAAGGTTCTCTAAATTGAGAAAGTACCACAGTTGTGCGACAAACCGTTTGAAACAGTTCACAAACTCACTATATTTTGGAATGACCTATTCAACGATACCTAACCCACATTCAGGGTTAGTCGAGAAAAAAATTGATTCCCGCTTCACATGTATGGGATGTGAGCTACCCTTACACATATCTTAGGTAAACCTTCTTACCAGTTGTGTAAAACTACGAAAAAATAAGGAAAGAGTATACAATTTACGAGTCTTTGATGCCCTCCGCCCTCAACTTCCTGTTTCTTCACATAATCAAATTCAATATACATATTACATATAAACTCACTGTATATTCTTAGCTTAGATGTTTTCCTTGATCGCAAAGTTCTTTTAACTTCTCAAACAAGAAATGAGCAACTAAATATAAGGATTATTTTGAGTGGGTACCTCGTATTTTTTTCATTTATTCACAAGTCGAATACAGGGCAGAAGTGGCGCCTGTGCTCATTTTTGTATGTACTTATTTTATATTAATCATATAAAATTAAAATCCACTATACACTATACTTATATTTTTAAATTAAGAAAATAATGTCATAGATTTCGAAAGGTTGCACAATAATAATATATTATGCAATTAGTGAATAAAAGACGGATTTAATTCGAGGGCCATAGATGAATCACGAACAAGTGAAAGATTCTAACGTTTGAATCACGACCGCAGGGAGTGGCTCAGGAATACTAGAATCCTGAGCGACGCGAGTGATTCACGGCCCGCGATATAAATCCGTTTTATTCAAGAGTTGCATACTATACTTTATACCATTACTACGAGAAAAAGAGAGATTTAAGCGAAAATAGAAATTTAATGAAGATAAAACCGGTCAAGGGCGATTAGGACTCGTACGAACGTTTACGATTTATTTCAAACCAATTTTCGATGGAATTTTGCATGGTAATAAACATTATACATATTTTTTAGTTTTATCATTCTCTTATTTTAGAAGTTACCCCAATTTCATTTGAAGACCTATCCATAGATACCCAACACGTATGGGATTGATGAAAAAAATATTTGATTTTCAGTTCTAAGTATGGGGAAACCACTTTTTTTATCTTTTTTTATATGAAAATCTTAATGCGGTTCCCAGAATATATACTTACCAAGTTTTAATAGTATAGTTCTTATAATTTCGGAAAAAAGTGACTGTGACATGACGAATCCATATGGGTTCCGTTTTTTCCATTTGGCTACGGAACCCTAAAATGAAATTTAAATTAATTAAAGTCCACATTAAAATTGGAACTATTACTAAAATTTTAAGTGATAACTGTTCTGAATTCAAACATCAATTCAATGCATTTTATTCACTGTTTTCAGTAAATAAAATAATCTTTTTAGAGGGGGAATGGTATAAAAGCTTTTCCAATAATACTTCTGAAAAATTCGTGTTTCTGTTTGACCGGCTGTCTAAAGTATAAACCATCTTCATGAATTTATTTTAGCGTTTCTGCTTAGCAGTGTTTTTTCCGTAACGCTAGTAGTTTATAGCTCTCTTGAAAGATGGCGTGACCATCACAAAGATAGATCCAGTCCATCCAACTTCACCAAAAACTGTAATTTAGAGCCGCCACGATAGTGGAGAGAAATGGACGCCATTTGTAATAATTGTGCAGATAGCGTCCGTGCGGCAAGTGTTTTTAACCCCTGACAAAAAAGAGGGGTGTTAAAAGTTTGATTCCAAAGTCTGTCTGTCTGTGTTTTTATGTGAAAGCTAGTTTAATTGCGTTGGTTATTAGTTATGTGTGATGAAAATCAAAAGTTATTGAGGGTAAACGCTTGAAAGTCAGGGCTTTCCCTAGCAAAAAACCACTTTGAAAGATCCATCGTTTCAAACGCTACAATGCCACAGACAGACAGACCGACAGTGACAAACTTATAATACCCCTCTTTTTTGTCGGGGGTTAAAATACGGACTAACTCTTATTACTTCGTTTTAAATATTATTCACCCAAGCTCAGAGGTAAAGTTGCGCCTAGTTCAAGAGGATCGAACGCGTGCCTCACTTTTAGCCTAACCGCTTGGCCACCCACCGCTTCAAAGGCGTGATAGTGTGAGTATATTTATATTCCTAAAAAAGTTGAAAGGGCCATTGTAATAAGATCATGAAAACAATACTGCTGTGTTTTGTAATTTCGACACAAACCGTTTGTGTGTTTGTGTGAGAGAGTTTGGTAAACTCACACAAAGAGTTTCACATTACAAGTTGCGGCAGTAATTTAATTCCGGAATTTGCAACAATGACTGGCTTGTAAAACTCGCTAATGTGAGTTGAGCCTTTGTTAACCGTCTTCAAACTTAGGAGGTTCTCGATCCGTTTGTATTTTCTATTTTATCTTGAAAATCTTAATCACAATAATAAGCGATGCGACTTGCAACCCGATTACTATTATTTTTTTCATCGTCACACCCACCACCATCATGCTAAAAGTGGCCTTTGCGTTTGTCAAGCAAGTTTGTTTGCCAGACAAATTTTTAAAAAAACCTACTTTCAAGCATTAACCCTAAATAGTTTTTGAACGTCTGAATCGATTTTTATCAAACTGTATAGTAGGTGCCCAAAAGAAAGAGGGAATTTTTTAATCCATAGATTTGTTTAGAGATTGCTTACCTACAGCTAAAGCGCAATGAAACAGAGGGCATGCAGAGGGCGGACATTGCCCGAATTCCTTTATACATTATGTACAATATAACATCTAGTGGCGGCTATTCGAATCACTTATTAACATATGCTTAAAGCATCGAAGGCATTGGTACAATATTCGATACTAGGGTATATAATGCAATGCTAGCCATATAGATGGCGCTTGTGTTAAAAATAAACATGAATGAGCTGAATCACCTCAAAAAAACTTGCTTTCACGTAAAAAAAACACATTGAAGTCGATAATTCCGTTCGAGAGCTACGATGCCTCAGACAGACATTCAGACGTTGGCGCCAAACATATAATTCTCCTCTTTTTGTGTCAGAGGTTTAAATGAGAGGATTTGCCTAAAATCACAACAATCGGCAGGCGGTTTGGTGATCGTAGAAGGTGGTATAAACACAGAATACGTATAATATGTATAAATAAAAGTTTTATAAATAAATATATAGGGACAAATTACACTAATTGAGCTAGCCCCAATGTAAGTTCGAGACTTGTGATATGGGATACTAACGTTTTATCACAGAGAATGCTGCTAAAACCGTAGAATTTTAAGCTCAGCAAAATTTTACGTTTCGACTTTGTTACAAGACCGGCATGGAATAATAGATCTTTACATAAACGAACTAAATATTCCTCCATTACCGACACCAGCCCTCAACAGGTATTACATTTACATAATCTGGGCTTACTCGGCCGCTTTTATGGTGAAGTTATGATATTTCGATAAACCGCTAATTGGCAATCAATGTCGTTAAAATGGATTAGAAAACAACGACAACGATACCGAGATTATTGTATATTAAAAAAAACCCTTTTAGTTGAAAGTCTGTATTAAAAGGGAATTAAAAAAAATCTTAAGAATATATCTATTCAAATCAGTGACAGAAGAAAGTATCTATATATTTTGAATAAACGTTTAAGGGGGGATACTTAAATTTTTCGGGGTCCAGTGCTGCCCTCATTTAAAATAAATTATTTGAAGGGAAACAAAGATATGATTAAAAATTTTGGTCTCTTACGGCCCTTACTATTTTATGAACTACTGTTTACAGTTCAGTGAGAAGTTGAAAGTTTCTTAGCACGTTTGCGAAAAACGGCCACTTTTAGCAAAGGTGAGATATTTAATATAGTATATTCTTTGTTCATCATCATGGTCGTCCGCTTTCAGGGAACCACTGCTGGGCATGGCTCCTTCTGTCTCGAAATCACTCGTCCTTCAAAAATCTGAAATGGGATAAACACAGGAAATCTAGCAGCTTCAGCAATATACTGAAAGTTCCGACCATAAATAAATCACGCCGGCGTGTGAGCTGAATGTGTAATGGAGTGTCGGACGGCTAGTGTGAAAATTTAAAACGCATGTTCTTATAAGGGGTGAACATGTACTTTCCTTCTTTTTTCTTTACAGCCTATTACTAGTCCGCTGGTGGACTAAGTATCCTACTCATGTAGGGAGAATTGGCTCATAATCATCTTGCTGGACTGTGGCTAGTGGGTTGCTTGGTAATCAGCTGATTGCAGCAGATGATACCACAACCCGATGATATCATCATATCATATTTTCTTAAATTTTATTGAGCTTGTTTAGTCAAACTCTCTGTCGACCTGTAGGAAATAAATACCATATACAATAAATACATTTTTCACTGACGTTAAACCTCGCATCCTGCCATTTAACACTCGCGGTCTTATGGCTGAACATATACGCCCGATGATAAATATAAATCATATTTCGTAATGTCATCATCATCAATGTATAATTTATTTCCGCTTTGACAGTAATGTCACGTGTAATCCACTAAAGACCGTATCCATTCCAAGCCTAGAACTACAGCCGGCCTATTAATGATTCAACTCACCACAAGGACTCCGCCATCTTTTATTTATGCCTCCGTAGCTCGAGCCTAGATTTGCACATATTTCATTCAAATCAGGTCGAATGAAAGTGCTTTTTGGCCGCAAACGTCTTGAAATCTTTTACACGCCGCCGTCTGATATTTTATTTACATTTGACTTTTTGTATCGATGTGCGTTGGGATTTAGATATTTTGCTAAAGTATCAAAGTTTTTAGATGCTTTTAATTTGTCAGTTTATTCTTGGAGAGTGCTGCGAATAACTTGTAAATACATTATGGTATTAGCTTTTAAAGCCACGAGAACACGTGTATGTCACATCTGTTCCAACTGCTATATTATTTCGTGCTCATATTACTACAGTGTTCAATAAAAAGATGAGAATGAGTATGGCGCAATTATTATTTATTCAATGTTATCTTTTATTCGACGTTGTCTACCTTTCAGGTCTACACACTTTGTTTATCTTTTTTCTAAAGCTAAAATTCCCTTTCTCTAAATCTCCTTCTTGATCCCTTAAAAATCGTGTACGGCGGCGACTACTGCCTGTGTCATCAATGTGATCATCTTTAAATTTCTAGCCCCTTAGATGTTCCTTTATCCGCGGAAACTGGTCTGGTAAATATGGAAGCTATTCCATCAATTCGAAGCCAGCTTCTTAAATTGCAGCCATCGTAACGTTCGTAATTCTCGGCTTGTGCGCGACCGCGAAAGTGTTATCTTGGTTATACAAAACAACTTTAGCGAGTTTGCCACGCCATTTCTTGCGTAGTTCTTCACGCAACATAGTTAACTGTCCTGCGTACAAAATCCCTGTGATAGTAGCTCCATGAATATGGAGTAATAATTGTATTTGTCGTATATAATATTATGGACAATTTCTATCGAAATGTTTACTTCAGCTATAAAACAAATAGTAACACGACGATCCGCCAAAACAATCTTTTTAACATTTTTAACGCATCGAAGTAGTTTGGTTGCAAGGGTCTTTTATTTAAAAAAAAAAAAAAACAAAATAGAATTGATTGCTTTTTTATTATCATCATATCTAATGTCTGGGCTATGCCTTCCAGTATTTGTTTTTATGTATTCTGTGATGTTATTTTTGTTTCTTCTCGCCCATCATCAATTAATTACGCTAAAACTTGCCCTTGGTTCTGGCGGTGCTGGACTCAAATGCTTTATCTGCCCCATTAGGGAAAAGGACGTGATAGTGTATTTTTATAGGACTCAAGAATTAACACGTCATAGTATCATCACCTCAGTATAATTTGATCAGCTAATGACAAAATCGCGTGTCGGTTTCTTTGTAAAACAAATCATAGACACTGCTTTGCGCAGGCGCCGTGACCTGGCCAGGTGGCCAATTATTAAAAATTCAAAATGCAAATGTTTATTCAGTAATTAGACCTTTGTAGGCACTTTTAAAATTTATTTTATTTTTTAACTAGCTGATGCCCGCGACTTCGTTCGCGTGGACTTTATGACTCCGGCGTATAAATATGCTCATCAGGCTGAACAACTTTTACTAATGCGTCATTAATGTTTATTTCTAACAGTTTAGCTGGACCATTATGTTTCTGAATCAGGTGTTCCAGACCTTCGATTTTTATATCTCAACAAAAAATGCTCATCAGGCTGAACAACTTTTCAATTATAGCTTATATTTGTTGCTCAGGCTTAACAGATATATAAAAAAAAGTTTCATTCGAATCCGTTCAGTATTTCCGGAGATTAGCGTGTACAAACAGACAAACGGACAGATAAACAGATTTTTTTTTAATTCTTACTATAAATACAATTTTTTTTTCGAAATATATTCAATGTACAGATACAGCTTTTCTGTTTCATTATAAATGTCTAGATAGATATAGATAGTAGAAATAAAATCGCCAATAGAAAAATGTTCTTTAAACTTTAAATGAAGATAACTTTTTATCTGACATCAGATTTCGATGAAACAAAGCCTATATGTTGCTCAGGGATGAGCTTAATCTTTTAGTGAAATCAGCATAAAAATCCCATCAGTAGTTTTAAAGATAAGCGAATACATACAGACAGACAGACAAAAAAATCAAAAAAGTCTTTTTGGTGTTCTGTTACTCTTGTTAATTTTATCAAATGTATAGACACGCGGTTCCTACTGTTTTATTATATGTATTGATATATTGATTAAGAACATTAACAGCAACAATAAAATTGTATACAGTTCAATATAATATAGAATAGTAGTTCAGTGCAGTTCAAAATATATAAAGTTCAACAATATTGAAAGGTTCAAAATGTTGGATCAAATGATCAACATTCAAATCAAAAACGACCCTCCTACATACAAGCCATTCAATACCTACAGTAAAAAACTCGAGTGCCATCCCACACGGCGATATCTATTCACCCTTATTACGGCAAAACTCCCAAAATCCCTCAAAAGCTCGCGAAAGCACCCATTGACCCTCGTAAGCTTTATTATGATACTTTTTAATATCCCGCACTTTGCAATCTTCGTATTAAAACGTTCGATACGTTATGAGTTTTTTAATGGAGTGTGGGTACTGGGGATTGAGGACTAGTGTTGGGCTGGACTTGAGTCCTTTCAGACTTGAGTCCTTTGAGACTCTATAAACTGAGTTTTTGATAACTCAAATGTCAACAATAGAAAGAAAGAAAGCATTCGGTGCAAAATAGGTGTTACAAAATCCATAACTATTTTTACTTAATTTTGTCTTTTAAACCAATGTTTCTTTATATCATTTATATCAAGACTTATTTTGATTTTAATACCCACTTACATACTAGTAGACTGACCGACGCTTTGTTTTCAATATTTCTCTCATTTCTATAGTAATAGGAAGAATAAAATCTGTCGAAATGATCAAAATATCTGGCTCACGCGCTTTGTTTTTGTCGCGAGCATTATGGTACTTTTGGGCCAGGTATAAACCCTTTTATACTAATTTAATTTAAAATACTTATGACGAAGCATTTTGCAAATTCATTTCTGTAAACATTTGACTGACATGACCGTGTCAAGGATTACTCAGACAGGACCTTTACTATAAAAGCAACATGACATACGTAAGTAGCTACTTGCCCGCGTTTGCAGTAGAACGCTACAATCGGACGGCGCGTAAGGGACCTGGTCTCTTCGGCTGTGTTTTAAAAAATTAAGGGTCAGAGACTCCAGTCTTGCCCAACACTAATGGGGACCCTGTGAAGTATATTGACCTTCGACAACAATGGTTGTGTGTTGAGTGTAACCCGCTGAATTTTTTTTACGGTGCCAGTGAATGTACGAATTGTGTTTGAAATCGGAATATTAAAGATACTGGAAAAAAGCTGGTTGAATTTAACGAAATTTTTATTTTCTAGTTTTAACTTGAATCACAGTTTGTGTGCTTCGAAAAATAATATTATTATAAGAAAATGTCAAATGTTTATGTTTGTATGTATTTGATTTTTGTTTCCTTTTCCTTCTAACATGCTCTAAGTTTTCTCATGAGATACCTACTAACTTAACAGCAAAACGATATTTTATAATAAATACATACTTATAATATACTTTTATATAATACTAATACATACTTATATAATATTTTTATAACAATTTGAAAAATACCATTTTCCAGCTTGTTATTCATTTTCCAAGCATTTTCCAAGCTGGGAGTCGAGCCCCAGAACCTCTGGAGTGGCGGACTAGCACGTCCAACCATCACGCCACAGAGGTCGTCAAGTAATATAAAATACAAGTTAATAAAAGCCTGCATAAAGGTATATAAGTATGTATAAGCCCGTTAGCTTTTCCTTTGTAATTGACTCCTAACTCGTAGTCGGAGTGACACCAATTACGTCACAAAAAGGATCCATTACGGTGATTACCAAAGAGTTTGCTCGCTCGTTACACGGGTATTACAAGGAAGAGGACTAAGTGGACCTAATGTATATTATCATTGAGATCAACTACATCTAAAGACTTTTCCACAGAATAATTTAATAGTACCAAGGTACAGAAAAAACATTCTTGGGTAGGAAACTTGCTAAATTAAACCCTCATAGCAACGTAAGTTCTCATTTAGTTTGCACGCCGTGCAAACGACCTTTACTTATTGAGTGTAATCGCTGAATATTTTGCAGTGCGTCAGGGATGTTTGTTGAAGCGCATGTGGGTGGACTGCTTCTATGCAACCATTCTCATCTCTGGCGGGCAGGCTTTGAATCATAGTGCCAACAACATCCTAAAAAGTTAAGCAAATAGACTTGATTTCGAGCATGTAAAATATACTGAAAAACAAAGACAAAGACCTCTTGACCACACTGGTTTTGTATACTAACACTACTTTTTAGGGTTCCGTACCCAAAGGTTAAAAATGGACCCTATTACTAAGACTTTTCTGTCCGTCTGTCTGTATGGCTGTCATTAGGCTTTCTCTCACGAACCGTGATATCTAGACGGTTGAAATTTTCACAAATTATGTATTTCTGTTTTCGCTATAATAACAAATACTATAAAGTTAAAGAGTCATACAAGAAAAGTGTTTTTTACTGTTTTTTTTTATTATACTATTTTTAGGTACTTACAAAAAAATGTAATATGATCCTGGTTGGTCAAAATATTTTATTAATTTGTTTTTAAAAGTCTAGCAAGAACCGGCGCGGTTAAAACTTGTATAGCGAGCGGGTATCACTAACACAAGCATATATATCCATGCCTAAATGTAATTCCCATCGACATTCAGAAAAAATGAAAACCTTAGTACTGAATAAACTATTTTGAATTTTTAAATAAAATAAAAAACTAGAAGTCGGAAGAAATACTAACGCAAACATATTTTTTCATTATGTCTAAGACAAAAGTAAAAGCCGGTCGAATATAGGCGATGCGTCTAGCAACCCATCACTATTCTCATTATTATTTGCTTCACGCTAAAAGTGGCTTTTAAGTCTTACAGTCCTAGGCTTTGTCTACCATGTTAGGGATAAAGACGTAATATTATCAGTCAAATAGGCGTACGTCTGGACTCTCTTGCCATCGGTGGTTGAATTACCGTAGCTAATGGACAGCACTGCCCGATCTTTTTAGATCTGTTTTTTTAAGCCTATAGGTCTCTTATTGTTGACACTGAACCACTTTCCGAAATTAACTTATACTGAAATACAATTTTTAAATTATAGCAAATTACGTGACTGGTGCGATTTGTAAGGGGGTGCAAAAAATCTTATTTCCGTATACATTCATTGGAGAAAGATATTTAAAAACACAGAGGTAGAACTTTCTTTAAAATATATGTTACGTTACATGTAAAAACCTTGTATTCAAAAGATCTGGCTTCTCGTATAAGAATAATAATAATGAATCGCCTTAAATTGAGTACAACCTCACAAAATGTGACATTCAACAAAGATTAAACGGTAATTTAGACGGTAATTAGTTAAAAGTTAATTATGAGCTTCAAAACCGAAATAATCATGACTTAAAAGAAATTTTACGTCAAGAAATAATTGCGGCTGGCAACACCGAACTTGGTAGAATTTCTTTCCGATTCCGTCTCTTGGGCACAAACTTCACTTTAGAGTAGCTATGTGCCACGTGTATGTACTAACAAAGTTTGTCTTGAAATATTCAGGTATTTTATGTCAGTTTTGCCACTTAGGAAACTAAATAGTGTTTTGTTCAGCTAATGTTATTTGTTAACGGCGAAAAAGATCTTTGTTAGTATTTTTTGTTTTTATATTTTAAATCAATGTTTATTTCATTGTATTCTTTGCCTTTTCAATTGTAGTAAGGTAGGAGGCGCCGTAGAAATTTCGTCTAGCGAAAGCTTAGCGAGCTGTAATTAAATTAAGTATCTAGGTGTATGTAGGGTTACCATTAAGGAATTTGAAAAATCCTGGCAAAAAGCCGGACATTTCGATAAAAGTCCGGACTTTTTTTAAAGGTTTACGTAAATTAATCAAACTTAACGCATGTTTGATTATTTCACGTAAAACTATTTTTGCTTTGATTTGATTGAAGAAAATATGTTTGAACTATTTGATTGTTTGCAAATTTCACAGTAGAAGATATACAATGTCCTTTTTAATTAAGTACAAATATTTTAAGGGGTGGTTCAGTCCATCATTTTGAACAACATTTCCCAATAAATGTATATCGAAATACGAAAAAAAATTTTCAGCTTCTCATACAAACTGAACTAGTCACGTGATATCAGTACTATGGAAAATGAAAATATTTTTTTCATATTTCGATATACATTCATTAGGAATAGTTGTTAGGTATGATGGACTGAATCACCCCTTAAAATATTTGTACTTAATTAAAAAGGACATTGTATTGTTAAAGAAGATTTTATATTTATTTTCGATAAATGAGAAGTTTGTTGTTGATTAAAGACTATTATTACCCATATTTCATAAATCCGGACAAATCAAAGGGCCGGACAAAGTCCGGACCAGGGTCTAAAAGTCCGGACATGTCCGGACTAATCCGGACGAATGGTAACCCTAGGTGTATGACAGTTATTAGGTAAAACCATTTTATCGTATTAAATTATTTAAGGTGGAGCATATTTTTTGTTGAACCTGTATTCTCCATTAACAGTTAAATAATTAGAAAATATTATTTTTATTAAAGAACTGTTAATATCCGAAAAAATACATTTTGGCAGAATTTCTTGACACTGGCTATACTAATCGCAGTGACGTCATCAATACGACATGGCCGGTATTTTCAACCAGTAACTATAAATGCGGTTGGTCGAGCGGTCTTGCAGTCCGCTTTACACACATCGCGTTGTCACGAGTCACGGGTTCGATTCTTGCTGCGCATTGCTAGATGTTTTAGACATATACTTGTACTGCTTGTCTATGCATGCTGCACAGAGGCCTGGCTATCATAGTCAGTTCATCTGCAACATCATGCTATATCAAAGGAAGAAAATTTACATGAACTTCATCTAAGAAAGTCGTGTTGTGTACACTTCCTACAATTTTTGTTTCCGCACCAAATTTTTTTCTTATGGTTCCGTATCCAAAGGCTCCACAGTTCGTTTGTCTGTCTGTCACCAGGCTGACTTTCATGAACAATGATAGCTAGACAATAAAAAAAATGTATTTCTGTTGCCGTTATAACAAAACATCCTAGAAAATAGAATAAAAAAAAATATTTAAGTGGAGCTTCCACGCAAAAAACGTGACGCAGAAAATGATTTCTAGAATTGCTAATAAAACAAATACGAAAACCGATATGTAACTAAAAATCGAAGCCACTGCCATAGAATATTTTAAAAAAATACCAGCAGCTTTAAAAGTTAGTAGTTAGAACCTAATTTTAATAAATTCCAAAATTAAAATTCTATTTGTATTTCAGCTAAAGCTACTAAGTACTTATTACTTTTTGCTAATAAATTTTACGCATTCATTGGTCCATTGGAATCATTCGATGAAAAGAAAGGCAAAAAAGGATGTTTATGGAGGAAGTAAAGGAAAAGGCAGAAGGCGTGTCGTATAGGGGAGTCAAGTATTTGGCTAAGATTAGGAGGCATGGCAAAATCTCCACTGACAAGAACGTGGTTCTTAAATTATACTGAAGATGATTGATGATTAAAACGTTTCTCGGAACAAAAACGAGAATTTAACTGAAATTTTGAGCAGAAATACGGTGTGCACCTACTAGTATGAGCTCGATAGACATTCACGTGAACGCTTCAGTAAAAACGATAGCAAACGCGATATTTACGTTATAAAAGTAGTTATTTATTAGTCATCGCGCAAATTGGTGTCCAACAAATTACGAATACAGTTGTTTTACAAGTCTCATGCTTCAATAAATACGACGGGAAATACGTTATTCTCTATTTGTTTTTATTATCATATCAAAAGAGTAAATATTCCGAAACTGAGTACCTACAACAAGATTTTAACTATTCTGTTTTTGGTGGGTGTAGTAAAATTAAACGTTACCTCTGGGTTTTGCAGTCCTTTGCTATGTCTACCCTGTTGGAGATAAAGATGTGATAGTACCGGTACTGGTAACCTACTTTACCTTTGTATGTCTTTAATAAAAAAATTAAATTAATTCTAAATATACGGGTAAAGGGCCGGCCCAGGTATTTCGTTGGCCCATTGTACGTTGGGAATCAATTTTCTAAAATTGCTGATTTAGATGCATTTCAGATGCTGACTTTATATACAAGCATCTTTTTTCAAAAATATCGTTAAACTCGACTATATTAGAGGCTATACAACGATCCGACCCACGACGCCACCACCAGATTGGACACTATAGTGAACATGAACAGCCCGATCACGCAGACCTTGTCAAAAGGAAATATTAGAATGTTGGTCACATATTGATCGCAGAGCAAATAAGGTAGTAATGGTTACAGAAAATATAGCTGTATGTTTTATTTCTGGAGTTTAATGGAAAATTTGTAGGAAGTGTCCACGTGTTTTTATCTTTGAGTAAGCTTTATTCAACAAAACTTTTTTAACATGTTTTTTAAATTTTGTCTTAAATTCAGCATAGAGGATTCACGGACTTTATCGTGATAAAAAATATGTCTCCCGAGCACTTTCCTGTCTCGTTTCATTGACCGGCAGCGCCATCTGAATTATTTATGCACTAAAGTACTAGTCGTGTCGCCCGTACCCGCCCGTCTCGCCCCCTGACGCCATTTTAACGCCCCGTAACGGAATTTTTAAGGTTGGTCATAGACTTATAAATTACTAAAGCAGTCACATTAAATGTCTATGTGTTTGACTTTCTCTCCTGTTCTTTTGTTGGTATTATTGTGTTTCATTGGTTGTAAGTATAGCTTTATATTTTTTTATTTACATTAAAGTAAATGTACATTTTATATTCACAAGTTAACCAACATTGTATTTTAATGACAGTAATTAAATCACAGATTAACAGTTAATTGCTATTTAAAGTTATGTTCCCGACTGGATTGGTTTATATATTGATAAGTCTATGATGCCAGGTAATGGCCATGCCCTTCAGTCTTGTCACTTCTTGCGCTAAAAAGATGTCGCCGCTCTGAAATAGGAGATGACTGTAAGTTAATATCCCGTTTGGAGAAAAATACTCTGGAATCTAATATTCGTTGCAGCGAAATGTGCTTTGTTGTGCCTTTGAATTTTTATTTAATTTGACTTAACATTTTACAAAAATGTTTAGGATATTTTAACTTGACCTTAAAAAGAATTAGTCCTGGTTTATATGTAAGTAGTATTTTTACTAATAGCGCTTTTTTTACTTTTTTTCTCCTGGTATTTTAGAGTAAGTACGCAATAGATTGTAGCACTAAACGTTTGCTATTATTTTCACGTAGGCGTATTTATTAGGTACTAGCCGAAGCCCGCGACTTCGTTCACCAGACTTTGTATCTGAAAAATGCGAATCAGGCTTAATAACTTTGGCTAAGGGTCATTTTTATATTTCTTACAGTTTAGCTGGACTATTATAGTTCTGCATCAGGTGTTTTCCAAAATCATTTATACCCTATATGTTGGCCAGGCTTAACAGCTATATAACAGAAAAAGTTTCATTCAAATCCGTCCAGTATTTCCGATGATTAGCGTGTACAAACAAACAGATAAACAGACAGACATTTTTTTGGAATTTTTACTCTATTACTATGTCCCCATCGCCCCCAATATTTTTTTTGAAAATATATTCAATGTACAGACTCACTTTTTTTTACTGTTTTACATGTATAGAATATAGATTTGTGCAGACTACGAGCAGAAAGAACATTTTGGGTCTTGAGACTCAAAGTGACATGGTAGTTGTATATCGCCAACATTTTAGATACATAAAGAGACGGACTCCAATCGGACAGACCGACTGCCGATTGCCAAATTGAAAATCGCTGAGTCGCACTTTTATGTTATTGCCCGCTGTTTGACTTGTACTGCGACCCTTCTTTTTATTTGCACATGGTTCTCGTCATTCGGTTGGAGAAAAACTAGCAAAGATTTCTGCTTGACATTCCTCAATTTTATTTCAGATGAGCTAGTTTTCATATGAAAGCCGTGACGTCTTCGGCCTAGAATAGGACCATTTCTTCCTGTGTGGATCTTTAGAGGCAAGTAAACGACAAAGCACAACTGTGCTTGGTTTATCAATGCTACAACTGTATTTCTATGAAGTGCTGACGTCGGACGGGGGCAGGTCGCACAAATGCATTTTTAAACAGTTGACGTCAGGCAGGCGGCTGGTCGTAAAACTAACAAAATCATTTAAACTGTTCCAGCTATTTCTTCTTGATTTAGCATGGTCGGCATCCTTCAGGGACTATTGACATGCATATTTTATTTGAAGAAAAAAAAATAGGGAAAGGGCAGCCCGGGCTGCGAAACAGCACAGCTGGGGACGCGTACTAAGTTGAAAAAGAACTCGCATCAACTTTGGGTTTATATGTTATAATCCCTGACTCTATCACGAAAGGAATAAAGACGTATAGTGTAAGTGAATGTTAAAATTGCTTCATTAATGAAACCCAATGTGAAACGGTAACACATTACCCCTATTTACCCGAACATAAACAACTTTTCTTGACAGTTCGGTCAGAAATACTGCAAATAGCGACAATAAAGTTGCTAAGTGATCGCCCACGGGTTTGTTCGCTACGAATGTGAGGTCGGGGGCGGAATGCAAATATGGAGGATGGATTCCGAATTCGAAATCAGTATATTTTACGAGATCGAACATTGTTACATCGAATTCGATAATTCTGATGATTCGATGTAGTCTTACCATTAATTCAATATCAATAGTGTCGTGGTCGTGCGATAGAAAGTTCAAGCAAACAGGGCCGCCTAAGATAATGTGGAGAAAGAAATAAGGTCGAAATGTGTCATCCATCCGTTGCCATACATAAATAATATATATACATATATATACATTCGAATTAATTACCTCCTCCTTTTTAAAGTTGGTTAAAACAAAAACATCATCCTTGGCTTCAAAGCAACATCGAACGCTACCACGAACGCGCCAGGATGCGGAGAGGGGAAGCGAGTGGGTTAAGGGATTACACGCGTTAACTTTCCCTTCAAAGGTAAACAAAAGAACCCAAAATCTAGTTTACACGTTTTTGTTTGAATTTTCAGCAGCAATTTAAATCTGAAAAAGTTTCATTTGTACCCGTCCAAACCGTTCATCTCGACGGGTCTCAAAGGCTCGTAACAAGGTCTTTCCCGCCCTTTGATTCCGTTATGAAATATAACCCTTTGTCACGGAACAACAAGAAGACAGATGTATCTCTCTAGTTTTGTACAACATACAAGAACAGTTTTGTATCCACCATTCACTTGTATTTTGGGCTGAAAGCATAGAAAAAGAGCTGTTAGTGTTTTTGATTGGCTTTCCAATTCATGCTAAGGGTCTGATTACTAAAGGCGTTATAAAACAAAAAAAAGTAATAGGGCTAATGTGAATTAATAAAAACTACTAGGTAACGTAAATCGATGGCTTAATGGAACACCATGCAGAAATGGCGCATGGTGTATATTTTCAACAGGTATTCAAAAATAATTTAAAGGGCCTGATAGTTCGAAAAATATTTTTCGAAATATATTAACGATTAAACAATTTATTCCAATGAGGGCGCCACTTCTGTATGGTAGGCGCCTTAAAGGTGCGTCAAAAGCGAAAAGCCTTGGTAGTTTATATTTCTGCAATCTCTTTATTTGCACAACCCCTTTTGTTAAAAACGTTGATTCTTATCGCGGCCGATTTATTCGCCGATCTTTTTTGTTTTAATGTCGGCCGCTTTTTGTTTCGGCCAACTTTTAAACAGATTTTACGTTTTTTTTTACGTAAACGAGAATTTTCTTTTAAAGTTTGTTAAAAACGGGAATGGAAAATATTTTAAAATATTTTGTTGCTGAGTCCTTAAGCAAAGAACTTGTTTGTTAAGTGTAAAAAATCATTTTGCGAGAAAATATCTTAGGCTACACAATAAAAATATTATCGCAGAAAAAGTAAAGACGTGGGCCGTTCTGAACATGTTAGTGAAATGAAAATAGTTATAATATAAAAAAGATTCTTTATAGTTTTTAAAAATATTCCCCTCCATCCCCAACGCACTTATGCATTCGGGTGAACTAACTTTGAAAATCCTTAAAAATGCATTTTGCGGGAGCTCGAAAAATAACCGCCGTAACTCTTCTGTGGCCTCGTCTGCGTGTCAAATTTTCGCTCACGAAGCATTTTTTACCGAGAAATTGCATGGAGCTAAATCTGAGTTGTACGGAGGCTGGGACAATGTCCCCTATGTGTGTGTGGAAGCTAGCTGTAGCTGGTAGATGGCTCTAACATTTACGCAAAAGCATAGTATAGTTATTAGTTGAATTTGTGGTACTTACTTAATCGTTGTAGAATCTTACTAAGGTGTTTTTAGTAAAATATATAAGTATATATTAAGTAATAGTAACATAATATCATTTGTCGAAAAAAAGTAACGGAAAAATCTTACACTATTTTGTACGCCAAATTCAAGCCAATGTAGTATTGACATTAGGGTTATCAATAGTCGTAATCCAGCAGTGGAGAATATAAAAAACAAACCTTCTAAAAATGGAAGAAACTGTCGTTGGTTGGGACGGAGTCATGTAATATTCTCACTATCAAAGTATCGCCCATGACATAATTCTCACCCTAAGACGCACTAATAGACCTCTCATGAATGAGTACCTACCCACATAATTATAAAATTAAAAAAAGTTCAGAAGGTCCATCTCTTAGTATAACTGTGAAGTACAGAAGGACCATGTCTTAGTATAACTGTGAGTATCTTTTACAAGAGTGTACTTTGTGTGTACTGCGGTCTGTTAGGTGAACTTACGTGTTATTTTTTCTTTGCCTTGTCCTACTGGAAGTCAGGTCCGCATGTTAATATCCTTTCTTTATGCAAATAAGAAGGCAAAAAAGCATACGAATCACCTAATGGTAAGAAGTTGCCGTAGCCTAGGATGCTGACAACTGTCTACAGAAACTCGTTAAAGAAATATTTTTACCACTTTTTGAAAAACCTTGTGAAGACTTACCACAAGATGGATTGTTGGCCAGTTCATCTGCAGTGTATCACATATTTCCACGTGAACTTATCAACTACGAATCAACAGTTATTTTTCTACACTCTCATTAGTTTATATCGCAAACAAGTAGCCATGTGACGTATAGCGGTCCCGGGCAAATCCGGGCGCTAACTAAGCGAACCGTTATAAATTACGCGGATCCTGTACACGATTATCCAAATTACAGGACGGGACATAAGTGATGTAGTACAGGGGTCAAGTATATTTACTCTATACTATATACGCCTCGGTGTAAGCATATTAATAGGTACATAATCCCTGTAACTATTGTGAACTATCAAGTTGCATCGTTACTTAATGCATATGGGGAACATACTGTTTAACCCCCGCCAAAAAAAGGGATGTTATAAGGTTGACGTCAATGCCGGTCTGTCTGTGGCTCTCGACTAGACCGATGCCGATGCGGTTTTTTTTATGTGAAAGCAAGACTCCTTGCGGTGAGTGTTAGCTATGTTTGATGGAAATCGGTTTTGCGGTTCAAAAGTTATGGGGGTGAAGGCTTGTAATTTTCTGGCTAATAAAGTTTTATTAATATTTGCTGATGTTTCGTCCGGCTTTGCTCCGAACGTTGTCCCAACCTAACTGCATCAGCGTTTAAAAAAAGTTTCGTTTGAAAAGGTATGCTTCGCGTTAATTTCCATGTGCATTTCTCCATCATTGATTACTTATATGTGTCTTACCCTGACTACCCCGTAGCATTGCATCGCCGACAGACAGACCGAGCCTTATTAATATTAACAAGTGGGGTGGCACTCGTACGTCGCGCGATATAAACTTTATCTGGGTTTATCAACGATGGTCATCAGTGCTACCACCACCTAAACCACTGGCCTCAAGTGATTGGTCCAAACTAATGTTAATAACGCCACCTTTTATCACGATCCTCTGAATAATTTACAATTATAAAAAGAATTTCCTTTATCACGCTCTAAGAATTCTTTCTACTTTTTCTCTGACCTTATTTGCTCGTTGTGTGATATGATGAAATTGGTATACTCGTAATATTCCCTTTATTAAATCGCGCGAGTTGTTCTGGAAGTGTTTGTTCTAAAACGCATTTTTTTAATGAAATTCGATAAATAAATACTTTCACCATCACCATCGTGGTCAGGAATGCAAGTAGTGATGGGTTGCTTACCGCCTATGAACATCATTTATATTTCTGGCAATTTTTGATTGGCTTTTACGATCTGCGCGGAATGAGAACCTCAAAAAAATGTACGTTCTAAGTTTTTCCTTTTCTCTCCTGTTTCTCCTAGACCAGCTTGGGCGAAAAAAGTTTGGAAGAAAATTCCATAACCCGAAAAGGTCATTGATCTAAGATAATATAATCCTAGAGACATGGTAATTACGTCCTCCTTGGCGTAGTGGTCACCATTACTCACCATGCTAGTCCGCTACCCAGAGGTTCCAGATTCCGATACCGGCTAGGGCAAATTGGAAAATAGCCTATATCAAATTGTCCTGGGTCTTGAATGTTTATCTATTCTTCTGCATGTATTTGTGATAAAATATAGTATCGTTGAGTTAGTATCCCATAACACTAGTCTCGAACTTACTTTGGGACTAGCTTAATCTGTGTTATTTGTTCCTATATATTTATGTAAAAATAATCGTAAAGTTATAAACCTGCAACCTCCTTGCATTTGACCTGCATTCACCAGCGCACGTGTCCTGCATTGGAGATAAAACAGAATAAGAAGAGAATTTACCGGAGAAAATTGAAAATCTTCGCCGTCGGGGCAGCGGGCGGTGCTTATGTTGCATCAGTGGGGGTTAATACACAATAAATGTAGACAACGAGCAATGCTGATGTATTTTACACTTTTGTGATCTTCCTGACAACGGCGTTTCTTCTTCAGCAGTGGTGGTTCGCAAACGGTAGAAGTTTGTCCTTACAACTCGAAATTCATGTCTTGCATGTCTTTTAGGCGAAAACTTGATTATCTTTGATGGAAATTATGTATGGAAATGTACATGCCTGTTTATTCAAACGGTCGAGAGGTCGCTAGTCTTTATGTAGAGAATTATAATTCTCTATCAATCACAAGATATGATTACCCGTTCAAATTTCTGACTTCCGTTTCCACCTACTTAAAACTACTTATCTGACCTAAATTTACAAGGAACATCTTCTACGTATTTATTTTGTTATTACAAAAATAATATTTTATTTACTTTTTCGTAACGCAAAATTCAGAATTGCGAATATATTAACATATTCATAAATTAGCATGACAGACGATAAGACGGGCGAAAACTCATTAAACTTGTATGATATTCAAGAAGGTACGTCTTTTTGCTATCGCAAAACGTGCCCTTTCTCTTTTGATGTCGAAAGTATAATCAAATGGAAGCCATGTACAATATCATCCATCAAAAGTAAGAATTCTAGTTTCTGGGATATTGTTTATTTCAGAGAATTGTATATTTATTCCAAAACTAGGTCATCTGCGCTTTTTCACGTCAGTACGTATTACATTATTATGGAATATGTTAGTTAGGTTTATTATTCTATATCGGGTATTGGTTTGTTTATCAATACTGAAATTGCAAAGACCGGACAATGAAGTGTCATCTGCGATTCATACATGAATTTTTCGGGGTCCAGTGCTGCCCCATTTGAAATAAATTATTTGAAAGGAAATTGATATATAATTTAAAAAAATGTCTCATGTGGCTCTAGATAACTCTTCAAACTATTTATAGTTGTAAAGTGAGATCGTGAAGCTTTTCTGGGCATTTTTGCGGAAAAATTTGCCGTCGAACTGTGTCGATTAGTGTTGGCCCGCTCGTGTGTATAGTAAGTAACCTTTAAAATTAAGCTTGTATCGTAAGTCATATATAGACACAAACACTACATAACACTACCATACCACAACCGTTGACAAAAACCACTAAAAAGCTGTAAAGAACAGAGGGTTTTTGTCCTCTGCTCTTTTATCCCGCCTACGTCGCAAGGAATAATATTAATAACCGACCAAGAGCGTGTCGGGCCACGTGCAATGTAGGGTTTCGTAGTTGCGAATGCCGTGGCGACTTTGAGTTCACGCCTCTAAAAACTTTTCTATTGAATTTGTATGATTTTTTTTCCTTTTGTACATTTTACAAGTCGATTACCTGTAAATTTTTGTTAATTTATTATATGAACGAGGTTTAGCACAAACCTTTATTTTGTTTCGTCTCACAAAGCTTACGAAGTTGTTCAAAGCGATAGTTTAAAAACCAATATAACTTTTTAATTTGTAAACCCTAATTAGCTCTGATAGTTTTCGTTAAACTTCATTAGGTATACATATATGTATTCAACTGGTATGATTTTTTTCACGTGTCGATATACATATACCCATGTAGCGAACACTTGACTCTAACAAAAATTTGCATAAAACCAAATATTTCAGAAACGGATCCCTAGATCTAAAAAGTTCACAAGCTCCCATTTTACTTGTATGGGATATATCCGGAAAAAAAACTTTTTCATGATTCTATTTAACAAATGGGTATATATATATTAATCATGCCGACAAGCATGATTAATATATACACCCATGCCAAATTACAGCTTTATAGTACTAAGTAAAACCGGGGATGGACGGACAGACGGTCAGACATGGCTAAACTATAAAGATTCCTTTTTTTACTAAGGAACCATAAAACCCGCTTTTATTATCTTTACACGTGTATAACTTATTTTCCTTAACATAGAAATGCTTTTATTATTTTCTAAACGTTTTTCTCGTTTTTCCAGGTACTTGCACAGACGGCACTCACTCACTCACAGTTCGTCCTTTGATCCTTACTGCATTGTAATAAGACTCCTTTTTGTGATAATTGTAAAGATTTAACTTCACCCACGAAGCTTTTCTTAGGATCACATGCTCAGGCGGGTCTTTTGTTTTGTCATAAGGATTCACTCACGTTTATTTGAAAAGTTTTTATAAGGAAATAGGCAATTTGCTTGTAATGAGGTATGTAATACAGGTTTTAACGACGTTGATACATACTTGGAAAGGCTATTCAATCATAAGGAAATTGGAAATGTGGGAGTGTTTTTCTGTGAAAGACTCACGCATGCTTTAAATGCATGAATAATATAATATGTGATGAAGAAATTCGTCAAGAGTGATTTGAAGTTACGGTATCACGAATTGAAGTACACATATAAGGAGCATGACTTGGAATCCATATCTAGCGTGGCTGATTATTATCACATACTTTTCATTCCTGGCAAATGTGCGGTTGAGGAATTAAGTTTCAAATTTACATTAGAAGGTACATTTAGTATGGAAGCAAAATAAACGTTTGGTTTATATTCTTAGTATTCTGGAACTGATAATATTAATTAATTGGAAACTAACTTATTGTTAAATTAAGATAAGAGAACGGAGTACAATGAGAGTAATCTAACTTGCGGCTATTGTTCCGGATGGAAGCGGAAACAAACCGGATACGCCGCGATCGAAAGTATCGGATATTTATTGCAACTTCTAGCTGATAAAGTTGCGTAAAGTGTTTGCTGAAATACAACTATCCCATTACATTCCTAGTAGTCTCTACTTTCCTAACCTCTTGCTTCTGGTACATTTTATACTGTTTTTAATTTAGAATGTAATCAGATCAGACTTGGACAGTAGACACCTGTAACGTAACGTAAACATCAACGCCATTTTGTTATTACAGAAGTACAGAAAGACAAAACTTCCCCAACTACGTCTCAATCTCATTATCCGCACGTCTAATACAACTTGGAACAAACTACACGAGCTGCCGACAAAATGGCGGATCGAAGATGGCGGCGAGGCGAGGTCGTCAAAGGCCTCTTACAAAACCGTGTTCACCCATACATTGCTTTATTTCGTTCACTTCCCTATTTCTGGGTTTCGAAAATGAAAATAGTGAAGAAGAGTAACTTGTGTATGTACAGTCAACTGCTTCCTAAGTTTTAAATCTAATGCTATGAGCATTTTTATATTTATAGATATTTGTGTGTAGTTTATTTAAACTTTTATATAACTTATAATTGCACTTACTATTAGATTTATAAACGAGTGCAATAGGTATATCTTTTAAATATCCTTATGTTATAAAGAAAGTGAAATTTCTGTTCTGTCCTTATTTTTATATTTAGGGTTGTGATACAACGCACTCCAAATTGTATGTTTTGTTTAGAGGATATGTCGGGAAGCGTCCCGGCAATTGATAGTTTCATCCCGTCCTTAAGATAGGGAAACCTCTTTGAAACCATATTGATAACAAATTGGGGAAATTGCTTCTATGGTGGTACAGAGAAAAGAAATAAGTTGTTTCTGTGAATGAAAACTTCTGTAAATGAAAATGAAAACCGATTATACGACTAGCAAACCTATTTAAATTCCTTTTTCCACTTTCTCATCCACAGTCACGCTAAAAGTGGCCTAAGTCTTGTGGCTCTAAGTACACAGAAACCAGTTCTGTGTACTTAGAGCCTTCAGACCCAAAGTGCTATGTAGTTATATTAATCGGGGATTTTTTTTTACTGTACCTATATAAAGTGGCTTTGTCTTAATTTAAGCTCATATTCTCGTCATTAATAAAATAAGGTCATTCACCACCGCTGTTTAAAAATATCTCATCACATTTTCACAGAATAAGTAATGGCTAAAATTTTTCTCCTGTTTTATATTCTCTTTATTAATATTTTGTGGATTATGTTGACATCAGTATCTCGTGAACGCGGCGCTGGAGAGTACGCATGAACGGACTCAAAAATAATTAGGCTGGAGGTGGAGCTCTGAAAGGCCGCGACCTTTTTACCCGACTGCTTTAGAAGGAGGGTTATATTTTCCAAAATATGTATTTAACTATTATGTATGTATATTTCTATGGCAGTCTGGCTCTACTCTGCAGCCTAAACGGCTTGATAGATTCGAGGCTATGAGGTGTCGGTAGATTCGTAGTATTTGCTTATTTATAATACTTGTATTTATTTATTCGAGTAGAAACTATATTTTCATTCCTTTTTTCCACTTTTTGCGGCTCTATCGTTCTGTCTGAACGCAAAACCCATAGGGTTCTGTTTGCCCCATTAGGGACAAAGACTTGATAGTTAATTTTCTACATTAGCGAATGCGAATGCGAATTTTTAGGCTGCGAATGTGCGAATGCTAATGCGAATGAAGACATCAGGTATTACAAAAAACATATATACTCATTTAATTTAAAAAAAAAATCGCCGTATTTTACTTTTTATGCCGTTGCCATAAAAAATCGTCTTATTATCCCAATATAGTTTAAAATACAATCAGTTTTTTACCTTCTGAGCAATTTCAGCAAACTGCAACTAAAACAAAACACACCAAGCAATCATAAAAATCTCACGTGAAGTGACGCTTCCTTTTTTCTTGGTCGAAATAATCACGTTCTGCACGAAAATAAAATAAACTATCAACACATAAAGAAGAAGAATAAAAGATTTTTGACTTTTCGAAAGAAGTGGCGTTTTCGAGACTCATAAAACGGGGACAAGCGCACAATACGGTTATTTTTTACATATTCTTTGTCAAAAGAAAATATTTTCCCCAACGTAAGAAAGATATATTGGCTCGATAGCGAGTATTCGCGGGAGTGTTGTTCGAGTGTTTGTCTCCTGCATATGTATGAAATATCGAGGTTGAATGCCGTTAAATGCCGTAGAACCTCTTTCCACTACCAGGCTGACGAAAACTGAACCCGTGTGTATAAATCTATATCAAGTTTAATGGTATCAGTAGACCCGGCATTATCTTGTAGCATTCACTTAACTTTCGAGGGATTGACACTTTTAATTTATTGACATCGATGGTATTAAATTGTACTGGAGTCATGTCATGAGGTAATATAACCTCATGACACTCACAGTGACATAAGGTAATATAACATCAAAGATTATAATCACTACTAACTGATGAAAAGTAATGGGATAGCTAAATAAAAGCCACTGATACGATGTACTTAAAAGGTAAGAAGTCGATATTAATCAGTCGATAAGTTATAGTAGATTATTAACCAAGGGGATAAAGCAGTGTCTTCTGTCGCGGGTGACGACTTAAATCGCGAGCGCAACGAAGGACTCGAGGTTTACTCCCCAACGGAGCGAGGGAGTTAAATACTTAAATCACGAGCGAAGCGAGGGATTTAGGACGAGGTCTGAGGGTAGCGACGGATTTAAGTTCACCCAAGACTAAGACAGCTTTATCACCGAGGAAAATACTCTACTTTTCGTTCCATTTGCGAAAAAAATAAAGACAATAATAACAAGAGATAAGCATTTATTAATTAATAAATTGTAAATAAATATAGGTACGCAGACAACTTGGCCCTTTGGTTTTTTCTTTTTGGAAAATTAAATAACTGGTGTACAAACAATAACGGGAGTTTTTGGCGGGAAGTCAATGGCTTCAGTTGAAGTTTGCTTTAAATTGTTTTGCAAATTGATTCTAGTGGACTTTATAATATGAAATTGGTGTAGTTTGGTGTTGTAAATGTTCATTCTTATGGACAATATGTAAAAAGTGACCGGACAGCGGTGGGCGTCTTTAGGCGCCGTCTGTCACTCAATCGGTTATGAAAACCAGTGGACTCGAATAGATTTGTTGCCAGAAGCTCCCTTGAAGCAATCAAAGGACCTGTACCAACCTTCGATTGTTTAGTTAGGGTTAGGATTAGGAATAAAGAAGAGATAAATGAAGACGGGCTCTAAAGGACCGCAGTATCCAGTTGCACGAATTGCTTTAATTATCAGTATAAAATATTTCAAATCTTTTCTGAGCCACAGTCTGTCACAAATGTCACAAGCATGACACATTACACACACGAACGTAACGTAACATAAACACACACGAAAATTCGCGCAAGCGCCCTGCGCCGTCTTACGAATTTTCGATCAGGACACGTGGTCCTGAAGCGAGTTTAAGATTTTATACCCATTCCAAAAAAAGTGCACAACGCCGCTAAAGAAGTTTTCACTTCAAAAAACGACGGGTTGCACTCTGGGAGTGCCGGCAGAAGTGAAAACTTGAATATTAACGTTGTGCATTTTTGATATTTTGGAATGGTTAGGGAATAATTTTGCACGAATTGCTTTAATTATCAGTATAAAAGTACTCTCATTTATGTGGTAGAATACAATATTTATTTATTGGGCTATCGTACACAAACATGACATTTTATTAGCACGCTGTAACATAAACACACACGAACATTCGCGCAAGCGCCCTGCGCCGTCTTACGAATTTTCGATTAGGGTCACGTGTCCTGACGCGAGTTTTAGATTTTTTAACCCATTCCAAAAAAAGTGCACAACGCCGCTAAAGAAGTTTTCACTTCAAAAACAAACAATAACACGACTTGATTTAGTTGTTTATTTTATGAAATTTAAGTTGTTTTCTGGATTTTGCGGATACATGTTGTCGATTCAAAATCGTAATTTTTTTACGCATAACAATATAGAAATGATTTCAGTTCAGTATAAATTTCGGTAAGTATTCCAAACTTTAACAGATTGAAAATCACTATTGTTTTGTTCACTTTTTGTGCCATAGAATGTGACTTTTTTGAGCAAGTGGTACGAAAAATGTTTTAATCCCTACACAAATGTGACGTCAGCACGTCTCCATCAGGTGGACGCCGCTTGCCTATTTAAAAATCTATAAATATAAAAAAATCGTTGGCTCCTAATTAAAAACAAAAATTCATTAACTTCCAATTTTTTCTCACTACTCTGCTGCAAGAATCATGTGAATAAAATTAACAAAGGCAAAAGGCATATTGAAATACCCCCGACTTTCAAGCGTTCACCGCCAATATCTTTTGAACGGTTAAAGCGATTTTCATCAAATATAGCCAGACAATAAGTTAAGAACTACCGCAAGAAAACTTGCTTTCACTTTTTAAAAACCGTGTAGAAATCGGTACATCCTTTCAGGAGCTTTGATACCATAGACAGACACACAGATAAACGTAAACTAGCGTTAAATTAATAGCACCCCTCTTTTTGCGATAGGAGTTAAAATAAAGGTTATAGTTTTACACTACCTATAAAAACTCTATACAAAGTAGCTATTTTTTACGGCAAAATTCTGCCATAAACAGTGCGTGCTGCGCATTAGTTCCGCTTTCCCGGTATAGTCCCATGGGAAACCTGATGGGCTTTCCTCGTGCACGGGAGTCTTAAGTAATCGTGAGAAACAATATAAGCATGTTATAAATTGATCCTTCGGTGTTTTCTCAAGGGATTTACGAGAAGTTAGTGTTACATGACTGCTCCAAAAACAAGCGTTATGTTGCAGATCCTCTGTGCTTCGAAAGGCATAGTAAGTCTCGCTGTCATCATTGTATGCTCGTCAAGATACACCAGTGGCCCCTAGCTTGAAATATTCTGACACCAGTGCTGCCAGTTCAGGGGTGGAAAATGGTCAGTAAAGTCGGTAAAAGTCAGTATTTTTGGCTAAGGTCAGTAAAAGTCTGTTTTTTCGAAAAATAGTCAGTAAAGTCAGTATTTATTATTATTTTTAAATTTATATATTTTTTATTTACTTATTTTTTGTAAAGGGTTCTGTAGTTGCGAATGTCTACTTTGAATTCACGCCTCACGGTTAACCACTAAAAATGTAAAAAAGAATTTATTGAATTTGTATTTGCATTTCCTGAACACATTTTGTTAGTTGGTTGACTACAACTCTTTTAATTTGTAAACGCCACTAAGCTCTGGTAGCTTTCCTTTAACTCCGGTATACACGCTGACTTTTCATTGGTTTTGGAAAAAAAAATGTCGTATAGTAAATAAATTCCTCTATCTATATACGTAATCCAAATGTTTGTATGTCATAAGATAAAAAAGTTGCGTAAATGATTTCCGATCGAGACCACGTAGTTGCACGCGCCGGCCAAACAGCTGCGGAATGTCGCTGACCCCGGCCGGCCGGCGGGCGATGTATGGCGGCGGTACTACTAATTGATCTCACAATTTATTTCTTTCGAGATTAAGACAAAAAATTTTGTTTCTGAATTTTTATTTTGACTAGCTAATTATTAGGTCTTACTAACGATGCCTATGAAGTGGCCTTCGGCTTCAAAAACAATGGAAAATTACCGTGTATATTATGCCGTGTGTCCATATAAAACCCTTTAGCTGAACTAAACCTTTAGAGGGGACACGGATCTCACAAAACAAAAAATTGCACTTTAAAACTAAATATTTTACAAACGGATCCCAAAATTGAAAAATTGTATGTATAAACTCACAATATTTTTGATAGACCTATTCAACGACATCCTACGCATTGGGTAAGTTGATAAAAAAAAATCCACTACTACATGTTCCGGAACTAACAATTTTTTTAAATAGCCTTTGAGTAAAATGACAGACAGACATGGCAAAACTATAATCCTTGTTTAATACGGAACCCTAAAAAATATGTCTAGGGTATGAGGAGAAGACCTAAAGCGCCGATATATCGACCGACAATAAGAAAAATAAATTAATAACTTCATGTATTAGATTAGATTGTTTGTTTTGTTCAAATTAATATTTTAATATATTTTAATTTTTAATAATAAAGGGAGGTGCAGGGTCAGGAGGCAAAACACATAAATATTCTTTTATTCATAAACATTTGTATTTTGATGTTAAATTGATTATGTATTTTAAAGATTAAGTCAGTAAATGGTCAGTGTTTTAGAGAGTTTTAGTCAGTAAAATCAGTATTTTTGGCCATGGAATCAGTTTCCACCACGAAATAAAGATTTAATAATTCTTAACATTTCAATTAGACATCTTGAAAATTTAATCAAGTTAAGCAATCGACTTGAAAATCACATTATATTATAAATGATTAATGATGTCGTTGATTGGGGTTACAATTTTGACAGATTCGAAATTCAATTGGATTTCTAATTATTTAGTGCGATCAATGAAAGTTATGATGTTTTCTTCTCTTAATTTTAGTTTTGGAACGTAGTTCTTTCTCGCAGATATCCAGAATGCTACACTATTACGATAGTGTCAACAAATTACGATTTTTACAAAGAAGACTTGCAGAGCGGTTCTGCCAACTCCCCCTCTCTCCTACTTCCTGACTGCGAACATCTCCTACACTCCTATATCCCGAGTCCAACTGGTTTCTCGAGCTACGAGAGTGGAATAACGAGGTTTGGCGTCGCCATGCTTGAGGGACTGAGGACGGTACGCATATAGCGGCGCATTTGTTCTGCAAGCGTGACGTACTCTCAGTACAGAACAGAAGGTAGTTCTTTCTCGTAGATAACGGAGTCGTCAGGTGATCGGGTCTCATTCAACAAGTCGCGTACGTAACGTACTTTACACGCGTCCAAATGTAACCGATAGTTAACGAACGATGCTGAATGAGCATTACCTAGTATGCGTACAGTGTCTGTTTTCTTCTCGCCTTCCATGCTGGTCTGGGAGAAAAGATAAAACTTAAAGAATGGGCGTACATGCAAATAATGTTGATTAATAGGCGATGCGGCTAGCAATCCATCATTATTTTGATTTCTTTTTCCACTTTTTCGCCCACCATCATCATGAAAATGGCCTTTGATTCTTGCGGCTCTGAGCTCTGTCTGCGTAGTGCCTCAAGAGCCACAATTCTCTGTCTGCGGTTGTGGATATAAGCGAGATAGTGTATGTACGAGTATGTATTTTTTTATACAAACGTATCTTTTTTTGTAACCAATCCAATAAATTTATGGCTATGCTGCCAACTATCCGGAACAATTGGGCTCCGCAAATCGTTTTTATTCTATTTTATTCCTTTATATCCGCCAGGGGACCCGGAGCGATTGCGACCATCGACCGGCGAACAAATATGTTTGTGAAATGTCTGGATGACTCAAATTGATTCTTTTTGTGTTCAAGCGTGTCATTGTGTTAAAGGAATAATATGGGTCGCCAAAGTCAGCTTTATCTGTAGGGGTTTTCAGGTTTTTCTGTCCGAAATTGGAAAGTTAGAAATATGGAATAGTTTATGCATTACGATAATGTTTTCATCCCAAAACATTTAAAGCTAGCTTTACTGCTGATTCTTTCGGGACAAATCAGTTTCTACTATTTGGAACTAAAGAAACTGAACACGAATATAATCTATGTAAGTAGAATCGGAAATAATGTCCAGCAAAAAATAAGAATTTCGTTTTAAAACAATAAACAATGGGCATGGGCACAGACGTTGTAATTTTTTGAATTTGGAATACATATCGTCAACACAGTTCGAAAAATAAAAGGTAAGTTTAATTAAAAACAGCGAATTTTTGTCTTTATAGAAAGGAATTAGAAATGTTTGGTTTTATTGTATGACGACCTCCGTGGCGTAGTGGTCACCATGCTAGTCCGCCACCCAGAGGTCCCGGGTTCGATTCTCGGTCAGGGCAAGTTGGAAAATGGCCTTTTTCAAATTGTCCTGGGTCTTGGATGTTTATCTATATATGTATTTGTTATAAAAACTGTTGTGTTTCAACTATGTTTAACTTGTGTCAATTTATGTACAATAAAGAATTTACAATTTACAATACAATACAAAAATATAGTATCGTTGAGTTAGTATCCCATAACACAAGTCTCGAACTTACTTTGAGGCTAACTCAATTAGTGTAATTTGTCCCTATATATTTATTTATTTATTTATTATTATTGTATTGATAAGTTATTATTTCGGTAGCTTTATATACTCTTTCGTAAGTTTAAGCCGATAGAAAATGAAAAGATATGAAAGACTACGCAAACAAAATTGAGTGAAAATTTTACCATAAGGTGGTGCCGTTTAAAAATTATATTATCTTAGTATTTAAAGGTAAGTATCAACTCTGACTAGGTATATGTAGGTTCTAGTTTTCTCTATATATTTTTTTTGTATTTGTTAGTTTTGATTATAGATAAGATGACAGAGTGTGCGAGTACGGTAATATTTTTACTTCGGGCGATATACATGATTCCACAGTCTACACCAGTCTTTCCCAAAGTGGGCGATAACGCCCCCTTGTGGGCGCTGCAGGTCTCAAGGGGGGCGGTAAGAGACCCAGAAATAAAATGTTTTTTTTTTTGCTAGGAGCTTTATTTAGCTAGGAGGCCTCTTAACACAACGACTGCTCTTGCAGTCGTTGTTTAAGACTCTCGACAACAACTTGTGAACATCAACTAATATGAATTAAAAGATTGCTCAAACTCGGTTCTATATTTCTCTCCGCGTAGTTCATATATCTGTCCTATTTTATTGAATATAGAAAAAATGAAAATCATGTCAATCGGTCGCTCCGTTTCGTAATGAAAGTAGACACAAACAAACAAATAAAAAGGCAACAGACACACTTTCGCCTTTTAATGCCGCGTTTACACATTCGCGCGAATCGCGAGGCGAATGACGAGGCGAATAACGAACTAGCATGTGTAAACAGTCAGTTCGTTATTTGCCTCGTGATTCGCCTCGCGATTCGCGAGTTCGCGTTGAGGGCGGTTTTTCGGACGCGAATCAAAGGACACGAATAGCGAACACGAACTGGCTGTTTACACTTTCGCCTGCCGGCAGTTGGCAGCTAGCGCCCGACCCAACAGGACGTATATGTACCCGTTGTATGACTTGTATGGAAACATACGAATTGAAAGGTCTAAGTTAACATTTTTTGTGAGCAAATGTGTGTAGACCTAATTATATGTTAAAATAGGCAATCAGACATCAAATAAGATGATATCTCTATATTTAATAAGTACTTATAGCATCAGTGATTTTAATCTTTGTTATTTTCTTAGATATATTCATTGTTTTATACATTGAATAACCTTTTGATACATTTCTACATATAAATAGAGGACTCTCACTAAATTTATATCCTACTAATATTATTAATGCGAAAGTGAGTTTGTATATTTGTTTGTTAACTCTTTACGCTTAAACTACTGAACCGATATAGAACAAATTTGGTATAGATATAATTTGAGACTCAAGGAAAGACATAGTGTACTCTTTATCACGAAATTCCCACGGGGAGCGAAGCCCGCGGGTACAGCTAGTCTGCGTTTTATAATAACACGGATAAAGTCCACTAGTCTATACAGTATACATATAAAACCGGCCAAGTGCGAATCGAATTTGCGCACTAAGGGTTCCGTACCATTATCTATAAAAAATCGCGTTGTATGGGAGCACCAACCTAAATAAGCTAAAAGCTTAAATATTTTTTTTATTTCGTTTTTAGTATTTGTTGTTAAAGCGGCAACAGAAATACATAATTTGTGAAAATTCAACTGCCTAGCTATCGCGGTTCTTGAGATACAGCCTGATGACAGACAGACGGACAGACAGCGAAGTCTTCGTAATAGAGTCCCTTTTTTACCCTTTGGGTACGGAACCCTAAAAATGACATCTTAGCAAAAGTTATTCAGACTGATGAGCAATTTCCGAAGTCATAAAGTCTACGCGAACGAAGTCGCGGGCTTTGGCTGGTTTTAAATAAACGTCCCAATCTACCCACCACATACAGGTATATACCTAAGCGTAGGTAAATACCCGGGTAGAAGACATAATTGTAATGTAAATGTAGCGTGCATGCCGCCATTATGTCCACGTCCTCCATATTCGTGTGCGAATCTCATAATGAATCAACACACGAATGTGTAAACAGCAGTTCGCGTCGGCATTCGTACACGAATAGTTCGTGGAATGTTTCGTCGAATGACGAGGCGAATAGCGAACACGCATGTGTAAATCCGGTATAATAGTTATTAGTACTCGTAGATATCTATCATGTTTTAACAAGTTTTTGTTAAATAACCCGAATTGTGCATTCCTGTATCAGTTGGCTGGTTCATTGAATACTTGTTCGGACTTGTTGAGTACGATTGAGCGTCGAATGAGATAAACGAGTTTATGCATGTTTGTTTTATTCCTGTCGGTGGGGGGCGCTAAAAAAATATTTATTCTCAAAGTGGGCAGTAGACAAAATAAGTTTGGAAACCACTGGTCTACACCGTTCACCGTCACTCGCTACGCTCGTAATTCAACTGTGAATTCAAATACCGCATCGCGTTAAAAGTATTACCCTTACAAGACTTTTGTAGCACAATCTACTATTTAAATGTGTGATGTGATGAATGATGAATTTAATGTCTACCATGCTTGCAAAAAATCATGGAATGTTCCATTTGCTGCTCTTTTCGCGCAGATCTAGAAGGCCGAAGGATAAGAAAATATCTGAGAAATAATGTCTAATTTAAAAGGCAAAGTTTTTATGAATATGGCTATAGTCTTTGTCAGTTTGTAACTACTTTTGGACGAAAACATGCCGAAAACTGAAGATTACGGCAGCAGCGGTGCACCGGCCCTCTTAATGACTCCCTTCCCGACGCCCGCCATAAATTATATCAACCCTCATAAATAACTTAATTATCTTAATTCGTGGGGCGCTGTTGTTGAGGTTACTGAGTTATGCAAGTTTGCAATAGAATATTTCTTCAGCCGACTGTCCTGGAAGGAAGGTTATGTTTTTGAGGATTGGCTGTAAACACGACTAGAGTCTTCTTAAATTAATTGGCTGTTTAGAGCTCGGGGCGATGCACCAAAAGCTATCTTTAAAGCCTGTAACAGTTCACTGTTGGAAGAAGGCTAATAAAGGGAGGGTTTGTCCATTGTCACGTTGCTGGATAGTGAAACTACATGAAACTTTGTGAACATAACAGTTGCGTTTTTTTTGTTAACATATTTTAATTAGGCATTAAAACGTCCAACCTTAAGTTGATAAAACAGTTGAGCAGAAAAGCTTTAGGTTTAGAGCAGACCTGCAAAATGCTCATTCGTTAGCAGATTCTTTATTGACTTAAGGTTAACAACAAATTTAGTAGATCAATGATAGATCTTAGTTAGAGACCATAAGCCAACAAGCGAGGCAGAGGACACCCAGCACTGCGTTGGGTGGACCATATCAAGCGATACGCAGCCCACAACTGAGACAAGAATAGAAAGATGGAGAGACAAAATGAAAAATCCTGTCCTAAAAAGGATAACTTAAAGACTGCTACGGATGGATGGAAATCGGATACGAATATACCCAGTATTACTCTGGCAATTAAGACGAATCTAACGACACCACTTTGTGCTCTTACACATAAGCGACAGTACGCCGCACGTGACACCTGTCGCCGGCCCGTGTCTTGGTTTTGTCAACTTTTGTCGCTTGTCTGTAAGAGCCTTTAAGCTAAAATCCATTAGGCTGTTTAAAAGGCTGCAGAGCGTGCCAAAGAATATATGTACACACACTTAAAAAAAAAACTTGAGAGGTGTCAAGGGACATCCGAATGGAACGAAGTTCGAGAAAGAGAGAGAGACAGACAGAGAAACAAGCGCACGCCGCACGGCTTACAACTAGAGCAAAAAGTGTCGTTACAACTTTTGGTCTTAATTTTTTCCGCCTAGCCCCCTTTTGCAACGCGCGATAAGGAACTTCGTTCCAACAAGATAAAAAGATAGGCATTAGTTTTCCGATAATTTGTTGTTTAAATTTTTTTGTTCATAAACGTATGTCACGTCCAATTGATCTTTTCCTGCCCGACGTCCTGCGATGTCGTTTCTCGACCAATAAGCAAATGTCTTGAGTTATTGCATTCCTGCGACGGAATGCCACTATCGAGCGATGCGCTGTATGCTGGACCTGTGTGGGATAGAAATGACGGTTCTCATTACACCCTGCCTGCATAAATTATATGGATATTTCATTAAGGAACGTCGTGGTCCGGTGGGAATACGCGTTTTGTACGAGCCAAGCTCGCACATTTCGGCTGCACCTTGCTACATACTTTTGCGAAGTTAAGGTAATCAACTGTCTTTACCAGATTTGCGACGGAATACCTTTATCGAGCGGTGCGCTGGACAGTGGGAAAAGAAATGACTATTTTTCTTACAACCTAAATATTTAATTAAGGAGCTTCGCGGCCCGGCGGGAATACGCATTACTAGCGGTTTCGCCTGTTTAGAAATCCTGAGTGTGTTCACTAGCCGTGAACAGCCGTGTGGCTTCCTAGAATAGGACCACGCCATCACTTCGTGTAGATTACGTAAAGAGACTAAAGGACTAGCTAAACACAAACATCTCGTGCTACAACTGCATTCCCAAGAAGAGTTGACTTTGGGCGGTGGCGTGTCGTTATCTACATATAAGCTAATTAGACTGTTCCTCGGTTTCGCGCATGCGAATAGTCATCGGTATGGGTAACCATATGAATATTATATTTGGAGAAGGAAAAGCGGAAAAGTGCACTCCTGGCTCCGAAGCAGCACGACTGAGGATACAACCGAGAACGCGCTAAGATGAAGAAACATGATGAGATAAAAACATGATAAAAGCTATGGTTATGACAAAAAAGTCTTAGCCATTATGACAAACAATATCATGAATTTAAATTTAAGGAGAAGCAGGTAATAAGGGTATTCCCTCCGTAACAATTGCTTACACAAAATGTAATCCATAATTCTACTTTCTGAGTCCCAGGGGTAATTACGAACACCTCATAGCTAATACCCTATTACGATAGTCTCGGGGCTACTCTGATTGGCGGCCAATTACTATAGCTGTGGGATGATTGTCCTATTGTCCGTCTTAAAGATTGGAATAGAAATCGTACCGGTTGTCTCAGAAAACTATATGTTTTCGTTGTTATAATCAAAACGTTTAAGCCTACAAAGGCCTAATTACTTAATAAATATTGATTCTTGATTCCATATTGTGGGAGCTTCGAGATAAGGAAAATCTCAGTTGCTTGCTGATTTTAGTGCAAATCGTGAAGGGTGATCGAGGGAATAGGCGAAAATCCATCGTGAAAATAGGCGATTGGGTTAGCAACCCGTCACCGTCTGATTCTACCTTCCCCCTCCACGCCATGAAGACTTCCTTTTCAAACAACAGTTCAACTAACTTCCCCTGTTCAACGTTATCACGTTCACCGTTATCACGTTCACCGTTATCACGTTCACCGTTATCACGTTCACCGTTATCACGTTCACCGTTCGATGATCATCTTTCATCACAATTATGTACGTGTTATGAAATATAGTATCGTTGAGTTAGTATTCCATAACACCAGTATCGAACTTACTTTGGGGCTGATTTCTCCGTATACATTTATTTATTTATACACATACAATAACCTTCACAATGAAACCCCTAGATTTATGATCTTGGTATCTCTACCTTCTCACAATATGCTTCGTCACCGTTGGGTTTGCTTTTACCCGTACATACCATATATCCTCTTTTTGAAACAAAAGCCTAAACTATTAATGTTATACGTGTATCTATACCTATCTATATTAACATACGAGTATCATAAACTTTACAATTAAACCCCTAGATTTCCGACCTAAATCTGTACCCTCTCACAATAGGGCAATGTTCCGCGATACCGGATAACAATCGGATCGGAACAAACGTAGACCTAAATACTATATTCATACAAAGCAGTTTGTTTAGTGGCTCCGCGCTTCCACTAATTTTATTTCATTCTGCTGCGACACTACGACAATCATGGGTAACCAATAATGTTTACAAAAATATGCTACGAACGTCTACGAGAATATGCTACGAATGTCTACCATAAATTGTGAGAAAAATCTTTCTATTTTACTAGAAAAAAATTAAATTTAAATGTTGTTTCAGTACCTAATTAGACTTTTACATGCATTTTTACACGTCAATAAGTAAAATTTACTATACGTGTAAAGTAAAAATGTCAGTGATTTTTCGAAAAGTAACTAAGAGAAATATTTAACTAGTCACTCCCCACCCGTTGAGATTAATCGGATAAAAAAGTTACAAAACAGAAAATATTACATTTTGAACATTGTCCGAAATATGATATTTTTTAAGTTTTCAATCCCCATACACCCGCTATTTTAAAAATTTCTGAAAGTGATTTTACAGAATTATCAAACCCTATAAAATTTCACAAAAGTCGGTTAAGTAATGCGACCTGTAGGTGATAACAGTCAAACAACTGGAATTTAGACACGAAAGAATTTTTACTGGAGTTGAAACGACGCTTCGCATAATCGGTCAATAAATATATAATATTAGTAATAAATTGAGAAAACTCGGTATTTAAGTATCTAAACAGATATGTGGTATTCATATAATTCAAGAAAAATATTGACCATTTGTCGTTTGAGTAAACACAATAGAAGATGGTACTGATATACTCCGAAGACATAATATTTTAATTTTGCACTGCAAATATTTTCGCGGAGTGCCGGCGTTTCAATGCGACCGGGGCGAACAAAGGTGGCTTAATGGCTTTGTCCGGCTGTAAGGCGATCATGTAAGATTTATTAAGAAGAAATAAACATAGCATACAATAAATGAACCCCAAACAAATAAATATATATTAGACAGATTTTTATTCTAGTTCATTTTAGCTATTAGTCTTAAGGCGGTCAAAGGTCCCAAAGAATAAGTTCAAGAATTTCTGAAATGACTTGCTCCAAGCTGAGCTTAATGTTCTTAAGTAAGTTTTAAATTAGTGTAATGGGATACTATATTTCTATATTTTTTAGCAAAATCTAATGTTTCGCAAAAATTGTTTATTTTGTGCGAGTAATTGCGTCAAAGGCTCAGAAATGTTGGGCAAATGACGTTTTTAGTGGTAACTACTTTCCAATTTAACTTTAAATTGCTTTGAACTGCGCCACCGAAAGTTGCGTCATGTACGAATTACGCAGCTTTACGTCGTTCCTGTGACTTCGGAATGGCAATGGTTATGTGCAATTCAGTTGACAAAAACGTAAAGAAATATCGACTTTTATCACTTATATTATGAAAGTTTCTATCCTCCCTATTGCGGTAGACATCTAGGTCTTGCGGCTCTTAGACCTACCTAGAGGAAAATTTACGACTTTTGTAGATAACTGGTTGCGCCCGCGGGCTAAGCTCCCGTGAATTTCGAAATAACTCTTTTTATTTGCCAGGCAAATTAAAAACCCCCGATGTAAGTCGTTTACCCCTAATAACTTTTAAATTGCTAAACCGATTTTCATCAAACATAGCTAAGAATCACGGCAAGGGAACTGCTTTCACGTAAAAAACCGCAACTAAATCCGTTCGAGCGCCACGATGTCAAAGATAGACAGACATTATAGCATCAAACTTAAAACACCCCTTTTTGTGTTCAGGGGTAAAAATGCGTCTACTAATTTGTTTCTTTTATTTCAGGTAAGCAACGCGGTCCAACAACTTTACGAGTGAGTTTAGTACGGACGTAAAGGTCATGTGAATAGAGCTTTTTCATAGGAGGGGCATATTTTTAAAAAAATGTGATATATTAACCTTTTAAAAGCCATTGACCACTTTAGTTGCACAACGGTCGCGTGACTAAACTCCATTGATAACTTTGGTCGAAATTGTACTATTTTTACTAGGCTTGGCATCAGGGATAAAGTTATGTTAACAAGCGCTGGAGTACAAAAGGATAAAGAAATTAAAAAAAAAACCTGTGCTTGTAACTTATTCCCAATTCTTCTCAAGACAATAATTCGCACTTATTTATGCTATCTCTTTGTGCCTGCCCGCAACTACCAGTTTTGCCTAATTATGTTCCCTCCAATAGTTTATATGGCGTTAGGTATCAATTACGTTAGTAATTATATTATCTTTTCTTATACTATGACAGCAGCCGAGGCAATTTTTACAAGCTACCTTTGGGTGGGAGTTGTTGTGTTCAATTATCAAGTGATACAAATATCCAAAGATAAATAAATGATTTTTGACTTTGACTTTGACTTTTGTGCTTAGTTATAGCAGAGTTATACTGTACCCCACAACCTACCCCTGTATACGTCCAGAGAAAAGGGCTTTATGATTTATCAAGTAATAAAAGCTTTTTATTCAAAATGGCCCCCGAAATGACTGCTATTACCGCTTTTGTGCCCTTAATAAGTTACGTCTGTGAAAGTTATACTTGTGCTGAAAAGCTCGTGTAAATATTTATTTGTTTGTTTTTAAGGCGTTATTTATTTAACTTTTTTTAACAAAACTTACTACACCTTCTTACTAAAATGTTAATTAATTAATTTATTAAACTTTATTACCAAAAAATGTATCAGGCGGACTTAGGCCCAAGGCCTTTTCTACCAGTCAACCTATAGGTGATTCATTAATTAGTAAATTTTAAAAAGCGCCTGTAAATTTTTTTTCGTACAATTAAATAACTTTACGCGACTACGGCGAAGCCGAAACGAGGGTTATGTGTTTCGCTGCTATCAACTGCTATGTATGTAGGTATGTTCATCTGTTCCCTCGTATCTTTTATGTTGTACATGGTACCTTAACAAATGAGGTATTGTTGTAAGCTTGTTGGCTGCGCGCTGGTTATAGGCTGTGTCACTTCACAGCAAATTTTTTATTTTGTCTAGCAAATTAGATCTTACTAACGATCCTTCTGAAGTGGCCTTCGGCTCCAAAACCAATAAAAACTCACCTTGTATGTTGTGAGAAAAATTCCGTGTTCTTTATTATGGCACCCAACTAATAACAATGTTTGGCGGCGTCATATTTCAAGTCAACATTGTCGGCGACATTTATCTGCTATTAGACCGGAGACATCTCGTAAATTAGCGCCGGTGTACACTGGAATGCAATATGCAGCGAGTGTGTGCATTGCCTAGTCTGGAATGGAGTTGGTATTCTCGTTTGGAGATATCAGTAAAGTGTATTTTTGACCAACTGATAGAAAGACGAGGTCGTAGTTAATGTATAGATGTTTTTTTGTCAGTTTCCCAATTACTCGAAGATGCCTAGGCCGATTTAGCAGGTTCTTTTTAGTTTGAAGGGCTCATATTACTTGTCCAATAGAACTTTTATCGCAATCGGCTGTGTAGTTTGGTGTTGAAGTCGAAAAACTTTCCTGCTAAGATTGCAAAAGCCGGTCGAGGAAACGGACCGAACAGTCGCATGAATTATGGCCTTAGGCTCTTTCTACGTAAATACGATAGAGACTTAATTATATCGATAATAAAGTTTTTCATAAAACAATGTTTCACACACACAAACTTACTAATAATAAACTAATCCCAATAAAATTACCAGTTTACATAAAATTATAAATGTGCAAAAGGACAAAAACCAAATAAACTATTGGATAAATAAACATATCTCAGCCTGGTTGGCCTGTGACCGACACATAAACTTTCCGACATATTTATATTCTTCCGATATATCTGTTCATTGTTTCGATGAAGAGCCGTCTATATTCTACACATATTTTCTTCGCTCCTTCACAATAAATAAACACAAACATTAGTATATACTTCTTCCCGTTGGTATTTGCCGGGAATTTCATATGGGACATGGGACGCGCCGGCAGCCCGGAATTTGGGTTCTATTTTATAATTGACTTTGCGAGTTCATTATTTCGCGAGGCTTTTAATACTGGCAAATAATATAGTTTTGCTGCAGTTTAAGCAGTTGGCATATTAGTTCAAGTTCTGCTACCAGGCGCTCCTATACTGAGCCACAGAATTAATAATGGTATTACATGACTGAGTAGCAGTCTTGTTTTAATATTACTTTTTCTACTCCTGTGTGTGTTTTTTACGAGTAAATAGTCACGAACACTAATAAAAGAACAAAGATAATTTGTGATTTGAGAAAAGTCTATGCTCGCATATTATGTCAAACATTTTCTTGTTTGTTTATTTTTGTATTTTATTCAGTTAAATATAGTTGTAGAAAAAGTATTGTGTTCAAAGTTGTATAGGTACGTCTAAAAATGTTTGATGGCATCTTCTTACGATGCTCCCTAAAGCTCACATGTATATAAAACAGTTGCATAATATACTTATTGTCAATTCGGACCATGACCATAGAAGACAAAAGTAATATTACTATAATGCTGAATTTGCTAGCAATTTTTGACGTCACACCAAATCATTCGCTCAGTAGCGTATCAGCAGGAGTACCATCTCAGGTGAAAGCGTTTATCGACTACTATCATTTATCACTATCTCTACGCATAATAACGAGCGGGATGGCACTTGTCTGTCTTAAGGGGCGACATAACTTTATCTGGGGTTCCCAACGGTGTCATGTTACGAAGGCATGACCGCGGTCTTAGCTAAAAACGTTAAAATTGCAATCAAAGTGATGGTCTTTTTTTTTAATTCCTTTCCTAGCCTATCTTAATTTCTAATCCGATTGAGAGGCGATATACTTATTTTAAACGAAGAATTTAATATCGAAAAGTAGAAAAGTGTAAAATTGTAAAAAGCGACCGAGGGAATGTCCTTGTCTAGAGCGTTAACATACATTTTACTGGAAAATCATTATGGTTTAGGTCCTTTTTACAAGCTTTTATTTAACTTGCAATGTATCTTCTATGTATGTATGTTTTTCGTCAAATCTTGCAACATAATTTTCAACCAGATAACTTAAGCAGAATTGGCTTAAGGTTGAGCTAGTCGAAACTTTTTCCATACAAATTGCGAAGGGGATTTCCTCCACTGTTTGACATTGTACATCGAAAGTTTAGCATGATATCGTTTTGTCTCATTATAAATGTTGTCGGTATGGATAAATAATAGTAAAATAAAAAGCCATTAAAAAGTTATGAGCCATCAAAGATTCGTTGTTCTTGCTAATTTTTACACAACTTTCGGCGTAAATAAGTAATATAAGAAGTGTAAAATCTCCAAAACAAAGACCGCACCGACACAGCTTAATTATCGAAGATTATAATAAACTTTATTTGTAATTAATTAATTCAGTAGTTTATGCTTAAAATCCCTTTTCCTACATGATTTTACGTATTGTTTTACGCGCTCGATTGTCGCTCCGTTTCACCACACTGCTTTCACCCGCCACAATGTTAGATGAAACAACATGCTTTAAGCCACGCCCACCTTGTGAGTTCGAGTCCGCGACTAGTTCAACCTTAAATTGTTCATACTAGCGTAAGTCGGATGACAATACAATATTATGATGTCAATGAGCTGTTCTGATGATGATGTCAGGCGATATTCGACGGAACTCAGTAATAAAACAACATAACCTCAATGAGTAGGTTTTGTTTGATTAGTGTTGACAAGCACTAATGGTAAACGATCCTAGAATTTAATCACGGAGACAGAAGTTGGTCGATGGAACTCAGTAATAGAACAACATAACCTCAATGAGTAGGTTTTGTTTGATTAGTGTTGACAAGCACTAATGGTAAACGATCCTAGAATTTAATCACGGAGACAGAAGTTGGTCGATGGAACTCAGTAATAAAACGACGCAACTTCATCGAGTTTGGGCTTTTTTCATTTCCCTTAATAAGTTCTTCGGCCTCTCTATAAAAGATTGTACAAATTTTTAATTTTTTTCAAAAAAAATATTGTTTTAGGCTTGTCATATCATTTTTTTAAATCATACCATGAACTTTTAATTTATTTTGTTTCTTTCCTGCTAAGTGACGTAAAAGAACGAATGATATGCCTATGTCCAAACAATTGTGAGAGTGAGATAATGCTATATTATTTCCATGAAGTTAGATTTACCCTCTAACTTCATGATTATTTCGTATAGCTCCATTACTATTGCGCGGCGTACCAAATGTTGATGGATGTTTCGCAAAATATTCATTTTATCCCGAAATTAAAACCCAATTTGTCTCATAAAATATCCGTTATTACATTTTCCAAAAAGCCTTTAAAATTGTAATTTAAATCCGTAGCGCATTCGTGAGCGTGATATGAAAACGTTTTATATCAAAGAATGAAGATCGTGATTGATATTACATTTAATCTCTTTGGTATCCGCAGCTATTTAAAATATCTTATTGACATTTATTTATTTTACCTACAGATTTTACCATGAATATGGCTAGTAAATTTATGTAAATTTGTGGTGTATGTACACCAAGTAATTTCTCCACATTTCTTTGTGTTAACATTATTGATGTGAATTTTCACTTGTGATTTATAGAGATACATCTTGAGTATCTTGACCCTCGCGCATGAATTTCATATGATTGTATTATTTTTTGCAGCGGTACGATTAAGATGTGTTTAGCATATAACCTATAACTATTGTCTTCGGGACAAAGTTTGGGAGTCATACATAACCATAACATAACGAATAGGGAGAGTTTACAGGATACCAAATAACAGGTAATCAAAATATATAAAGAATTAAATTACTTATTCTCTTATTTATTAGGAACCATAATAGATTTGTTATTAGAATGAAACCCTTTTGTAAAAAAATTAATTTCGATTACAAAGTAAGTAAGAGGTATCTAACATTTGTTTCTTTTTTCAGGACTTTCGGTCAAAGGCTTTCCTGACCCGCCGAGCAAGAGAAAGTGTTAATTGTAATAAATAGTGTGTGTAATAAGAAAGTTTTGACTTATTTAGCTTAATCATTTTATATGGTATACAATCATTTGTTTTGTTTTCTTTTGTATTTTTTGGAAATACTTTTGTATAATAAAACATTTACATTTGACAAATTTATTTAAAAAAAAAAACATACTTTTCTTCAACAGTTTAGTAGTAGTTCTAGTTAGTTAATGTAATTACATTTATACAAGTAGGTTTGTTAAAATATTCTAGGTGTGTTTAGTGTATGGAAAGAAAAGCGAATGGAACGCAAACGATATCAAAGTTATTTATTTATAACGCATAGGGTATTTTTATCCCGAAACAAAAGGACCCCGTGGCATTCACAAAAAGTACTGGCCAACGGTGACAAATAAATGTGCTCGTTTTGAAGATTTTTTTATGTTACAATTTCGCAATATAATACCCAAAAGACCAGTCTTGATAGTAGAAAAAGGGAATCAAACCAATGATGCGTTGCTGATCACATCGTCAATTTGACATCATACTGACTTTCACATTCTGCGCGAAAAGAGAAGTAATTGTTAGGTCTTTGGGTACATTCTTTATTTTTTCTTTTCTTCTATATATAAATATATAAATGATTCCCTATTTCCCTTGGTCACGCCATCACGCGTGGACGGCTGGACCGATTCAAATGAAATGTATGGATATCGTGTAAGACCCGGGGAAGGACATAAGATAGATTTTATCCCGAAATTCCCGCGGCACAGCTAGTATACAATACATTTGCATTATAAGAGTAGGTTTGTCGATAAACGTTTTGTTTCCGCGGCAACCAACAAACTTTTTCAAGACTGCTTATTTGACAGTAAAACAATACTGCTTAGGAGCTCATGGTACGCATGAGAGTGAATGATTTAGTGTGACGTCAACTAAACTGCTAGAAAAACATTATTGTTTTAATATTGTTGTCAGACGCCCATCGGGCTCAAGAACGTGATGGATCTACAAATTACAAAGCATCATCCCACTCTCATTCACTCGTTCTGTCACATTATTAAGCAGGAATATAAAAATTTTGATTAAGAGCTCAATGGTGCGATTTGAAACAATATTATTATAAGCTCGAATCAAAACGGAACGGAACAAACGAATCTATCATGGTTTTATCAAGTTTCATTGCAGACGTTTTGGAAAACAAGTTAATTTGTTTTGTAATAACTTCATTGTACCAAAATAAAGAAAACATACGAAAGAGAATATATATAAAGGCGGGCTTATCCATAGGGATCTCTTTCAGTCAACCTGCGATAGATAGAGAGATTATTTACAAGTAAATTAAAAAAACCCCGACTGTCAAGAACGCCATCGAATGATGGTAGCGGAACTACTGATACGACTTGATATCCGTAGCGCCGTTAATTTTTGGTTGGGAAAGCCCTGACTTTCAAGCGTTAACACATGAACATAGCTAAAAACCACCGCAAGGAAACTTGCTTTCACGTAAAAACAACCGCATCGAAATCAGTCCATCCGTTCGAGCGCTAAGATGCCACAAACAGATAGGGTTAAAAGGGTGGATAGAAGTTAGAAGTACCTGTCTCTCGTATTAAATGTGAAGCTTACAATAGGATAAGATTTTTCTAGCCTTATGGACCTGACGTAGTTCAATGATTGTCATCTAGGAAAACGGTCATTACGTATGTTTGGACTACAAATTCAACCATGTGTTCTAGAATGCTTTTTATTACTTATAGGTACTTGTTTAAGTATCTGAGGTTTTTCTCATTGTTATTAATTTTCTTCTCTTTAATATTTCTGTATTTTTATATTAAGTAAATATAAAATAAAAATTTTGGCGATAACCCTGCAATATAAAGACCTCCCGTCGTCAAAAAAAAGTCAATGACTCAGCATTTTCTGTAAAAGGTTCACGATTGACGGCGCAGCCATTTTGTCTGCATCGTGGAATATCAAATTATGTTTGTGACGTAGGTAATAATAAGCGGCCAAGTGCGAGTCGGACTCGCCCATGAAGGGTTCCGTAGTAGCAAATAACATAATATAAAAGTCTTGTAGTATGTTTTTTTAATTTTTATATTTGAGTTGATTAAAATGTTTATTGAGAAAAAAGTAATAACAACAAAAAAACTTAACTAAACTAAACTATATGAGAAATTGCCGTTTACGATTTATGACGTATTAAAAAAAAACTACTTACTAGAACTCGTTCAAACCAATTTTCGCTGGTAGTTTTTATGGTAATGAACAACATATATTTTATTTAGTTTTATCATTCTTTTATTTTAGAAGTTACGGGGGGGGGGACACACTTTTTTCCACTTTGGAAGTGTCTCTCGCGCAAAGTATTCGGTTTAGAAAAAAATGCTATTAGAAACCTCAATATCATTTTTGAAGACCTATCCATAGATACCCCACACGTATGGGTTTGATGAAAAATAAATTTTTGAGTTTCAGTTCTAAGTATGGGGAACCCCCAAAATTTACTGTTTTTTTTCTATTTTTGTGTCAAAACCTTAATGCGGTTCACATAATACATCTACTTACCAAGTTTCAACAGTATAGGTCTTATAGTTTCGGAAAAAAGTGGCTGTGACATACGGACGGACAGACAGACAGACATGACGAATCTATAAGGGTTCCGTTTTTGCCATTTTGGCTACGGAACCCTAAAAAGGGATTCTGCCGTCATTTAGTTTTTTACTCTTCATCATCGACAACACTTTACTAACAGGAAAGTATAAAATAGTTGATGAAGAAAGCTTGTTATCTGATCTCAATGATTTTTTAGTATTGTTTTTACACAATAAAAGACTAGGTATAAAGGTATTACTTATTAAAATAAATTCTTTATTAAACAAAAATACATATTTGCAAAGTAGAGAGTGCGCGCTGTCTTACCTCTTAAATTGTTTTACTAAAACACGAAGATATTTTTTTATTAATATTGTTGCATGCATATTGTCGCGGGCAGAATACACTGAAAGGACCACAGATATACTATGGAAAGGACGGCGCGGACGGGGCGCGCGTCTTTTCTGTGTGTTCTGCTTTGCGACGTTTCTATACATTTTGTATGAAACCGTCGCTTGCCGTCGCGGAACAGACATATGTCTGCGCCCCGTCCGCGACGCAAGTCTCTTCTATGTGTCCAGAGCTTTATCTTCTAAATCGGTCAAAAGTAGCGAAGGCTGACCAATTTTTGACCGATTTAGACGTGAATTAACCATTTAACAACATTGATAATAATATGGCAACACTTTTGTTTATTTATCTATTTGTAAAACAACTCAAGTTGATACATTCAATAAGCTTAGCTTTAATCATTTTGCCCTTACTTCAGATTTACTTTGGGATTTGTTATAATTTTTGAAGTGAAAACTTCTTTAGCGGCGTTGTGCACTTTTTTTGGAATGGGTAAAAAATGTTAAACTCGCGTCAGGACACGTGACCTGATCGAAAATTCGGAAGACGGATGGAGAGTAAACAGCTGGCGCGGCGTAGGAGAGGGAGTATCCCCCTCTCTTTCTACGGCGCGGCGAAAATGTATGCCTGCGCCTGCTGTTTCGTATATCAAAAATGCACAACGTTAATATTCAAGTTTTCACGTCTGCCGGCACTCCCAGAGTGCAACCCGTCGTTTTTTTTTAAACTAAAAAACAGATATCGACACCTAAGTAGACAAAATTTATATGAGACCACCTGACAAGTATGTCCTTACAAAAAAGAACTTTCCAAGATGGTCTAAGCGTCTTCGAGTAATCGGGAAAATAAATAATTCTTTTTTGTCAAGACAAAATCAAACGAGTCCTACTCAATGCAGTTGTCTTGTAACTAGTAGACTGAATGTAGTTTTGTAACTCAGTTCTGTCTATTATCTCTCTGCTTATCATCAGATATACAATAAACAAACATACAAGATATATATTTGTTAGTTAAATAAAAGCTTGTAAGAAAACATGTGCATTCGAATTAAAAACCTCCTGCCTTTTTGAAGTCAAAAGAACTCAAATAATAAAAAACACAATTTTTTGCATCAATTCATCTAGACCCATACATTTAACCGATAATTTAAAGTAGTATTCTACCTTTACGACATGCTAGCTTAGTTATTCAACGTGCAAACATAAACAACTGTACAAATGTCGCGCTGTTTTATGTCCGACAACGACTAATGTACTGCATTGTTTGTCTGTGCCGTAAAATAAATAAAGTGTGGAATAGCGGAATGTACGTCGCGAGGCAATAACGTTTCGGATTTAACGAATGTGGGGATGATATCACTAATCCTGTATATACGGTTCTTTTTAATTAAGAAGAAATATCTTAATATTTTAACACGGTCTTACTCACGTAGTTTAGTCGGAAAAGGTTAAAATATTTAGTACATCATCTCACGTTAGTTTTAATAATATTAAGTAGAAATAGTTAAAAGGGTATATACATAATACAAGCTAAATAAAGCTTATGAACATTAATAAGACCTCTCCAACACGTCTGGCCAGCGTGGAGAGTGTAGACTAAATTCTCTGGCTGATTTGGTCGAGTATGGCTCTGGTAGTATGGAGAGGGTCGTTCTCCTGCAGGGGATACTAAAAAGACCTAATGATGATGACGATTTTAAGGGGCAATAATTAAAAAAACCGCATTTACAAGTATAGCAGATGCTCGCAATTTCATGGTCTACTTGATGACGGCCTCTTTGGCCTAGTGGTTATCATGTCCCGGGTTCGATCCTGACCGTCCTTTTAAGATGGAAAATTATCTTTTTCACATCTATAGTATTTTTTATATAATAAGTATTGTGAGATAGTATCCCATATATAAGTCTCAAGAAGATATGAGTATTTACTCAGTGAAGATCGAGTAAACATTTATGTTTCCGCTATATTAAATTCTAAAAACAGAATAAAATAAATATTAAGACGGGCTCTCATAACACAAACGTGACTTTTTGCCTTTTTTGCTAGATGTTAATAACGGCAACAGGTAGACGCTTAAAATATTTACAGAATATTTAGTTGTATATATTCACTTTAACAATAAATTTTAATGTAACAACACAGTCTATATCTGCTAATAAATTATTATCCCTGTGTGAACTCCATATTTTGTGTTCTATCTGTACGCTTTATAGCTCCATTGCGTTGTGGGTGCTACTGCCTGCATTGAGAATGAAATATTACTCTGGGTGCACTGTGGTACCTGTTGGGCGTAACTATTTAATGCAGAAACGCTTGTTTTGCCTTGGGATGGATGGATAAGAGTAAATAAATAACTTAAGAACTTGTTTTAATTAAATCACTATTTACCTAAATAAAGTTGACAGTGACAGAAGAGGAGGTGACATATTGCGGAAATCTTCTGGTTTTGGGTAGATAATCGTTTAAAAGTACCATTATTGGTCTGCGTGTTATAATTAGACTGCTTATGTTTTACGGAATAAGCTAGAGTTTCATATCTGTGTGGTTCTTAGCAAATCTTAAGCAACTGGGATGGGCTACATCAGTCAGCACCGAACAGCACTATCGCATGCTGCCATCCTTTTATGTTTCTCAGAACCGACATGTGCTAGAGCGAGAGAAGGCGACGGAACGCCGCCCGTGCTGAAGCGTTCGGTCCGGCCCAGAAGCATCTTTTTCATCGAGGTTTAATTTACAGCCAGATTTTGAAATAATATCTAATCCAATCATTGCCCCACTGTCCGCCATCACTGCTACCATCTGCACTAATTAACGACAGCTATAAGCCTACCATAAACCCGCCGTAAAACCCGTCGTAAGCATAATTAGATTAATTTTACCGACGTTAAACGGTCGTAAACTTTTTACTTTGCGTAAGTGTGTAACAATACGTAGCTACAGGCGTTACGTAAATTGATCGTATCTATCCCTTGCGGGGTAGACGGAGCTTAGGGCCATAAGACCTACTTTCAGCGTGAAGGTGGGCTCGTAAGTGTAAAAAATTAAAACAGACACAGGTTAGTATCCGTATCACCTTATAACAAAATAGATTTTCGGTTTTTACGATCTGCGCGATTAGAGAGCTTTCTCCCAGGCAGCTGAACTTAACAAAAAACAGAGTAATAACCTGCCGGTTCCGTACCATTATCTATAAAAATCAAGATTTTTGTATGGGAGCCCCCCTTAAATATTTATTTTATTTATTTATTTTTAATTTATTATTAAAATAAAAATACAACTAAGTATTTTGTGAATACTTCAACTGCCTACCTGTTGCCCTTATTGATATCGAGCAAAAAAGGGCAAAAAAATCGCGTTTGTTGTATGGGAGCCCCCCTTAAATATTTATTTTATTTTGTTTTTAGTATTTGTTGTTATAGCGGCAACAGAAATACACAATTTGTAAAAATTTCAACTGTCTAGCTATCGCGGTTCTTGAGATACAGCCTGGTGACAGACAGACGGACAGACAGCGAAGTCTTAGTAATAGGGTCCCGTTTTTACCCTTTGGGAACGGAACCCTAAAAAATGAAAATCAGTTCCATGAAAACGGATATCGAAACATGTTGACTGCAACCCCAAAGTATAATTAGGCCTTATGTAGACGTTGCAAGTTTCTTGCCTGTTGCATACCATTCTATTGTAGCAATAAATGATTTGTATGGCTTACGTTTCGTTTAGACTACTTTAGACCATGCAAGTTACCTAATGCTTCAATAAAATGGTAAGCAACAGGCAGAAAACTTGTACCGTCTAAATGGGCCTTTACTCTGTCCTCCAACAGTTTTCAAATTAACTGATTGACATTCGCGTATTTCGAATAATTTTGTGGCCGTGCCCATTCATCAACTATAGCATATTACCGAGAAACAGAATAAATACATCGAAATATCTGAATATTCTCGTATGAATGACACTACGCTCCACTGACGCGCAATCGATTCGTCACTTTGCGCGGCGCCGGCGTGGCCGTCCGTCGAAAATTAATAATATTTTGTGACGGCTATTTTAATTTAATCTAGGCACGTGTCACCAATCCGGCGAATTATTAAGTTGGCAATTATTTAAAATTTGAATTTTGCGATTCATTAACGCTTTAAGAGCGTTTTGCGTTGAAATATTCAGATTTTTAGGGTTTAGACTAACTTGAATAAGTCTTTTAAATTTTGGGTAGTGGATATTTTGGGAAGTGGTCGTTTTAGAAGGTGGACGTTTTTTATAGTGGACATTTTGGGTAGTGAATATTTTGGGAAGTGGGCGATTTGGGAGAGTGGACTTTTTGGGTCGAAAGGAAATATTGTGAGCTCTTAATGAGTAGGGTTTGCAAATTAAAAAAATTATAGGCGACCAACTTATAAAATGTACTCGGAAAAGGAAATGCATGCAAAATCAATAGAAAATTAGTTTTAAACTTTTTTGTGGCGTAAACTCAAAGTCGGAACTACAGAACCCTACACGGCGTGTGGCCCAACACGCACTTGGCCAATAAATTAAGTCAATAATTGCATTTTGATCTTTCTAACTAAAGAATCAAATATTAATTCAGAAATTAGGCCATAGCAGGCACGTACAGTGCATGTCAATAAGTTCTGCTCAAAAATTTAGAAATGCAGAAAAGAACATTTTCCGCCTAGACGTCTTTTTCGATACATATTCAGTGGTCTGTAAACACTACAATTCTACGCCTCAGTGTCGCCTAAGAACTTAATGTCCTTTTAAACTTAATAGAAATTACTGAAAACTATTTAATTTCCTGACAGGAAGATAGATTTCGTTTGAAGCAGCCGGGGCTGCTCACTATCCGGGGTAATTCCGACCCCCGACTAAATTCATTATTCAGGGCTGCCCCGTCGCAATTATATCAATTAGTGGCAAGGATTGATTTTTCGCTTGGATTGAAGGGTTGTATTAGTGATTTCATCGGATTTGGGTTTGGAATTGGATGTTCTGTTTATGTAGGGATGGCAGGTGAATTTACTGAAACAATTAAATATGTAGGGAATAAGTATCACAACATTGGATTCGGTTGGGACAGTAAGTTAATTAGAAAACTGATAATAAGAAGAGATGGACAGATTGCGTAATGATATGGGAATAGTTGAAATAGATGGTAGTATGGCATATCCATGATGTAGCGATTTGACTCAACAAAGCTTTTAATAAATAAGCAATTCTTTCTGGTTCTAGTTCTATGACTCCCAGTCTATACCACGCTTAACTATATCTGGTTTTATCCACGGTACAATACTACGGGGGCAGGTATAATATTTTTCTGCATTACACTTATCCAGCAGATCAGTGGAGAGTTTATCGCTTGGTAATGTGCGTTAAGTAATTTCGTTTTTACGACCAACGATGACTGTGTCAGCGCGTTTTGTGATATATTGGGGGGAGGCTAGGGGAGGATGCGTGAAAAGTAACGCGAGTGCAGAAATGAAACTTTTAAAAATGTAAGAGTAATAATGAGAGCGAGAAATAAGCTTATTTGTTCCAGCTCTAGCAAGAACCCAATTAAGGGTTGTCAGATTGTAAATTACGCCGGAATTTTGTGGTTTTTGGCAGCGAACAATAATACTATGTTAAAGTAACTTCAAACATTTTATCATTATGCAAAATAACCCTTCAAAATGCATATAAAATGTCTGTGGCATGACTTAACAACAGCATGAATCAACTGTCGACCAATTTCCACTATGACGCAGCGTAGGGACCACTAACTGGTCCAGCATTACGCCTCGTGTGGTCACCCATATAAGAGTGGACTACACCCGGTCCTTCCACCGGCTCAAAACAGTGTAGTGAATTATCTTTCTGTCACAATTTTATTTTGTAGCGAAGGTGTGCTAAATTGATTGTAAAACATGTATAGCATCGCGCGCCGTTTTTAATGGACCCCGGGATGTAAATGTTAGATAGGAAGCTTACAAAATTGCAAAGGTGTCAATTTGTAAAATATTGTGGCAACGATTTCAATTTCGTATGATCCTGGAATGGATGAAAGTTTTTTTTTTCAGCTAATTTTGAGTTTCCAGCATGATGGATCCCAAAAAATTCTTCATATTGATGGGCTGAGTCGCACCCTTAATTTTTTACTAACCTTTTAACCCCTCCCTGCCCATGGTGAGATGTGGCGAGGTAGTAGGACTAAATTATGACTAAATGCTTGCATCTTTTTGACTTAATAAGTTTTAAATTAAAATGAAAAAATATTTCGTAACTTTTTCCTAACATTTCAAGCCTCACATAATTAATGCACGATCCCTTAAGTACCTGCGAGACGGCGGTATATGTATATAGATATACATATAAAAAAAAGATATACATAAATATATAATATCACGTCTGTTTCCCACAGGGGCAGAGACTATGGACCTCCACTTGCTACGATACTTGCTTACCTGTGAATAGATATAAAAGATATTGAGTCACAATCTTTACCCTGGCATCATTCAAGTTATTATTATCTCGCGATCGATACCAAATTGCCGGCCGGCTAATTTGGCAGGATTGGGAAATTTTAATTTTACCTTAATCTGCTCATTGGCCGCTGACGCTGTTAAATATTACTTTGTCGGATTAAACCGTAATTGATGGCGGATATTGCGGGATTCATTTTTATTTTTCTTTTATTTGACTGGGAATATGAGGCTTTCAAGAGTTCCGAGTTTTACGGCTTTGGTATTTTGTACAGATATAGGACTTTAGCTTTTAGTTTTTAAAATTGTCTTGTATTTTTTTTTACAATAAATTGTATTGTAACTACCTATACTATAAGTAAGTTTTCCTATCGAGTCAAAGTTATTTATTTGACATTTCCCGCCTTGTCGAGATACCAGAGGATTTTATCCTCTGGTGGCGTGTAAAGTGTTTAAGCTTACTCCGTCATTCATTCAATAGCATCCTGATGATGTTAGCAGATCGCTATAATTCTCCCTTATTGCTGCGAGTAAAAATATGCGACTGAGTGCGATTGACCTAACCCAACTAACCATCCCATGCGATAGAAGAGGACACAGCATGGAATGGTTGGTTGGGACCTCTCAGTCGCACATATTTACTTGCAGCAATATTTCAATTTTCAAAGTTCGGCAACCGGTATTCGGGACTGATTTTTCACTGATTTATTTAATTTTATTAGCGTCTACTGAAAATGCTGAAGATACTTAATAAAAAATGTGTGTACTATAGACACAGATAGATAAACACAAAGTTGTTTAGTATATCATTGTGTATTAAGTATAAACTTTTTTAAAGAACAAACTTATCGAAATATGAAGAAAACAGTTTTCTTTACTTAGAAACTCGACTCAGCCATTCAGCCGTCATCGCAACCAAGTCGACATATATTGTATGGCTTCCCAACTTCCCACCATGGTAAATTTTAATAAATATAACAATAGAAAGTGCACGCGCACATCTCTATCAGCGTACTCTGGGATTCCGGATACTCAAAAACACTCAATCTCTTGTTGATACAACGTACGGTCACTCCAGTATCACGTGCTTCGCTGTTTCTTCTGTCTTCATACAGCCTCTACACGGAGAACTGTACCTACCTATAACGAATAGATGTTTATACAGAATGCGCCGACGGCAGCACTCATGGAAAATTAGGCTTCGGTTTTCAAAACGAGCAAATGGATATACAACCTCTACGATGAAATCCATTTTTAGGGACCAAACCGGAATTGGGGCAGCAAAAATGCTCGCAAATGCCGCTGCGATGGGCACTCATGCAAAATTAGATAACACGGACATTTCGGAACCCGGAAAAGTTCTCTCCATTTTGGCTCTCGCTGGTTCTAGTTTTTGCTTTTGCTGATCTTACACAGTGCAGGCTTACGAGTATGTGATTGAATGTGGTATACCTTCCTTACTGGCCTGGGAGCAAAAGGTTTGCAAGAATCTTAGCAGGTGGAGATCCATTACTCGCGGACCTTTAACAACGCACCTTCGGCACAGTGTGTGCACACTTCTGCGTTTCAGTAACGCGGTATTTGTATTTTTGTGTGCCATTCAAATAAAAACAAAAGCTTTATGCATATATATATAATAAGCAAAATTGTGAATAATTCCTCCAACAACGCAGTTATTGGAGAACACATTGTTAAGCTACAAAATGAAAACAGTGAGCTTCGACCATCACTTTAATTAATAAACAAGTCCGTCGAATTGGACTGGACACGTTATATCCACTGTTTCCAATATGGCGGAAACAAGGCTGGTATTACTACTGTTCACAAAACAGTGGCGAAATATGAAATAGTATTTTATGTTGTGTGTAGTGTTAATAGGCGATGCGGCTCGCAACCCATCACTATTTTGATCCCTTATTCCAACTTCTTAATGTGAAAAAGTTCTTTCTTTAGTTGTTCTAAAAGTGGCATTTGTTTCTTGCGTCTTTGGGCTTTGTCCAGTCAGAGTCGCAAGACCCAAAGCTCTATTCGTCCCATTAGGGGTAAAGTCTTAATAGTGTATAATATGTATGTAGGTTAGACTAATATTTGAAAAAAGTGGAATTTCTCGTTTATACATATATGCAAAATAAATTCAGACAGATTCGAACTGTCCCCTTCCCTAGGCTACCACTATAGTTGCTAAACTTACAAAGTTACAGAAATACCCCATATTAATGTCACGAGTGTTTCGCTGCCAACTTCACAACTATTGGCATTTTTCGTACTTCACTCGAAGCCAAGTTTCCAAACTTTTGTGAAGTTATTCTTTATGAATGAAATAGATTTTTGCAATTGCTCCAAATTCAAATATGTATTCCAAAATGATACATTTAGATATCGTTTTTAATTTTGGTGTGTGGTTTTTTTTTTGGTGCAGATATTTTAGACTGCTTAAAGGCATCAGACATATCAATGTTTAGTTTGGGTACATTAAACATTTCTACTTAAACATACTAATATAACACATAGCCGTACCCCAGTAAATGCTAAGTACCTATATATCTTAACACTTTTGTAGTGACCTACGTATGTGATGCAAAACACGGTAGTGGCATTAGTGCAAATGGGTAATTAATTAGTGTTACCATATTAGTGTGGTTGTCAATAATGATTAGCCCTCGATATAGCGGCGTATTGTTTACCGAGGACATTATGACATTTTTATTACGTCCAAGCTTATTTCACCAAAAGTAGTCAGAAGTACATGTGGTTGTCAAACATGCATGAAGAGAATGATGAATCTAGATAAAGCGACGGAGGTCTGTCAGGATCGTACAAAGTGGAGGTCCATAGTAAGGGCCTGGCACTAACACTGTGGAAACAGGAGTCATAGTACACCGTGTATTTAGTGTGTAGGTTTCCTCACGATGTTTTTTTTGAAGCAGGTTGTGGTAGATGAAAATGACCGTACATTAGCGGCAACACAAAGGTACAATATCGCGCCTAGTGACGATCTCATAGATGCTCATGCTGTGCATAAACCGCTTAGCCACCACCACTTCCACCTACACATGCCAAATATTTAATGTATTTCGGTAACAAAACGTCAAACGCAAAACAAAGCCGTCATAATCCTCGCTTGTAGTCCGTTCCGGCAGTGGACTAAATTTCACATAATGTGATTAGTTCCTAATTGATCCGGCAGCACCATTGATTTGCATTAGAGTAGGCGAATAAAACTGCAAAATTAAATAAACATTCAAACATGTTTATAAGGAATCTTTTGTAATATCTTTATGTATATACATTACGTGTCACGTTGTTTGTCCACGATGGACTCCTAAACTACTGAATCGATTTACAATTTGATTTGCACACCGTGTGCAATTTGATCCAACTTGAAAGATAGGATAGCTTACATCTCAATTTATAATCGCAATATTATTTTATTGCACTGGATTGATGCAGATACGCCGGAGTCATAAAGTCCACGCGAATGAAGTCGCGGGCATCAGCTAGTTAACTATTAAATATTAACTACTATGTCTGTGTGGCCTCTTTGATCTACGCCACTTCTAAGAACTATTCCCACTACGAAGAAGCCACAACATAGTTCACAATGAGCATGAAAGATGGCGCTGACACATCCTATAACTCTATCACAGTATCTTAATTTTCCCACAGGGGTAACATAAAAGGCGACTATGACTTTACGTAACAGAGAACTGCCAGAAACAAGAAAATGGGAAAATAAATCAAAATAGTTTTTTAGTTATCTTCTTTTTGAAGAGGAGAACTAAACGCCGTCTTACAGACCGTGCCGGGATTAAAAAGTTGGACCTATACCTGGTTGGACATGAACAAGTCGTTTTTAGTTTTTACTGTTTTTAATACGAAAGCATTCAGTTCTTTATATAAAATTATTTTTTATTTATGTATTACATTATTCTACATCATTTTCAGATGCAATTTTGCCAATTCTTACAGTATTTTTCGAGTAATTTACAAAAAACTGCCTGCGTTGTCCTACTTACTCGTGAAGGTCTTTTAATTTTTAGACGATATCTCTATCTCTTTAACAAAAATACTTAAACATTTAACTAAATGATAAAGAAAATACCTTATCTTACTTAAGTCGTTTATAAAAAAGTCCAATACTTAATATTCTTAGAAATTAACCATAACTTAATGGGAAATAAAAAACTCTTTCTAATTTGCATTCATTATAATATATTTATGTATAGGTACGTCGCTGACTGACAGTATGCCAATTAAAATCCTACAAATTCAAAATGAGTGATCGTACAACACAATTATACAATTTTGATTGAAACTCTCAGGATCAAACAAATAGGAGAAGGATCTCAAGAGCTCTCGGAAAGCGTCAGTTTCTCGGAAACAAGACGTGGGTAATATCGGGATCGACACGTTTGCAGCAATTTTGATTAATTCTAGGGGTGAACGTAAAAGGGGTGTAGAGGTAAGACGGGGTCGTAGTTTATACGGCTATTTTGAGAATATTACACAATGACATTGTGAATGTTACAAACTAGCTAGAGCTGTAGATCGCGCGAGTCTGTCTTCTGATAACTTAAAACTAAGTGCAATTACTGTGAAAGCAAGTTTCCTTGTGGTGGTTCTTTGCTATGTTTGGTGAAAATCGGTTTAGCCATTGAAATGTTATTCGGGGTGAACGCTTCAAAGTCGGGAGTTGTTTAATTTGCCTGCCAAATGAACTGGCTTGTCTAAGCTGAAACGGGAACGCTTCACTTCACTCTAGCTTGGTCCAGTTAACAAATTAATTCGAAAATCTTACCTACATGCATGCACTACCATCGGCGAGTATAGTTTCACATCTGCGCCGTAAATAATATTATAAACGATGTTATGCACGTATTTAAAGCATATCAGTCCACTAGATTTAATTTTTTCAACTATCACAACGTGCTTCCGGTGAAAGAAAACATCGTCAAGAAAACTTGTACACTAGTTCACTAGTGTGTAAAAATACCGTTTCCATCTAGCGAAAACAAATCATGGCAGTCATTGAGCTACGAAATATGCTTTAGAAAAAATCTGAGTTATTAACACATTCGATAAGAAAGATCGTTTCCCCTATGGCTTATATGTTTAATTCTATTACACAACTTATTTACCTACCTTTCAAAACTTTGCAGAAACAAATTATGTCACTCAACACTTGTACATTCCCAACCGCATTTGAACAAAAATCCCTTATTTCCGTGAGAAATGGACTGGTCGAGTTGTCCGGTGATCCGTCTCTGTCGGCCGCTGTTTGTCCGGCGTCCGGCCCGTGTCCGGACTCCGGACGATCCGTCACCTCACTGCTAAATGATTTGTCATGTTTATCTGTGAGAAATTGTGGGGTTTTACTATTATTTTTATTTCTAAGCGAAATTTAAATTGAGCAAACGCCTTCATGTATTTGATTGCTGCACACACCTACTAGGCGGTCGGACGACCTCAGCTGGGTTGCAGGAAGACGCTGGATGCAGGCCGTTTCCGACCAGTCGTTTTGGAAAGCATTGGGTGAGGCCTTTGTCCAGCTGTGGACATCCTGTGGCTGATGTGTTGTGGTACCTGTTGAATAGTCAATAGTAAACTTAAACTTCTTTTTCGTCGTGTCAATGACTGACACTCATCGAAGAGGTCATAGCAATAGCATTATTTGTGCTCTGCAACAAGTCGGCCATTGAGCATGAAGCAAGACATGAGGGCCAGCGGAGAAGGTGTTGCATCATCTGCTTTGGTTGGCCGCACAGACGTTGAGTTGATAATCTTCAATGTTATAGCCCTGTTAGTAAAGCCCATTTTTGTATGTTACATCTGCAGCATCCCCTTTGAGTCCTCAGTCTGTTAACTGCCTTCAAACTGATCATGGCTGCTCGTAGCCTGGAGGCAGTGACCGCAAGAGCAATAAACCCTGGGGTGTAGCACAACTACTTTCCCACAGATTTAACTTAAATGTACACAGGACCTAAAAAACTTATATTAAAATAAAACTAAGAACAAATCTAATACTAATTTATTAAAATTTTCCGCTCATGATAATGTCAGTATAGTAATGCTTATTTTTTCAAAGAATACAATTTGATTTTCCATCAGGATGTTTGTTCATGGACTACCAAGCCAAATATAATCGATTCAGCGAATCGGAAACGTCCAGTTGGGACACCGAAGCGTCCTGGGTTTCAATCCCGGTTGCGATCGTTCTTTGTTATTGGAACATTGTCAATTGGAATGTACATGATAAGAGTTGGTAATCATTTGCCACCAGAGCGATGTCACTCTCTCAGCACATTACCTAAATGGGTAAAGTATGAACCCACCCAACACTAATGGGTGAGGTCGCACCGATCATGAAGATTGATCCATTGATGGGTTAACTTGTCCAAGTAGGTTGAAGTCGAACCATTCATGGGTTAAAATACGATGAGGCCGCCTTTTGACGTCGGTTTAATATATTCTATTATTCTGTATCATAATAATGTTTTATTGCGATAAAGATTCGAATATACATACTTATGTAATTTCATGTTCCACTTTGTGTTTTAAGGCCCTGGGCTCTTTGGGATAATGAATGTTTTCTTTTAACTGGTTCTACATATTATATATGTGTGTCTAAGCCACATGCCTACTCAAACATGAAGTTTCGGAGTATTATCAACAAACATCTTACAAACTTTACAGTTAACGCTTGTAAGAGCTTGTTTAAGGTTTGATCTTGGAGGCTTTGCTTAGAGTTGGGTACGTGCTACCACGTTGTTTGTAGGTTGTTTTTATGCTTTTTCGAAATATTACATACTACACTATCACGCCTTTATTTCTAACGAGGAAGCTCTGGGTTTCTAAACAGGCAGTTCTAAACAGATAGAGCCCAGGGCCGCATGACTCAAAAGCCACCTTTAGCGTGACGGTGGGCGAAAAGTTGGAAAAAGTTATCGAAATAACGATGGGCTACCCAACCGCCTCGCATTTTCGCCCATTCCATTACCTCGATCGGCTTAGCTACGATTTGCGCGAGAAGAAATGCACCTGGTATATTCTGGGTTTTTTCTTCTTCGCTTATGCTTTATTTTATCTTTCCTCCGTAAAAAAGATGACGTGAAGCAAGCATGGAAGACAAATTCATAAAATCAACGTGGACTGTATAAAAAGTGTTAAAGCACATAGATATGCATCCGTACCCAGACGTGTATCTTATTGAAAAACGCCATGTCAAACATTGCGATAACAATTGGAAAAGCCGTAAAAATCACGGAATAGATATAAAACAAACAGGACACGGCCGTAACGTGAGAGCGGGCAATTAAAACAGGGAGCGTGTAAACTCGCATTAAATGGCGGACGCAAACAAGATGGCGGGCGCCAAATAATAGGAGTGATAGAAGCGAAACTGCGAATGTACCTTTCTTAGGTATCGTTTGTTTAATTTACTGTTATCTAAAAAATAAACTAACAGAAAAATCTAGGTACAAAAAACACACACAAATAATAATAAATAGAAACACATACAAGTACCACAACGAATTCATTAAGTCAGCAAGAGAAAATAATCAAAGCTTGAACCTCTTCACAATAATGAGATCTGAACACCGAACTTGAGTCTCAAACGTCGGCCATTGTTATGGCTCTTTACATAAATTACCATTATTTGCACTATCTCAGTTATTTGGGCCAGTTGGACTTCTAGTAATACTGAATATTTCTGAGTTTATTAGGATTTATTAGTCAAGTTCGTAACCAGGATCTGGTTAGGCCGCAAGAGGTCATATCACTTAAAATACATGTATTACGCTAAGTATCCTACTACCATAATTAGTGTTGTTACAAGGTGTCAGCTTTTTTATGACTTAATGATAATGTCTACAGACACCCACCCACCTGCTAGGTGGTCAGACGATCTAACTGAGCCAGGTTGCAGGAAAACGTTGGATGTAGGCCGCTTCTGAGCGTTCGTTTTGGAAAGCCTTAGGGGAAGCATATGTCTATTAGTGGACTTCCTGCAGCTGATATGATGATGGCGATGTTGATTGCAGAAAAATAATATGAGAAAGAACTTATGTTATGATACTGACAAAAAAAATATGACTAAGTCATTATGACAAACAAATAATGTTATGCATTAATAACATTTTGGAAAAACATGGAGATCCCATTTTTGGGGTTTCCGTAGTAAACAAGGAACCCTAATAGTTTCTCCATGTCTGTCTGTGCGGTTAAGAGACTATTAGTACCTACTAGAAAGCTGTAATTTAGCATGGGTATGTACGAATATATCAATCATACCGACAGAGGTAAAATAAAAATAAAATAAAATAAAAAAAGTGTCTCCCATACAAGTAAAGTGGAAATAATTTCTTTTTTCGACTAACCAATGTAGGATGTTGATAAATAGTACTTTCAAAAATATTGTAAGTTTGTGACAACTATTTTTCAATTTAGGAATCCGTTTGTGAAATATGTATTTGGTTTGAAGTTAGAAAAAATTGTAAGAGTCTCGTGGCAGTACACGGATGCGTGAAAAATCGCGTCAATAGTATGTATAACGGGGGTAAAGGAAAACTATCAGAGCTAGGTAGGGTTTTCAAATAAAAGAGTTATAGGGTACCAATTAATAAAATGTACTCGGGAAATTAAAATTTCATACAAATTTAATAAAGTTTTTTTTAAGGCGTTTTAGTCGCTAAACCATGAGGTGTGAACTCAAAGTCGACATTCGCAAATACGGAACCTGAAACTGCGCATGGCCCGACACGCATTTGGCCGTTAATTCTGTTAGTATCTGCCCTTCCGGCCCGTTCCTCACTACGACCTCGACAGACTTATTCTAAGCATAGATAACTGAGCCTAATGGTATTTACCTTGGTTTAATTACTTCGTCAACCATCGCGGATACTTCTTAATTTGTTTACAAGCTGGCGGCGGAGATAAGGTATAAATGGGAGAACTTTCCTCGACTTTCAATGGACAATATTTACATAATTTATATTTAAATATGCTTAAATTATTTCAGCGATAAGTATGCTATGTAGAGAATTTGAGATGCAACGGACCGTGGTTTGGCCGAATACCGAAGATACCGGATACCGTATGTTTGTCGTGGCGAATGGTTGGATAGAAGAATGTCCGGCCGCCGAACATTCAGCTGATAATGGTATACATTGAGTACTTCATTTTCAGCGACCAAGTACTGGGCTCGTAGCGTAGAACAAACACCCTCCCACCCTCTAGGTGGTCGCAGAAAAACGCTTCTAATCGTTTTGGAAATCCTTGGGCTTTAATGTCCTGCTTTGGACTTCCTGTGGCGGAAAAGACAAATCCTTCGTCAAGCAACACAAGACATCCAGCTGTGTAGTTTCGCAGTTTATGTCTTTCTCTTTTTTCTGTATTTTATTCTTTACAGAGAAAATCTTATAACTTAATAATTCCTATAAACAAGTTTATTACAAATCGATTGCAGCTTTCAAGCACCAAATGGTATTTTTACGACATTTCGAGCAAATGCAGATGCTCTCATACGTGCTTTTTAAGCTAATAATAAGATCGATGGGTTTGTCAATCTGTGTGCTTGGCTAGCAAGACCCTAAGATTGCGTTGGATTGGAATTGATGTCATTAATAGGATTTTTGATTGGTTTACTCGGTCGTCCTATTAAAATTGTGCATTGGGTTGCTATACGTCCAGTGTAGGTTAGTTTAGGTTTTTGGCATAGCCCACTACCTTTTTTTTGGCCACAGAGTCCGTCTTTTTTTAAAGATGCAGGCCTACCACGAAATAAATAACAGTAATATGTTATAGCTAAAATGTATAAAAAAAAATCAATATTTATCTTTGGATATTTGTATCACTTGATAATTGTAATGTTTTTTTTATTGTGTAATAACATTTATTATTGTTATTACTTTTACAAGTAACGACTTGCACCAACTTTTAGCTTTTGGGTCAAAAATTCAGTCTAAATCTCAAACTAAGAAATAAACACTAGAAATTTCAGAAGGCTCGTTACTCCTTAGATGGGATTTCAAACAGAATTGAATATTTAAGCGCAGACTCGTTAAGCAGTTTTGAGAGTCCATCCAGATCTGAAGTGTATTTTGATCATTATACAGCAAACTTAGAATTAAAACCTTGTTTATTGGCCCTGATCTTAATTCTAAAATTTATATAAAATGCAGAATTAAGTACCTTATTACCAGGTTCCAAAGGCTAGGGTACCATTAAAAAATGTGTATAGTGGCTGATGCTGATAAACTATCGCAAGACTGTTTTTAACAGGGTAAACTCATACCATTTCAAATTAATGATTGCATTTCATATTAATGACACGACACTCTCGTTTTCCAAATTAATTGGCGTATTAATGTACACATTCCAACGCAAATAGTTTAAAATGAATTATTTTATTTAAATTTACACATTTCGCTATAAATGCCGACGGAAAGCGAGTTTAAATTCAATAAATATTGGCGTGGAGTCAGTGTCAACACGCCAACCGAGCCACCGCTCGATTGTAGGCAGCCATCATGAAATACAGTATGGCGGCAACAAGTGAATGCAATATCGTTCGCATAGATTATCTAAGGTTTCAGGCTGGAAATGGAAAAAAACTTAGAATGTACGAGCGAGATGCAGCTAGCAAATTAGCAACCTTTCCACTTTTCCATCTTCACGCCCATCATGCTAAGCGTGGCCTTTGGGTTTTGCGGCCCTATACGTTATCAACTGATAATGTATCTTAACCCTAACGCATTTTTTTCCATTCATTCCATCCATCTTTTCCTAGGCCTACCCCTATCTATGGGCCCATTTACTTTTGTATAAAAAATATATATGATGTACATTAATTACCATGCAAACTTCCAACGAAAATTGGGTTGAACGAGATCTAGTAAGTAGTTTTTCTTTAATATGTCATAAATCGTAAAGAGCAATTTGAAAACAAAACAAAGAGAGACTCGCGCTTGGCCGCGCTTTTGTAATGTATTTTTCTTCGCCTCTCATAACATGTTCAATATGTTCATACCAAGTTAATCGATTACTCCTAACTTTATCATTTACAAGATTTGAAGGTAGCGCGCACCTTCAAGTTGTCCCTCACGTAGATATTTCACCCGTACAAATGTATTCTTAAAAAAATACACTTGTATAGGCAAACATATTCATCCGAACCCCTAATAGATTACGCAAACAAGCAAATCTAATTAAGTATAAAGTCCGCACGGGCCGGGTTTAAATTGTGGAGTTTTTGCTGCAAGAACTACGGTAGTGTAGTGTTTAGCCGGGTCCAACCGGATTATCCGGTGACGAGGCTTACACCCGACAGCTGGGTGTATAAGCGCTACAATGTAAATAGAAATGGCTAAAGCCCCAGCTATATTTATTTATCCCTTTTTATCAATATCGTAAAAGGTGATCAAAGAACTAAGCACAAACATCTCTTACATTTCCAAGAAGGGATCGTATGAGGCTTATCTATTTACGTACAAACGCAACCGAGGCGGGTTAAAATTGTAAACTTTTTACGGTAAAAATTACTGTAATCTTCAAATTAAAATTTCTTCGCAAAATTGCACAAAAATAATAAATTCTCTCTAAGGGCTCTAAAAACATCAATTCTGTCCCTAAATACGAAATGAGGGTAGGAGAAAAGTGAAGCTCGTAATATACTCGCAAATGGACCGTGACGTTCCACAGGGACGTGTATTGGGACGGAAGACTCGAATTATAGGTGTTATACAATTTTACAGCGCTTTAAAGCGCTGCGGGACTTCACCTGTTTCACAAAACAAACGTTAAAGTAGTACCTAGGTTACCACTTTTTTCCTGAAACTATTTTAAATTGACGGCTAATTTCGATACTAATCTTCTAGGTGAAAAACATTGGTTGCTTTTACCCTCTAACTTCATGTCGGCCACCAATGTGTAATTCTTTTTTAAATGTTTGAAACAATGGACGTCTCGCAGCAAGCTTTTCGTGCTGTGATTTTCTATTATTATTAGGGTTAACCTTCAGAGCATCTCATGAAAATTTACAAGCTGCAAGCTTTGGGGAGCCTGCTCCAATTACTTATTGGTTTCGTGAACTTAAACGTGGTCGAGAAAACTTAAACGCTGACCCAGACCCGGCTGATCACCAACTGTAGTAACACATGAAAAAGTCATCAGGGTGGAGTGGCTCATGCGGGAGAATATACATATTATACATCGAGAGATTCAGGCTAAACCGAACATTGGATCACCGGCAGTTTCCACCATCCTGAATATCTTAAAGTAAGGAAGCTTGCTTTGCGATGGGTACCTCATTTTCTCACCGAAGATCGAAAATTCTATCGTGTTGGTTGGTGCAAATTTATTCTAAAAAAGTTCGAAGGAGGATCTTCGCAAAATGTATCCTACTTCCTTATAACTGACAACTCTTGGATCTACAGCTACGATCCATCCTCTTACGAAGCAGCAATCCACGCTATGGGTGTTTGAAGACGACGAGTTGCCCACAAAGTTGTTTAGGACGGAGCGTTAATGAAAAAAAGATAGCGGTTTCTTTCGACACAGTGGACCAGTAGCAGTAGTTCCGCTAGAAGACCGCAGAACAGTTACCAATGGAAGGTATTGCGAAGTTTGTCTACCTCAAGCTTTCGGGAAAGTGAATAGCGAGCGCCAAGGGCGCTCACCCAGCTGCTAGAACAATGGACTGTTTGACAATTTCGGGATTACAATTGTTACTCCATTATTCGTACAGCCCACATTTAGCTCCACTTGTTTTTTTTCCCCACTCTTAAAAAATGCTTCGTGGGCAAAAATTCAACACTGCAGACGTGGCCATTGAAGAATTTCGGCGATTATTTTCCGACCAACCGAAAGATGCGTTTTTTAAATGTTTTAAATCTGGTTCGCCTGAGTGCAAGGCTTTGGAGAGGAATAGTTTAAAAAGCTGCAAATAAAAAATAATCATATTGTAACTATTTTTTCATTTCATTTTTTTCGGGACAGCCCACGTACGTTTCTGTTATCTTCTGTGCTGCTACTTGTACTCGTAAGTACGTTTTTATTATACAGGTTGACTTTTTACCAACCAGGCAAATTTTTGGAGCAAGTTCGGTCCGTGATACTAAACTACTTACCATATAAAATTGGCTGGTAGATAAAAAGTCTGTATGTATGTCTATAATGTATATGAATGAACGAATGTAAGTAGTTAAAAAAAACTTATTTTCATGACAACTTTTATTATATTCGGGTGTGTATTCCATTAAAACGTTCACTGCTGGTATTTCTATAACAATGCATATTTCATAGCTTTTATTATATTCGGGTGTGTATTCCATTAAATCGTTTACTGCTGGTATTTCTATAACAATGCATATTTCATAGCTTTTATTATATTCGGGTGTGTATTCCATTAAAACGTTCACTGCTGGTATTTCTATAACAATGCATATTTCATAGCTTTTATTATATTCGGGTGTGTATTCCATTAAAACGTTCACTGCTGGTATTTCTATAACAATGCATATTTCATAGCTTTTATTATATTCGGGTGTGTATTCCATTAAAACGTTCACTGCTCGTATTTCTATAACAATGCATATTTCATAGCTTTTATTATATTCGGGTGTGTATTCCATTAAAACATTCACTGCTCGTATTTCTATAACAATGCATATTTCATAGCTTTTATTATATTCGGGTGTCTATTCCATTAAAACGTTCACTGCTCGTATTTCTATAACAATGCATATTTCATAGTTGTACTACGAGTATACTCGTAGTTAGCAGCGGACGTGTTAAGGGCTCTTACAGACGAGCGACTAGCCCGTGACGGTTACCTGTCATAAAGCGAATAGGATTAGGACGAATTTTAATATACTGAAAACGTTTCGTAATTTTTTTACATTCTATATTTTAATTTGGCCGAAAATTCAATATTGCTAAAATTTCGATTTTCGATTGTTATTTTTTGAAGCTATGTGTTTTGAATTCTAACTTAACGTTTAACCGCAGCTATAATCACTAGATGTTTTATTTTCTAAAAAAATGTTTTCCATTTTATGAAAAGAATAAGAGTTAACGGAAAGGTTTCTTCTTATTTTTAATACTTTTAAAATTTAAAATGATTGTTAGTAAAACATCTGTCAAAATAAAATTACTTGCTTTACTAATCGGACAACGGTTTTTCTAGGAAACTAAACATATGTAAATTAGATTATGGAAACACTAAATATGTAAAAGAAGCTATCTGGCATATACAACTTCGTCATACCGTTTTCGAGCATATGAAATTCGAATAGAAAAATTCGTGAGTATGATAGGCGGTACGATATGCCCGTGACACCTGACAGGTGTCGTGGGCATACTGTCGCTCGCCTGGAAGAGCGCTAAGAAAGTAACATAGTCATATAGCGACATGGTAGTTTTCACCTTCACCTTTGAAAGTCACGCTAGGCTCATCGATTGCGACTTCAAGGTCTCACCCTATAACACTGTTGTTACGTAATTTTGTGGGCTTGGCAACCATAGCTCATAACCCTTTTGGTAAGAGGCAACATACCTATACACTATCACGTCTTTATCTCTGACTAGCAGTCCATCCCGGCTTCGCCCGTGGTACATACATAGCCTATGTCACTCAGGGATAACTTACCTATCCAACAGTAAAAGAATTTTTAAAATCGATCCAGTTGTTTCGGAGCCTATTCAATACAATCAAACAAACAAATCTTTCCTCTTTATAATATTAGTGTAGATGGGGCAGACAGAACATTTTGGGTCATGCGGCTCTTAGCAGACAGAGCCCCGACCCGTAAGACCCAAAGGTCTTTTATAGCCCTTAGCCAGGCCTGGATTATTTTTATATTATTATTTTATTTTTATATACAGATAATGGTAGATTGGATGATAATAAAAAAACTGATTTCTTAATTTTTTTTTAATCCTACAATTTCCTATAAAAAAACCCTCTGGTCTGGATATGACCACTGCCCATTTAAATATACATGATGTGGATTAGATCTGACCACTGCCCAGTTAGGTCACAACATGTAAGTATTGAAAAAATAAAGGTGAATCTACATATAAGCCTAATATTAAAAAGAGGAAAGATTTGTGTGTTTCTTTGTATAAAAATGTTAATAAATATTAATGTCTCTGTGATGTAGTGGTTAAAAGACTCTGACACCAGGGTATCGGTTATTCTTCGATCCAAGAACCTATCTATCTACCATACAAATTACAAACTATTTGATGTGTAAATATGGTTTTGCCTTTATTTATATGGATAAACGCTTGTAAGACAGTGGTTACATAATAACCACAATAAGTTTTTCCAGATAGGCAGAGGTCACATGTTGACCACAAACTTTCGGCGTAAATATTTCAAAGAAAAACAAATATGATGTAAAACCGAAACATATTACATATAATTCAACCTATCTGCTATTATAAAAACACAAATAATATCACTTACCGGGATTTTTTCCGCCATAATACTAAAAAAACACTTTCAATTTGCACAAAAATTCGCTATTCGACCAATATTTTGACTTTGACAAGCGAAATGTCAAGTTTTTTTTTCTAGAGGCGTATTTTTTTTTCGTTCAGAAATCAACTGTATCATAGACAATAGACGGATGACATTTTGCGGTTTCTAGCTAGCATCTACTCGTCAGAAAAAAATATTTCTGAGGTGGTTCGCTATGTGATCACTACCTGGCTAAGGGATAGGAACCAAGGAGTCAGTTCAGACAGAGAAGAAAATACCCGAGCAATTTTAATCAATTAAAATAATGCATAAACGTTTACACATGAGAAAATGCAAAAGCTTGCTTCGCGTCTTGCACTATATGCCTATTAAAGTTTATTTTCGAGTGTCATAAAAAATCCTCTCCGCTGCGTCTCCTTTCTGTCTGAACTGACTGAACAGGTATGGCTCTTCATACAAACGGAGCAGCATATATACCTAGTACTACTACAAACGAAACAATCCGTCCGAGCACACGTCAAATGTGTGAGTTAAACAATCAGGGTTGCCATCACAGAATTTGTTGCTTTGCTTACCTGTTTTCATTACTTGGAAATCTATAAAATTTTCGTTATTTATTGTTTTCCGTCGATAAACAATGATAATGTGCGCAGTTTCTCACCATTACAATTCAATAATCCTAAGTGACTCGCATAATGTCAACGTGCAACTACCAATAACCCTGTTTTACTGCCACTTACACCTCACAATAACGGGGGAAGGGTTGCGGGGACACCAGATTGCGGGGGACGGTGCGAGTTTCCGTTCTGTATGTAATACTATTATTAATTCTGTGCCTACGACTGAACCCAACATTACTTTTTGCGAATAAAACGTGGTGAAACCCTTTGATTTTTGATAGTGTATGATATTATTAGCATTTATTGATCGAGGGAACAAGCGTCTCAATTTCGAGATTAGTAAAAAAATGCTTTTGTCACGTGATCACGTCTGTCTGTCTGTTCTTTCCTAAGGGTCGTCTTAACGGATTCTCGTGAAATTAGGTGAGCAGGTTCGATACGAAACATTTTAGCGTTTCAGTTATTTAAAACGACGGAAATATAGGTGTTGAAAACCATTAAAGATATTATAGTAAAGTAATTTCGTTTTTTTTTCAAAAATGTAAACCTCTTTTTTTACCCTTATTTCGAGGCAACATTTGTGTCTCAACAACTTTTTATCCTATAAATTACAACAGGTTTGGGTCGTCTCGCGAGGTCTTCCGCTCAAAGTGCCACTAGTTATACGAATAAATTTGACTCGTATAACAAGTTACACACATATCGTAATCAGATTTACCGTAGGCCGGTGTTGTTTACGTTCCCGAATGTTGAACAATAACAAACATTTGTGTTGCCTTGTATGTGTATTATTTTGTATGGGCGGCCGGAAACAGAGAAAGGCAAATGCCACGTTTTGTGTCTTTTGTGCGAAAGAAAAGAGGCCACTTTCCATAGTCGAATCGGCATTGTCTTTTTGTCAAGTAATGTAATATTTCAAGGGATAAAAACTTGTTCATGTAATATTTCTTATGAAAGTCAGTTTTCGCGATCCTCATTGTGACTCCCATGCTGGTCTGGGAAAAAAGAAAAACCTTTTAACCTTTAAACTGTTTGTGTGTCTAGCTGCTTCTCTTCTCGCGCAGAACATTAAAGCCGATCGTGAGAACTGACGAGAATCTGAATCATGTCGATATGCGATGCTGCGAGGAACTCGTCACTTTTTAGGTTCCTTTTTTCCGTCTTAGCCATCCGTTACCATCACGCTAAAAGTGGCCTTTGGGCCTGGGCTCTAACTACCCCGTCAGGGAAAAAGGCGTGATAATGTATCTTTGTCTCATGGTACCTAAGTCAAATGAACCGCCCACGCCGCAGGCTTAAACTATTACACCCGGATCGATCGCCAATCAGGGTAACCGACTTTTGAGGGATTACACTAGCGGCTTTGCCGTATGAATTTTGAGGCTTAAAATGAGAAAATTAAAATGGATGTTAGCTTTTGCATTCGATTTTGTTTGTGCGCATCCCCCAATCATCTTTCATCCTCATAACGTAACTGCTGGCCATGGCCCTCTCCCAAACATTTCCAAATTGACCGATCTAGCTAGAGCGACCTGCAGCGCTTTCCAGAGTTGGTCAGGTCGTGTGACCACCTTGTGGGTAGGTGTCCTACTCTTCGTTTGCCAGGTCACGGTTGCCATTGGAGAACCTTTTTGTCTCATCGGCCATCGTTTCGTCGCTCTATATGTTCCGCCCACTGCCAATCCGCTGAGCTATATCACAATTGTTTTCCTCCAATCCAATTTCTTCGTTTCTGATTCGATCACGCAGATAAACACTGGGCATAGCTTTACCTCACTCCTCAATGGGTCATGCTTAGAGTCTAAAAAAACGCTAAAATGCAAAGTCAATTCATTGCACCAGAAACGTACCCTATTCCTAATTCACCAATGTTATGAAAAAAAAATTGTTTCTTCTAAGGGTTTAAAAAAAATATGAGACACGAGGTATCAATGCAGCTTATTGGACCTGACTTCACTGTGACTCAAGATTATTAAAGCTTATTTCAAAATAAAACCCGATTTAGCGAAAAATCTATTGGCAATGCTGATCACCCTGTACAATAAAGATCAAGGGTGGCAGGGGGATAAAATTGTTTAAACGATATTGGGTGATTTGGAATTATTGATATAGAAATCCGTAGATAATCCTTGACCTCATCTAAGCGCGTATCGGTAGCTTTGCTGCTTCAAAACCCGGGGTTCGCTTATTGGCTCCTTTTTCAAGGAGTGCGTGTCGGGTTTGCGTGTAGTGTGCTTGTCGTGTGGCCAAGTCCGTGTCGGGCTACGCGAATTGTAGAATTCCGTCGTTGCGTATGCCAACTTTAAGTACACGGGAGTAAAAACGTCTTAAAATCTAAATTTGTATTAATTTTACTTTTCCGAGTACATTACATAAGTCGGCCGCCTATACTGCACTCTTTAATTTGCTCTAAAAGTTTTCCTTTAAACTTCGCTGTATATACTACTGCCGTAAGTACCCATATACAACCGTTTAGTAAATAGAGAAGAGGGTTACTTGACTCTTGACAATAATTTACGGTATAAAATCAAATATTTCAGAAACGGATAAAAAAAGGAGGGCGTAAACTTTTTTTATAGTCTGTTCGGCAATAAACTCAAACTACTAAGCTGAGTATAATGCGGTTTTCACTGTCATATGTAGATCTTCTCGCCCACTATTATGCTAAACGTGCCTTTTAAATCTTACGGCCCTGGCCACTGTTTGCTAGCCACAAAATACAAAAAGCTCTGTCTGCCTCATTAAGGACGAAGACGTGATTGTATGTATATGTAGATCATTCCACTAGAAAAAAAGTGTATTTGATATATATATATTTTAAACCCACGCTATGCTTAGTCAAGCCGCGAGCACAGCATACCTAATAGTACCAACCGCTAGTAAGAAATTAAAGAGAAGAGGGATATCATTGTCCTTAAATATGCTGAATACAGCATACAGGACAATGCTTCCGGTAATCTGAGGATTTATACCGACTAGTCAATTTTTATGATCGCCGCTATGAGAGCTTTTTCGTTTTGGCATGATTGAAAAAGATTGAAAATTTTATAACAAATTGATTGTGTTACAGAATGTAATATGTTATTTCTTTTGTTTTAGGTATTACTGAAATATTGACTGAACTGGAGGAGAAGACAAAAGATAGTTTTACCTTACGGCTAGATCCGATATATGCCGCATTATACCTTAAGTAACAAAATAATTACTACTTAAGCCTTAAAAAATAAGACACTAAAGAGACCACATTAAGATTCACTTTATTATTATTATTCAGAGCCCGCTAGATCCCATTGTTGGGCAAAGGCCTCCCTCTCGGCTCTCCATTTTTCTTTGTCTTGCCTACTAGTCCTTTGAGTAGGCTTCTAAGTCGTCACGCCATCTACCCCTAGATTTTCCAGGAGTTAAGATTTACTTTAAAAAGACAAAACTCTGCCGATGAATAAATACTTAAATAAAATAATTCTTGATAAGACGGTTACAGTCGCAAATTATGAACCATTTTTTATGTTAAAATAAAAGGCATCCAATAAAAACACAAATAAACCCACCCAATTCAATCCATAAACAAGCGAACCATAAACTCTGCAGTCAAATTGAGGCATTTGTCTTATCTGTGGATGAAATTATTCAGGGGGTTGAGTACGACATAGTAAAGATACAGAAGTAATAACTTCAAAAAATGTAGGGTTTAAAGCAGCTTGATGTTTCATTGGGATAAAAACAGATTGTGCCACTCTAATCCCACGAAAAGTGACGACAATCAAGAATAATGGCGAAGTGCGTGTCGGGCCACGCACAGTGTAGGGTTCCGTAGTTGTAAATGCCAACTTTGAGTTCATGCCACTAAAAACGTCTAAAACGTCTAAGCATCTATTGAATTTGTATGAAATTTTCCTTTTCGTGTACATTTTATAAGTTGATCGCCTACAACTTTTTAATTTGTTAACCCTACTTAGCTCTGATAGTTTTCCTTTAAACTACATAATATATACTATAGCTGTGATTTTTTCACGTGTCTATATATAACCGTTTAGCAGATAGATGGGGGGGACACGTGACTTTTACAAAAAAATTCACTTTAAACCTAAATATTTCAGACACGGATGTCTAAATCAAAAAATTGTGTTTCCAAGCTCTCAATATTTTTGAAAGAACTATTCAACGACACCCCACACAATGTGTTTGTAAAGAAAAAAAAATATTGACATCCTCTTTACTTGTTTGGTAGCTACCCAAAAAAAAAAAAATTCCATATTTTATTTTACGACTTTTTTGCCATGATTGATATACATATCCATGCCAAATTACAGCTTTCTAGTTCTTATAGTTTCTGAGTAGGACCGCGGACGGACAGACAGACAGACATGGCAAAACTATAAGGGTTCCTTGTTTACTACGGAACCCTAAAAAACGTTAATACTGGCGTAAATATACACGTGCCAATTAGATAATCAAAAATTCAATATATTCAATACATGACCCTTTATTTTACAGAAAAATAAATACACGGCAAAATTAAAAAGTAGGAAATGCGCAAAAAGCGGCGTTATAAAGTCGCTAATATAGATAATATTGCTTCCTTCAATGTGCTGTTTTGGTTTTCGAGCCCGCACCAACCGTAGCCGCTGTTGGTGCGAAAGGAACAAACTCCAGTACGATATCCACAGGAAGACATGGAGTGATCCTATTCTAGGCCGGCTAGCGCATGGTTCGGTTATCTTTCTAGGCTCTCAATATTTTATCGGGGGGAAGGAGGCTTTCGAGGGACAATCGTTATTCGATAATTAAGATTTGCCTTTCACTGTGATTGAACGAGAAACATTACCTCTTGATTGCAAAGTTGACTACAAAGCCTTAGACATTATGTACCAAGTATAAATGTATATAAAAGAAAAAGGAGGCTTATTTTCTTGCATTCAGGAAGACTTTTTCGTTCGCTTTGTTTATGTGTTCGTGGATAAATTGTAAAAGGAAAAGTAGAAATCACTATTAAACACATCACTATTTTGATTCTTTTTCAAGCCCGAGCCTTATGGCTGTATGCTCTGTCTACCCCGTTATGGATAGAGACGTATTAATGTATCCGTAGGATACCTTCTGCGAAAGAGGCATTATGAGAAAGAGACGTTTTGCGCATGAGCCATGTGAAGTGACCACCTCAGGAGCGAGCGTCGACCGAGTGACGAAAGCGAGCAATTTGGCGATCGATAGCTATTTAGGAAATGCTATTTTGATTCGGAATCTAACACATTTCCGATAACATAAACATACACTTTACAACGTGATCCCACTTCTGAAACTTGTAACTAATTACAGTGAAATACTCTGCGGTGGCAATTATAAAGCTCGGCTACAACTTTGATAGAAATATACACTTTATACTTAGATTCTAGTATTACTTTGATGAAGAACCTATTTTTAGTTTTTATTTTAAAAATTGTTCTTTTTCCATAATAAATTTATATCAAAATGCATGAAATCAACGATAAGATACGATACAATGTATTGCAAAAACTATGATAACTTAAATATTAGGAACAATGGCAGCCTTATCATTATCACTAAAGCGATTTCTTTCAGCTAAGCTTTGAATAAATTTTAATAGCAGGTAAATAAGTTTTTTTGCTTCAGCTTGTACTTATCAAGACAAATTATTAGCCAAAACTCGACAGGGTTGCGACGTTTTATTACAATCAACCTTTCGGCTCCAACATCAGATCAACTTCTTGTGACAATAATATTGCAAAGTCATTTGCTGATTTACATTAGCGTACAAAATTTCATTTCAATCGGAAACCTGCAAGTAACTGAATTTTAGCTTGATTTGACCCAAAAACAATAAAAGTTTGTATGTAAAACCCTTAAGATAAAAAACAAACACGTGACTGTTGCAGTAGGGGAATCAGAAACCGGAAAGTAAAAATTTTAGCTTGTAAATTTGACCCAAAAACAACAAAAGTTTGAAAAAGAAACATTTTAATAGTAAAAAAAAAAAACAAATCACATGACTGTTGCAGTACCTTTAAGCCAAAAATTACTTAATCGACCATTAAATACACAATTAGAAAAGTTCGCAAGTTTGTTACGCCAAATATATTCCGGAATATATTGGAAGCGATAAACGTGTGGGCGATATTTTACGCCTCCGCCGATCTATTGCCTGCACTATGCATAATGGCGGGATTACAAGGCATTAGGAGCTAAATGATTAGTGAAAGCGGACACATAGCGGGACGAACCGATGGCCGATGGGGCAAAAAGGACACCCACCCACAAGGTGGTCTGACGACTTGACCAAGGTCGCTGGAAGGCGCTGGATGCAAGCCGCTCTAGATCGGTCATTTACGTTATGCGGCTGAAATGATGATGATTAGTGAAAGCGTTATTTAAGTGTGTAAATTGGGTTTGCTAACTGTGTCTAAATCGTTATGGATAAAGAAGTATGTATGTGATAATTTTTGTGATCGTAAACATCTCTAAAAAGTCACAGCAAAACAAATCACACAACGATTATGTTTACCTGGATGACAATTGTTTTTCTAATTTATTTTTCTTATTTTTCTAAAACAAGGAACAATTTTGCTAATTCGTCGAATCTTTGACAGGAATTTCATAAGAATTGGTTATGTGGATGAATTTTAAATTCTATATTAGTCGCACGCCGCCGTCGAATTGTCAAGATATGAGTTTGTTCTTAAATAACCTCTTACTATAACTAACTAAAATAGTAACTAAGCTCATGTAAATACCGTGCTTTCCGTACACGTGCGCGATCTAAATCAATTTGCCTCCGATATGCGCCGGGAGTTTCTTGGCTCGGATTTTTCCAAGTCGATCAAATATAGACCGATTTCTAGTAATTCTAGACTAGTTCTGCCTGGATATTCAATGGCGTCTCCTTTGAAAATACATTTATTAAGAACGAACGTTATTACAAATAGGCAACGTAAATATAGAGGAAATCTTGCATAGAAGGATCAAGAGAAAGTACACTAGGTTCCAGTGGCGGGGCCTCCTTAGGAGCCGATTGCCATCGGGTTTCACTACGGGTTTTTAATATATATGCATTTATTACTAATAACAAAACCTACGTATATCGGCCCACCGCGCATTAGAATGTCCATTTAGGTATTATCTTTATAAGCCGCAAACTAGCAGCATGACTGGACTGCACACACCCACATATTCAAAATACGAAAATTTTCGTAGGTTATTCACATATAGTTATTAAACACGCTCAGAGACAATTACTCAAACTAAATTTATAAAAATAATAATATGCGAATTATATATAGCGAATATAAGCCATACATTCGGCTTACGTTTATTAACCTTTATAAGTTTATAACCTAATCAAATAGGTATTTAATTCGTTTCATAGTTTTATAGCTGGGCTAGCTTAAATTCTTACCCAACGCCACTGCTAGGTTCAGAATACATTTCTTATATAAATAATCATCATTCACTTTTTTTTGCTAGTCTGTAAGTCTTGTGTCCCACTGCTGGGCTAAGGCCTTTCCCTTATCTTTCCACACGTCTCTGTAATCTGCGCTCTATTGCTACTCGCACCGAGATTTTCAAAAAATATAATATTTTTGTGAAATCAAATATGTTTTTTGTCACTAAACCCATCAATAAACCAAATATATTTCTGTTTGACCCGGCTGCCATCATTCTATGGCAGTCGTTAAGCTAAGATTTGAAGGATGCCTGTAGGCAGCTTAAATCTGACACCAGTTTTGGCCACTTACACACACAAAACAAACATACATTTCTGTTTGTTATGTTAGATATCTAAAATAATCAATTTCTAAAGTGCCAAATTAAAAATAATTTTTTTATTTTTTTTATTTCGACCAACTAGAGATCATAATTACATTTGTGTAAGTACCAGATAGCCAAAGGATGCAGTGCCACCCTTATACTCGATTCGAAAAAATAATGGCCTATAATCAAGTAGAACCTCCTTGAAAACTAGTAAAAAAAATCCGCATGTCACGTTTTTCCATCAACATTAAACCCCATAAATCCGCCATCTCAACCTGTCAAGCAACGCATCCCCGCAATCTGATTCAATTTGCCTCGTTGTCAGTGTTTTTGCTTAATTCCCCCCTTACCCCCTCTTCGGAGGGAAGTATTTTCCTCGTTCCCGCAAAGGATTATCATTATCATGTGAATCACACTTGTTTGTCCTAGATTAACATGTCCGGGAGTGGATTTGCCGGAATTTGCCAGGTCTTTACTCGTGATGCAACTTTTTGTACGAGTCTTGAATTCTGTGACATAGAGGGTCTTTCGCAAGCTAAGCGATACTGTACGTGGTTCGCATTTGGCTATCCAAGTTACCACAAGTGGCATAAAACTTTTTCGAACTCCTCCTGGCTTCGAAAGGCGCGTCCGGGCTGTCATCATGTAAGCTATGTCTGACACCAGTGATGGCCACTTACACACACAAAAAACCAAAACAAAACAAAGTTTATACGTGTCTTCCGAAACACGGAATAATAAAAACGGGAACGAGACTGAAAAATCAGTGTTAGGCAAAAAAATAACTATTCAAAATTTGGAGCTTGTGGGTTTGCTAGAAATTTATCTTACAAATTTTGATGATCTGTGAGTCAGTCAGTGACAAAATAAGGAACATTGACTTGCAATAATTCAAACCATTAAGATGGATGATGAATCGGTTAAATGTTTTTTTGGAAATTTATATAGATATGTGATGCCCTCTTAGTCACTATAAAATTAGGCTTCCAGTTTTTCCATAACGAATTTACAGATACCAAAATTGTGAAACCGGTTTTGAAGATACTGAGTTAAAACCTTAAATGTAACGAAAAATTATCATCGTCATTAGGTCTTTTTGTCTCCACTGCAGGAGCACGACCCTCTCTGTACTACCAGAGCCAATCGTGGTCAGAGCAGCCAAAGGAAAAAAAAATATCGTAATTTTAAAACAGTTATATCTTCTCAGTTAGATGAAATTGGTGGATGTATATTGGATATCACCAAGCAACAAAAATATAAATATAAATAAAAAATAGAAATTAAAGGTATTTGTAAGTTACTTTAAACATTATATATATATTTTACAAATATGTCACTAGATGTCGCTGTTACAAAATTGTTTTGTGTGAATCACTATTGTCGTATTGTTTAATAATATCGCGAGGCTTAAGTTTGCGGCGAACCCTTAGTAGTAAGTTGTAAGAAATTTCGATTAAGGCCCATCGCAGACGACAGACTATCCGTGACGCACTTTATAGGCTGTGATAGTCTGTGAAAAAAAAACATCCGGCGTGCGTCGTGTGCGTTACTGCATAAGATTCCGTGGGTTCTATTTTCACAGACTAAAAAGTGCGTTACGGATTAGTCTGTCGTCTGCGTTGGACCTAAATGAGAATATTAACTTTGTTGTCAATATTAGTTATACTGACCTAAAAAGAGCAATCTGAGAAATGGCGCCCTACGTGTTACCATTTGTAAATATTGTTTATGCCAGTACATTCACATGGCATCCTCAAACCTTAATTCCTTAAGTTTGCCATCAAACGAGTCAGCCTGCTATTAAACTAAATCGCGCAAAATGTAATTCGACAAAATGGCGGCGGCACGCGTAATGGCGGCCTAATGGCACATGTAATAGTGTTGTAAATAATTTCTGATGCGGACCTTTTCGGGAAATACCGGAAATTCAGAATTTCGGAAAATATTCTCTTAATTGACGAAATCAGCGGTTTCGTCGGCATTTTGGAGGACCTTTGTGAATTACTGAAACATGTTAGATTTATACGACAAAGTTTAGAAGATTGGTGGGCTATTACTTTAATAAGGACCTTTCGGTTCGCTGAACTTGTTCTCTTGATGCTATTATGGAGTATTTAGTCTATTTAGTCCATTTACTTATAAATATATACAGCCTTTTTAGAAATAATTCTTTACATAAAAATTCAACTATAGGCACTTAAAAATAGTTTTGTATATGTTTTTAAATATTTTTGGTGTATTCTGTAGGGTTAACTTAAAATGTACTCACGAGCAAATTGGACCATTACTCTAAAAGCGAAACTAAATAAATACGTAGCTACGTGCCCGCATTGCAGTGTCAAGCAACAACGTGCGCTACAAAATGATGCTACAGTCTAATTTGCTTTGACATTGAAATGGGACGACAGTATCGGACGGCTGTCGTGTCATTTATGCCATAACGGTTTTGTAGTATTCTGACATTTGTAAACAAAGCAGATTTCATCGTCATTACAGCCACATAACATCCACTACTGGACATAGGCCGCTCCCAAAGATTTCCAAACTAGTAAAAGCAGATTTAAATTTTTTTAAATAATTTTCATTATTTTTAGGGTTCCGTACCTAAAGGGTAATAATCGGCCAAGCGAGTGTCGGGCTACGCGCAGTGTAGGGTTCTGTAGTTGCGAATTTTGAGTTCATGCCACTAAAAACGTCTAAAACAATTAAATTTGTATAACATTTACCTTTTCAGTACATTTAATAAGTTGATTAATCAGAAAAAGGGAGAGGAAACTTGACTTTAACATAAATATGCAAACAGATCTCTAAGGTGGAATCCCTAGGTTTTCACAAACTCACAACATTTTTTTGCAAGGCCTATTAAACGATACCCCACGCGACTGGTTAGTCAAGAAAAAAAAAACTGCCACTTTACGTGTACGGCGAGCAATCATAAAAAAAAATCAGGTTTTTATTCTACCATTTTTTAACATACCCATACCAAATTACAGCTTTCTAGTCCTTATAGTCTGATTAAAACTGTGGACAGACAGATAGACAGACATGGCAAAACTATAAGGGTTCCTTGTGTACTACGGGACCCTATAACTAAAACCCCACTGTCCGTCTGTCTGTCTGCCACAAGGCTGTACCTCTCGAAAGTCGAAATTTTCATAATGATGTATTTCTGTTGCCGCTATAACAACACATACTAAAAACAATAACATATACATATAAGCGAGACTTCCATTCAGTACGAAACCCTTTGTGCGCGAGTCTGACTCGCACTTGGCCGGTTCACATTAATATGGAAAAACAATGGCTCCACAACGATTCCATTCAAAGTAAAGTCAAAATAACATAGGTATTGTTTTCCAAAACAGCTTTTGAAGCCCCGTGTGCGTTACAATAAACGCGTTACAATTGTATCGGATCCCGCGCTCGCCCGGGCATGCAAAGTGGGCGTGCTGGGTGAGGCTTGCTTTATGACGTGGCCTGAATATACGGGGTGCAAATGTACGGAACACATACTTGAAGGGGCTACTAAGGCCGTCAGGAAGGGTAAAGGACCTACACTGAACTGAGTTTTTTATTTGGTGTAACTTCTAGCAGTGGTTCTTCCGAAAAGCCTACTAGTTTGTAGCTTTTATAGATACTAACAAGTTTATCTGCCAGGCAAATTGAAAAAACCCCGACTTTCAATAGTTTTGTGATGGGCGGAGAATGATTATCCGTAGCTCCGTCTATTATTTGACAGGCAAACTACAAAAACCCCGATTTCCAAGCGATAACTTTTAAATGGCGAATGCTATTTTTATCAAAAATAGCTAAGAACCACCGCAAAGGAACTTGCTTTCACGTAAAAAAAAACACTGCATCGAAAAACACACAGACAGAACGACAGACATTAGCGTCAAACTTATAACACCCCTCTTTTTGTCGGGGTTAAAAAAGGAATCGAAATAGTGATAGGTTGCTAGCCGCAACGCTTAATAACATGATTCGGGTTTTATGATCTACGCGGGAAAAGAAGCAGCTGATATATTCTAAGTTTTTTCCTTAACTCCAAGACCAGCATGGAAGAGAGATCACTCTATTATGTCTGCCAAAAATCGTTCACCGGGCCACAAAGCACCCCATGAAAAGTTAATGTCGTAGGTTACTAAATTGGTACAATTTTCGCGGGCCACACTATAAACATAACGAGGCCATGCATGGCAAAACATGAGCAGGCCTTTCGTCACGTCGCGTGATCGCTGGTATTTTTCCTAATTTTTGGCGAACGTGTCGGCCCTACCTGGCCTTGGGTGTCCACTTTGTTACCCACCAAATATTTGTATGCTTTGTTTTATTTCGCACGGAAATGAACTCGTTAGCTGTGGATTTCATAATTAGTTTATGAAATCACTAGCTTATACACGCAAATTCGTTTGCGCTGCGTTCCAGATTTTTGGAATAGCTTTTTTGTAAAATGCTTTTAAATTAAGGTTTAAAAGCCCTTACCCCGGGCTCTGAAACGGGTAAGTAATATAAGATAGAACAACAAAATATATATTATTTTGAATAAATACCAACGAAATATATAATTTTGATTGGTATAATTATCAATTAAGATAAAAATCGTAAATCATACTTTTCAAACCCATAAAATCGTTTAAATAATAATTATTCCATCTAACAAACCTTTCGTATACATTTAAAGTCGTATAAAGTTCTCGAAATCTAATGGTCGTTACGTATAATAAACTTTCTATCTATATATTATTAAATATAATAATTATTACGTATATGAATCGATTAATAGAAGATTCTTAATATATAATTATCATTAGATATAACAAACTTTTGATATAGCGCCTGGCAGTATGTTGCGGATAATTTTATTACAATAAGCCAATGCAGGTGGACTGAAAATAATACATTAATTTGTCGCAATCGGGTGTCTATTAGAATACAGATTTTTTTGGCATCGAATTTCATTTCCCAGAAAACTATTCCACGATTTTTAATACATTTTTTTCTTAATAAAACGAATAGTTTATCATTGCAGTTTCATATTATAATAACAACATTTTAAAAAATATATATTTTAAAATGGTTTTCTTTTATAGAAAAACGGTATATCGAACTAACATTTCATATAAAATATTAAGTTATCGATAAAACTGTTCATAAAAACATGTTTCAATATGTAACGGTACACATAATAATTCGCTTCGCTCGCTAGGCTCGTGCGTGTGTTGGTCGCAGTTCTAACATAACCTAACCTATAGGATTGCCCTAACCTAGGAAAATGGATAGAAGTGTCTTAGCACTCGCCGGCCGCTGCCGCGGCACGCTCGCTTCGCTCGCTCGGCTCGTGCGTGTGTTGGTCGCAGTTCTAACATAACCTAACCTATAGGATTGCCCTAACCTAGGAAAATGGATAGAAGTGTCTTAGCACTCGTCGGCCGCTGCCGCGGCACGCTCGCTTCGCTCGCTCGGCTCGTTCGTGTGTTGGTCGCAGTTCCAACATAACCTAACCTATAGGTTTTCCCTAACCTACGAAAGTGGATAGAAGTTTCCTAGCACTCGTTTCAAATGTTTCAACTATTTTGCAAACTGAAACTTACGTGGAAACAAAATTATGGGTAACAAAACTTTGATGTTACGTTATTTCGATAAAATACATGAAATATGAAAAGAAATAACGATAGACTGAGTTTGTCAATAACGAATAATCGAGTAAATGAAATTTCGATGTGAACAGATTTTAGGATTTGTTCAATATTGTATTAAAAGATTTGCAAATAGTTTTATGGGGGATAAAAATCGTTGAAGTCAATTGCGAGAAAGTGATGGGTTCCCGTCGCAATCACTTGTTGTACGGGTGTCTATTAGAATACAGATTTTTTTGACATCGAATTTCATTTCCCAGAAAACTATTCCACGATTTTTAATACATTTTTTTCTTAATAAAACGAATAGTTTATCATCGCAGTTTCATATTATAATAACAAAATTTAAAAAAATATATATTTTAAAATGGTTTTCTTTTATAGAAAAACGGTATATCGAACTAACATTTCATATAAAATATTAAGTTATCGATAAAACTGTTCATAAAAACATGTTTCAATATGTAACGGTACACATAATAACTCGCTTCGCTCGCTCGGCTCGTGCGTGTGTTGGTCGCAGTTCTAACATAACCTAACCTATAGGATTGCCTTTTTTTTTTTTTTTTTTGACGCTGAGAAAATCCCTTCGGATACCTTACCGGTTACGGGACACCGGTAAGGTTATGTGGTGTTACCACTAAAAACTCCGCGGTGTCACCTCTCAGCCGCTATCGGCCGGGACCGTGTGCTTCTTCATGCTCCACAGCCCCGGCGCGGCCGGCCGCTACTTAAGCGGCCCCGGCTCGCCAACGGCCTCACGGCACCCTCTGCTGAATCAGAGGGGCCGGAGTAACCGCCGCCTTGGCCTCTTGGCCCAAGGACAGACGCGCTGACACGCACACGCGCCTGCCTTCCACTCCGGAGGGCTGTCCGTTGGACGATGGAATCCCGTTTCCACCGTCCAACCAGCCCTCATAATTTGGGGCCTGCGGAAGCAGGCCCTGCCCCAGTCCACCTGACGGCGACCGGGGCCCACACAGCCGGCCGCAGGGGATAGGGAGAGCGGCAACGTAACACCGACACTCCTCTTCCCCTGCGGCCCCACCGATGCCGTGCCAAGCGCCACGGCCGCGCTTGGTCGCGGAGGATAGGGCGAGCGGCAACGACACACCGACACTCCTCTTCCCCCGCGACCCCTACCACGGCTGTGATGGTAGGGGGGTCATCGTCACCCCCCTTCCCCCACAGCCAGGCCATTCCCTCCAGGAATGGCCTCCGCCGGGCCCGGGGTGGCCTAAGCCTCAACCCGGGCAATGGGTTCCTCTTAGCTTCCCTGCGGCCAAGGCAACCGCAGGTACTGAGCCCCCCCATCGCGACAAGATGGGAACCACATCGGGGGGGAGGATTACCTTTTTTTTTTTTTTTTTTTTTTTTTTTTTTTTTTTTTTTTTTTTGACGCGGAGAAAATCCCTTCGGATACCTTACCGGTTACGGGACACCGGTAAGGTTATGTGGTGTTACCACTAAAAACTCCGCGGTGTCACCTCTCAGCCGCTATCGGCCGGGACCGTGTGCTTCTTCATGCTCCACAGCCCCGGCGCGGCCGGCCGCTTCTTAAGCGGCCCCGGCTCGCCAACGGCCTCACGGCACCCTCTGCTGAATCAGAGGGGCCGGAGTAACCGCCGCCTTGGCCTCTTGGCCCAAGGACAGGCGCGCTGACACGCACACGCGCCTGCCTTCCACTCCGGAGGGCTGTCCGTTGGTCGATGGAATCCCGTTTCCACCGTCCAACCAGCCCTCATAATTTGGGGCCTGCGAAAGCAGGCCCTGCCCCAGTCCACCTGACGGCGACCGGGGCCCACACAGCCGGCCGCAGGGGATAGGGAGGGCGGCAACGTAACACCGACACTCCTCTTCCCCTGCGGCCCCACCGATGCCGTGCCAAGCGCCACGGCCGCGCCCGGTCGCGGAGGATAGGGCGAGCGGCAACGACACACCGACACTCCTCTTCCCCCGCGACCCCTACCACGGCTGTGATGGTAGGGGGGTCATCGTCACCCCCCTTCCCCCACAGCCAGGCCATTCCCTCCAGGAATGGCCTCCGCCGGGCCCGGGGTGGCCTAAGCCTCAACCCGGGCAATGGGTTCCTCTTAGCTTCCCTGCGGCCGAGGCAACCGCAGGTACTGAGCCCCCCCATCGCGACAAGATGGGAACCACATCGGGGGGGGGGGGGGGGAGGATTACCTAACCTAACCTAACCTAACCTAACCTAACCTAGGAAAATGGATAGTGGTGTCTTAGGTTGGTCGCAGTTCTAACATAACCTAACCTATAGGATTGCCCTGACCTAGGAAAATGGATAGAAGTGTCTTAGCACTAGCCGGCCGCTACCGCGGCACGCTCGCTTCGCTCGCTCGGCTCGTGCGTGTGATGGTCGCAGTTCTAACATACCCTAACCTATAGGATTGCCCTAACCTAGGAAAATGGATAGAAGTGTCGTAGCACTAGCCGGCCGCTACCGCGGCACGCTCGCTTCGCTCGCTCGGCTCGTGCGTGTGTTGGTCGCAGTTCTAACATAACCTAACCTATAGGATTGCCCTATAATAATGATAGACTGAGTTTGTCAATAACGAATAATCGAGTAAATGGGTTGGTTAAACGTTCAAAATGCGCGCATTTTGTACGTGTAACCAAATTTTTTTTCTGTCTGCCTGTCTATACTTTTTAGATGGTATGGTTTTTAAGTCATATATCTTCTAAACAATATGATTTTGATAGGTATATGTTTTGAATGATATATCTTTTCAACAATACAGTTTTTGAATGATATACTTTTTGGGCTGTATACCGCACAAGTTGTATAACAGGTGATATTTAGTGTACATAAACGTTATAATAATGATTTTATGCTTTTTATAATCAAAAATTAATGAATATTATAGCTATTAAAAATATATACCATAATGATTATGTCAAATTGACATTATATCTTATGAACGTTATTAAAATGTAATTATATCAAGCAATACGCACCCCTCTGAAACAGCACAGCAAAAGAAACACCCGAGGATGAGCTGAGGTGAAAATTGGACACAACATACCTACTTAATCACTTTTCTTTTACTTCTTTTGTATCAGCCTAGAACAGTCCACTGCTGGAATAAAGGCTTCTCCCAATGAAGGCAAGATTTTTCCATAATGACGACTCTAGGCAGACCGATTGGCAATCGCAGTAGATGGTATAAAGTCATCGCGCAGAGGACGTTACTGCCCGTTCCCTGTTACTTATACCTTCCGTAGTCGCCTCTTAGGTACGACTCCCGTGGGAGAGGAAAGGGGTAATGACAAATTGTATTCTACTCTGCCGTCACGTCGCGTATACGTCACATATCGAATAAACCCTAACTCCAACCATAAACATATTTGTTCGCAAAAGCAAATGAATTCGCAATAGAGCAGGAAACTAGTCGTTTTAGAAAAGCATCTAAAACGACTAGTTTCCTGCTCTTTCAAACCTAAATTGATGTCTACCGGTCGCGGCGCTTCCGTAACTGAATTTATTTCCCCGTAAGGCACCTATCATTTTGGCTTCCCATTCGCTCTAAATAGTATTAGGATTTATTTCATTTATTTAGCTCTGAGATGAAGTACGGTTTCGTTTCGGAGCTTTTATTTATTATTAAGATTTAATCAACGACTCGTATATAACTTCTTGAATGGCGGCTAGGTAACGGTAAGCGTAGCCTAGTACACCCATTTTCTAGGTAGTCAGATGACCTGTCCCCCCAAGACCCCTTCCAATCGGTCGTTTTGGAAAATCTTGGAGGAGGCTTATGTCCAGCAGTGGATGTCCTGCGGCTGATGTGATCATAATGATGATATTATATGTATATAACCTAATATAACCACGTATAACGGATGACCGACCATCGTCCTGCCAATTCACTGAATCGCACAGGACTATATAGCTGCAAAGGGCCAATTAGTGGTTTTTGTTGCAGATGATAGGCTTCTACAGGTATTTAGGTTAGGCCTGGATGGCCTAGGCGTTTGTCTCTTGGATCTTTAGATTAATAGAAGAATAATATACTTCATCATTCATATAATTCATTTAATTAAAAACAAAAGTGTAAAGTACAGCGTTAAACATTTTTAAAAATTACGAAGATTAAGTTTCAAACTTTGAGCAAATATTTAATAAAAAATAACTTTTTATTGGATATGATAAATATCCATGCACTCTTGGCGTCGGGAAGTAAGCTGACTAGTACGAACTATTTCTTTTATGTTTGGAAAAATGTTTTTTAACCATATTGTTAAACGTGAGAACTAGAGGGGGGAGGGGAAGACCCCCTTTGGGTGTAAAAGACTATGGCCCTTCACTTACTACGTTTCTGACAGACCTCTTTCGCATCATCTGCACTGCACTCATCAATCTCTTCATACATGATTTTACATATAGCTTATTTGATTATAGTGCAATAAACATTACATAAATAAATTAAACATCTTAATTGTAGCAAAAAAGTTCATAAAATTAAAACATACAAATTATATCCATAAAGCAAATATATAATAGGTATACTGTTGACAATACTTTCTGCACCGAATCACGTTAAATAGTTAATATATAGTTTTTTGCTAGATGCAAATAGTGTCTTCGGCTAGATAATCTGAAATAAGTGTTAATGTACATATATATAGGTACTTACACTTTTGTACCTATGTATAAGATTTCTTTAGCTGAACGCTGACACGTCCGAAATACGAAAAAAGTTTGACATGAAATCATATTAAACCTTCTAAAACATTTTTTGTCCTTTTATCACACAGAAACTCAGATTTTCGATAACCACGCGGCTCCCCTACTATAGGCTATTAATCTTCGATACGCCTGATGTATCGGTTCGAATCCGACAAAAATGCTTAGACAAATGGCCCCGTTTGATCGATGACGTCCCACTTCTGAATTTATGTTAAGCAGCTCTTTTTTCGGTTTTTGTCAACCGTTTGTAAGGATTACGTGTTATGAAATATTCGGATACGATTTAAATTGATATACACGTTATCCTTTGAATTATGTATTTTCTTATTTGAAATGGTAAAGGTATGATACTTGCCAAAATTAAGTTGCAAAATTCGCCTTGCATCATTTCTAAAGATTCCCTCTCATCTTGGCGTAAACGGTTTCAATTTTAGCTTTTAACATAGCTTGAAATCCAGGGTGCAATGTCTACGGTCGAGAATAAAAATATTTTTAAGCTATTGCATAGCTTTTATCGCGGGCTTTGAGCAGCCACCGAATCAAGAAATTCCGTAACGAAAAAACCTAAAACACCCCACTCCGCCTACCAACACGACGATAGGTGAGACAGCGTGCTCTGACCGCGCGCGTCCACGAGTGAGTTCGAGCCCGTGACAGTTTTTTTATTTTTTTCAAAATCAAAGTTGGCCGCCGTACAAGGACAATTCCCCCTTACAAATTTCATACAAACGGTAACCAAGCAACTTGGCGTAGCCTGAGGCCGAAGGCCGAAAGCGAAGCCGCCTCGCGAAGCCGAAGCCCGAGACCTTTTAATTTATTTGGAATCCAAGATGGCATCTGGATTTTAGAAAAATAAACTTATTTCTTATAAAACGGCTCACTGGGACTTCGTAGGGGTCTAAAATTTTGCATGGGGGTAAAGCACCCCGCAGAACTCAAAAGTGCAATCAGATTTTGGTTCCAAAATGGCCGCCCCCACACATATTTTGATGTTTCCTTTACTGACTGCAGTTTTTACCCATTTTCTGAACTGGAAATGTCTTAGCCTACCTCAACAGCCGCACGAAAAACCGCGGACTGCTAATTGCATAAGTTGATAAAAAATGCTATGCAATAGCTTTAATGCGGCAGTCCCCGAGTGCCACACGTGTTTTATCTTTAGCCTATACTCTCCCACGGATGTGCTATAGTACGAAGATCCGATGGCCGATGGGGTAGAAAAGTTCTCAAAAGGCGGTTACGTACCGGCTAGCGTAGTGTAGGATACGCATCCGCTAGACGGTGGGACCTTTTCAATCGGTCGTTTTGGAAATCCTTGAGGGAGGCATATGTCTATGTCCAAAAAAGTACATCCTGTGCCTGATATGACAATACCTGTCCCATTCCAGCTTAAAGTCCTTTTTTTCAGCATCTCCAACGCCCAAGGTTGTAAAGACCTTCCTTCTATCTGGACCTTCCGATATTCTTCCTGTATATCACAACAAAAACTCTTTTAGTGAAGATCAGAATATTCTGCTCTTATCCTCCCAATTCAAAAACGTCCAACTAACAAAATATTTTAAAGAATATATTTGAGCGACCGTATATTGTCGCTGGTACCATAAAGTATGAAATTCCAACTGTCGTCGCCATCCGCAACACTATGTGGCATCGCTATTCCTGTAACTGTCTTTGTATATTTGAACAAATTAAATATTGTCAACATTTCTCTCGTCTTTAGTCTTTTTGTAAAGCAGCTCTTAAAGAGCAGTTCTTGTTTTTAAATTGAATATACATAAAAATTGGCACCCAACATGTAATTAAAAGTCCTTACAATAAATATAACAAGATTGACGTTGTCAACTTTAATCGAGCTTCTAATGTACAGTTGGAGGCAGATAAAAGTGACCCGTACCGTACGACCTTTAAAGTCAGAGGTGTCAGGTTTATCTGCCCCCGATTGTACGATTTATAAGAGAAAATAATAAAAGCTCTAAAAATGGCGACCAACGTGGTAAGTACCAATATTCTTCCTACAAATCACAACAAAAACCCAACAGTTTTGGCTTGCTCTAGCTTGCTTGAAGAGTATTTATCATCGAACTCTTCGGTATACGATCAATGTTTCCTCTGCTTCTTATGAGTACATATGAAACTTTGCGTCTCGGGAATCTATCTTGAGACTGGCCTCTCAAATATTCAGCTCCACACTGATTCTGCTAAAAGCTTTGTATTCCCAGTTGTCTGTGAAGTATTTATTACAATCTAAGCGCGAATTTTGAATTTCACATCACATGATGTATCTTCCTTTTATTGAGAGAGGCCTTTTTTCCAAGAGTAGGCTGATATTGGAGAAGTTGCTGCAGCGCGGCTTGTTGCCATTTCAAAATTATGAAAAATAAGGGCGTGGAGGTGGAAAATGGAAATCAAAATAGTGATGGACCGCATCGCATATTGACTTAATTCCGAATCTTGCCCAATCCCTCGATCGCCCTGGTCCGTTTTCTTCGTATCTCCCCAACATGGAAAAAACAGATTTTCCTGTTAATATTTTGGCATGTCAGTATTATATTGAATATAAAATCGATCTAGTAGTTGCGGAGCCTATTCAATACAATCAAACAAACAAACAAACAAATCTTTCCTCTTTATAATATTAGTGTAGATGATTGGACATCTAGTAAGACATGACAATCTCTTTAGAATAATAGTAGAAGGAAAGATAGAAGGAAAAAGAGGAAAAGGAAGGCCGAGGATAAAGTTTTTTCAATAAAAATAAAGAAAAGTTAGGAGTAATTTCCTAACAGAAATTAAAACATTGGTAGAGGGAAGAGAAGAATAGAGGCATCTACACTTAACTACACTGACAAGATCAAGCTCTTAAAATAAATGTTAAAGTATTGTATCATTTATGGAACATATCTATGGACGATTCCTTCGACTCATTCCCGGATGGCAAGTATCACAAGACATCGTAATTGTATTATAGCGTACTCCGTAATCCGAGTTGGGAGTTGAAAACTTGGAGCCGATTACAGACGCAAACTGCGTTACGAACGTACAAGTCACATTACCCACGTGTATCTGTCGTTTAACTTTGGTATATGTAATTACTGTTCCATGCTGGATGGAAAATAACGTAGATACTGTAGATAGACGGTGAGTCTCGTTCTGCTTTGTTTTAAACGCTGGTCTAAAAAAGTTTGTTTGATATTTGTGTCTCGAACTTCTTTCAGGTCTGAGAGAAAAGAAAAAGTGTAGAATGTGCCAGTTGCTTCTCTTCTTGTCAGGTAACGGGCGAATCATGTCATTCTCTTTATTATTTTGACTCTAGGGTACAAGAATAAAGCGGAGCCGTCTCCCATAGAGAAATATGACATAGTATGACTAGAAAAAAGGGCCCTGCTAGGTACAGTTACATTATGAGCAGTGGTGCTAAAATCCATAGCTAAGACTGCTGTTGCTGTCATCAAACCCTTCCCACACAGGGAGGTCACAGTCGGGGATCACTAAGGCTTGATTCTCAGTCCCTATTGTTCATTACGATATTTAATGAAGCTCAGGAATCAACCGGGATCGAGATAATTAGTTACGGGTATATAATACTAGTCTTCAATTTCAATTTCAAAGGCGATCGTCGATACAACGATAACAACTTTGTATCGAAGACTTAGTGCCTGCGTCACAAACCAATTACTTGAAGTGAAAACGACGATTGGTTCAACAAATGCGACCTACTCGTATTACGTATTCTGTATCTCTATCTACTCATATTAACTTTGTCGATTTATCAAAAATCCAAATCAAGTTAATAGGATATGCGGCTAGTTTCCCTTCATTATTTCCTTTTTAGGGTTCCGTATCCAAATGGCAAAAACGGAACCCTTATAGATTCGTCATGTCTGTCTGTCTGTCTGTCCGTCCGTATGTCACAGCCACTTTTTTCCGAAACTATAAGACCTATACTGTTGAAACTTGGTAAGTAGATGTATTATGTGAACCGCAAAAAAATATTTTTCATCAAACCTATACGTGTGGGGTATCTATGGATAGGTCTTCAGAAATGATATTGAGGTTTCTAATATCATTTTATTCTAAACCGAATACTTTGCGCGAGAGACACTTCCAAAGTGGAAAAAAGTGTGACCCCCACTTTTTTCCACTTTGGAAACCCCCCCCCCCCCCCCAGTAACTTCTAAAATAAGAGAATGATAAAACTAAAAAAAATATTTGATGTTCATTACCATAAAAACTACCAGCGAAAATTAGTTTGAACAAGATCTTGTAAGAAGTTTTTTTTTAATATGTCATAAACTGCAATTTACCTTTCATTCAATCAACTCAAATATAAAAATTAAAAAAAAAAATACTACTACGGAACCCTTTATGGGCGAGTCCGACTCGCACTTGGCCGCTTATTTCCACCTTGTTCATCATCACGCTAAGAGCATTTACACGTTATGCCTTCTATTTTTTCAATTGTACTGATCCACACACGGCGCGGTTTTGTATAAACGCGCTAAAAATGTATTTTTGATCTACCAACCCTAAAGATAAAGACTTGACAGTAAAGTAGTGTAGTGTAGCGGACCCCGGGCTTCGCAGCATTTAGAGAGAGTGTGTAGTGTATATTATTCTTCTTATATGCTGCTGCACCAGGGTGCGTGCAGTGACATTGTCTTCTCCAAAGATGACTTGCACGTCACCAAAGGCTGTCGTTATATCACACTAATATATTAAAGGCGAAAGTTTGTTAGAGTGTTAGTGTGCGTGTGGTGTACGTCTTTCGTCAATTTTAATTAAATTCGGTCTGGTTTCAAGGGTTTTTAAAATAAAAGCGTGTATTTCTATCTAGATTATTCGAAACCCGTACGTATATTTTAGTTGGTTATTTTTGCAACATTCGCTTACGTTTCGAGCTGAGATTTTACGCGGGGCAAACATCCATAAAAATGTTACGGTTATGATCGGAGCGGTGCCTGAGGTGCAAAACACGTGAATGAATACTGAAAACTGGGCTCGAAATACAGAAAATGAGGCTTGTGGATTTTAAATTAAAAATTGTGACGAAACACTAATATTGTTTTTATTTAAGAAAGACCAACAATATCCTTATCAGGCGCGTTGCCGAACCTAAACTAAAATGTATTTTCATCCTTTTTTAATAAATTCTTACAAATGAGTCTCTGCATAAGTCACTTTCATTCACTTTTCTTAAACGTTTCAAAGTAAACGTTATTTATTTAAGGAATTTAAGAACTGTACGTGACTCAGACAAACAAAAACTCATTGGTCAGCAAATGTACATCGCTTACCAAATTTGTAGTTCGTGTGGTATATATAATAAAAACAAGAACGATTCAGCCAATGCACTGCTACAAACAAAAATTAGACAAAAAATACACCTCAAAATTGAATATTACCTCATGTGTCTCCGGTGTTATCGTTTAGGACGGGGCGTCGGAAATAGCGCGTTTGGGCACTGATTGAATGGAATCTTCTCAAATGAAACGTTATAAACTTCGTATAGTAAATACAAGGATGATGCATGATATGGGCAGGCTTTAGACAAACAAAAACTTTTAAACGATTACCTAATATGTGTCCGCTTTTATTGTCTAGATAGGGGCGTGGCTTAGATCATTAAATACGTGGAAAACAGGTAGCACGTTTGAGCACTTAATTTTTCGCAAACGAAATGTTACAATGATGTTCAGACGCATGGTATAATAAAACAGGTATTCTCTTCCCGAAATGGAACTTGACTACGTCACAAAGTGTTGCCACTGATTGTTTTTTTCAGTAAATTTAAGGACTTTCTAAATTAGTTCATGAATATTAAATAAAATATTAAGTAACTTAGCTATTTAGTATGTCGCGATTCACGCGTGATTCATTAATTCAATATTTTATAAATTGATATAATTTATTATTAATTCGAAATTGGTATATAAAGTTCAAAAATGCATTACGCTCGGGTAATTCAATTTTACACAGTGGCAACATATCAAACTGATGACGTAGTCAAGTTCCACCTACGTCATCAGCTGTCACGGGAAGAGAATACCTTATTTTATTATACCATGTTCAGACGTACTTTGGTGTAGTAGGTAGGAAAATAATATGTTTCAGTGACAGCCGTGTCTATTTGATTAAGTTTAGCATGACACCGAGAAACAAGTCATATGACTATTGCACAAAATAAATGCTTATGCAGAAGCGAATTCGCATTTGGAATGAATCGGAATTAAATTGTATAGCGTAGAGATATGATCCAATTTGGCTAAAATTAACCGGTCACAATCAGAGACGATGTAAGACAATGCTCTACACATCTGTAGTCTTAAAAAATAGTTCAGATTTCTTCCAGAGTGGGCAAAGCAAGTTGTATCCTGGGGGGCTACTCTATAAAATAGTACGATAGTCGTCCGATAGTGAAGTCCTATTTTTATTCCAAAACAAATTAGACTTAATTGTCATACATTAATGCTCAATGTTGCTTGACAGTAAAAGGGGGATACGCAGTAACGTCCGTCTTGCGTACCTACTACTTGGAGTAAACCTCGTGCTTGTTGGGTGTCCATAGCCCACAAAGGAAAGATCAACTAGTTCTTGTTGTTTACACTACCCCGGTTGTCCAAAGGTGTGCTCCATATTATATAATAATGCTTAAATTGCCCAAAAGATAAATTGTTTTTTCTATGGTTCCTGCAACTTGCAACAAGAAAAAGTTGTTTCACACAAATATCAGCCATAAGAAGTCTCTAATAGGCCGCTCCACAAGAGTTTTCCAAAACAGACAATTGAAAGACAATATTTCTGTTGCCGCTATAACGACAAATACTAAAAACAGAACAAAATAAATATTTAAGTGGGTGTTACGTATTGGAATCCCTGGACCGGCTTTACGAAATCATGAACACAATGAATCAGTTTCCAGAAACATAACTACTGATATAGCAATGCAGTACCTGCACCGATGACTAATCCACGATGGGAAAATCGTAACCAATATCGATGCTTGTTCGTCGTCAATCGCGAAGGCGTCAAGACATATGGTTATAATGTAGTCTTTTATGTAAATTCTGTATGATCATCGTGATTATGTCGAATAAATCTATATTTTTAATTATGTAGTTTTTTAAAATAACCTCCTTGCGTCCAGAAACGTATTTTGGGGCTTACATATCATACAACAAATTAATTTTTTATTTAAAAAACATATAATTACCGAACCCTTCGTCCGCGAGACCGACTCGCACTTGGCCAGTTATTATTGTTGTTTTCGATTCGAGAAGATTCCTTCAAATTTTCCAAGCATTGCATTTTAATATAATGTCACCTTGAATATGTGAAGTCCCTCTTCCAAGAAAAACATATCTGACAACTAGTAGTTCGCCGCGAACTTAGACCTCGCGATTATTTTTCGCAATTCTGTTTCCTAAATAACCCCTAGATGGCGCTATTAAAAGTTAGAACGCGCTATGGTTTCGTTTTGCTATATAATCGCGGACATTTTTATTAATATTTCAAAAACTACTGAACCGATTTTGATGCCCAACGAACTTGAAAATTCTATTGATATTTCCTACATGCCTACCAAATTTCATCAAAATCAAAGCATCGGTTCGCCTGTTATCGTGGTACAAACATACATACATACATACATACATACATACATACATACATACATACATACAATGTGTTTTCGCCCCCAACTCGATTTAGAGACCTCGCTCGCTTCGCTCGCTCGGTCAATAAAATAAGGAAAGATAGATTAAAAACACTGTGTTCAAAGAGATTGTACAACTCCGCCGGAGTTTGCGCGGAGGCTGTAATTGGCTGAACGAGGCAATAAAGATCTTGTGTTTTTACCTTGTTTACCTGGTTTTTACCTTGGTTACCTAGTTACCTCGGTTTTGTAGATTTTACCTTTGTTACAAAATTTTCGCTGTAATTTATCGTACTTAAAGTATTGATGTATGGATATTAAATAAAAAATATATATACAATTTTATTTTTTATTAATCATAGCAAATCTCCTTAATTAAGTCACTGATATTATCCCTTTCGGAGTTGACCATAGATGGACACACAGGCACACTCATGAAAGTAATAACACTACTCATTTCTCGTTGGAATTTAAAAATAAACCCTTAAGCTATTTTTATAATTTCATTTGAAATTCATTGATTTCTTGTATTTCATTCACTCGTGGACTAAATAGCAAAAACCGTTTAAAAGTCTCCAGCCGCCAACAGCCAAGTTTCCACTACCGACTTCAGAAAGCTCATTAAGCTTCGTAGTCTACTATTTTGTAAGCTTTATTTTACTGGAAAATCTGCTGAAATGCCTTCAGTTTCTTGTCTGAGCTTTTTTGATTGACCAGCGGACAAGGTTTTTTTAGCTGAAGTGTTTTATTCATAGAATAATGTGGACACCCAGAAATATCCAATTCCTGGGTGTGACATCATCATGTCTTTATGCCTGACGGGGTAGACAAAGCCCAAAGCTGTAAGATCCTTAAGGCCACACTTTTGCGTAATGGTGGAAAGTGGAATCAAAATAGTGATGGGTTGCTAGCCGCATCGGCTATGATTCACGCCCATTCTCTATATCGACTTTTACTATAAGTGCAGGAAGAGTGACCAAAAAGGTGGCTTACTAGCAGAGGATAGCAGGTAGCAAGTAGAGCTTTTTTGTGACTGTCACTAATCGTCGACCTCCGTGGTTTAGTGGTTACCATGCTAGTCAGCCACCCAGAGGTACCGGGTTCGATCCAAGGTCAGGGAAAGTGTGAAAATGGCCTATTTCAAATTGTCCTGGGTCTTAGATGTTTATCTATATTATGTATTTGCTATAAAATATAGTATCGTTGAGTTAGTATCCAATAACACAAGTCTCGAACTTACTTTGGGGCTAGCTCAATCTGTGTAATTTGTCCCTATATATATATATATATTTATTTAATTACTAATAAAAAGCCGGTCTCTTTTTTAATATTATTAAAACTAACGCGAGACGACATAACTAAATATTTTACTCACGAATGTAGTCGAAAAAAGCCGACTAGTTTCGACCGGTTTAGACGATCATCCTCAGGGCGTGTGTAAGAAGGCAGTGCGTTGAGGACAGCTAAACCATTGGGTTGCCGCTCCACCTTACACTTGCCCTTAGGATGATACTATACACTACCTACTACTTTATACTACTTTTATGCACTACGTAAGTAAAACCGTGTTAAAATATTGTTTTTTGTACAACAAGGAATTTACATATGTACATACATTATAAAAGCTTCCCCTCCAAATATATAGTCCAGCACAGTTAGACATTCAATCGCGCTAAGATAAGAGAGAGAGAAAGAGAGAGAGACGTCAAACGGTCTAGTTACGGCTATGTACCACGAGTCTGTAATTTGCGGCGATCGACGATGTTAGATACGATACTTGATTACGATACGTCGCTTGGTCTCGAAGACCGTGCCGTCGCGTATCGGACGATCACAATTACTTGAATTGAAAACGGCTATTGCCTTTCAGAGTGCAGTAAATTTTAAGCTAAACTAGAGATTTCCATGTCTTTTCAGGATGTAATTAAAGACAAAAATCTTAGAAACCAATACGTTATCTGTGGCAAAAACATCAGTGTAATATGAATGTTTTTTATACAACTAAGTATTTAAAAGTCTTACTTTTTGGGTGGATTTAGACTAGTGTACTTTAAACAACTTTCCATAAGAAACAAATCGAAATATGAAAAATATTTTTTGACCTCCTATACTAACTAGTTGACCGAATTTGTATGGAAAGCTATAAATTACTTTTCATATTTCTATAAATGTTTTTTGGAAAAAATTGTTCAGTATCATAGACTAAATTCATCCTTATAATAGTTTCAGAATACTTTGTTTAGACGTTGTATCCAGTCCTATCCAAGGCCATTTTACCCCAGTACCGTACTGTTGACATATTAATAATTCGGTCAGCGTGCCCGGAGTCCTCAGTTCTGATCCCAAGGGTATAGTCTCCTATGATTTACTACAGGGAAGTTTTTGAGGGCCGAAATGCAGGTTTTTTGGTAACTACCCTCGAATTAGTTAGCGTCTCACCTAAATGTGTAAAATTCATGACTTTTGACCCTGATGGCGTAAAGTTTAATTATTCAATTATAAGAAGAAATAGTTATTCAGTCCTTGGACTTTAACTAAACCTAAATACAGTTATAATTCGTCAATTTTTATCCAAAAATTTCAAAAAATATTATTAATTGCTACTCATATTTTTAAAACAATGAGTACTTAAATAATATTTTTAGTTTTTAGTTTCATAAATAAAAGTAAGTAATTAAAAACAAATAAAAAATTAAGCAGGAGTTATATTTTGGGGATTGCCTTTTTTAACGAGTAATTCAGTAATTCGTCCCATGTACCTACGGCCCATTTGGGACGAAACGCAGAAAATCAAAATTAATCAAAATTTCATTCTGCAATTCGTCCCATTCTTTTTTTGTATGGAAATTTAAACCTTATTAACGCTTGGTACAGTCAGTGAGACAAGAATTAAGATAAATGTATATTTCGTTAGAATTGTTACATTTTTAAACATGGGACGAATTGCAGAATGAAATTTTAATTAATTTTGATTTTCTGCGTTTCGTCCCAAGTGGGCCGTAGGTACATGGGACGAATTACTGAATTACTCTTCTTAACAACACCTACACAGTAAAAATCTCGTGTTAGTTAGTCTCGATAACAATTTGTTTGGGCGATAAAAAAAGAGTAACTGCATGAACACAAAAACGTAAAAAATTGGCTGTTTGTTTGTATGTTAAGCTAATCTTTGAAACTACTAGACGGATATTAACGCGGTTTTCAGCTCAGATCAATATATAGGCTTTTTTCCATTAAAATTTGATATTAGGAAAAAAATTACGTCACGCGAACGAAGTTGCGAAAAAGTAAAGTTGTCAAATAAAAACTTACTTCTACATATCTTCAAGGCAAGAAGGATTATTCGAACTTGCTTTAGATTTTCGTTTGACTTTTTAATTTTCCTTTTAAAAACATGGCCAATTTGAGTTAGACTGTCTCTATCGAAAAAGGTTCCAGGCCCTAAGTCCATTATTTTAATAGGTATTGTAAGTAGCTCTATCTGCTACCGTAATATCTCTTATAAACAGATAAGATCGAATCGAGTGGGCTGATTTGTAGATAAAGCATGGCTTTTACTCAAGCTTTAACGCCTATTACGTTTGTAATACCTATAAATAAATAAATTAAATATTCCTTTAGCATTTAAAAGCCATGTTTATTAGGAAAAACATTGCATTTTACGACCCTGTATTTATAGCCAGAGACGAGCTCGGGCTGTTGTTCTTCAAATGGTTTTAAATCCAACCCTGAATGTGGTTTCGTATTTCTTCCATGCTGGTCTGGAAGAAAAAGAATAACGTAGAACCCAGCAGCAGCAACAATATATAGGTGATGCCGCTTGCTAGCATGATTTCGATTTTTCTTAGCAATTTTACCCTTTTTCTACCTACACTATCACCACAGTACAGACAGTATTGTATCTTCATACAAACGGTCGGAACGCAAGTTATACCTACGCGCCTCGAAGGTCGGTATACACTTGTTCCGTGACTCGGTATACAAACAGTCGGGAGTGCGTCGCAGTGGCGAACGGTGTTTTGTTGTAAGCAGCGTGCTATTTGTGAACACTTATTAAGAAGGTATATTATTCTTTTTCTTGTGGGATAATAATATGGCAAAACACAGACAATATTGTGCTGTTTTTGGTTGTTTGAACTCGTCAGTAAAGTAGTTTTTATATGAGTACCTACTAGGTAGTACGTCGTTTATTAATTTTTTAATAGGTTAGCATTTCAGTTTCTCTACTGAGTAAATTACCTGGATTAAAAATAAATAAGTGATAGGGTTAGATAAAGATAAAGATAAAGATAAAGATAAAGATAATTTATTTGCCAAACATGTGTTACAAGATATTAGTACATTCAATTTCGTCCAATCATGTTTACCATCACCGGTGTGCAAATGTGGTCAGAAAGGCTATCATCTATACCTATGCTACCTATATAACTATACTATAATAATATACTTAATCTATGGACCTTATATATAAACTAAAATCAATTCACAATTTATCAGATAAGAAATCCTTAATACTATAATAACATTTGTCTATCAAAAATGACTTAAATAAAGTAACATTTAATTCTTTATATTGTTTTGGTATTTTATTATATATTATCGGTGCCATACCTAATACACTATCATGTAATAAAGCAGTTTTGGATGGATGTATGCACAATTTGTCTTCACGTCGGTTTCTTTCTACTCTATCAGATAACTTAGGAAACAGGTGAGGATTACTTTTTACAAATATAGCTGTTTCTATTATTAGGGTTGAATTGAAGACAGACTTAACCCATGACCACGAGTGAGCTATTTTACCTACGCTCGCGATAAAAAAAACTAGTAGGTAAGTAGGTAGTGGTTTCCTAGGCTACATGTCTACTTACTAATGTGGGAACTTAGCTACTTACATATACCTATTATTGAAATATGCAATTTATGTTTATTAAATATGCTAATAATAAAAAAAAATAACACGCTTCCTTTTTCATTCACCTTACAATCACAAAACTAGTCACTTAAGTAGGTAGATGAAATTTAAATACGGGGCAGCCCTAGCGCACGCGTGGCATAGGTATGTTTTTCAAGGACAGCGCCGAGTTGTTCTACTGTATGATATCTTTACCGTGCTATCACTCTAAACGTGGTCTTTGGAGATGGTAACCCTATAAAGCTTCTGTCTGCTCTGTTACATATAAGACGTGACAGTGTATCTGTATGTGTGATTTCGTATTTATAGCCAGGGCCGGGCTCAGGGCTCTTGTTATTCAAATCCAGCCCTGAGTGCGAGTAATTGTCGCATTATACGAGACGTGTGGTTTCGCTTCGCTCCGTTCGACGAGGCTTTCAGATTGATGGTGGTTCTTTTCAATCGACGTTTCGAGAGTGTTTTTGTGACAGAAATCGCGAAATCCACTCGAGGCACGGAGGGATGCCGTCGATATTAATGACAGGAAGTGACAAATGGTGTGATTTTTGGCGATTGCCATATTGAAGAGGAATAAGCTAAATAGACAAGGCGTATGATTAATATTTCTCGGGCTATAACTAGTCTTATATATTCATGCTTTCTCCTTCTTTATTTATTCAATCTTTATTGAGCACAATGATACAAAAGGTAGTCTTAACGTTTATGTATTCTTTACCAGTCAACCTTTGGGGGAAACAGATAGGTTAATTTAATTTACTTCTATATTTGAGAGCCAGACCTTTTGTCCAATTCACTTTATGGGATTAGACGCACGAAATGTAAATTTTTGGCAGACATAATGGATTGTTTTTTACTGCCTTCTCCATTTCACACAATAGTAAACTTAATAGTGATTAGTGTGCAGGTTTCCTAACGATATTTCTTTCAGCGCAAGCAAGGAGTTGTAGCTAAAAGGGACCTAATATTAGCGTAAACTCAGAGGTAACAAGTACCTTGTGAGGGTCAAACTTGTGACTTACAGACACATAACAGTGCCTTAACCGCTTCGCTGCGCTTCAAATTTACTGTCTCTATTTCTTTTTTTTCCGCATTTTACCCTCTTTACATATCTATGTGGCAGACAGAGCATTTTGGGTTAGGCTGTTCTAAGCGGATAGAGCTGGAGCTGCAAGCCAGTTTTAGCGTGATGTTGAGCGAGAAGGTAACTAGAAAAAAGAATCTAAATATCGGGTTACTAGCCTCATCGCCTTTACATCTTTACGGTACATTAACCCTTTAAGGCGGCCCTTCCCGGTCCGTCTATCGTCAACGCGAGCATGGTTGGAAATGCTTGTTGTTTCATCCAGCGCAATGATAGAAAAAAAAGGAAAGTGAGAAGAAAGAGATAGCACCTGAGCGCTCAGTTTGCATTATATTGTACGAATTTAGTATTATTATTTACTATTCATTGAACGAATTTTAACTTTTCATAGGGTGCGGAAATTTCATAAAACTTGTTCCAGGTGATACGTGTTTTTCAGTAAGTCTTACGAGTGTGTCAAATAAATGTTTTTCATTTAGAATCTTCATTACATTTGCAAGGTTTCTATGCAAATATTTTCTTTACTTTTACAATTCATGAGTACTATATGATCGGCCGAAGTTCGGGTAAAATTTGTTCAAAAAAGCAGATTTTTGGAGACTTATACTGAATTTGTTTTTCAAATTTTAATTTTTAATTTCGATGGAAACCTAGATATAGCGCACAAGATTCCTGTTAGTTCAAAACTTTCCAAGAAAGATCTGTTACAACGCCATAATCACGTACGAGCGTTTGTATGAAAAGTGAGGCGGGTTGGGCACTCTTAACCGCGAGCGTCGCATATATGTGACAAACATTGTCGGGCCCATTCCGCAAAGGTCGCATATTTGCGACAAAAAGAAATGCTCGTATGGCACATAACTTGTCTCGCGCTGGGGGCACGACAACTGATATAAAGTCTCGCGGTGAAAGGGTTGATTTTACAATACTTTTGCTTTTTTTAATGTCGTCTCTATGCAGAATAACAGTCGGTGGCTGAAGTCGTCAATTTTCAAGGAATCTCTGAAGCTTTCATGAATACGTTAAACGTTATGTTATGCTTCAGATGTTATCGTTATGCGCGCGCTGTGAGTACGTGTTTCTGTTCGAGTGTTACATACATACATACATACTATCACGTCTTTATCCCTAATGGGGCAGACAGAGCATTTTGGGTCTTGCGGTTCTATGCAGAGCCCAGGGCCGCAAGACCCAAAAGCCACTTTTAGCGTCATGGTGGGCGAGAAGATGGAAAAGCAATCAATACAGTGATGGGTTGCTAGCCGCATCGCCTGTTAACATGATTTGCATTTTTGCCCATTCCCTCGATCGGCTTTTACGATCTGCGTGGGAAGAGAAGCAGCTGGTACATTCTAATTTTTTTTTATTTCTCCCAGACCAGCATGGGAATGTTCGAGTGTTGCTACGGAAAATTTGAAATTTTGCTACGTTTGTACCCGTTTGTAGCCAGGAGATCCATTTTTAAATACGGGAGTTATACTAAGAATCATATGTGCGAGTGTTTCCAAAGTGACACATTTTAGAATCGCTCGTACACGAAGGATTTGCACCACTCGTTTTCGCTACAAATATCTGAAAAAAGCCGTCGTGTTAACGTTGTTTGTCAATTCGTTTCGTTTCATCGAATTTATTTTTTGAAAATTATATTTAAGTTTTCTGCCTGTTAAAAACGATCGATGAAATGCTCGATATCTTAACCATTCCCTTTAATAACGGTAAACATTATAATAAAATCTGCTGGGGCAAGGCATCATTAAGGTGGAGGCCAAAAGTAAAATAAGCGGCCAAGTGCGAGTCGGACTCGCCCATGAAGGGTTCCGTAGTAGTATTTTTTAAAATTTTTATATTTGAGTTGATTGAATGAAAGGTAAATTGCAGTTTATGACATATTAAAAAAAAACTTCTTACTAGATCTTGTTCAAACCAATTTTCGCTGGTAGTTTTCATGGTGATGAACATCATATATTTTTTTTAGTTTTATCATTCTCTTATTTTAGAAGTTACGGGGGGGGGACACACTTTTTTCCACTTTGGAAGTGTCTCTCGCGCAAAGTATTTGGTTTAGAATAAAAAAATATTAGAAACCTCAATATCATTTCTGAAGACCTATCCATAGATACCCCACACGTATGGGTTTGATGAAAAATATTTTTTTGAGTTTCAGTTATAAGTATGGGGAACCCCCAAAATTTATTGTCTTTTTCTATTTTTGTGTCAAAACCTTAATGCGGTTCACATAATACATCTACTTACCAAGTTTCAACAGTATAGGCCTTTTAGTTTCGGAAAAAAGTGGCTGTGACATACGGACGGACAGACAGACAGACATGACGAATCTATAAGGGTTCCGTTTTTGCCATTTGGCTACGGAACCCTAAAAAGGAGAAACTTGATAAGGCCCTCTAATGAGATAAGGTTGGATCTAACGGCGGCTGTCAATTAAAAAAGGGGATCAATCAGGATCAGCCTCTCTGGCAATATTAATTAAATAAAACATTCTCCTTAACTTGTAATTCCTATAATATAAATTGACAAATATTTAAGGCTTAGGTAAATGATTTTTATCTTTTGTTTTAAACTAGCTGTTGCCGCGGGTTCCGCTCCCGAGCGAATTTCGGGATGAAACGATCATATGTACTTCCCCGTGTCTCAAACTATATACTTACCATATCTCATCTAAATCGGAGCATAAAGATGTAACAGACAGACAAACAGACGAAAGGATAAGGATTTTATAAATGTGTCGAATTTAAAAAGTGTGCGTAGTCATGTGAATTACATCACAGTAAATAGTAATTACGTATTGGATGGAGGAACACGAGTGACATAAAAATTTCTCTAGCTTCGGAAGGAACGTACCAGCCATTGTTCCCGGCTGTAATCATTGTATGGCAGTCGTCAAGCTATGCCAGATGCCTTTAGGCAGCTTGAAAACTCTTACACTAGTGTTGGCCACTAAACCACACTAAAAGAAAGCAACGGGATAGACAGATCCCACGGCTACAAAGGCTTTCAGCATGATGGCAGGCGAGGAGGAAAGAGGAAAAACAAAATGGAAGCAAAAAATATGTGTGTTGTAAGGAAAAGCAGTTAATACATTCAAAGTTTTGTCTTTTCTCCCAGACCAACATGAGACACCATAACGATAAGATGAAAACTGAATCTTTTATTATTTTCTTCTCCTTCTCCGGTATAGGTACTCGTGAAAAATGAACATAAAATGTTCAATACCAACAACTTTATTATCTTTACGTTCATAAACCGCCGCTGACACAGGTGTCCCGGCTTCGAATCCACTTTATTTGCCCGGGATTTGCAGCTTCCCACGGGATTTGCGGGACCAGGTTAGAATGCAAATATTGAGTTGTTTGTTTTGCACTTACCGTGTTTTTCTTTTTGCCTGAAATTGGGTGGAAGTACTCGGGAATGTGGGGGAGGTACTTTTATTACAAGACTATTTTTTGTCACCCCGGGGATGTTTTACTTTCTTTTTTATCTTCATTTTTTAAATTCTTTTGTCCTACCAGAAATTCCAGGCCTTGACTAATGTATATAAAAAATCATATTTCTTATTTTGCTATCATCAAGCTAGGTTTCGACAGAATAATCTGAGCGATATTGATATCATAATGAGTTACTTTAATAAGCAGCCCTCATATCAGCAGCAACAGTTTTGTAGCAAGTTCAGGCTACTTTGCATATTTAAAAAAAACGAAAAATTAGGCTAACAACCCATCACTATTTTTTATCCCTTTCTCCATCTTAACGCCCCCCAACACCTCGCTTAGTGTGGCTTTTGGGCCTTACGGTACTTGGCTCCCTTAACCCCGTTGGGGATAAAGAGATAATGGTGTATCTTTTCCTGAATAAAGTATTGCACTTACGCCTGCTCTTCAAATTCCCATAAAGCATGATAGTCCTGGGAAAGTGTTCAGTCTGTGCAGTTATCTGGTCATCTCATCAGCAGGAACCATTACAGAGCCGTGCGGCGCCAAGGAATAAAATGACGAGAGTACAAAGTGGGAACTCGCTCGCCAATGTACAAACAACAAATAATTAAATTAAAAAAAAAGAACAACCTACTTCAATTTCTTTCAGGAGTTTTTTCCATATATCCAAAGTTCTTTATCATGACTTCACCAAATTAATATGGGACCAATTTGGTAGTAAAGACTTTCAAATAAAAAAGATGCATCAAAATCGGTCCACGGTTGACGAAGATACATACACTCGAATTGATAACCTCCTCCTTTTTGTAGTCTGTTAAAAATACATATATTTTGAATTAATAATTTTTAACCAAACAAACACAACCAATTGTAATAAAATTCATATAGGATCTTTCTGAAAGTATGTAACCAAAATATTTTTTTTTATATCGTTTAAAAAATACCCTAAATTTGTAGAGATCCCACGATTTCTCCAGGATCCCATCATCATAACCTGACCTTTTTATTTTGTCATCCTGGGATGTATGTGTCTCAAACAAAAACGTCTTTGATTAATCGGGGAACATACATAAAAAAATTAAAGTTTCCGACGAATTGAGAACCTCCCCTTTTTTGAGATCGGTTAAAAAGATCTTTTGTTAGAATGCAGACTAAACCACCAAGGCCAACAAAAAGCTTCCTCTATGAGACTAGTGCCTTGGATCATGGTATTTTTACTTAAGTGTAATTTAATATTATATTGTTTCAGTAGGAAAGTTTTTCATTCTATACCTTCGGTTTTTGTTTAGGAATTATTAAATTTTATCGCGGAGGTCTTCCAAGACCGGGTCGGCTATTACGTGAATGGGGGCTTTCATTAGTCTCATATCTTGTCCAACGTGTGGGCTAGGAACGCTAAATATATATTGGACTTAATGTGTTCTGAAATTGTTTTGTTTTGGATTTCCGGTTTATAAGTTAGTAAAGTGCAATAACTAGGTTTATTTGCACCTGTGATTTTATTGGACATTTTGAATTTTCATGGAACGCCTTAGAAAAAGTAATATTTTCAAGTTGGTTCGAAGTCCGGGGTAAGCTTTCTCGGCTTTTCTTCTCCAAAAATTACATGTATGGGGTCACCCAAGGATGACCCCTCTTTGGGAATACAATAATTATCACAAAATGTTTGTATTTAGTCCTTTAGTCACCTCTTACGAAATCAACTGGAAGACTTGTAGTGGTCATATTCTAGGCCGATACACGATCTAGTAGGGTTTTCAAAACATGGAACACCAGATGGCAGCATACTGCTGTTATTGGACCATCAGTTGGCAGGTTCTTTTGCTCCTTCAAAGGCATCGAATGACAGCTTATTGGACCTGACTTCACTGTGCTGCAATTTGGTGTCCCATATTGACTTTAGAAATGTCTTTTCGTTCGCTCCACTGTATATTTGTATAGGCTCCAAAAAAGTGCGAACCTCTTATATCTCGGAGAGTAGTAAAGATATGATATTTAAAAAAAAACTTAATAGACGCGTGTTCACGGGGCTGTAAGGTGAAAGAATTATTCGAGAAAATCAAAACCGGACAAAAGTTACGTTTTATTTTGGCGCTCGATATTTTGGAAACAAAGAATGATATCACAAATTTGAGAAAAATACTTCTGGACATTTCAGTCAGCTACAATTTAAGCCTAAAACAAAGACGATCGGGTTAAGGGTTTGTCCTGTAGCCTAACCTTTTTGAAAAAAGTCAGAACGGCATTTCATATTCAACGTTGTAGTTTTATTTTGTAACCTTTTCCTTATCCCAACTTTCTCGCCGCTCAGCGATAATATTTTTTCGAATTTCGTAGATTCATTTTTAACGTGCTCGATAGTCGTGTGAGGCACCAAAGCTGTAAAAAACTTTGAAAACCCTTATTGATCAAGTATGCACGTGTAACACTACACTACACTTAGCAAATAACTAATCCTTATTATGTCTTGTTCCAGACATTCCGTACTTGGAGCTGGCGGAACCCGAGGAAGGCTACCATGGCCTGATCCGTGAGAACGAGACCCTGGTGGAGGTGACGCCGGCCATCCGCGCCCGGGGGCCGCTGTGCTCCTTCCTCATCCTGAACAACAAGCATCATGGGGAAACTCCGTTTGAGGTATGTAATTACAATCTTAAAATTACCCGTTGCTCAGCAACAATTTTTTGGCTATAATCAGCGAAAGTCACCGATAGTCAGCGAAAGTCAGCGACAGTCACGCGATAACGCCATCGGTCGTGCGACATTTTTTTACAGATTGTGACTTATTAACATGTGTCCAGCGACTGCCGGCGAGGTCGCCGACAGGTGTTGCGGGTATACTGTTTTTCATCTGTAAGAGCCCTTAGCCTTAGCTGTGCCGCTTTGAAATCCAGATCCCAAATCCTTCTCCTTACTTCCTTACTAATATTATAAATGCGAAAGTCCGTTTTTATATTTGTTTGTTTTTTCATTTCACGCTTCAACCACCAAACCTATTTAGGTGAAATTTGATACCCAGAGAAGGACATAGGATAGTTTTTATCTCGAAATTCCCACGGGGAGCGAAGCCCATAGCCACAGCTAGTTATATATAAAATTTTAGACGTTGACTTTGACTTTTATTTTCCCCGAACTCCCTGATGGGGCAAACAGAACTCAAGGCTGCAATTCTCAAAAACCACTTTTAGCGCATTGATGGGCGTGAAAATGAGAGGAGAGAATCAAAACAGCTTGTCAGGCGCAATAATGAAAGTTGTTGAAATATGACATGTCGTTAGAAAAAGCTAAAGATTTGTATGGTTGATTAAAATAAGCTCAGTCCCGTAAAAATAAGCAGAGCTTTTATGTAACGTATTGATATAAGTTCCAAAGCTCTTGCTTTACATCTGCGCATAATTTTATGGAGCTATGCATAAATTAAACGAGAACTAGAGCACGAAGTATAGAGCGTAACAGAAGTAGGTCGTATTGGGTCCATAATGGGTTGCAAAGAGGCATAGCTTAGGCTGTATAAAGTTTTTTTCATTTTTTGGCAGTATCATCATTTCGCATAATATTGATACTGATAATAGCTTGCTTTTGGCATGTTTTATTTTCTCATAACGCCATTTTTAAGTAAGTTAAGAATATATTATGTCTATGAAACTATTATGCATTTAAAAAACTGCTTATTATAAGTTATACGTAAAACTTGCCAAAAATGTTATGCCAAAATACATGACTCAAAAGATTACGCAACCAAAAAAAAAGCGGCCAAGTGCGAGTTGGACTCGCCCATGAAGGGTTCCGTAGCAGCAAGTAACATAATATAAAAGTCTTGCAGTATGTTTTTTTATGTATGATTTGATTAAATGAAAGGTAAAATGCGGTTTATGATTTATGAAGTATTAAAAAAAAACTATTTACTAGATCTCGTTCAAACCAATTTTCGCTGGTAGTTTTCAAGGTAATGAACATCATATATTTTTTTTAGTTACATCATTCTCTTATTTTAGAAGTTACGGGGGGGGGACACACTTTTTTCCACTTTGAAAGTGTCTCTCGCGCAAAGTATTTAGTTTAGAAAAAAATTATATTAGAAACCTTAATATTATTTTTGAAGACCTATCCATAGATCCCCACACGTATGGGTTAGATGAAAAATATTTTTTTAGTTTCAGTTCTAAGTATGGGGACCCCCAAAATTTATTGTTTTTTTTCTATTTTTGTGTCAAAACCTTAATGCGGTTCACAGAATACATCTACTTACCAAGTTTCAACAGTATAGGTCTTATAGTTTCGGAAAAAAGTGGCTGTGACATACGGGCGGACAGACAGACAGACTTGACGAATTTATAAGGGTTCCGTTTTTTGCCATTTGGCTACGGAACCCTAAAAAAGGGTCGCTAGAAATGCCGGTCCAAGCATAGGCCACTTTTACCGTGATGTTGGCAAAAGGAATAAAAATAGCGATGGGTAGGCGCACGTGCAGAAGAAGCGGCAACAATCTGCACAATGATAAAGTTAGTCTTCTGTATAATATTTATTTGTGAAGTAGGGTGGGCCGCGCACGGTAAAACTAATTTGAATAGATAAAAAACACCGTGCCGGGGTGGAGCGGTATTTTGATAACTTTGCAAATATTGACATAATTTCTATTTAGTACTAAGCTGGTGAATTCTTTATAACATTTCATGCTGGTCTGGAACCGAATCATGTGATTCAGTTCGATTTGCCCCACTGAAAAATCGTGATTAAACCTGTCTGTGCTATTTATTTACATAATGTGTACATAATACAATTTTTAACGTAATTCCACGTATCTGGGGCAGTAACAAGTTACTAAAACACTCACTAAAATTGTTTCACGGGCTCACATTGTAAATCAGATTGCAAATTTTAAAACGCCATGTTTCAAACTTTCGACCTACGTCTGAATTTGCGACAAAAAGCTTGAAACTTTCGGCAGCGTATCCGAAGTTTGGCCACATTTCAGAAGTTTACGATATATGACACAACTGTGGTTAGTTTTACGCGACGTAGGACGAAGAGCTAGAATAAGTAATAGACGAACAGTGTCTTTTTATTTCCAAAACAAGACGTAAGGTGTTAAAAGGGTGATGTGTACTTATTTATCTCTATGTTTGTTATTCTGTGGCATTGTAGCTCCTATAAAGGTGAACCTATAAGTTTAAAAGTTTCCAATTTGATAATGTTTTTAGATACTTATTATTTATCGATCAGGAATTCCAAGGCAAAGTCAAAATCATTTATTTATCTTTAGATATTTATATCACTTTATAATTGATCAAGCGTGAGTTTAATCAAGTAGCAGTGCGAATAATTTGACCATTAAACTACCATGCAAGCGCAGCGATTTGAGGTCTATGTTTTTTATGTGTTGGTATTTACCTAGATATCTGCATCAGTTCTAATCATAGATTTAGATGTGACAAAATTTCTAGGTCTATGGTTTTAATAAAGCGGTTAGAGTAGAAGCAAAGAAAGCACTTTTATCTATTTCATAGATTATCTAAAAATTAAAAAAGGTGTATTTTTCTTTCATAATCCAGACCTTTGCCCAGCAGTAGCACAACTATATTAGGTTAGTTAAAAAAATCCTGACCATCAATGACGAAAACGTACTCAATAAAGCCAAGAATATTTAAAATTATCTTCCAAAACTTTAGCAATTCTTTATAACATCATCATCACGTATTCCCGGTTACATCCTCAGCGGTAAAGCTTCATCCGATACCTAACCTAGGGGATTTGACGAGGTTACTGGTTTTAAATTCTTTATAAAAAAATATATATTTTACTCGTCTAGCACCATATTTGTCAGTCTGAAAGTATGCTGCAGTCTCCCAGTATCTGCAAGTTGTAAATCATGCCGTGCTGCAATTTGTATGCGGCGCAGCCGACAGTAGTGCAAGCAGAGTTGTTTGTGTGTTCGTATATTATCTTTTATTTTATTTATTGCACTTAAAATCTTGAGATTTTAGCTCAATACACTTTGTTATTTTATTTTATTTTTCGTGTGTGTAAATGGCCTACACTGGTGTCAGATTTTTCAGGCTGCCTAAAGCCATCTATCAGTACCTTCCGTAGTACGGAAGAGCACGAAATTTTTGTATACCACTAGTGGTCAGCCATCCAAGTGCGGACCACGCTCCGTGTCGCTTTACTTGCGAAAGTGCTAGCAATGCACACTCCCTTCGTGCCACCGAGTTCCTCGCGAACATCTTTGTTATTGTAATCGTGTTTTCATATTTGTTATTCTATACATTATATAGTTTCTTCCATGCTCGTGAGAAAACGTAAAAACATATAAAGTACCGCTGCTTCTCTTTCCAGATAGCTCGTAAAAGTTAGGGAGCGGGCGAAATTCCTAATCATGTAACAGCGATGCTGCTTATTAAAATATACGTAGTAATGGGTTATACTAGCCACAATCTTACTGAAATGATACCTTGAGATTTTCGCCTAAACCCTTGACCCTTGGCTACTATTATCTGCGCGGGAAGAAAAGCAGCTAGTACATCGTTTTTCCTTTTTCCCCGCAAACCAGCATGTAATAGACCCTACAAATACCTTAAAACTAGTATTCAAGCGCGGACTATCAATAAATCTTATTCCCGGGAATAACCAACGGGCGTACGACATATTTCCGATCAGAAAGCGGCCAGCAAAATATTACATTTTCGTAGTTTCGGCGTTCGCGACAAACAAATAGAGACATTTATCTTCCAACGTGTGTCGATAACTTGACACTTATAACTTTCTTCAAATATTTCTGTACATTTTAGACTATTATATTGTTCTTATGCCGTGTTATTTTTGACAGAGTAGAATGGGGCCACTCTAAGTCTTCTCGTGGATGTCGTAGAAGGAAATACAAGCTCAATAAAGCTTCTTAACATCAATGAGACGTCTCCTACCCACCTGGTCAGCGCGGAGACTGAAACAGAACCCTTCTGAGGGAAAAGACGAAAACCTCGACAAATTATTTATTCTTTTTCCACCTCCACGTAAAATACCTATACGAAAAAGAACCCGTCGTTCGAAGTTGATAAATGACAAAACATCGCATAAAATCTCTTAGCACAGCAGGATTCACTCTTCTGTCAAATGAAGCTGAACGTTGAATGGATAATATTGAAATTGCAAGAAAGTGTGATCAGTTGCCGCCGGGGGATTATTGTTTTGATTCCTGTAGGGTTGCCGGATTGAATTGAATGTTATAAATTTTACAATCTTAATCACGTCTTCAAACCTTGCTGAGTTGACATTCACTAGACTACAGATCTATATATAGGTATGTAGATGCGAAGGCTTCATTGAGAGTGATTGTTGATAAGTTGAAAAATCAAAATCCCAAAATGAATTGTCATGGTTTCCTACATGGATTCTTTACATAGGGCGTAGAACGCGTTTAGAACTTCTGGGAGACAAGCAACGGTAACCATTACCCATCAGGTCGGCCATACCTGTTTGCTTATTTAGTTTTATAATTTTTTTTTGTTATTTTATACCTTTAAACGAACAATTCTTGTATATTTATTTATATATTTCTGTGATCTCGAAAACGGCTCTAACGATTTCGCAGAAAATTGGTATATGGGGGTTTTCGGGGGTAAACAAGCGATATAGATTAGTGTTATGTTTGGGAAAACGCGTATTTTCGATGTTTAAGATGTAACCGAGCAAAGCTCGGTCGCCCAGATACTATTTTCTAAAGCCATATTTAACGCAATTTGTCAAGTTTTAAATCCAAAGCGCCATCTAGCGGCTGATGTAATTATTATATAAATTTATTCATACCCGAGATGAAAGCTGAGTAACTACGTTATTTAAGGTCCTTTTCGAGCCGGATGCAAACAACCCCTGGCCCAGCCCCCTGGATGTTTGATGTCCGAGTTAAGGAAAATTTTGATGGGTTTACACTCTTTTCATCGCAGCAGCACTTAATTTGAGTTTCATTTTAATACATGTTTCAGATTTACACCATGTATATTCGCAATTTCCAAAAAAGGTATAGTGCATAATCCGACAAAAAAGTGCACCACTTTGCTGATAGTGTAACAGTTCCTAGTAATCTGTTATTTATTTATATTCGAATACAGCTGCCTTTTAGGGGATTTTTTTAGCCTAAAGCGACATGCTTCTGTTATGTATCTCTACTGTACTTTAAACACATACAGATCACGTCTTTATCCCCGGGTTAAGCGTGATGGTGGGCAAAAAGGTGGAAAAATAAATCAACATAGTGATGGGAATAGCTTTTACGATCCGCACGGGAAGAGTTTTACGTTTTTTCATTTCTGCCAGATCAGCATGGAAGATTCGATAGCAGACTTCTGTTCTTGTAATTTAAAAACTAACTTATATATGAGACAAAAAGACAATATCTGAATGACGTGGAACGTGGAACTCGGTCGCAACGAAGAAACAAAAATTGAAGTCCTCAAAAAAAAACTCCACTCCTAAAAAGTTTGTGACGGTAAAATCTAACACGTTTTTTGCCTAGCACCCATCTGCCAAGTCCATACCGTCTAAAAAAAAAGTACTTCCAAAATGTGAACAAAACACAGCAACGAAGCGACGCATTTCAGCTGGATCGAGCTGCATTACCTCGTCTCGTTGCAGCTCGCCATTTATTTTTATCGTCCACTACCTGCTGGGTGACGCAAAACAGTAAAAAGTACAGAACTGAAGTTATGGCTTACGGCTCATCGTACGTTCTTTGCCACGCCTTGTTCCGTTTTATGTAGGTAGTTTACAGAGCTTAGTCTTCATATATACAACGAAAAAGTGTAAACATTTTTGAAGTATCATCGTAAAAAATGCTTCATGATGTTTGAAGATCGAAAATGCTTCATGATGAACGATGTTCCTTTTAGGGTGGTACGGCAGGTTTGATGGGGCAAGGCGAAAAAAAATTTAGATTTTTCGTCACGAACTTTTTGAAGAGCTAGAATTTTTTGGAACTTCTTCCCAACCGGGCCATGACCCTTAGTTTTTTCCATGCCTTCCATTATTGACTGGGATGAGTGCTTGTGAAACTTCTGTATCCTTTTTATTTCGTGTCGCTGTCTCGTATGCCGGTACTTCTTAACGACCCGGATCGATAGGGCTACCTCTCATGGAAATAGCGCAAGTTTTGCGACATACCTGGCCTGATTGATAAGTTTCCGAAACGACGAACTTTAAAATATACGCAACAAAAAATTGCGCTATATAATGGTATTTTTTCGAAAACGCTGCATACAGTAAATAAAACGTGGATACATCATTATACTTCTAAATCAAAAGAACAATCTAAGTAGAGGACTGAGAGCGGGGAACCTCCGCTGAATAAAGCAAAAAAGCAAAGTGATGACGACTGTTTTTCGAGATGCTCGAGGTATTATTTTAGCGGATTATCTGCGAAAAGGGAAAAACAATAGTTACATGGAGAGTACTACGAAAGCTTGCTGCAAAAATTAAGGTGCACAATCCAAAAGAAGCGATCTTATTGTGTATTATTATTTATTTGGCCAAGAAAAAGACACAAACTTGACTTTATAGTTGCTACCACATTCATTATATTCCGCAGATCTGGCTCCGTGCGACTTCCATTTATTCCCCAACCTGAACAAATGGTTAGGTGGCCAAAGATTTTCATCAAATGATAAAGTCGTTGATGCCGGCGTAGACCATTCGTTCCCACTAGTTTAGTTGACTGAACTAGTGGGATATTTTCTCACACTTGTGCAATCGACTGAACAAGTGTTTTGAGGGGTGGGAGAAAACATTCTATCAAATTGGTGTAACGACATTGGGAATAGCGCAGGACTAAATGCATCGAGGTAGAAGGAAAGTACGTTGAGAAATTAATTTATTTTAAATCGATTTTTTTAACTTTTATTCTTTGTTTGAAATTTGTCAATCAGCTCTCGTAGAAATCCACAGGAATCAATTCGTTATCATTGAAAATTTCGTTATTTTGAATTATTTTTACTCTTTACCGTTTATTCGGAGAGGCATATAATTTCAGCAGTGGACTTTTTCTTTCTTACCGAGTAAAAACACTGGTGTTTTTCGAGCTACCTAAAAACGAATGTGCAGGTTTCCACATGATGTTTTTATTTACTGGATTATTTTTTTCCATTTAGGGATTCGTTTCTGAAATATTTAGATTTATAGTGCAATTTTTGTTAGAGTCGAGTGTCCCACGGTCCCACCCTCTCCCTTTTAAACGGTTAATATATGGACACGTAAAAAAAATTACAGCAGTGGTTTATGTAACGAAGTTTACAGGAAAACTGTCAGAGCTAATTTGGGTTTCGACTAACTTATAAAATGTACTCGGAAAAGGAAAATTCATTTTTAGATGTTTTTAGTGGCGTGAACTCAAAGTCTGCATTCGAAACTCCGGAACCCTACACTGCGCGTTGCCCGACACGCACTTAGTTATTTTTAATACCCCTTACTGTTTTATTCCTAGAATAATCTTAAAGAATCGAAAGAAGATAGGCAGGCGTGGTACCCATTAAAATATAAGATGTAGGGTGTTAATTCAAAAATCAACACCCAACATCTTACTCTACCCTATCTTACCCTAGTTTCTTAGTCTTTTATTTTTCATACATTTATGTTTTTCTACAACTTTTGAGAATAAAGAAATTTAAAACTTTTGCTTTCAATGAAATCGTGCAAACAAAACGCTTTACTGACAAGCAATAATATAACGCAGTGGGGCCCCAACACTAGATGGGCACTAAAAGGCTAGTATCCAGAGCCGTAAAATACATCATATGTACGTCAACGTCACGCGTCTGACACCACTATCAACGTCAACGTCATGAATGAGGCCTCAGATGGGCCTCAGCATGGAATTGTATGTACTAACTGGAAAAAGCTCTTTCAAATGACATAAAAAAGACAAGAAATGACCTTTAAATTTTTTTTTGCCCCACCGTCTCTTTCCAATTAGGGTGACCACCAATTACAAGAATTCTGAAGTATAAAAATGAAACTATAACTCAGTTTTTTTATTTATATTCATTTATAATATTTTAATTTAATTGTAAATAAAAATTATGACATAATTTGTTCCGACATTTTAAAGACATCGTTGAGTTGTCAACTTATCGGGATCAGAGAACTAGAATATGCAAATGGAATTTGGCATACAATGACCTGGTATGATATAACACATATGATACTTCTTATCCCGAAATTTGATCATTTTTCTTAGGGAGAATATTGAAAAAATACACGTAGACGAAGTCGCGTACGGAAGTTTATTATTTAATATGTAAATATTCGTGTACTTCTTGTATACTAAATAAAGCACATAAACACAAAAAGATAAAGTATCATAAGAAAATAATAAAAATAAAGTTATAATCATTTTTATTGATACATTTATTAATATAATAGCAATAGCGTTTACAAATTTGCAAGTTAAACGATACAATAATAATAAATCAATACAATCCGCTACTTCATTGAAAAATGGTGTCACTCCCTTGTCTCAGTCGTTTTCTTACGTTAACCATGTAATTGGTTGGTTTAAAATGGAGATTACAAATCTTGGCTTTTCCAAAAAAGGGTCTTTTTAGTTCCACAATATATAACTGTTACATATCTCCAATGAGTTTCTTATTCAACAGCTCTTTACCTATGCCCGATTGACAAGCACGTCGCCTAGGCAACAGTTTGTATATAGATTGTTATCTGTCAATTGAATAAAATAAATGATATGAATTACATACCTAACATAAAATGTATATTTAATAATAACCATTTATTACGTTCCGTTGAATTGGACGGAAACCTGAAAAAAATATGTTATCAAAATAGATATTTTTTCAGTTCATAAAGATAAAAAGAAATTTAAGCAGTCGATATTTTATGCAGAAATTAATTGAGATTTAGATTCCGATTTTAATAGGTTCTTCGTGATTTTGTTGTTTTAATGTATTAGCATTCGAATAAACAACGTTTCGATCACATTAACTTTCGCGCAACGCAAATTGTGTGAAGTACCATTCGAGAGAACCTTTCCCGTTTCTAAAATGACCATACATTCACGATATATTGTCACCCTAGCTGAAATTTCATGAAACGTTCATTATTATAAATTAAACAAATAACGAAGTAAAATGGGAAATACCGGACCAAAATTAACATCTAAACCAAAATAACCAGTTCTCTTTACAGAAATAACTGCGATTAAAGTCGGAATATAACTAAAATCAATTTTTACATGACGCGCAGTTTATGCATGGTGTTTTGTACTTACGAATGAAATATAGTATAACACCCTGTATGCCCCTCACTTTTGCAACCGCGCCCAACACATTTAACAACCATTTTGCTAGTTTTGCCTCTGGATTCTTCCAAAAGTTAAAAACAAACTTGCGAAGTGAATGTAAACATCCGCCATTCTGCAGTAAAAATTATTTGACATGATTTGACAACTAAAATTTGGATAGCCATGTAACAACTTTTAAGAATAATTCAAAAATAGGGGAGAAAAAATTGAAAGCCTAAGCAGTTAGTCCTTCATAAATTTTTATTATTTCAATTAATAAGCAAACACTTGCATGACAATCGTGTAAGTGAATGTTTTTTTATCAATTTTAATTTATAATTCTTGTCATACAGACAATTTAAACTGGTACTCAAATTCTTACTAGCCGTCAATGGGATAATATCAATCGTTACGTTGGCCATCCCGTTAGAAAAACAGGGGTTACTTTAGGTCATTTTATAATACTTTTGTTGTTATTTAGGTGTATGGCTTCCAGATTGTCTTGTGATGTGTCCACGATGTGTCAAAAAAGTCAAAACGTTTTGTTATCTCCATTTAAGTCCATTTGCAAAGTTTTCTATGTTTTCTATACTTTGTCCCATACTAACTTCAAATTCATTTAACTTTTTACTCATAAGTTGTAGAAATATGGTATGATTACATTTTTTATTACATAATTCAAGACAAACAAATCAGTAATAATTTCATTGTCCTACACTTAGTTATAAGACGGTACCACCAGTCTATTAGATCTTATTTAGATAGCTTTCTCTAGCAAAAACAAATATTAACTGACACGCTGTTTGACAACCTTGCTGTTCAGGTAGACGTGACGCTACGCGGGCAGGACAGGTAATCGATACAGAGTCCGCAGACGGAATTTGTAATGGTTATATAACTGCTAACAATTTACACTGAAACTATTTTAAAGGGTTGATTTAGTTTATATGATACTATACAACGTTCCAAGAAATACATTGAGATGTAAAATACTTTTTTCTTCTATACAAACTATCAGCAGATCAGCTGATCGGTCAACTTGTATGGAAGCTCGAAAATTATTTTTCATATTTTGATAAAGTAAGTATATACAGTAAAGTTTAAGGATATATTGATAGGCGTTATATAACGTCTGAATCCTGAAACTCTACTACTGAACAACTTTTTTCAAGCAACGTGTATAAATCGAAATATGATGACCGTGCCGTGTATTTTTGAGGTGTCTCGCTTATTGAGTGTGATAATAGCTAACACTGCTGCCAAGGCATATGACATAGCTCAAATCCTATCTCCTAAGATTTTTTCATTATGCAAGAAAGTGGTTGTCGTACATGAGACTTCTATATTGATCCGCGCCTGACATGAGAAATGAGAGTACCGTTACGTACAAGTCTACATCACTACACGTGGCCATTAGGTACGGCCCTGAGCTCTGAGTACCCCGTTAAGGATAAAGACATGATATTGTGTATGAATAACGTCTATCACTACGGATGAGCGTGTATCCGCCAAATCGATAGCGACCCGCTGCGAGCGCCTCTTCCAAGTGACAATATCCGCAGTATTTGACAAGCCTCGCTAGGGTTGTCTGTGTGCTAAGTCAACAATTGGAAGGATCATAATTAATTGATCTACTATAAGTAATAAGAGGGCTACAGGTCGCTCACCGTGCTTTCGGGAGGGTTGTGTTTGGCGTTTCTGTACATGATCAAAACAGAAATGAGGAAATTCGTAAGAGATCTTTATTAACTGACATAGTCCAATAGATTAGCTCATTAAAGTGGCAGTAGGCGGACTTTAATAGCGTAATGAAACGATAGAGCAAAAAGGTTGCTCAATGGCGTACATTTACGCAATAAAATGTATTGGCTTTTTCTTTAAAAGAAAATATAACTTAAATAAAAACGTATATAATTATCGTAGCTGCTAACCCTAGGCAGGGTTGCCTCCGTCAGCTGTAGCAATTGCCGAGACATCCGCTGCTCGCTACAAGCGACGTAGTTTTATTTGCTCACGATACCTGCTCTACGTGTAACGTGCAAACTTTATCAATTTCATACAGCGACACAGCTGGCTGTTTACTTGTTGTTATTTTGTAGACAATATATCGCTTTTCTTTTAAGCTGGTCTGGGGAAAAAACATGAAATGTACCAGCTGATTTTCTTTCCGCGCTCTTTAAAGCTGTGAGGTATTGGACGAGAATCTGAATCATGTCTGTAGGCGATGCATCTGTCAGTGAGCGACCCATCACTAATTTCGATTTCCTTTTTTCTGGCTTTTAGTTTCATGGCTGTAGGTTCTGTCTTCTCGTTAGGTATATATAGACGTTAAATAGTGTATATCTACCTTTAAACACCGACCATAAATAAGAAAGAAACACGGGCCTAGATTTTTTAAGGATCAATTCTTCCATTTCTCACACGTCAAACGTCGCTTTTATAAAAGCGGGTGTTAAAAATAGACCTAAATTGCGTCTAAAGTGGTTGCCGAGGTATTTTTCGGAACACAAACTGAATACATAATTTCCGGATGGCACGCTAGTCGGCAACCCTAAATAGATTTGTTTCACCGACGTGACACCGCGGCGTGACACTGCGAGGCTGACACCGCGAGCGTGACACGCGACACTACCGTGTAAGGTGATATTAAATTCGCGGCAATTTAATTCACATTCGAATAAATGTTTCGTTAATAATGTAGTGGGTTATTAACTAAATGGAATAATGGGAAAACAGTAAACGTGCATAATAAAAGTGCGATACTTTCTTACCTTAAATTTTATTTTCATTTATAACTTCTTATAATTTAAATAGATCAAGTAGTTAAAAACTAATAAAGTCACTGTCCTATACTAAGTACTCTATGAAAGTAGATAAATTGTTTAGTCTGATATTTTTTGTAAATTATATTGTACGTTACAGTATATAATATACGAAAAAGCCTGGAATGATAGGTGGATTTTATGACTCGCGAACTTTTATTAGTGTGTTAGTTAAGTAAATAAACTAAGTTACTTTTAACAGGAAATCATTTGGGATACTCATTTTAAAATAAATTCTTATAATGTAAAAATGTTTGCGTTTTAATAATAGCCTGCTTTGCTTAATGTGCTGCTAATGCTAATGCATTATTTCGCCTTTGTCTGACTGATAATAATTTTAAATTATCAAGTATATATATTTTTAGTCACAAAATTAATAATTAAAAACCTGTCTTTGGAAATTAATAAAAAATAACCTACTGTTTTTAATCTACGTAAAAAAATTGTACTTAATAATAATTAATTTATTATTATTATCATTGTTCGCTACAAGCAATAATTTGCCTCCATGTTATTAATATGTCTTTAATGTATAGTGTCTTCAGTAGCTTATTATAACTTTAGTTACCAATTCACCGTTTCCATAGCTATCGCTTATTCTGTGCTATTGCTTTTGGTTCGCGCTCTCTCTGATTTATTTACCTTAGTTATATAATATTCCTACCAATATAAGGCACTCAAGGTCTATTAAAAATATGGTTTTAAGTATTAACATAAGTACATGACTGTGTGTTGCTAAAATTAAACAAAATAAGTATGTTAATGAAGCCAGTTGATTGGTGATGTTGTCTTTTATCAACGTTATAACAACCCTTACTGACTTCATATAAGAAATCAGGAAAACAGGAAAAGGAAATCAAAGGGCTTACGTATTTTTAACGAAGTATTTAATATTTGAAAATTTACAAATTCTATCCACGATATTATCTTACACAATGGAACATGGGAAGAGATGTACCTATAAAAATATTACTACCCAAGCGGAACTAGTACAGGTTGGGATATGATAAAACACAGTGAAATCCTGGTTCATTTAAAAAATATTTTAACACATTCCGGGATTCTCAGCTAGACACAATAGAAATAACAATTGAATTACGTCTACAGCCATAAGTGTCCCGAAATGTGTTATGTATAAAAAGTTTAACAAAGTTTACTTGTGTTTAACAAAACCAATTTTTTATCTTTGTCTACAGATAACAGTGATCGACGAAACATTTAAAATTGAACCGTTTTGTGTCTTTGCCAACAGATAATGGTGATTGACGAAAACGAAGCACGGCTCCGCGTCCGCTATCCACTTAACTGCGAGAAGCGGCGGAACTACAAGTTCGACATCGCGGCGGTCGGCTGCGACGGCTCCTACTCCAACACGTGAGTTTATTGTTGTGAATCCAAAGGTGTACATTTCTTAAGAAAAAAAGGCTCACAATGGTATGGCCACGACTGGCATATAATTTTAAATGATGGTCCATTTGGAAGTGGGTGGCTGCAGACGGACAGAAAGACAGAGAAAGACGTGTAAAAGTATGTCATGTATGAAGGAACAAGGTGCTAGTACAAATATGGTACACGACAGAAAGAAGTGGAAGCAGTTGATATACAGAGCCGACGCCAAAAAGGAAAGTGGAGAGGAGAATGATGATAATGGTGAAAGTCATAAAATCAGTAATCTATTTAGTTCGTCAGTTAGATTTCTAACCTGACTGAAACTGATCTCCGACGCAAACTTAACCATCAGCAGATGGAGATACCTGTAATTGTAAAGATATCTGATTTCTAAATTTTCTTTTTAGCTGTTTAATATCATGGACTGTGCAATAATCTATTCCAACAAGTCAAATCAGATACTTTTTTCTAAATTTCAAAACAAAAAGTTTCTATGCAATTTTGTATGAAATACAGGCAGATGATGTCATACATTTTTGTATTCAAATAGCGCTCTTACTATCAGATTTTTTGCAATAATTAATTTAAAATCACGATAAAATGGATATGTTCAAAGACAAGTGACATTATTTAGTGACATTTTATTTTGTTTTCAGTACAAAATAATTTATTTTTGGCCTAGGAAAAAACACAATTGTGTATTCTTTTTAAATGGTATTTCGTTGATCTCAAACAACCAGTAGATCGGATACGAAACAATTTTCCTTCGTCGTCAAAACATTAACTTTACGTTAAATACCTACATAAATCAACTGTATATATTAACTGCGCGTGTAAGCAACCAGATATTAAATTTGGAGGCCCCAAATATTTCTACCGCTTAGTCACTTTAATTAAAAACACCGAGTAATTTAACTTTTCACAATTTTTTTCCAGTGTTGCTTTTTATGAATAATGCCAGTTTTTATAATTTTGTGAAAGCTTTACGTTTTGTAGTCGAGAATAATGGTGGATAATAATAATTTCAATGAAGAGGAGTAATGAGAAGTTTTATTAGAATGCTTATTGCTTTTTTCTAAAGATGGAATAATAAAAAGGTATTGTATGTTATGACCAACAGGGTCTGGGTTGTTGATACGTAGTTATAACAAAAACTGCCGATAAAATATGTGAACCAATATTGGTTCACATATTTTATATGTAAATACTCATATGAGTATTTACTTAAGACGAAAACTGATAAAATGTATGGAACAGGATGCAATAATATTATATTATTATAATTTTAGGTAATTTATTGAAAAATGATTACGATTTTTTTCTTTTCTCAACTAGTATTGAAAAAGTTACAGCGCATTTGAGTTTTGCATAATGTCACGGTATCGAATGATTTTTGCTGGGCGGTGATAATATTAAGATTTTTTACTAATTCGATTAAACGAAAAATATAAATCCACTATTTTTGGATGATCTAACTGACGAGACTAAATATAATAATACTTTTTTGACCCAGTTAACATCCTTACCATATTACATCTGTAGATCTGTTATTATCATCATTATTTCAGCCCAGCCGCATAACGTCCACTGCTGGTCATAGGCTTCTCCCATGGATATCCAAAATGACCGATCTAGAGCCAACATTCAGCGCTTTCCAACGACCTTGGTCAGGTTGTCAGTCCACCTTGTTGGTGGTTGTTCTACACTTCGCTTTCAAGTGGTCGCCATTCAAGAATTTTTTTGCCCCATCAGCCATCGATTCGTCCCACTCACTGACTCTTCATAGCGCGTTGAAAGACCTTGAGCCTTCTTATGAGACCCATAGTAAGGGACCACGTTTCAGAGCCATAATTCATCACGGGTAACACACATTGGTTGTAGACTTTATTCTTAAGACACAGTACTTGTTTTGGAAACTGCTAAAGTAGGTATGTTGTCTACATAATTTTTAGTTGGTCTGTATTGTATGTAACTTATGTAAAATTTATTTTTTCTGTCGACAGCGTGCCAGTTCACATAACCGTTACAGACGTGAACGAATTCGCGCCCGTGTTCAACCAGGCCTCCTACGTGAAGACCGTAGACGAAGGCCGACTGTACGACGAGATCTTGCGAGTGGAGGCTACTGACCGCGACTGTACTCCAAGATACGGAGATGTCTGCAAGTACGAGATACTGACGGACCGCAGTCAGCCGTTCACCATCGATAATGAAGGTTAGTTGGAATATAGATTATTTTTAAGGACGAATGTCATGCAGATGCATGCGGGTAAAACTGTTACTGTAATGTGCGAATGTCCGTGAAGACGCTAACTTGGCTCCAATGGAAGACCAGCGCTGATGCTTCGTTTACGTAACACTAGCGTATGCGAAATGTGAGGCTAATTTAGAGGGTCGATGACACATTTTCATTTTATATTTTATGATCCAGGGTTAAACGGAACCGAAATGAAATAGAAACGACCAAATACATATTGGGTTTTATGTTTACGGGAACATTTATAAATATGGTACTTATAAACTGGTCAACTGTCCTTTGATAAAACAATTAGAGACAAACAATATACGACTCATTTAATTGTAAGGTTGGTAGGTTACACGTGGAATGTGGGCGAACCGTTTTAGAATTACTTTATGTCAGAAAATGAAATATTGTCCTTGTATTAAATTGCGATCTATATTTAGCTGCCATCTTCCTATTTTGGACGATATGTTTTTTTAAGGTCCCACGCGAAAATGTATAAGCAATTTTATGTAAAAATTTAATGTGGGTATTTTTGTGATAATATTATTTCTATAAATACATTTCTGTTCACTGAACGATAATTGGCAAATATATTTAGAACTTGTAGCTTTTTCTAAATTCTGCGATATATTTACTTCTTAATATATTCGTTTTTATTATTTAAATGACTTATGAAATGTTTTTCAAATTTTGTTTGTAAGTTTTGATTTTGACTTCGTTTTTGAGGAAACAATTCCTTTTACTGAGGCCGCTACTTTCTATTGTTTAGACCTTAAATATCCTCCTATATATTAGGCATCCTATTAAAATATGATATTTCTGAGTTATCAGTGTGCTTTCCATTTCAAGACATAATTATTTCTACTGCTAGGCAAGTTTCTCCAATTTCTTATTATTTCTATTTCTAGTTGTTTTTTTTAGGTCTACCTCTTTATAGACTGCTAGACATCATTTAAATAAAATTGAATACTAATCAATCTTTTGTTTTAGGTGTGATTCGCAACACGGAGGCCCTGGACTACGAGAAGTCGCACAACCACATCCTATCGGTGGTGGCGTACGACTGCGGCATGATGCAGTCTGCTCCCGTCATGGTCACTATCAAGGTCAACAAGCCGTGCCGCGCTGGTTGGAAAGGTCCGCTCATCATCATTGAATTATTACTTATTACCTCTTCCCTTTCCAAGTCAGCTCTATATGCCAACTTCATACCTTCACTATCGTTTACCGTATTTCCACTAGCTCTCCCTTCCTTTATATATCGTTTCACAAATTCCTCGCGTGTCTTTTAAGGTTTATAAGTTTATTTTTTACGTATGGTATTAATACTTGATGTGACTCTTCCAGGTGTGGCCGAACGCGTAGACTACGCCCCTGGCACCGGCCCGCTCGCCCTGTTTCCGGCCGCTCGGCTCGAAGCATGCACGTCTGATGAGCACTGTCCCGGCGTCACAAGGATCCAAGCCGCCGTCACGCTGCAGGCGTCACACCAAGGCACCGGCTGCGATAGAGACACGTATTCCTTGCACTCTCAACGAACTATTTGCGGTAAGATTTTAAAACTAAATACGTTGTACGAATTTAAGAAACGTCATTTAAGAAACATGCACTTTTCACGAGCCCTGTCCCGGTCTCATAAGGAACCAAGTTGTTGTCACGCTGCAGGCGTCACTCCAAAAAAAAATCCCACTGCAAAATACAATGACTGGATATGCCACCAACACAGCTAATACTTTTTGATTCATCTAAATATGAATCATGAGAGAAAAAAGACATTAATCTTATTTTGGTATAAAGCAACTATTTATGTGGGTTAACTATACTAGGAAGTAAATGAAATGACTGTTATACATAGGACTAATATAAAGTAGAAAGACAGTTACAAAGATGGTATGAGCCGTGAATGATATGGATGTGAGAACAATGGAAAGCAAGATATTGCGTTTGGTTTACCTTAGCTTTGCGTTTTGTTATCTTAAACAGTTATTGTCGTATTGCAGGACTGGACCCGAAAACTATCGACTTGCTGCCGAGCCCAGGAGCGGGCAGCGAATGGACCAAGTCGCTCAAACCTGACTCAGGTAATTATTTCTAGGCTGAACGTAACATGTAGTTACCCGACTACGGCGAAGCTGAAAGGAAAGTTATGTCTTTCGCCGCTATTATGTATGTTCATCTGTACCCTCGTAATGATATCCATGGTACCTTAACAAATGAGGTATCGTTAGAAGCGTCTTGGCTGTGCGCTCGCATGGAATGATAATGTTTAAGTGACGTCACAATAAATATGGAGCCCTCTATAGGCTAAAAAGTAAATAATTAAAAAATAAATTCAATCATAGCGTGTTAAATTCAAATAATTCTCAATTAGTACACTACAAAAATTTATACATTACTACTGTTTCTCCCTGCTGTGCTTGCATTCACTGGATGAACGTAATTTTTAAGCAAGAATCTACCCGTTGCTTTTGAAACTATATCTTGTTTTCTAACTTGTTTTAGCAGTTTAGTATTATAATACAAATGGTAAAACTTAATTCTAAGCATTATCTACCAGTTCAACTTAGGGAAGTAGCAACTAGCACACACTAAAAAATATTTAACATTCCCACGTATTCACAGGACGAGACGGCGAACAAATGTTCGAGTTCGACGGCGAAACCACCTCGGCCATCGTGCCCGAGTCGGTCCTGCCCCACTCCCTCGCCTGGAGCTTCGCCATCTCGGTCTGGATGCGCCACGCGGCCTCCCCCGACCAGGACAAACACCGCAAGGAACACGTGCTGTGTCTCGCTGACGACCATAGTAAGTGCTCCTCTCTGTTCTTCTAGGTTCTTGGGCTTCGGCTTCTATTTAAGGATCCCGCCTTACCCTAGACTTATCCATACAAACTTACTCACGTTTTAATTTGAAACAACATTTTGTCAGATTTCGGGAAAAAAATTAATATTGAAAGATAAAAAAAATTGTACAGTAAAAATTTGCATTTAAATACGATCTAAAATGTAAATAATTATTACAATAAATAATTTCATTACCTATACATTGTTTGTATTAGATACTCAGCTTTTTTCACACTCTGCTTCGCCCCGTGTGACAAACCTACATTCGTGTTTTAATACCCTATATTATACAACAGTTGCATAAATAACTATAATTTTATTTCTAGAAATGAACCGCCACCACTACGCGCTGTTCGTCCGCAACTGCCGCCTGATTCTGCTGCTGCGGCGGGACTTCGGGGACGGGGACCTCAACATCTTCAGGCCCGCCGAGTGGAGGTGGAAGATCCCAGAGGTACCATCTTGCTTTTAAAGGCAGTCATGTTTCTGTTTGGATTTAACAATACTATTTTTTCACAATGAGGACTTAAACGAATTTAGTTGAGAATGCACATTTTATAGAACTAATAAAAATCCTTAACCGACAGTGCTAAGATTTTTGTCCTATGTAGAAAATTACGAAGTTATGATCAAATGACTATCTCGTTGCCGAGGCGGTTGCTGTGATGTCACGAAGCCTCGGCTCGCTCTAGAGTGAGGCCTCTTCCCAAAAATTACGGATCGCTGGGCAGGCGGTTGGTGATTTTTGCACACACTTTGTTACTTATACCTCACTTTACACTTTTGCTAGAATAATAAAAAGCAGACTGTCCCGCTCCGTAAGTGGCGACGAGGAAGGGTGCACCACCCAGAAAGCCCTACCAAAATTTAAGATAAACCTATTCCATTGTCTTTTATTTTATATGGCAGGAGTGGATGGGGCCGAATAGACTCACACGACTCATTCTGTGTCAACGTCTGTGAAGACACAAGTAACATTGTGTGAGAAACAGAGAGGAGTCATCAGTCAAGTCCATTTTTCGAGCTAGCAATATGTAATTGTCTACTTTCACAGGTGTGCGATAACGAGTGGCATCACTACGCGATCAACGTGCGCTTCCCCAACGTCGAACTGTTCGTGGACGGCGAGCCCTACCGCGCGGACGGCAAGGGCCCCGAAGTTATCGACGACTGGCCCCTGCACCCTGCGCATGGAGTGAATACGACCATGGTCGTCGGCGCATGCTGGCAAGGTATGTTTTCGGATTCCGCCGATGGCATTAAAGTTAGAACGCGCTATCAAAAGTTTTGCAATATCAAAGTTTATTGTTTACCAGCCGAAGTCTGCGACTTCGTTCGCGTGAACTTTATACTTACGGAACGGCTAAACAACTTTTGCTAGGCGTCTTTTTTATATTTCTTATATTTATTTTACTTTTTACCAGATGCCTATCTTATTTCTATATGATGCTTATCTGAGATTAAATTCAATTTTGTTTTAGGAACCGAAAGCGACATGAAACACCACTTGCACGGCTGGCTGGCCGGCTTAGGTGTACTCCGCGGCGGCGTCCAACAAGCCCGAGCCTTACAGTGCGTCGCTCGCTGCCGTGAAGGCCTCAGCCTTGCCCCTGATCTATACCTCCGCTCCGTCTCCGTCGAGGGCGATGGCGTAGCTGACGTCGAGACTCTACTCCGCCGAGTGGCCTACGGAGATGCCCGAGCGTTCCCGACGCCCGGTCGAAGAAACGTGCACGTGGCTACAACGATTACGTGCGACAACGGACGCATTTTACGCGCGAAGCCGGCTGATTCCTACGTCATGGTGCTGCAACCGCAGACGCCGACAATTCTGCTCAACGGAAGCTCGGACGCTGCGCGCGATTACGCACATTTCCGCGCTGGCTTACGCGTGTTCCCTGATTTAGGAGTGCATGTCGTAGCAGGTTTGTTAAATCAAAACTTATTATAAACTAGCTGATGCCCGCTACTTCGTGTGGACTTTATGACTCCGGCGTATCTGCATCAGTCCAGTGCAATAAAATAATATTGCGACTGTAAATTGAGATGTAAGCTATCCTATCTTTCAAGTTGAATAAAATTTAAAATCGGTTCAGTAGTTTAGGAGTCCATCGCGGACAAACGTGACACGTAATTTTTATATATAAAGATAAGTTCGAATAGACTTGCGACCCCCATTTCATGGCAATTCCTTGACCTTTAGCTCATGTTCGAATTTTGAATCGCAGGAGACTCTGCGTCGGCGCAGCGGCTGGACTCGTGCGTGGTGTCGGTGTACCCGGCGCTAAACCCGGACCACGAGGCGCTGGCGCTGCAGAACGCGGCCGACCTGCCGCTGCGGTACGACATCCGCGCCGCCGTCACCCGCGACGGCGTCATCCTCACCGGCGCTGACTCCGTGCATAACTACCAGAAGGTGAGTTTTGCAATAAAAGAATTTATAGGGACAAATTACAATTGAACTAGCCTCGAAGTAAGTTCGAAACTTATGTTGTGGAATACTAACTCAACGATACTATTTTTTATAACAAATACAACATAGAAGGGACAAAATACATATACAACGTGGAAGGGACATACCCCTAATAAGTCAAACCAGAGGCTATACTTGACCACTATAGCAAAGATAATATAATTACTAACGTAACAGATACCCAACGCCATAGAAACGATTGGAGAGCCCGTAAGCACGCAAAACGGGAGTTGCAGGGAAGCCTCTCAGAGATGGCAGCACACACGACTAGCCAAAAAGATGACGAAAAAAGTGTTAAACATACTTTTAAAAAATATATTGCACTTTATATATGTCTTATTTAACTAATTAGACTACTACTTTATTTAAATAATAGTTGTAAAAGATTTTTATGTTTTAATTTTTACTTTAAAGCGCCATCTAGTTACAAGGAAAAGAAATAATAATGTTTATATGACGATGGGTAGGCATGACTATAGTATACTTAATGAAATTTAAGTAACGGTTAAAATACAAAAAAAAAACGACGTTCCCGTAAAAAATGCCTGGGAGGCTTCACACTTTTGTATGGAAGTGGCGTAATAGTATTTAGTTTTTTGACTGTTATACTAATTTCATTATATGTACTATAGTAATCTAGTGTAGCCCGTGGTTTGACTGCGCCACGGAGGTCAAAATATGCGTGAACGGGAGCCGTCAGTGGGGACTGACGGCTCCCGTTCACGAGATGACGCTTGGATCACCCATCGCTGGGCCATACGAGAGCGGTTTGATACGTCCTTTGAAGTGAGTTCCTTTCTGCCGTTTCTTCTGCAGCAGTGGTCGTGTGGTATCGGTAGCTTTTCTTTAAAAAATAAATTTAAGCCCTACACGTAATTTAAATTATACCTATTTACGTGTAAAAGTGCCTGTAACAGTCTAATTACTGAATAAAAATTTTTTAATTAGAGACATTATGATAAAAAAAATTAAAAAGAAAAATGCTGTTTATGAGAAATGGTTAAGTGGCAAGAGATTTGGATCAAATGAAGAGGTCGTCACCGAAACAAACGCCTATTTTGAGATCATTGAGAGAACCTACTATTTGGAAGGATTTAAAAAAAAGCTAGACAAGCTTCTGTTGATTCCATACATTTGTTTATTTTCTCATTGACCTCAAAATAGGCATTTGTTTCGATAATGACCTCTTGCGTAAAATGCTGGGTAAGTTTCTATTGATTCCATCCATTTATATATGAATGTATGTTATTTATTATGCGAATGCAAACGTTTAGGGTGCAAATGTGCGAATGCGAATGCGATTGCGAATGTGGACGACAAGCATAACAAAAACCATACACATTAATTAATAATCCATCATTTTAATATAAAAATCGCCATGTTACGCTTCTCTTTCCCAACTCTATAGTGAAAATCTGAAAAACTGTCTAATTATGAAAACATAAACATATAATTTAATTATCAAGTCATACAAGTCATGTATGATTACAAACGCGTTCACCAACCTTTTGCTAGCCCGGGATGTCCAGGATGTTAAAGAAAAAGATACAGTTTTGGATGAGAACAAGTGGTACGGAAACTGGCAACATTACATATAACATATTGGAGGCTACAAAGGTACGTCAAATGTGTAAAATGTAAGCTAGGGCAATGCTATAATAGGGATGTGGACTACAAAATACTTTTGGCTGATAAGTGAGATAATACGGTACACGTATTTTTTCTTTTCTCTCATTAGCAAATAATGACGTAGATACAGCGCATTACAATTTTGCTTGACGTCACGATTGGCTACGATTTTTATCCAACGGTGACGTAAATCACTAACACTACGAAACTTTGAAGCGCTATATCTTCGTAAATTTTGGATGGAACGAAAAAATATGGATAATCTAGTGTATATTTTTAGTATATTTTTGACCCAGTCCACATCCCTATTATCCCTAAATAGTTTAATTAGTCTGTAATTAGTTTAGTCTGTTGTAATGCCTGTAATGAACAATTACAGACATTACATCAGCTTAAAAAATCTAAGGAGGATCTACTACCACCAATACTACCAGGAGAAAACAATCATCAGAGCTTTAAAACGCAAAAGGATTCTTCAATCAAAACTTAGCCAAGGGAAAAAGGAAATCTTCCAACTGTTTAATGACAAAAACGAGTTAGTGGGCACTACCTCGTGATGGAGAACAACTACTAGACTTGACGAGATTGTATTACGAGCGTTTATAAAAAAGCACGGTAAATGATTCAACAGACGCCTAGTAACAAGAGGCGCCACCAGTCAAAAACATTGGCTGAGAAGACGTAGTAGATGAGATCCAGTTTGCAATTCAGCAGATGAAAAGCAGTAAATCACCAGGCGAAGACAAAATGTTGCCTGAGTTGCTTAAACTGGGGCCAGATGGTCTTTGGAATGCTCTTGCCATCCTGTTTACAAAGTGCATTCTGGATTGCCGTGTGCTGGAATTATGAAACAATTCAATTATAATTCAGCTTCAAAAAAAGGGAGCCCTACGAAAGCTGGACAATTACAGGCCAGTAAGTCTCCTTTCTCACATTTACAAGCTTTTTACTAGAGTTATCGTCAACCGACTTCGTAAGAAGCTTGAAGTCTACCAAGCTGTCTGTGAGTTCAAGCAACTGTCGTTCTGTATTTGGAACAAACGATCATCTGTTGACACTGAAGACCGTTATTAAAAAATTCCATGGATATCGAATTCCACTCGTTATTATAACCTTCACATACTACGAGAAAGCATTTGATTCTGTAGAATTTCGGGCAGTTAAATAATCTCTCGCAGACTGCAAAACTGATGAAAGATAATAAATCTGATCAAACACATCTGTTTATCGCGGCTCTAGGAAACATTTTCAGGAAACTCGAATAAAAAGATAAGGGGCTGAATATCAATGGAGATGGGTTGAGCAACCTAAGGTTCGCAGACGTCATTTCCCTCGTGTTCGATAGCATCGACGATATGAAAGTTATGATAGACCAGCTGCAGAAAGAGTCTGCGAAAGTAGGTATAAAAATGTACACCTCAAAGACAAATCATGACAAACCACCCTGAGGCAATATTCCATCAGATGCCTGTTAAAGCCGTTGACCATTACATCTGTCTAGGACACAAGCTAACCTTGGGCCAGCAAAACCAAACCGCAAACGTCGACGGGCGCATACCTACGTGTTCAGCTTTTGGGACGAATAAGTAGATCCGCTGTTATCAAAGAACACTCCATTGATATTGATGGTGCAGAGACCCGTAGTATTTTTCATGCCTCTGCTTTGATTTGGTGATGGTTTGACGGTAGCCTAGTAATAAACGGCAGCTGAGGGCAGCAGTGATACATGTGAAGTAACTGCGCTGTCACTGACTTATAAAACTGCCCAGATATTAGAAGGAATCCAACCATCCGATCCACGACGCCACAACCAGATTGGACTTTTTAGTGAGCATGATATGCCTGAAGTCACAGTCCTTGTCATGAGGGTGCTAAGGAATACAAGGCGCTCAGGGCCGTTGCGCAATATGGAATAACGATTCGGGCAGAAAAATAAATCCGTTAGTTTTATCCAAAAATTATAGAAAAAACTGTAAAAAAATACAAATACGTAGATACTTTTTTTTTTCATTCGGGAGTGGCGGCTTGTGATAACACCGCCCTGTAAAATTTTTACAAAGGCAGAAATTAAGACATGCGTAATTTACTTGCCCCGTGTCTTTTAAATTTATTGTTACGCGGGGAAAATAAAATTAATATGTACAATATTTCTCAATAATCTGCCCAATAAGCCTAAAACATTATTCCAATCACGACGAATTTCTCAAATCTAAAAACCAACTTCAGCACCAAACTACACAACTGGTTTTGTTAAAATTTCTGTGGGACCATCTGATAAGTATGCGCTTTCAAACAAAAAATAGTAGTTTATGATACAAGTGTGGTAAATTGTTCATTACAGCAGTCGAAGCGGGTTGACAAACTAGCGGGCGAAGCCTGCGCCTTTATCTATGGAGCCGAGACTTGTAATGGACAATACCACCCGTGTGCCATACTACGTTTTTCAACACATTAGTGGGGAAAAAAGAAATTCATTATTAAAGCAATTTTAAATTTCGCCAAAGAAAATTTTAAATATGGCGCGCTTAGTTTTCCTATGCGCATTTCGCGCATGCGCGAATCTGTAGTGATACGAGAGACACAGAAATTAATCCACCAACAGCCAAACAATATTAAAAAAATGTTTTTTTTTTCTAGCAGGACAGATTTATAAATTCATTTTAGTGTTGTTACAAAAATTTTACTCACGTTCTAGGTATAAAATGGAATAATTACAAGGTTCCGGTATAAGTTTAGGCTGGCTGCATGCAGAGATTTTAAATTTCAAAAATAATATTCGATATTTTGGATTTATAGGATCTTATTCCTAAAACATAAAACACTTTACCGCACTTTTAAGTAACATTTACCGCACGATTACGAATGTGTGCGTAATGAATGGTATTACATAAGTAAATTCAGTGTGGTTTACAGCACTTTCCGAGCTAATGTGTTATAAAAAGATTTTTCTAAATTGGTCCATGCGTCTTCGGGTAATCGGGGAACATACATAAAAAAAATATATATATACATTCCAATTTGATAACCTCCTCCTTTTTAGAAGTCGGTTAGAAATAAATGGTTTCTTCGCCAGGTCCTCCGCGAGATCGAGTACAGCAACAAGAAGCCGGCGTACTACCTGAACCGCGTGTTCAAGCTGACCTGCTCCGAGCTCAACGGACGGTTCACCAGCAACGAATACGTGCAGACCGTGAGTATTAAATTTACAATACAATAGAATACAGTACAACAACGAAGCCGGCATACTAACTTCCGCTAGTTCTTACTACTTAACGGACTTAATGCTCTCCAAATATGCCCTAAAAATGCCAAAGATTATGCGAAATGAAAAATGGAAGCCGAAAGAGATGAAGAGGTCCATGCACAAGGCAACATTTAAGACTTCACTATAGAATGCCTTAAGCTTATCTCAATGTTGTCTTTAAGCATCTCTCCACGCTGGTCAGACGGGTTGGAGAGGTCTCATTGATGTTTATAAGCTTTGTTTAGCTTGTATTTACCAAATCGCCTCCTACGACATCCAATGGCCGACTTGGAATGGTCCTATTCTACTCTGCCGGAAATCACACGGCGGACCATGTGAATAAGATCGTTCAACGCTAGGCGGAAGAAAAGAATAATTTTACGAAACTATATAATTGAATTTCCATCGTTGTCCCCCAGCTAACCGTGGTGCACCCTCACATGTCCGGCGAGCCCCTGTCCCGCGAGCTGCACCCCAGTGGCATGGCCGACAAGATGGACGCTGTGCGCGACAAACAGGTACGTAGCAAATCATTTACATTATTTGTTTTTGAGTTTATAAACAATTTTGTGAAAAATAGCATGGCATTGTAAAAACAAGATATACAACCCTACAATGGCATTATTTTCCCATCGGATTAAACATTTTTGCCCTATATTCGGCTTTCGCCCCGTCGTTTTCGGAAAATTGTCCGACAATACTCATAATTTATGTTCTTTTTTGCAGCCGTCGCACCCGGACGGGCATATGGACGGGCACCAGCTGTCCCCGCGCGTGTTCGCTGCGCACGCTATGCGCGACGCGCACGCCGCTGACGTGCCCGCACCGCGCGTGCTCGACTTGCGTTCGGAACCGGCACAACCCACCAGTGAGTACACCTTTTTACTATATTATTGGAGTATCCGCAAGTTTTCGTCTAAATCAGATACTTTTTTAGGGTATCAAGAAATAATATCCAGTTTCAAAAAGCGCCATCTAGTTTTCAGAAACGAAATCAAATGTATAAACTCAGCCACGAAATAGAAAACGAGCACTTTCCCTTCCAGACCACGTGGCCCTGCTGATCGGCGTTGTATCGTGCGGTGTGGTGGTGGTGCTGGCGGGCGTTGGCGTGGCACGCGCGCGCGGCCGCGCCCCGCGCCGCTCTCCGCCCCGCGCCGCGCGCCTCGCCGCCGCCCCGCCCGACACTGAGATGGCCTGGGACGACTCTGCCTTGACTATCACTGTCAACCCGATGGATGAGGTATACAAGCAATCAAAGGACCAACACTAAACTTTGATTGTACAGTTAGATAGTTAGATATAATTTTAGGATTAAAGAAGTGAAAAAATAAAGATAACCTCTAAAGTACTAGTATCTAGAGCCGTAAAACAATTATAAAAATTACAACAATTTTTATTTCCAATACGCTTTTGACAGCAAATCAAGTCCATATTTTTTTTATATATCAAATATTAATGTAAAAAAACAAGTTATCACTTATAATTATATTTTTTTCTTTTGATTTCGTAATAGGTTAATGTTGACGTCAAATAATTTACTTAGGTACAGCGAAATTTAGTGCCGCTTCCTAAGCGCAAGTACAGAAGAAGCAGTAACGAACTGTACTGCAGCATTTTCTCCAAAAACGTCAACTTACAATTATACTGATATTAAAATTAGATATGTGGACTGAGAAATCATTGTTATGTCATAATTATTATTTAATAATGATGTCAATTTGTAAATTTAGTGATAAAACCTGTACAGAATGTACTCAATTATAACATTCGTGAATGTGCAAATACAAACCTTTAAGAGGGCGCCAAGGGCGCCAAGCGCAAGCCAGACGTTTTTGTCTCTAAGGTAATCATCGGTTTCGTAATAAGCCTTCTCACAAAGTACTTTTTTTATAAACTTTATTATTTTTAACCTAAATCATTTATATAACTTAAGTTTCTATCGGTAAAATCTTTATTAAACAAGGCAATATTTTTTCTTACATACATATTTTCAAATATGTACTGGGACGGTACAGTAAGTATATAAATTTTCTTAAAAAAATCTGTTAGGGTAGTCTCTCGATCCTAAACCATAATTAAAACAAATTGCCTTTTTTGTATAATAAATATAGTATGTATATCAGCTGCACTCGCCCATAGCAAAATCCCTAGGACATCAGACTATGAAAGTAACTAAAGTAAACTAGTCTAGCAATTGTTACATCTGTCAATTGTCTGATTCTCCTAATAGCATAAGCCGCTGAACTAAGCCTATTAGCAAGTTATGGGCACCCTATTAAAGTTTTGAATCTATTGTGATTGCAAAGAAAGTAGTATTTGCAACGAGATTTAATATTTGACCATCCAGTAGCACATCAACATTGGCCTGCCTCACGTTAGGAAGACTAAATCTAATACATTGGGTCTTGTTTGCATTTAACAGAAGGTTTTTGGCTGTAAACCTTAATAGTTAGAAATGGCCAACAAGGTGTCATTACTAAATAAAGAGGGTCTGGCTCATGTAATGGAGACTAAAAGGACCTGAATACCTGATGATGATGATGTATAAGTAACATTATCGAAATAAATATGATTGTAGACCGCCGCGCCCACCTGCGGCACCCACGACTCGTCGGACGGCTCGTCGTGCTCCGACTCCGACTCCGACCGCCACGACTCCTCCGACGAGGACGACGACGGAAACGACGGCAGAGGTATGTACAAGGACCAATATACAAGGTACAAAAAATTATACTGAAACTATTTTATGCGTGAATACATTCCATGATACTGAACAACTTTCCCCAAGGAACTCGTATCGAAATATGAAAAGTAATTTTGATCTCTCGTATAAGTTGACCGATCATCTGATCCGAGTTTGCATGGAAAGCCAAAAAATATTGTTCATATTTCGACATATGTTCCTTGGGGAAAATTATTTAGTATCGTGGACTGAATTCACCCTTAAAATAATTTCAGTATATTTTGTTAGACCTTATATAATTTTCGTGTAAATTAGTCCGTCTATTATTTTTGTTTGACGTTTAAACATGTTCGCATATTACGTTCATACAAATGTGAACAATTACATAGTAACTTGAAATGATAGCGCCACCGAATCGCGGTGCCATTTTTAATTTAGTTCTGATTTTGCGCTGAGCCGAGCAGTAACCAAGTTGAAGCCTATTTTGCCAGTGCGCAGTAAACCAATGGCGCCAGACCAGTGGTTTTTTTTTTATGGTAGCGATTTTTTTGATAACTTTGTCGATTTTGACTTTTTTTATTTACAATTTCAACCGCATGACGTCCACAGCTGGACATTGGCTTTCCAAGGATTTCCAAAATGCATCAATTCATTTAAAATCTTCATTGCACTTAGTAACAAACATTAATGACACATAATTTTAAACACAGTGGTACAAACTGGCCTTATCCCAGAAGGGATCTCTTCCAGTCGACCAGAGAAACAAAGGACTATCCATCGTTGTTATTTATTAAAATCTTTTATTTTTTTTATTTTCAGTGATGTCAGGAAAGCAACACAAGTACAGGAACATCAGCCAGCTGGAATGGGACAACAGCACCATGTAATGCGTCCCCCCGCACGCCGCGCCCCGCGCACACCGTCTCTTTCGCACACCGCCCCGCGTTCCCGCTGACACGTTCACATGACACAGTGTGATATTACCTTTAAACGTCTCGATTTTGTTAAATAAAATCTTTTCTTTTTTCTTTTTTTTTAAGAAAAAGTTAAGTATTCTAAGGAAATTGGTCGTTAAAATGAAGCAAAGCAAAAGAATAACTTTTTGGAATTTTTAATCAAAACTTCTAACTTTTGATTTGAAATTTGCGAAAATTGTATTCGATGATTACAAGTCGTCAATCTGAAGCAAACTGTTACGGGTTTCTAAAATATAAAAAGAAAACTGTGAAATTGTCGTCTTTTATAGAAAAAGGTCTGTGAGATTAAGTTAAAATAGTCTAATGGCAAAGACGATTCCTCCTCTGTCCTTTCTCTCGCCCATCAGAGTCCTTATGTGATTATAGAATCATCTATCTATTAACTTGCTATCTAATCTGCATGTACTTATTTGTCGTTTAAGGAAGCAATAAATTATTGAGTATTGAGTACCTACGAAAGCCTTACAGCCATTAATATAATTATTGAAACTCAAACATGAAATAGTGATGTACACTTCTGTTTTGTATTTTGTATGAGCGTCTGTCTCACCGACCATACATTTCGTTTTTTCATGACACGCCGTCATTTGATAATTGAATCATATATAACTTTTTGACGAAAAACGTAAAGACAGTACTTTAAGAAATGTAAATATGGTATGATAACATGCTGTGTCGTGTGAACAATGCCAAAATTAGTCTTTGGTCTAAACTGTTTCTACTTACGTAATGCTACTCCTGTGATCTGTTCTCTAAATTTAACGACAGCTTCTAGACGAAACAAAAATATTTATGCGTCGATTTTTTTCGAATAAGAGTAGAAAAATCTTACAATAGGTCTGCTATGACTTCTTTACGAAGTAAATACGCATTTGCGTGTACGTGTTTCACACTTAACCAAATTAAACTATATGGTGTTGTGATAAAGTCCAATTTGGTCTGTAATATCGACCTGATGATGCTATTGTGAGACATAAAACAAGTCAGAGCAGACGCTATTGATTAAATAAGTTTGGCCCGTAAATACGTTTCTACTTATTTCAGTATCATGGACATGGATAACTTGCTTCAAAAATTTAACTGGTGTTGTATGATCATTTCAGTATGTTGAACGGGCCAAATTTATTTAACCGAAATATAACATTGTATACATAAATATCAATACAAAAAATGTAGGTAATTAAATGGTAAAATCTGAAGATCAGAATATTGTCCCGAAGTCTAAAGTAAATGGGAGCAATTTTGAATGTTAGCGCACTATTTTGGCTTGTCAGAAGGAATGCGGTGGTATTAAATGGAATTGATTTTTGCTGTGCATTCCGTGACGATTTTCATACACATAGCGAGACATACCCCATTTATAAAAGTAAAATGTGAGAGACAGAGTAAATAAAATAGATCATTTCATATAAAATCAACATCTTGGGCCTCTACGTGATGGATCTGTATCCCTACGAAAACCTTCCGAAGGACCAGGATGAAAAGACTCGTGAATTAAAAAAGGAAAGGGTTATTTTCAAAATTGAACAGAAATGAATAGACAATGTACCTACCTACTTAGGTTTGAATAAATACCGCGAGTTTGAATCTGGCCATTTATTTTATTTTGAACGCTATAAGAAATATTAATCATTTTAAAAGAATAGTTTTTTTATGTATGAAGATTTAAAATACTTTGCAATTTTCTCGCTAATAACTCTGTCTCTCACATTTAACGGAACCAAATTAGGTTTGTTTGATTGTGTGTGTGTGAACTAACTAACACAAACAGCTTGAGCACAACCGCGGCACAAGACGTGTCCGCCGCGGAAGCAGAGGGAATCGCGAGAAATACATCTGTCCCTCTCTGTCACGAGTCGCGAGAACAGGACAGGCATTGTTATCGAAGTCTGTAAATCGTGGAATTGATTTTGTTGTATTTTACGAATTTTAAGTATTTATTTTTTGTGTATTTAAATTTGGTAGCTATATTTATGCGGTATAGTGACTTAAAATCTCGCGGCGCCCTCGTTTCTGTGCGGCACACATTTTATTTCTAGTATATATTCTAAGGTCTCAAAATTGATCATATCAAATCTTTATACGTAACGATATGATTTCCCGCTTGCTTTGTAGGACGGAGTTTCTCCTTGTTCTCACTAGAGGTCGCCCTTCAAACTTTTCTATATGTTTCTAAGGGAATATGTAAAGCGTAGATGATGTAATTTCGTATGGAGTCGGATAAGTAAGTAGTTTGTAAGGTAACACTACTATTGTGTATTATACGAACACTAAGCAGCTTCACTTTAACAAACCACTGTACTTTGCTTAGCACTATACATGTGGCGCCCTCTATGATTAAAACTTTCTTAGTTTTACTACTTAAGTAAGTATACTTTTTTAACTGTATCCGCAGTCGCTCTGGCGCCATGTTTGTTTTAATTCAGTACAAATCATGCATTTGATTTGGCAAAGCATTTATTTTGGTACAAAATGGTTTTTTTTCCGTAGAGTAATTTGTCGTTTGACAAAAAATGTCCAAAAACTTCTACCCTTTACGAGCTTCTCAACAAACGGCTTAAATGTATATTAGGCACAGAGTTATTTGAAAAAAAAAACATAGATGTACGATATTATACACATATACAGATGGTATCGGTTAGGATCAGCTACTATATGAACTACATATATAATTATATATATATTTTGAATGCGTTAAGGGATTTTTACTAACAATTAGGTAGTAAGGGCGTCGGCTCGGCGAGCCCGGTTAGCGTAAGTGTAAAACCCGACCACTATTTTTATAAACCGCGCCATATTGCGGAAAAGCTAAATTTGTAACCATGGGGTTAAAAATGTTGGTTTATAAACTTGGTGGAAGGGGTATAGGTAGGTTTTTATTTCTTCATTCTTTCCGCTTGAGGCGCGGCAGAGCGCTCGGGTTTCATATTGCTAGTGTTGCGAGGAACTCGAGTTTCCGTGTCAGTGGCGTCATTACACAAAAATGTCAAGAAACTCAAAAGTTGAGTTTTTTTTTTACTTTGAAAAGTTCTAGTAATTATGATATATATGTATGTAGTAGGTATGAACAATGACATGCGTATTGCGCACTACATTAATGCCCAAAATGCCATGAAGGACTGAACTTACTCTGACTAATATTCAAATCAAATGCGCAGTTGGTTATTTGTGTTGTAATTGCCAATACAATTAAGCTGGCCCAATTTGGCAAAATTAATCCGACTACAATTTGAAGTCAAAGTACATTACAATATAATATTCAAGTTAGGGATCAGATATCGAAGATATTGAATTTTAAAGCTTGAAATGACTCTTCGACTCGAGTTTATCGCAACTCTTATTATTGCATATCATGGACCGTTTGCCATATTAGCTTAGAGTATGTGTATAAGTGGACACTGACTGTACATCGTTAAGCAATCGTTGTGGACATAATCATTGATGTATTCCGTCTTTAGACCTGTCAAGTGTTGTTCGTTCACTGTTCGACGCCCTGAGTTGGACTGCCAGTGTTTTTGCACGATCTTTTTTATTCTGCGCCCGATCATAGGTCTTATTAGGTCTATTATTTTTGACAGCTGTCGTCTAATGTCCCACAGGAAATATACTTGATGATAAAAATGAAGGTCTTGCGACATTCGATATTTTGAATTCTATATTCGAATATTTTGTTGCTAATAGTCTATTGGCAACAAATTATTCTTAATGGTCAGTTATTGGATTCATTGGGTTATCTAGTGTTTATTGTATCAAGTAATATTAACTTGCAAAATCACCATAAATATGATAAATATTCTATGGTTTTCGTCCTTGTTAAATGTCAATCAAAATGACATTGTCATCTGCTGCCAGCTGTCAAAGATAGTGATGTCCACCGTTGGGCAGAGTTGTGTGTTTAGGGAACCATTAGATTCACTGACCTCCATATATACAAGTTATATGGAGGTCAGTGATTAGATTCCATAGATTCACAGTTTTCCAATTAATCAAAGAACAATTTGTAGTGCCATCTTGACGTCTGGTTCGTTTTTGAGTTTGCCGCTCCCTGAACACAAGCTCGTCGTTGAATTTCTATTTTGTGTCCTGTTGTAGCGTTGTGTTTGTTCGTTTTACTCGACGACCGTCCAGCCTTTTTATTTATTTAAGTATTTTTTATATATTTCGATTCGTCTTTGCGCAACGCATCTTTATCGAAACGAATCTTTGTTACAAGGAAGTAAAATATATTTTACCTTGTCTCAGTTACAGACTGAATGAGTTGTAACTTTAAAATTAATTCTGTGTAATTGCAATTAGGATTTTTCATATTCAATTTATATATTTAGATTCCAGTCACCATGGTTACCTATCCTTTAGCACGTTGACACACACCGGATTCCGACCGGCGAAACGTGGTTGCATTAAACAACACAGGTTGTCTAATAAAAGTGACATTCATGTGTGTCTTCGCGTTTACTCATACAGCGTCGCGCAAAGACAAGGTGGAACTCGTCGCCATATGTTTTTTATCGTTGCCAGGCTCGAATCCGATAGCCATTGCTTCGTTTCTCGTAAGAGTATTATGCAAGGTAGCTATTTTCTGTATTAGTTTTGTATCGTATTTTCTGTATTAATTTTGTATTGTAATTTCGTTTTACATAATTTATATTATCGTGGTATTACTGTATACTTAGGGAACTTCTTTGATGTATGAATTATTATTATATTTTAGCTAAAAATAAAGTTGGTTTAAAATATTCAGTGTTGTTTTTTTTAACTGTGCTTGTTATCTTTAATGTCTCCCTATCTAAGCGCGAACCCGGTTGCATCTTAAACTGCGCTGCATCGGAGCCCGGGTGCGTGCTTTGACGTTTTCCTCTCCAAAGATGATATGCATGGCAATAGGTAGATGATAGGGTAATTCGAGGATAGATAGCCATAGTTTTTTTGGAAGGTCATTTGGGGAACTCCTTTTTAAATTAAACACGCCTACTTCGGGTTCTAAGCTGTATATTTATCAAATAATCTGAATGGCACTCATCTCTAATCAGGTTTCAATTAAACTTACTTTTTCAAAACTCTAGAGTGGCCTTCTCTCCTTAAGTAATCAATGTAAGATGGCCACAGCATTTGACATAAGATGGCCATATGATAATTCGACTTTTTCACCTGCTTCTTTTCTATTTTCAACTTAACAAACAATCAAAACGACAGTAAGCTCTAATCAGTTTTCAATTAAACATGGGGTTTTTTTACTCAAGTATGACCATATCTCCTAAACTAATCAATAGAAGATGGCCATGTGATAATGCCTTGATTTTTTGCCTAATTTTCTATTTTTAAATTAACAAACAATCATTTTATCTCTAATAATTTTTAAAGTTTCGCGCTTTAAACACATAATTACGTAAATATACAGAAGGTATGAAATCAAAAATTTTAATGAGGAGAGATGGCCATGGCCCTTGAAAAAAACGGGCCTTCTCTCCTAAAACGAATTAGAAGCAAACACAGCTTGTCAACTTTAAAATTTACAATGAAAGCACCGGTACAATTTGAGGTTATTTGATACATTGGAACATGTTTTCGCCAAAATCGTAAAAAAAAGATAATATAATTATCGTATACATACTTTAATTTGTTGATCAACAACACCCTTCTAAAAATTTTACACGTCGAGTACAATTAAACTGCAATTTTCTCACTTTCTAAATATTTTTTTTCTCTTATCTCGATCTTTCTCCCAAAAACATGAGTGTCACCAGAACGATAGCGAGCGTCGAACTAAACCAAACATAACGTGCTGCCCTCTCTGAAATAATTTCGATTGGCCATCTGTCCTCTATGGCCATCTATCCTCGAATTACCCTACTCACGAATGTCATGCGAAGTGGAGAGGAAAAAAGAGAAGACAAAGAACTTAGGACGGTTTAATCGCATGTAATTTTAGTCTCCTAATATGATGTTCACCAAGAAGAGACGGAATGGTCTTATTCTTAGGCCGATAACCTCACGGTATTTTATGGCAACTTATGTGCTAGGGTTGACACATAAAAAGACCTTACGTCAAAAAAGTGACAGCACGCTACCGCACGTAGTACATGCAATTCCATGCTACCGCAGCACCCAACCGTGTTACGGGCAAAGAATGAACCCGCATTGCAACACTTCTCTGCTGGACTGTATATCATAATGCACGTGAACTTCTACTAGATGTCGCCTTTTGCAACGATACAATAGCTGCGAGGAGGCTGCGAGGTTCTAGTGACATAGATAAGTGGTTCAATTTCTTTGAGATCTAGAGTGTGGGCTTTTGACTCATTGGGTAGTCAGTACTTAGGTACTCACTCTATGCTTTTGACCGAGCGAGCCCGAAACGTCTCTGTTTCGTTTCTTATTGGGTATTATTTATAAATAAACAACACGGTGATTTTTTATCGGTTTTAAAGCCGAAGGCCACTTCATAGGATCAATTAGAATAGTAAGACCTATCTAGCTACTCAAAATTAAAATTTAGAAACAAAAAATTGTTCACTCAAACTCGAAAGTTAAATCGTGAGATTAATTAGTAGTACCGCCGAGTTCATCGAGGTCACGTGGCAGGTTTGGACGGGCGTAACTACGTGGTCTCAATCGAAAATAATTTTCGCGGGTGCAACGACTTTGTGTTGTTGTCCTTGGTTAGTTTGGTTAGGACATTGCAGGCTGATCACCTGATTGTCTGATAAGTAAGATGATCCGTGCTTCGGAGGGCACGTTAAGTCGTCGGTCCCGGTCACTGTCTTTGACATTGGTCGTTAACTAAAACCATGTCAGAGAAGGCGGTTTAAAAACTCTAACACTAGTGTTAGTCACTAACACACACGATAAGAAGAAGGAGGGCTTAATAGGTATTATGCAAACCGCAGGCATCGGGTGGCATATCCACCAGGGTCCGAGGGCCTCCTGAGCTCGGGGCCACGGTGCACGGCTTTGTCTATACCTTTTTACTCTGTGAGGGATTGACCCTTTGACCACACGGGCAACGCCGTCGTCACCCGAACGTACAGTACACTGGTAAAGCGTACTAAACGATTTTTTTAACGCGGCTTGCAATAGGATTTGATTGGTAGAACTGGTGAGTATAATCATACCTAGACCTAGTTTTTTTACTGACTATATTTAACGAAACCGAAGGAAGGGAAAACAAGTGAGGAACTTTGTTCCTGGTACCATGAGGGACACAAGCGATTAAACTAAATGTTAAAAAGTCTCTGTATCTCGACGTACTCTATGCTTCACTGCGCAAACCTCATAAAATCTTCGCCAAACACACTACATAATGCACGCAACAAGACCCGCCTAATGAGTCCAAAAGAGACAGGCATATACGTGCAACTAACGTGCGAAAGAGACTGAGTGTATGCGCTCGAAAATGCGCATCCTAGCAGAAGGGGACAGCGCGACTTTGAACGTATAGATACGAGAAGGAGGGGCGAAGCATGGCTGCTGTTGGTCCAAATGGTGAATTATTGAACACTGCGACCGCCCTTTGGGCTGCGAGTGCCGCGGGGGTGAAACTGGTGGGGAGGGGAGGAAAGGTCCGCGCGCCTTTCCGACGTCACACCAATTTTGAATTTGGAACGGCCATCTTAGCGCGGTGGTTGGTGGTTGGTGCGGTTGCTCCTTTGACAGTTGACGTTGACCATAGACTTTTGTTTAAGTGATGGGTGTGATCGTGACTTATTGAGGATTTATTGCAGGTATGTACCCAAAGTTTAAGTATTTGTTAAATCCTACCCTCAATTTTTAAAAACATAGATAATCATGTATGGCATCTGTTGTTAAAATATTAAGTCCCTAATTTTTAATTAGTACCCCAGTGTGAACCAACTAATCCTAGTACTTACCAAAATTTATGAAGTATATTTACCTTAACTTATTGATACCTTAGCTATTTTTATTTTAGGATAGACTAAATGCCGACTTCACCCCCAAACTACACAACTGATTTCGATAAAATTTCTATGGGACCACTGTAAGTACTTAAGCCCATTTAAACAAAAGATTATTTTTTTAAATCGGTTTTGGCATCTTCCAATACCTAATCGGGAAACATAGGTAAGTACATAAAAACGTTTGCGAATTAATAACCTCCTCCTTTTTGGAGGTCGGTTAAAAAAGCCAACCGTTTGTTACTCAAGGCACAGCCCAAGAAGAATGTAGGTAGTCTTAAAAATCATGCTTGACAAAATCTTTGTCATTTTGTATTATAGAAACCTTTCATAAAGCTTAAAAAACTAATCAAAAAATGTTTTATCTTTGAGCAGTTTGTTTTTATTAACAACTTATACCTATAAATAATTTTACGTAAGTACGACGATCACGAAATGAGACTCACGGATCAAATTGTGTTTGTAACTATTAAACATCGATATGCGATGCCCTAACAACAGTAATGCAAAGGAATGCAAGAAATTACCTAGGTACGCCAGTGTTGTACTAGCCGATATAACAGCCACATCCGGGAACCAGTACCCCATTCAGTAAGTGATATATTTGCAAACAACAAACCACTTCCGTGGCGTAATCCGCCGCTTTCTCGTCTATTTAGGACGGATTGTAACGGATTACGGGAGTAAGTTAAAAACCAGACAGACTGACCGACGCCGATTTGTTTACGTTCCAAACGAGTGTGCCCTTTTTATTGCAAAAATCATGCCTCCATGCTTCGTTTTCAAAATTTTCTGTGTACCTACTTAGAATATTTGATACTAACGTTACCTAGATAACAAATCAGTTTTTATAGCTAGCTAATACAACAATAAAAAAAATTTAAATAAAAATTAAATTTAAATTATGATATGACATAACAAACAATGTATTCTCTGTCCACATTAACTTTAAGTATTAATTTAATTGTGAGTTGACGTCCTTGGAGAAAATGCTGCAGTGCAGTTTGTTACCGCTTCTTCTGCACTAGCGCTTTGGAAGCGGTAGTAAACTTAGCTGTAAGTAACCATTTGACGTCAACAATTGTGCAACAAAATAATGACGATTATTAAGAGATATTAAAAATATCCTATGATAATAAAGATATATTTGAATTGAATTGAATTGAATACAAATGTGAAAAGACCTGAGATTAAAAAAAAACATAGTACTGACATGAAAGTAAATAAATACAAGTTTATTCGCCAGTCAAATTACAATGACGGACTTATAATTATATATAAGCCTCAGCTCGCGCCTCATATCTTTTATATTGTTGAACCAACTTGCAAAGCGATTGTTTGTTTCTGATCCATGTGCAAAGCGATATCAGTAGCCGAAGGCGAAGGTCAATAATTTTTGATAAAACTTCATACCTAGCGCGTTTAGTTTTATATGTAAACATAATGACGACACCTAGTGATGAGTGGCGGAAAGATTTGTAAACTCCATCTAATATATTTTTTGACAGGAAAATAACAAAAAACCTGACTTTCAAGCGATGACTTAATAACTTTTAAACCACCGAACCGATTTTCAACAAACATAGCTAAAAACCATAGCAAGGAAACATACTTTCACGTGAAAAAACCGCATTGAAATTGGTCCACCCGTTCGAGCGCTACGATGCGACGGACAGATACCAGATTTAGCGTCAAACTTATAACACCCCTCTTTTCTGTCGAAGGTTAAAAATAAAAGTGCCTATGGAGGTCTAGTTTCTATACTTTTCATTCTCTTTGATACCTACTTTTATTTTCCCTCAGGTCTGGTAGTGGTTTTACACCCGTGCGAATTTATTAGGTACACTTTTTGTACTCACATGAAGACGTAAAACATGTATGTTTCCCGATAATTCAAAGACGCCTGGACCGATTTGAAAAGTTCTTTTTTTAAAAGGTATACTTACGAGGTGGTCAATCAAAATCGGTTGTGTAGTTTTGGGGCGAAGACGCTTATGGTTTTGAAAAATTACTTATGTCTTTCAGTAAAAATAAATAAAATTAACAAACATACCGAATTAAACAGGTGAAAAGTATACTCATTTAATTAAAGTTTAAACCTGCCAAGGGTTTAAAACCTCATTTTAAACCTACCCCTCCTAATTGGCGTGACAGCCGCGTATTGAAGGGCGTGAGGACATGCATAATCCTGTTAGAGAGGTAATCGGAGGACCGCCGGCCCTCCGGCTCAGGTGACAGCCCCTCACTCGGGAGAAGAAAATCCAGCGGGGCAATAATGTAAAAACGGCACTATGCATATCAAATGAATTTGTATTTGTAAATTTACCTATTCGTTGTTATTTATCTGTTCTAGGAAAAATAGTTATGATTTTATTTAGGTATACAATTATACATACTTGTTTTTCATCATCATCACATTAGCCATAGGACGTCCACTGCTGGACACAGGCCTCCTTCAACGATTTTATATACTTATTATTATACAGTATGGTATACATATTTTTTTTTATATGTGGTTAGCAAATAATAACAAAGACACATACCTAGTGAATTTAAATTTCGAGTGACGTCACATTCAAGTACAATTTTCACCACTTCGAAACTTCGATGTGCCGTATCTTTCTTGTCTTGCCGTAAATTTCTCTACTACTTCTCTAAACGAAAAACGAAAAAATAAGTATGGGTCCATTATTTTAAATAAAATAATATATTTCTTACTCAGTCCACATCCTTATTGTTCATTGTATTTATCTACTTTTTACACCTTTTATTGTGTTTATTCATTTAAAAAATAATTTTACAGTAAGAATATTAACCTAAATATTGACATGTATATTTTGAAAAATCTGACGCAACTGAGACGAATTCTTAAATATACATTTCACAATAATAATGATGATCAAAAATAATTTTTAGTGTATTACCTATGGCAAATTATTTGACAGGATAAGAAATTAATAAATATACACTTAATATTTATATTTCCATTGCGTCCGCTTTGCCTAAGGGGGAGGCTTTTCCAAGTGTCAATGAGGCCGGCCATGAGAACTAAGTCCCGATTGTCCCGGGGCGGTCACAGTTGACTGGGCAGCTGGAGTGAAGTCGACTGTGCGGCATATTGTTATGAGTTAATTAGGCTTTGCAGACAAAATGCTCTTTTGTTTCTTCACTGCTTTGTTTTTGTTTTTCGTGTGTGTATAAGTGGCCAATGTTGCTGTCCGACTTTTCAAACTGCCGTACAATGCGATGACAGGCCGGGACCAACGGCTTTACGCGTCTTCCGAAGCACGGAGGAACTCAAAAAAAATGCACTTACAACTTGTGGTAACCTATCCGGATGATCCTATCCCTTGCAAGGCGCTATAATAATGCGTATACTCCCGCCGCCGGGCCACCGGGCTCTACACTTCTTAAATAGTTCTATTGTTTTGTTATATCACTATTTTATTATTTTCTCAATGGGATTATCGGAATAATATGATACTTGGTTACCTATCAATTTTGCCATAAGAATCTTATTTGTTGGAAAACGTTTTTTTTTCTTCCTTATTTTCATTTAACCAAAATGACATTTGAAAACTTATTGAGAAACCGATTTTCAATTAGAATTGTTTTCAATATCTAAATGTTTTGAAATCCTTACTTGATTTTTGCGTGAAGTTACTAATGGAAGATGATTGAGACGGCATAAACATATTTTCCAAATATTAAAAGATTTTTCTTTTATTGACATCTTATTAAAATCTATCATCTCTTTTCAACACGCAAAACGACTAACATAAAATTATAACTGTATTTTTTTATATTATTTGTTAAGTTACTAAAGGCTCTATAACTTGGCACTCGCTGGCCGCTGCCGCGCTGCCGCGGCACGCTCGCTTCGCTCGCTAGGCTCGTGCCGTGGGGTGATCGCAGTTCTAACATAACCTAACCTATAGTTTTGGCATAACCATGTTTTGGTGTCTTTTTTATTTTCGCCCTAAGTTTAAGTATAAAAATAATTTGGTTGTTTTTTTACCTAACAAATAAGTATATACTTAAACGTGTCTTTTTTATTCTTGTTAAACGTGTTTTTTTTAATTATGAAATTTATGAAACACACTTGTTTAGAATTCAAAACAGTAGCTAAGTAATAATAGTAAATAAGTGACTTCGACCTTTAGTATTAATGAACAAGACATATGTCGAACGAAAAAAAATAATTTTAATATTCGACTATGTGTTATTCTGGAAAATGAAACATAGGTAAAATTTGTTTATTGATTTGAAAAATTATGTAAAATAATCAGTTTGTTATTTAAAACTTCGATATACCGTTTTCGATCATCTAAAATTCGAACAGTAAAGTTTCGTAACAATGATAGGTTACCATAATACTTATTTAAACTAAATTAAACCGCAAATGTTTGCAGTCCTATTACGTCACTAGGTAGGTACTTACTCAAGTACACCTCTTTTAGACGAGCGCCCTCCCCCGCTACCCTCAAACGCGGTGCATCCGCGGGTTATCACTGCGATCTCATCGCTGATATGATAGTGATAGACGAGCTAATACCGTAATGAATCCTTTATCTACCCGTAGTTTATCATTTGGTCATCAAATCACTTTCGAAAAGAGCACGGAGTGATCTCATTTATTCAAGATGAAGTAAAATATCTAATCTTAAATCTTGGCATTAGCGAAAGCGTTACTTTTATTTGATACGTACAGTTATGTGTTAAGTTATCAATTTAAAGTATTTTTTCTATTCTCCTGTACGGTTATCTGTCTTTTAAATAGTCACGAACACTAATTAAGGACATTGATAATTTATTATATCAGGAAAGTATATTGCGAATAACAGCACTCGTAATTTCGCCAAAAAAATACACCTATAGACAGAGCCCTAGAACTTTTTTTTAGAACCTCCTTACTGCCAACATAAGTAAAGCTTGTTTTCTACTACTTAAGTATGTAGTATCTATTATCTATCGTACCAAATATTATCAAACATTTTTATATTTTTCTTTGTTAAGAGTGGTATTTTATTTAGTAAATATATATAGTCCTAGAAAAAGTATTGTATGCAACGTTGTATTTATAAGGTCAAAAATGATAACGTCTTTTTACGATGCTCGCTAAAGCTGTTCCTCTCTTTATATATTCTACTAGCTGTGCCCGTGGGCTTCGCTCCCCTTGGGATTTTCGTGATAAAAACTATGTATTTCCCTGGGTAAAACTATATCCATATCAAATTAAATTTCATCTAAATAGGTTCAGTGGTTGAAGCGTGTGAAGTGGTAACAAACAAACAAACAATTATACAAACTCACTTTCGCATATTAGTAGGATAAATAGGATATTTGCTATATTTTTTTTTTTGCTAATTTTGAACTGGCCCGTCGCCGCTCGGCTCCCGCCTATACCTAGGCACAAACCTAGGCTAGGCAGCGCGTCGCAGCTCCCGCCTAAAGTAAAACGGCGGGTAAGCAACAATTACTGTGTACCTCACATTTTTATGGTTGAGTTTATTTAAAATAAAAGATTTTTTTTTTGTTTTTTTCCTAGAAAGTGTGTGAAAAACTTCGCCGCGTTGTACGATATACGTGCGTATGTTAGCTAAAACACTCGGCTATATTGCGCACTCGCCTTTGGCTCGGGCTCGTGAATTCCGCCTTATTGATATATAAAACCACCATAACGCACCTATATCTTAATGTACTATAAAGTTATACCTAGTTTGCTGCAAAAGTTGCCACTTTTGACAAATAAGGATGACTTTCAAGCTAGATTCAAGCATTTTTCGATTTGAAAGTCTAGGTATATGGTAATCTTAATAAAAGTAGAATTTTAGGCATTAGTCACTTCTAAATCATACCTACCTACTAAGGGTTTTAGGCCAACCAGTTTCTGCGTTACCTTTGAATTTTACAACTCTTAGCTATGTCTACCCCGTAAACTCGTAAACAAAAAATTATACTTTTTTCCATTTGAAACAGAATAGATACTTAAGGACTTGTAAATCACGATTTCCAATTATAGCCATCGCGTGTAAGTGAAACATTAAGAAAACTATTCCTGAACGAGGAATAGATCCAAGTGCAATTTTATTCGATTGATTTACTAAAAAACTTACAAGACAATCAAATGACAACCAAAGTAAAGACCCAGAATTTTTTACACATTGTTTTTGGCTTGCCCTGTTTGTTTTGGGTCAAATCTTGCAAGTTAATTTTGACCCTCGTTTTCGATTGAGATGAAATATTGTATTTTTTTTTTACATAGAGAAACAAATTACACTGATTGACCTAGCACCAAAGGAAGTTCGAGACTTGTGATATGGGATACTAATTCAACGATGCTATATTTTATAACAACCACAAATTTTATACCTAAACATCCCAGACCCAGGACAATTCGAAAAGGCCATTTTCCAACTTGCCCTGACCAGGGATCGAATCCGGGATCTCTGGATGGCGCACTAGCGTGTTAACCACTACGCCACGGAGGTCGTCATTGTTAGTGTAAATCAAATGACAAAGCAATATTATTGTTAATGAAATGTTGGTCTGATGATGGAGCTAGAAGGTGGCCAAAGTAACATTGTAATTAGATGACGCAATCTTATTGAGTTTGGGCTTATTACATTTGTCTTGATAATATGAGTAAGTACTTACTTCTGCTTACTTCTGATGGCGAGCCTTACAATACAGTACTTATAATAGAATGCACGAAAAAAAATTTATTTCAAAAAACTTAAATACATAGATACCTATTTCGAGCGCGCAAAGAACTTTGTTTAAAGCGTAGGGAAGGGGTACGCTGATAAAGAGGAGAAATATTTTCTAAGCCTAAAAAAGTATTTTAAGCTAGTAAAATAATTTTAGAATAGCGTACAGTACTGCTGTGTATTTCTTAACCACCACTGTTGAGAAGAAATGCCAAAAGAAACTCATTAAGATAATATCCGACATTCGTTGACATACAAATAACTTCTAAGCGTCTATAAAGGCCGATCCGCTGTAATGTAATACGACTATTATACAACTTGTTGCTCTATTGTGGTCATAATCTTTAAGTATTGGTGCTAAATCCGGGGTTTAGTCAGATAATCCGACTGTAGTTCCGATTCCGACGGAAATACTACCTCTACGGAACCTTTTTGTTGTGTGTTTGTAGGTAAAATTTTTTAGTTTAAATTAAGCGGTATGTGTAGCTTTTTGACTGAGGACCCACACTGTGTTTACATACATACATACATAATATCACGCCTGTTTTCCGCAGGGGTAGGCAGAGACTATGGACCTCCACTTGCTACGATCCTGACAAGGTTTGTCAGGATTGCAGCTTTTGCTGCTCTTTATACATGCCCTTCGGTTACGGGTATTTTTTACCTCTCCTTTTTTTAGAACGTCTGCAATTTGGTCGCAGAAAGTTCGCCGAGGCCGACTAAAAACTAATTTTGTATTGAATTTGTAAAAAAAAATTATATGTACATTTTATCAGTTCGTCGCCTATAACTCTTTAATTTCAAGTTTTAAGTAATTTAGCTGTAATAGTATTTAGTTGACTATACATAATCTATAAATAAGACTTTTGCTAATTTGCGTGATAAAAATATTAATTTACCAACAATAAAACATAAATACGTATTTTTTTATTTACAGTAAAGATATTACCTAGATTATTCCTTACACATATATTATATAAAACGTTTTTGCGTTAGATATATACGTCATCATCACCATTGGTTTAATTTGAGTGAGTAACTAGTATATTTTTTTAGTTTATTTAACTTTTTTAGGGTTCCGTAGTAAACAAGGAACCCTTGTAAATTCACCGTGTCTGTCCCTCTCTCTGTCCGCGGTTCTACTCAGACATTATAAGTTTCTACTGGAAACCTGTAATTAATCATGGGAATATTTATTAATCATGCCAATGAAGTGGTAAAATAAGACCATGTAACAAATATTTTTTGTTTTTATGTAAAGTGGGAATAATTTTTTTTCTCGACAGCCCGACCTTTTATAGTCCTTTCAAAAATATCTAGAGCTTGTGGATACCATTTTTCGATTTATGGATCCGTTTCTAAAATATTTGGTTTTATAGTGCAAACTTTTGTTAAGAGTCAAGTGTCCCGCCTCTATCTAGTTAGGTACTTAACGGTTTCGGCTAAGAGAACAGTACACGTACAAAAATTCACGGGACTATATATACAATATACATAACGAAATTTAAAGGAAAACTATTACATCTAAGAAGGGTTGAAATTAAAGAGTTATAGGCGACGAACCCATAAAATGTACATATTTTTTTTTACAAATTCAATATAAAATTAGTTTTTAGTCCCGTGAATCAAAGTTGGCATTCGCAACCACGGAACCCTACACCGCACGTGGCCCGACACGCACTTGGCCGGTTATTGTTTATTGTTAATTCATAAAACAAACTAATAAATGTCATTTATTTAGATAAATTAGTTTAAGAATTAGTCTGTTTGCAATTTATGGGCAACATATGTGATAAATAAAATAACTTAGTCAATGCCTTGATTTATCGCTGCTGCCTCTAGAAGAATGCCTATTATATTTAATGCTCGAAATATAATGATTTGATTAACTTTTACTGGCGGAATCAATTCGCCATGCACGCAGTGCCGTCATTGAACCTATATATATTGCTCGGTACAATAAAATTCTATAATTATAGTACTAGTTCTTCACCTATAAGTTTTAAATTAAGTAGTTGCCTTAATCTAGTGCTCGCCCGCCTGTCAGTCGGAGCCCACTTGACTAAATTAAAGCGCTTTAGAAGGGCACTCGACGACCCTGTACATGTGTGGGTATGCACCTTGTACATGTGTGTAGGTATATGATTACGAAGTAACAGATACATAGCCACGGGTGCGTGGGCGGCCACCTATCACTTTGATTTTTCTTGAGAAGCACTTTAACCTTTTCAGGTCATTTTCAACTTTTATTAATTCTGAGTCATTGATATGCTTGCTTTAAAATGTTTTTTAAAATAATTGCCTGTGGTTCTCACGGCCTTAGGCTTTGTCTAGTCTAGTTTAAAGATCTGATAGACTATTTGTGTCTACTTAAATAAATAGTTACAGTTCATGTAGAAAACTTTAAGAATATTATTATCCATTTTAATAAATTTAAATAAACAACAATGAGTTACGGCCTGGCCACAGCCACTGGCGGTGCGGATCGCGGTGCGGCAGGAGGCGCGGCGTGCGGCGCGGTGTGCGGTGGTATGCCACAGCTCGCATGTTGCGACAGCGGCGGCGGCAGCGGTGGACGTATTTAGAGAACAGCTAACTATTAAAATAGAAGGGAATTGTTTTTTTTTTCGATCCATAATTTTTTTTAAACTTGCCTATATTTATGATGTGAATTTTTTGACATCCATGATGCTGGTCTACTCAGTATTTCACTTATAAATTGTTCCGTATTCGGTATTTATATGAGCTCAACGCGCGGTAAAAACAAAATGATTTGTTTCGGTCGCGCGACGCTGATTACGTCCACCGCTGCCGCCGCTGACGCCGCGCTGAGCTGTGGCCACGTGCGGCTCACCCCGCGCCGCACGCCGCGCCGCAATACGCGTCGCCGGCAGCTGTGGCATACTCCATACATTCCCTACCATTTGTTTTCGCCGCTCACCGCCTGCCGCGCCGCAATCCGCGCCGCAATCCGCGCCTCCGTGGGCTGTGGCCAGGGGGTTAGACATCAACGAGCCATTTTGCGCATGTCTCGTGTCGTTACGCTAATCGATGCCTTTCAGTCATACGCTCGTAAGGCTTCAGGTAGATTCTGCCTACCCCGAGAGAAGTACAGCACGCTCACCGTCTATACAAAAAAAATCAAATGGAGAAAACGTTTTGCAGCTCCTAAATATTATCTGATCTCCATGATTTTTGTTTGGTTGCTTGTTGCTTGTTGCTTTATTTTGTTTTTTGGTACAATAAAGTTATTACACTTTATTGTACCAAAAAACAAAATAAAGAACAAAAATTCAAGAGAGAAAATATACAAAGGCGGACTTATCCCATGTAGGGATCTCTTCCAGTCAACCTGCGATAGATTGAGAGGACATTTACTCAATTAAAAGGTAGGTAGTACGTACTAGATACCTTAAAAGGTAAGACATATATAACTACATTACATACACATACATTTTTAGTCCGAGTATGTTGTTGACACAATAAATAATTAGCCAAGTGCGTGTAGGGCCACGCGCAGTGTAGGGTTCCGTAGTTGCGAAAGCCACCTTTGAGGTCATGCTACTATAAAAGTCTAAAACTAATTTTCTATTGAATTTGTATGAAATTTTCCTTTTCCGAGTACATTTTATAAATTGGTCGTCTATAACTTTTAATTTGTAAATCCTACTTAGCTCTGCTAGTTTTCCTTTAAACTTCGTTATATTTAAAACTACATTACATACACATACATTTTTAGTCCGAGTATGTTGTTGACACAATAAATAATAAGCCAAGTGCTTGTAGGGTTCCGTAGTTGCAAAAGCCACCTTTGAGTTCATGCTACTAAAAACGTCTAAAACTAATTTTCTATTGAATTTGTATGAAATTTTCCTTTTCCGAGTACATTTTATAAATTGGTCGTCTATAACTTTTAATTTGTAAATCCTACTTAGCTCTGATAGTTTTCCTTTAAACTTCGTTATATATATTACAAGTGTAATTTTTTTCACATGTCTATAAATGTGTTTAAATAAACCGTTTAGCTGATAGGGACACGTGACTCTAACAAAAATTTGCATCATTTAAAATCCAATATTTCAAAAATGGATCTCTCGAAAAATGGTGTTACCAAGCTTAAATATTCTTGAAAGACCTATTCAACGATCCCGTCTAGTACAGCCATACTAGATGACTAAAGTATAATGAAATTAAAATAATAGACAAATATTTATTTAAATCTCGGCATTTCTATACGAAAGTTTTTATGGGAATGTTGTTTTTAGACAGTTATTTTATTATCATTATACTATTAGGGATAAAGTATAGCCCGTGGGTCGATTTATTACGGGTACATCCTTTCCACATTACTACTATGTCAGATGCTTTTAGGCAGCCTGAAAAATCTAAAACCAGTGTTGGCCACTTACACACACGAAAATCTATGGAAGAGCCATCTCGAGAAAGAAAGTAATTATAACTGTATCTCATATTATGAACTGGCAATGAAAACGCTTCATACAAAATCTCATTATTTCTCTATTACCCCCACTCCACCCCATTACCAACCGTTTACCAACATTCCGAATTATTTTATATCCGCAAATTACACTTACAACCCCAAATAAACAACTTGTAAGCCCGTAACTGCTGTATAATGACGACCATTTACAAAGACCCGCACTCCTATACAACACCCATACAAATAATACAAACTTGATAGGTCAGCGTAACATGGCCGATTTTAATGACCCCAAGCAGATTATAGGATTGCGAAAGAGATAGACATATAGTTTCAGGTGTGTTAGAAAGAGATGGCGAGTGATTAAGGGTGACGGATGTCGGCGGCAGACTTTGATCTCGGTTTTAATGGCATCTTGAAGTGACAGATGTCAAATTGAAATCATTTGGGCTGCGGATTTTCGCTCCGTGATTTTGGATTTCGAAAATAAGTGATTTTTTTCTTGGTTTATTGAAGGTTATTGGGACTCGTAAATAAGAAAGGGAATTTGAGTTGGATGATATTACGATTAAAAATATTATGACAATCGTATTTTATTTGAATACGATTGTCATAGTACAGAAGGTGCTTGAAAGGTTTTGTCACTTTTTTGTGATCTATTTGAGGAAACTACTTGATGTCATCGTATCTATATTTTATTAGGAATATTGCCCAATAATTTTTTGTTACGGGTACCTACACTATTACAGAATCTAAAGCGTTTCTATCCAAAAAAATGCTTTTCATACAAACGTTTGATCTAGCCTCATCCTAGGCTGTGTTCCCGTCTGGCTCTTACCACAAACACAATATATTTACAAAGTTTAGTATATTGTGCCACAACTATCTTTAGATACACAAAACTTTCATTTCATATCTCCGTCTGGCCTTTGGACTAAATATCCGGCCTTATTAAGCATAGAGTCCGGCTTTTTAGGATTCCGTAGTATATAAGGAACCCTTTTAGTTTTACCATGTCTGTCTGTATGTTCGTTTGCCGTTTTTAATCCTAGACTATAAATACTAGTAATCTGTAATTTGGTATGGATATGTATGTTAATTATGCCGGAAAAGTGGATAAAATAAAATAATGAAAACAAAAATTTTATGTAGCTTTCCCATACAAGTAAAGAGGGCGTCAATTTTTTTCTTGGATATTTGGTTCAGCCGTTCAAAGTTATTGAGGGTGATCGCTAAGTCGGGGGTTCATTTAATTTGTGTGGCAAATAAACTTGTATTAAATGCACCTACCTCTCTACTGCCCTCGTGCAAACATATTAATAACCTCATCTTGCCATCCCTTACGATTACCCTACGTATGCGTGGTAGTGCGCATTACAAGCTCTTTGCAAGTTAAGTAACATTCGGCGTGGTCAGGTGGTTCTCGCATGGTGGTGGTGATCACAAGTGGCATAAAAGTTTTAAGTCGTTGGCCCGGCGGTCATCTAGTAGGCGGTCGTAGTGGCAGTCAAACTATTTTAGATTTCTATAAAAAACAAACAATACAAAGAATGTTTTCCGTTAATAAAGCTTTATTTTTGATAAGGAAAAAATTTATACTTACCTTAGAAAGAAAGAACACAGATACAATAATTTTTCAAAAATAAAAACCGATTTTACCCCCAAGCTACATATCCAATTTTGATATTTTTTTATGAGATCACCTGACAAGTATACCTTTTCAAACCAAAATAAGTTTTCACATCGGTCCAGGCGTCTTCGAATAATCAGTGAAAATATCTAAACAAAAAAAACGATCGTTACTCGGTTAAAAAAAAACAGAATAGAGATATTTTCCACTTAACCAGCCAGGTTTTTGAGAGGAATGTTTTTTATGCGTTTCGGGCAGAAGTGGTACAATATCAACTGCCTTGCAAACATATTAATAACCTCATCTTCCCTCCCTCCATACGATTAGTAGCCATCACTTACGATTACCCTACGTGTCAAGAGTAATCACCTAATATCACAACAGCCAACATCAGTAATATCTCATAATCTAACATCTCATCAGATTACTTACCCTCTAGTATCTCTTTACGCTAAACACGAAATACTATCATCCTTATGTCTTAAGCTTTAAGATTAAAAATCCTTTGCCAGAAAAATTATAACACATGCTTTGGAGTTTTAACCCTATTTCAATAACTATAAGGCATATATTCGATGAAACGATGAAGAAAAGCCCTACGGAAGCTTTCATGAAGTATCTTTACAGATAAGGCTGCTAGTTAGAATTTGAGCTTTTAGAAAACTGGAAGAGAATTTATTTTAAGATTTATAAACGATTTGACCTGTTCTTTGAAGGGCAGGCCCGATTAAAATGGACATAAATGACAGGAAGTGACATATTTATAACAGTATAAGTTTATTTTTCAGGCATATTTAAAAAGCCCTGAATTTTAGCGTTTACCCCTCACAACTTTTTCATGAAACATATCTAAGGACCATTTCGATAAAGCAGCTTTCAAATAAAATAAAATCCGCATCCAAGTTGCCTCATTCGTTTACGCGCTACGACACAGATTCACAGACACACAGACACGTCAAACTGAATATAACACTCTTCTTTTCATCTGGTGGTGAAAAAACGCGAGAGAATTAAGAAAATCATGAAAAGTAAAAAATCTAGGTCTATGATGAAACTGGTGTCAGACTTTTCGAACTACCTACAGGCATCGGCTCGTTAAGCGGTTTACTCACGTAATACAAGCAGTCGGCAAAGCTGACCAATCGATTCAAACAATAAATTTCTATGTCTCAGAAACCCATTGGCCAATTTGACTTATGTCCGAAGTTTACGAATTTAAAACTTGCCATAACAGAAAACACATAAGTACAAAATCTAAAAGAAATTAGTTGACTTAAATAAGTACGATTGCTTCTCCTTAAAATAACTCAATGGTTATATCTGTATAATCACTCATATTAGCAGAAAGAGAACGTGATAAGATCGCACTGATAAGGCAGTGTGATAAGGCTCGTCCGGGATTTGAAGAGTTGATTCTGTAAGATTTAAGGGGAGATACAGATTGCATTACAAAAGCTTAAGTGTGTAATAGGTGTCATTTTTAACCCCAAACTCAAGAGGAAAAAGAGAGTGTTATTAATTTTACATTTCTGTGCATACAAGGGTTTAACAACATATCTATATTTTAAGGCTGATTTTGATACTAAACAACTTTCAGCCGGCCAGATAGGCCCGAAAAGTCACCAGAAGGGCGCAGACGCAGGGGTAGACCACGAAAGAGATGACGTTATGACAAAGACCTTTATATTATAAGTGATTGGCAGCAGATTGCTTAAAATAAATATATAAGGACAAATTACACTGATTGAGCTAGCCCATTCGAGACTTTTGTTATGGGATACTTACTCTACGATACTATATTTTGTAACAAATACATATATAGATAAACATCCCAGACCAAGGAAATCAAACAACAATCTGTCTGTTATTTTCAAAAAGAACAGATAGAGGCCTTTGCCCAGCAGTGCATTTTTTAAATACGTGGTTTTAAGCCCTTTCATTTGATACCCCACAGTATGATTCGATTTATTTCATTTTTTAGTTCATTACTTTATGGCTGTAGAGGGCGCCATAGTAAATTTATTGTGACGTCACATAGCCTATTACCAATGGACAGCCAAGATGCCTTCGACGATATCTTATTCGTTAGGATGTCATGTATATCTTGGAAGATATGAGGGAACAGATGAACTTACATACATATAAAGCGGCGAAACACATAACGCTCAATTTCGCTTTGCCGTAGTCGGGTAAAAACTCAAAAAGTAGTTCAGTCACTAGTCAATATTGCTGATTGAATAAGACTTACTCATATTTTCGCGGTCAAATGAATAAGTCTCCCTACAGCCAGGTGCGGTTGTTGGCACAACAGCGAGCTTTCAAAAGCTTTTGTCTCAGCTTTTGTGCGATTGGGCGGCAACCGTTAGTGGCGCGACAATCGCGGGGTTCGGTATTGTTTATTGTAAGTGATTGGGATTGCACCACTGTGTTTGTGGCCAACACTTATGTAGAAACTGGATATTTCTATTAGCTAAATTCCAAAATTGTCACAAGGTAGTCCTATTCAATGCCGAAGGCACACGGCAAAGTTCAGTCTGTGACGTAGTACACTATTCTATTTATTTTTAAACGAGGACAAAAAAAAGCTTATTTAATTCGGCGCGATCTTTTATTTTATTTGCCGATTATTCGAAGACGTCTGGACAAAAAATTATTTCATGTGTCCGAATTTCTGTAGTCCGGCTGTTATTGCCTGCAGGTCGCAACTAATTCTTGTGAATTTTTGTGAACGGGGTTTCGAAATATTTTTTAAATGGCGGATGTGTGGGGTTTCGTAACTTATAAAAATTATTTTTCGTAAAATTCTCAAAAATGCAATTAATTTTTGCTACCCTTATTAAAACTTTTTTGTCTGAACAACTGTTTTATTCGAATTACTTCAACAGGTTGGGTGGGGGTGATTCGCGAGACTAGCTATTAGTCTTATATGTTTAGACAAAGCCATAGAGGTAGGTATTTGAAATTGTCAAGATATTGATACATAATAATATCATGATGGGCGTGAATGTGGAACGTCAATAATGTCAAGATAATGTCGAAAATATCGGAAAACATAACTTTCCTTTTGCAGTTGGATTAAAACATTGGCAAATAACAAAAGCGTTATAAAAGCTAGCTGTCTGAACAAGTAAAACGTACACTTACAAAGGAGAGAGAGTGATATCACTCAGGCCCTCGAGCTCGCAATAAGAGGCTCTGTACCTTTGGAGCTCTCACAAATGTCTGTCAGATTGGGGAAAAGGCTGTTTTTCAATTTTTCTTAGTAAATAGAAGTCTTCCTAATTATGATTCTTAAAGAGTATTCGTATTTTTGTTTAAAAATTTTCCGGTAATCAAACTTTGTTTTATACTTCTAATAAGCTTTTAGTTTCTATCAATGCTAGAATCCTTCCTTTCTTTCATCTTGGCGGGTTCCTGTTTATATCCTTAGTTGTGCTGCTTCGAAGCCCGGGAAGCGTTTTCCCTCTTTTTTCTTTTTCAAATGATTATAGTTATAAATCGCAGTCATCATCACCCAAGAATGCTGAAGACCATGCGAAATCGAAAAGAAATAGCCGTAACAGTTTTAAAGTTTTGGCTGTGAATAGTTGACGTCGGACGGTAGCCGATTGAAAACCTTTTCGCACAAATGCATTTCCAACGAGAAGGTTTATGTCAAGCAGGTGACGGGTCGAAAAACTAAAGCCAAATCATGACTTATTCGACCAAAAATATATATGGGTTCTAGCTGTTAAAAATTCAAATCTTCATCGCCGCCATTTAAAATCTGCAAAGCTAACCTTACAACGAATCAATTGATCAAACACGCCACCAATTATATTTATTTGCGCGCCGCGGCCCGCGACTCGTGACCATATTTCCCGAGTTTGCTCCCGCCGTTTCCCGCTTGGGACCATTCCTTACTTGCTACGTTTTAAACTCTCCACGCAAAGTCAACTACAAAAATGTTATGTTTGATTTATAATTTAGTTTGAGTTATACTTAATTTGAGTTAACTAAGTTTATTACGAGGCAATACAAAAACCAGTTAGGTATCTCTAGTTAAGATTAGATGTTGTCTTATGTTATTATAAGTTTTAGTATTGCCTCGTAATAAACTTAGTTAACTCAAATAGTGTTTGGAGGTTTATGCTCTGAATGTATTGTAATGAATTTGGCATACCTACCTGTGGATATTTTTTATCTAGACAAAATGTGCATTAAAGGCTTCTCCACTTAACTCCACCGACGAGGGCAAACTCTTAAATTACGAGAAAATATGAGAAAAAAGATTCATTGATCGCAACATGGGACAGGAATTTGTTTTCATGTTCTTTAAGACAACAGACCGATAGTACTGTGCTCTACATGATTTAAATTCTAACTTTTATTGAGATTCCACTCTATGGCAAATGCGGAACCTTCCCAACTGCAAGTCAAATCGGCCCCTTATCTTTTTGAATCTTAATGTGTGGGTCTTTTTTTTTACTTAACTATATATGATCTACTTTTAGAAGATATTTTGATTAATAGAGATTTCGGATCGTGGCGAAGAGGGAACAGTCCTCGGGCGTGTCGCCCCCATTGTCTCGACCCCATGGGACGGGGACATTGTTTCCCGGTCTTTAAGTGTTATTGTGATGAAATGTGGTCTGCAGGGAAATGAATGTGGGGTTTCAAGTGGTAATATTGGTGAGGTTTGTTAATTAGAGGCAGATGTAGGCGGGAAAATGTTCATTATTTTACATATCTATAAACAGAACAATCACGTCTTTGCGCCTTACGGAGTAGAAGCCACATTCAGCGTGATAATGAGCGTGAAATAAGAAAGATAATAAAAATATTAACGGGTTGGTATTCTTCTGGCCTGATAGCATGATCCTCAATCGAATTTCACGATCTCGCGGGTATAGAGGCAACTGTTACATTCTCCTTTTTTATCCAGAACCTGAATCAGGTAGAGAAAGAGGTAACAAGTAACGGTGGAGGGACTGCGTAAAGGTGGAAATGAGATTGGTTGGGTAGAGAGGAAATAAAAGAAGATTTGACAAATAATAGAATGAAAATCTGACCAGGATTATTTTGAGGATCATATAGAACGGGAACTCCTAATATCCCACGCAATATGCGTCCCCGTTCTCCGTTCCCGGGCAGATGTATAGTAGTAGATGTCGTTTATAATAGTAGCAGGCATAAATGATACTCCGCGCATTTATAAATGCCATACCTGTGTCTCAAGATGAATTTTTCAAATTGGTCCAGGAGCCTTCGAGTAATCGGTGAACATACATAAAAAGACAGTTCAATGGTTTTTTCCCATCTCAAAAAACGCTTTCCGTGAGAGCCCAACGCGCTCAAAGAATTTTTCACTTCAACAAGAAAAATGTACATAGGTATTCAAAATGATAACCACCTACTGATAATCTTTTTAAAAGTCGGTTAAAAATTTCATAATAGGATGCCTTATACCATGTTTTGCGAAGTCGCGAGGTGTGCCCAGACTACCACAAAGCTATAGTGCAAGAGCACTTTGTACCGACGACAGCAGGGTAAGTTACCCTTCACCCCTACGAGTATTCAGCTGTACAAGAGGCGATATTGCAATGGATTGACGTAGTTTAAAGTGCTGTTGATTGTACTTGTTTTAAGTAAATTGCTCCAGGTAACACTGCCTCAACACCCGGCCAGTTCGAGATGTGAAAAAGTCTTATCTTCATGTAGAGACTTAAGTATTTTTAGCGATTTTTTTGGATTCTATTGAGTCCTTTCCAGTCCTTTGATCCAGATCCAGATGTGAAGAGTATTTTGAGTCTTTAGTTTTATATGCCTCAAGAACTCGGTAATATCAGCGTTGAGGCTCTTTCTACTGTTTTTTAAAGATTCGAGTTTCTCTAGAAATGGATCAGAAGTACACAGAACTAAGTATAAAAGACTCGAGCTCTACAGCTCTGATTGTAGATTTTTAGAAAAGTGAAAAGACGCAAGGAGCTTGTTATAACAAAAGAATTTTGTAAATAAATTTAACGTGCGGGTTAGAAATATTTTAAATGTAAGAGATACAGACCAGGTTGCCAATTAAAATCCTGCTAGTATGGCATTTTCTTTTTAAATCTTATATCTATATCTATACATATAATAAAACAGTAAAATAAGTGTGTCTGTACATTAAATATATTTCCAAAAAAAAAAATTGGGGGCGATGGAGACGTAGTAATAGAGTAAGAATTTTTAAAAAAATGTCTGTCTGTTTGTCTGTATGTCTGTTTGTCTGTATGTCTGTTTGTCTGTTTGTCTGTTTGTACACGCTAATCTCCGGAAATACTGGACGGATTCGAATGAAACTTTTTTTGTTATATAGCTATTAAGCCTGGGCAACATATAGGGTATAAATGATTTTGGAAAATGGAACGCCTGATGCAGAACCATAATGGTCCAGCTAAACTATAAGAGATATAAAAATGCCGCCTTAGCAAAAGTTGTTCAGCCTGATGAGCATTTTCCAGAGACATAAAGTACACGCGAACGAAGTCGTGGGCTTCGGCTAGTTTTTAAATAAGTCTTATATAATGAAGTAGTAGGTAGGTATTGAGACTTGAGTTTTAAAATAAGACTGGACTCGAGTCTTGAGTTTTGCCATCACTAGCCGGGGAGTTGCGTTGCGATTGACGCTACCCTTTCTGACTTAGTCGCTCCTTTGTATGTTTGCAAACATTCGCCGGAGTTGATTTCTATCAAAACGTTTTCGATTTTGTTCAAATGACGATTTAAGTGCAGGTATTTTTTTAAAATTGTGTATTGATTGTCACGATTTATATTGTTACGATGTATGTTAGAAGTTAAATAAATAAAGTAAATACTTAGCATAAAGGTATTACTTATTATTATTTTTTATGGACAATCCTTTTTGACCAGTTAATATAGACACAAGGTCTCTATAAAAAAAATACTAACCGTTTCCTTTTGTTCACAGATGCGATGCAGCCGTTCCAGACGAGCGGACGGTCGGAAGGACCGCGCGAGTCTTCCCCGGACCGCGCCAAGTCCCCCGACACTCCCGCGACCCCCGTCCTCAACTTCTCCATCGCCCGCCTCATGGAACCCGACAGGAAGAAGTCTGTCTCACCCGAACCTCCCCACCCACCTGGCTTCCTCTCTTACGGAGCTCAGTTACTTGACTCCGCTTTCAAGCAGTACATACCAGCAGCGAGGAGACAGCTCGTGTCTCACTATCCGCTGCTATATTATGGTCCAGATCTAGTATCATTAACGTACGCACATCAACTACACTTACCGAGACCTCCAGCCCCATCTTCACCAGTCCAAAGACCGCCAAGTCCAAGAACTAACGCAGCAGATCACGCTGTGTCGTCAACGACAGGCCCTACTCCATCGCCAGCGAAGAACAAGAGCTTCGCATGCGGAGATTGCGGGAAAGTTTTCAATGCTCATTATAACCTGACAAGGCACATGCCCGTTCACACTGGAGCCAGGCCTTTCGTTTGCAAAATATGTGGAAAAGGCTTCAGACAAGCGTCGACTCTATGCAGACATAAGATTATTCACACCTCAGAAAAGCCACATAAATGCTTGACCTGTGGAAAAGCCTTTAATCGTTCGTCTACGTTAAACACTCACGCAAGAATCCACGCAGGGTACAAACCCTTCGTCTGCGAGTTCTGCGGTAAAGGTTTCCACCAGAAAGGTAATTATAAGAACCACAGATTAACCCACAGCGGAGAGAAGGCGTACAAATGCAACATTTGCAACAAAGCCTTCCACCAGATCTACAACCTGACTTTCCACATGCACACACACAACGAAAGGAAACCGTTCACTTGCAGTATATGTGCCAAAGGATTCTGCAGGAATTTTGACTTAAAAAAACATACGAGGAAGTTGCATCTAGGTGCTGGGGGATCTAATAATGGAGATTCATCGTTGGATACTCAAGATGAATCAACGCAAGAAGCTACTCCAAGCCCCGTGGACGAAGCCAGTAGGGCGGCAGCTTTTCGCCCGTTTTTAGGGTCTTCGTACCCTCGTCTTCTGGACCCCTCACGGATGACGACCCCCAACACGTTCTTTTCGAAGTTATTGTGACCCAGCGTCACCTATTTCAATAACTTTGGGGATTCAAACGAGTGAATTGGTAAGGATTTGATGTACAGATAAATAATTGTATGATATTGTTCCTTTGTGATCCCTAATACTATCTAGTGAGAATAGGCTAGGATTAAAGTGAGGTCTATATTTAGGAATAATAGTACATTAATAGGTCCGTGATCAGGCATTTGGGAGCACCAGTCGATGTCCGTGCGGCAGCAAAGTCGATCAGTTCAGGCGTCATGACTCATGGCCTATAGTCTGCCACCTCAGAGAGTTTTGGTCTTTCATGTGTATTGGTCAGATTTTTCAAGCTGCTATAAGCAATGACAGCCGAAACCAACGGCTCAACGTGCTTTCCAAAGCACGGAGAAACTCGAAATATATTTGTGACTAACCTAACTTGCATGTGGTCACCTATTCAAACACGGGCCGCGCATGGGGTTGCTGAACTTGCGAGCGACCCGCCCTGCCTTCGCATGGGTATGATGTTAACCTTCCCGAGGAAAGGTCTACTTGTTAGTAAAAACCGTATCACAGTAGCCATAGAAGTTTCGGAGTGTATCAAATCAAGTACAGACAGAAGCAAACTATCAGTCGCCAGGGGAATTCATTTTAAAATGAATAGAAATAAGCATTCATTTATTTTTTCATGCAAGACAGATACTAACATTATATAGAAATATAAGAAGAAATAAATATAGGTATAGAAATAATTAAAACTCAAAACTAAAATACAACCTAAATTAAATTTTACTAAATATAATGAAAATAATTAGGTATTAAGTAATAACTTACACAACAACGTGTAGCGAAAAGGGGGTATCAAACCTAAATAGTAAACGTAATCAACATGAACCACTTTTACAGGATTTGTTCACATTAATTAGTACGTTTACCCCTATCGGGTTGATACTCCTTTTCGTTACACGTTGATTAAATTATATACATTCTTTTTGTGATAATTATTTAGTCATATGATAGAGTAATAAACCAACCGGTTTTGACGATCAAGAAGATTAAATGTTGATTGCGATAATAATCTTACACTTGGATTAGGGACTCGACAATTTCAAAACACTTTCACTTCATCTTCTCCGCTTCGTACGATCGTACTCGTAGTCATCCTTTCGATGAACATTGACACGCTAATCATTTTTGGAGAAGAAAAATCAAAAGCCCACTCTCAGGCACCAAAGCAGGACATCTAACGATGTAACCGGAACCGTGCTAAGATGAACAGGTTTCCGGACCATTCCATAGGCATTCCATTTATTACAATGTAATTGTCATTCTGTAACAGTAGATGGTTGTAAAAATGCATTGCAATAAGTTACGTTAATGTATGTGAATGTAATGTAGCTGTTTGTTGTTCCCATTAAATAAAATTAAATTGTGATCTAGTGATGTAGTAAAATGTAAATACATTATTAAACCCAGTATAGGATTTGCTTCTTCAAGGTGTATATTAAGTATATATATTTAGTTGTTTTATAAACTCTAAAAGCCACCGTAAAAAATACTTATCTTGTTTATCCCTCTACCAATTGTTTTGATAAATAACTGCTTTATTGTGACACAAAATTGCATTTTTTCCTCTGATGCCTCATGCTCAATTTTATTTTATGTAAAAAATTATTATTTTTAAACACTAGAGAATTTGTACATATACATTAATTATATTATCTTTAGGACTAGTAGCTGTCATAATAGTATTCAAAACTGCAATATGAAATGTAATTAAATATACTTATATATTCATTAAACTAAAAAAGGCTTTCTTTTCCTTTTCACTTCCTGCTTTGTGGGAAACAACTAAACGTATGTGAAGGTGAAGCATGGGTTCGATTCTCATAAGGCGCGACTTGTAAGTAACTACTTACCTCTGAGTTTGTAATCCTGTATACGGTCATTTCAGCTCAAAAAATCTGACACCAGTGTTTAGCTAAGTATATTAATATTAACTCACTCGATAAGAAAGAAAACATTTTATACTTTTATTTCGATAATCGCATCTTTTTTTTAAAAACTGCAACTGCCAATTGCATAAATTGACTTTGAACCGACTTCCGGTTTCGTATCAAATGGCCGCCGTTGACTCAGCGATCTTTTATTCGACCGGCGAGCTTTTGTAAGTTCGTGCTCACGCGGCGCTTTGTTGCTTGAACGAACCAAATTATAGAGTCGAAACGCTGACAGTGTCGCCCAAATTTTATCTAAAAACCTTTTAAAATGAATTTTTTGAATCATTGGTGTCAAATTTTGATATACCGTGCTGGATTATGCCGTATTGAGGTGTGACTTCGAGCCTACAATAGGGTCACATGCATTTGGGTGCATTTCTTGCTGTGGATGTCGTAGGAGACGACTAAAAGACTTGGCAAACATCCCGTGGTATATCCTACAGCTAAAGCAATATTTAAAAAATAACTAAGTAGGTACTATCGAAAAACATGACTTCTCAGTCAACTTAGGGCCCTTAAGGCTTCCACACAGGCGCTTCGTCATCACTGCGGCGTTGCTACAACGTAGTAATAAATAATAATAATACTTAAATGTTAATTTATTTCCTCCACAATTTAACTTAAAACTAAGCTAAGAACTAATACAAACATAAAAGGTAAAAAAGGCATGCTTTAAAAGATTAGAATGTATGTAAAGAGTGGAGAGCTGGTGCCTGTGCTAGGTTTCCGAAGAACCTGTATTACAGGTCACCAGGACTCGACATCGCTAGATATAGTTAGGGCTTATATATTAACTTTGGTATATAATGATAACTTATGAAAAGACTAAATTATTTATAGCGGTCCATTTCGTCGGTCGGATTTGAAATAAGAACATAAACTTGAAAATTTAATATGAGCAAGACATAAGAACATGTTATTATACGTGATAAATAAATGATCTACATATTATCTCACAATACATTTTTTATATACTTATCTAACGTAATTAGTTTAAATTTAGTTTGGCCTAAGCTAAGTTAATCTACGATTATTAATAAGCTTTCAGTCTCGTCGTACGTTAGCTTTTGCAACCATTCAACGATAGATTTCTTGCACTTATATTTATTTAATGGATAAACGAATATTTTATTATTAATTTCCTTATAAAGGTAAGGACCAAGAAAATTGATTTTTTTTTAATAAACTCAGTATTACTGTACTACTTAGTAGTCGCAATGAGGTACACGTAACTGTTCTCACTTTGTCTCGAAAGCTACAATTAATCCATGCATGCCTCAGACCAAATAAAAATGCATGCATACACTATAGTTTGTATGTAAGATGACGTAACGACATCGCTACGTCGATGCAACACGCCGTGTGTCTCTTGCTCACACATTGAGAATCACTGGCCAAACAACGAGCAACTGCATTTAGTAACTCGATGCGTAATCACGAGTTGGGAAAACAGAGATCGCGCTGCGCTTTTGTGAAGCAAACCTTTGTAGAACACAATGCGCGCGCGCAGATTGACTTTAATTACGTGGCCGTTGAGCTCTGGGGGCGAAACAATGGAGGACTTGAAATGCTAGAGATTTTGGTGTTTGATTACGTCTGAAGTGGTAGCATATGCGTCGTTGCGACGATTGTCGTGGTGAAACGCGCACATACATACAATATCATACATACCTACGCTATCACGTCTTTATCCCTAATGGGGCAGACAGAGCATTTTTGGTATTTCGATATTCAGAGCCTAGAGCTGCTAGACTAAAAGGCCACTTTTGGCGTGATGGTGCGCTAGAAGGCAAAAAGTAAAAGTAATTTATTTTCTCCAACAATGTTTACTGTTTAGTATAGGTATTAAGTAGGTACATCGTTTTCAACGTGAGTTTTTTATCCAGATTCTCAGTACAGTTAACAAGACTGGAGCCTGGCAGGGCCAGTGTCACAGTGCTCCAGACCTCTCGTTTCTGGATGATTGATCGAGATTTGCATCACATCGGGGGTTAAATAACCGGCCAAGTGCTAGTCGGACTCGCTTTTATTTTGTTTTTAGTATTTATTGTTATAGCGGCAACAGAAATACATAATTTGTAAAATTTTCAACTTTCTAGCTATCGCGGTTCTTGATATACAGCCTGGTGACAGACAGACGGACAGACGGATAGACGGAAAGATGGACAGAAAGCGAAGTCTTAGTAATAGGGTCCCGTTTTTACCCTTTGGGTACGGAACCTTAAAAAGCAATTAAAATGACGATTTGTAGCATATTTTCATCTTTCCCTCGGTCGGCTTCTACGATCTGCTCGGGAATAAAAACACCTAGTACATTTTGTTTTTCAGTGTTACATAGAAACCTCAGAAATAAACACATACAAGTCTACTTGCTAGGCAAATTAAAAACCCCCGATTTTCAAGCGTTCAATAACTTTTGAATGGCTGATCCTATTTTCATCAACCTAGCTAAGAATTACCGCAAGGAAACTTTCTTTTATGTAAAAAAACCGCATCGAAATCGGTTCATTCGTTCAAGAACTACGGATGCCAAAGACAGACAGACACTGGCACCAAACTTATAACGACTCTGACACAATATATTATATATATCTTAATATGCGGGGATTAAAATGGTTCTCCCGCAGAGAGGAAATGTCCGGATATAGTCGCAGAATAGGGAGGTGTCACGAATGACGCTACACGAATTGACCGCTATCTTCCTAATTGCATGTCTGTTGTTGGCAGCACACGGGAATAAAGAGGCGGGTTTTATCCAAAAATGGGACAACCTATTTTTTATGAGCTCGAAACATTTTTTTTTAATTAGCCGTTCATGTCCCACGTACTGTCCTCGAGGCGTTAGCTCAGCTTTGCATTAGAGTGAGGAATCAGCAAAAGTAGAGCCAGTCAAAAAATTACATAAAAATAAAATAAATATTTTATCAGGAATAAATGAACCGTTTTGATTAATTAAAATAAAAACACGATTATAAACTGAAAATAAAGATGATGGATATACGTATGAAAGTGTACCCACCCTTGAATAGGTTCCAAAAGGAAAAATATCTTTTGCAAGAAAAAATATACATATTGATAGGTGTTTTCATATCTTTTCCTCTCCTGGGTCTGCTGAAAGAGATTTGTTATGATAACAAACATAATGTTCCTACTTTGTAGTTATACCTCGTGTTTGTTTACTAATTTTGTAAATATAAATATATTGAATTTAGTTTTTAATTAAGATATTTTCATTATAATAACCATATATCCTCTGCTTGGAAATACCAAAAGAATGGGCAGAGTCAGATATAATTCTTTTATACAAAAAGGGTGATCCAGCTGACATAAATAATTACCGACCGATAAGTCTGCAATCAACTATTTATAAAATATTTGCATCTTGCTTGGAAAAAAGAATCGAACCATATACAGAAACACAACAACCTGTAGAACAAGCTGGTTTTAGAAAACAATTTAGTACAATCGATCATATTCACACTCTAGACTTAGTTATTGAAAAATACACAGAGCGCAACCGCCCCCTTTACTTAGGCTTCATTGATTAAGCAAAGGCTTTCGACTCTATATCCCATGACAGAATGTGGAGAGCTCTATATGAATGCAATGTACCGCAAGAGACTATTGAACTTATCTTATACCTTTAAAGGAGCAATTCTTGTATGTATGTATGTATATATATATATTTATTTATAAATTTCTGTGATCTCGAAAACGGCTCTAACGATTTCGCTGAAAATTTGTATATGGGGGTTTTCGGGGGTAAACAATCTATCTAGATTAGTTTTATGTTTGGGAAAACGCGTGTTTTCGAGTTTTCATGCGTTTTTCTTTCCACGCAGAATATGGTCGCTAATTTCGTCGCGCCGCGACCGCCTTGATTTAGCTCAGTGGTTAAGGATAGCGACCGCTAGAAAGAGTGTAACGGGTTCAAATCCCACTCGGTGACTTACTTTTTTTAAATTTTATGTTTAAGTTTATTTATAATTTTTTATTTTGCATTGTTTTTAGACAAGTTTAAAAAAAAATTGTTAATGTTTGAGATGTAACCGAGCAAAGCTCGGTCGTCCAGGTACTAAAGGATATATATGAAAAAAGTAAAAGCCGAGTCAAACTAGAAAACAAAGGGCCAGAATTTAAAATCGAAAGAGGTGTAAGACAGGGAGATCCTTTATCACCAAAAATCTTCATAACAGTACTTCAGAGCATTATGAAAAATTTAAAATGGGAAAAAAAGGGTATATATGTAAACGGTAAATTTCTTAATAATCTTAGATTTGCTGATGACATAGTAATATTTGCAGAAACAGCATCACAACTTGAATCCATGATGAATGAACTTCAAACTGTCAGTCACAACATTGGCTTAGAACTAAACACAACAAAAACAAAACTAATGACAAATGGTATTAAGAAACCCATTAAAGTTAACAATGTATTATTAGAATATGTTGATAAATACACATATTTAGGAAAACAGATATCTTTTAGCAACTCCAGACACAAAGACGAACTGGACAGACGTATAAACCTTTCTTGGAATAAATTTTGGAGTTGCAAAGAAATATTAAAATCTAAGCTACCCTTAAAACTAAAGAAAAAGGTTCTCGATTCTTGTATCCTTCCTTGTCTCTCATATGCCAGTCAAACATGGATATATAATACCTTAACACAAAATAAAATACAATCATGCCAGAGATCCATGGAACGAAGCATTTTAAATATCAGAAAAATAGACAAAATCAACAGTACAGAAATCCGAAAGAAAACCAAACTGAATGATGCTTTACAATATTGAAAAAAAATGAAGTGGAGATGGGCTGGTCATATAGCACGCATGAACACTAAGAAATGGACAAGAAGGGTGACAAACTGGAATGGTCCTTTAGGCAAAAGAAGAAAAGGGAAACCAAACGAAAGATGGATAGATGAAATAAATAAAATGGCAGAAAGTAATTGGATGGAAAAAGCAAAAAATAGAAAACTGTGAAAAAAAAAATGGAGGAGGCCTTAACTCACTGAGAGGTGCTTAATAAAAAAATAAAAAAAATAAAAAAAAATTTAATAATAAAAAATACAATTACTAACAGATATTGACAAACTAGAATCTATATATATATACAACATGACGATCAGAAATGAGAAATGATAATGATAAGATGCATGAAAGAAAAAGTTCTTTAATAAATAAATATATGTATGAGAAACTAATATTAACTAATCAAAATAATGTTATAATGTAAAGAAATTAATGTATGGAAATTAATTTTATTAAGGAATAAATGAGGCTTTATTATTATTATTATGTTGGTACGCTTTTCAGCCACGGGTCCATAGGAACCCGGTCCTTTTAGGCGTTCTTATTATTATTTCCTTTATCTTTATTTTTCTTTCTCTCAAAATAGGTATTTTGAGGTAGTTTTTTTGCATATGCGGGCTTGTGGCCAAACATAAACAATTTAGAAAAGTGTGAAAGTAGAAAGGAGACTGAGGATATGCTTTATGATTCAGTAGAGAGGAACTTGCGTACTATACGACAAGTATTTAATATCACTGCTTATTATATCCTCTGCTTATAATGATACTAAATATTCTTTGACAAAAAAATAAATAAAAAATTCATGAGCTTGAGAAAATAGACACAATATCTACACTAATATTATAAAGAGGAAAGATTTGTTTGTTTGTTTGTTTGATTGTATTGAATAGGCTCCGAAACTAATAGATCGATTTTAAAAATTCTTTCACTGTTGGATAGGTATGTTATCCCTGAGTGACATAGGCTATGTATGTACCACGGGCGAAGCCGGGATGGACTGCTAGTTTTTAATAATTCTGTTAGATAAGATACTTAGGTAGGTATAAGGAGAAAACTATAGGTTGACATACAGAGCTGACCCCAAATAGGGAGAAGATGATAAAATTGATGATAATGATATTTATTGTGTACATTTTTTTATTCCATTCGTATGCGGACCACACCCCGTGTCGATTAACTTGCGAAAGCGCTAATAATGCGACATTCCCACCGGCTCCCATGTCTGGGTTCAGACTATAAAGGTGATATTCGCAGGGCAGAAGTGGCAGCGGTAGATTCTGGCAATTTGCGAGACGTGTTCAAGTGGTAGAGCTACGAGTATGATGCCTTAGGCAGCTCAGTGGTGAGCACACGACTTCACAGGATGTGATAATTATACAGGGTGATTTTGAACCTCCTAGCTTCAAGGAAAGTACCGTATCCTAAAGTGCAATATTAAACAAAAAAGCCACTTTAAATTCTTGTCTTTTTATCAGCATTTCACTTTCCCGAAGCACACTTTCTGAATGCAAATGCGATCAATTGGTTTCTCTGAAAATCTGCGTGTTGGCTCCAAAACGCCTCGACACAAAAGCTGAGAGAAACAATTATGGAGGCATATTTTGTTGATTGTAAGTATTTTATATTCTGTATTTTTTATATGCTCCAAATGAAGATTTAACAATTTTCTATTTATTGACAAACCATCAAAATCTAATATCCCGCATAGAATATTTAAAAAGTTGCCTCGATTTCTAGAAGTTTCCATCACCAAATCCTCATCTGATGAAAAATACATAGATAGGTATTGTCATAGAAAACCAATAACAGACCAATGCATACCAATTATCTCCCATTTGAATGTCACAGCCCGCTACCGGGCGGCGCAATATTATTAAAATTATCGTAAGATAAAATAACTCAGTATTTCGATTACACTACGTGAAAAAAAACGTGTTAAAAATACCGAGTATGCTATATATAGCCAGGTCCAAATTCCTTACGATTGTATTAATTTTTTAATTTCACATAATGAAATAATAAACAATAGCTTTCATCCCCCAAACACTCTAACAGGATCTGTGACGTCACATCACCCGCCAAGCCTGACTCGAGTCGACAGGCAGGAGCATATTGTTCCGTTTTTATTATGCTTCCCCTCCCGGCCTCCCCGCGCCTCACAAATCTGCGCTTGAAGCACCCGGGGCCATGAAAAGAATTAACAAATTAAACAGAAAGGATTTTTTTATTTCTGTGTCTATGTTACGCATTTTCCGCAGTGAGGACGCTGTGCCATGACATGATTAATCCATTGTAAAAGCGTTCACATACTATGACACCTACGACGCCACGGCAGCGGTTTCCACCGATGCAGCACCGAGCGCAAGGAGCGGGGCGGTACGTGGGTACACAGAGCATTTTGGGTCTTGCGGCTCTAAGCAGAAGTAGCCCAGATCCGCAAGTCCCGAAGGCCACTTCAGCGTTGAGCTGAAGGAAAAGGTAGAAAATGGAATCAGAATTATGATGGGTTGTAAACTTGAAAGCTGCATCGCCTATCGACCGGCTTTTACTATTTACGCTAGAAGAGAAACTAAAATATTAGAATGTTACAATATTCTAAGTTTTTTTTCTTTTCACTTAGACCAGCATAAAAGATGTACTTACCGAACTAAAATAAATAAATTTATTTCGTTCGTCCATTCTGCACCGACTTACTCTGTGAGGTATAACGATTTTCCCTCGCTTTTTACATGATTTGTTCATTGGAGTGCAGTTAACATAATGTTTATTGCTCCCCTTGTTAATTCGTGTTTATATTTTTTATTGCCTGGTTATTGTTGCAGTCGTGTGTTAAATGTTGTTTTGAGGGTTTGTAATAAATTTGGAGTGGACGGTACCTTAATAAGTATTTTGATTGTTTTGTTTCGATACTTAATCACGGTGGTTGTTCAGCGTTTAATGTTCTATGGCACACACACTTAACTAAGAGCTAAAGTTATTCTAACATAAGTACCTAGGTGTACAGAAAATAGAGCCCAGGTCAATACTTTTATTAATTCTGTGCCCAGGTCGTCGTTGTCAGCAGGCAAGATCCATAAGAGACTGCTGGAAGCAGATACAGAAAAACGTCTTTCTATTGAATTTGTATAAAATTTTACATTTTATATGTTGGTCGCCTATAACTTTATAATTTGTAAAACCTACTTGGCTCTAATAGTTTTCCTTAAACTTCGTTAGATATAATACAGCTGTGAATTTGTTCACGAGTCCAAATATATAGGACTATAATATATAGGACAGATAGAGGGGGGGTCATTCTTTGATTTCGATTTCGTGCATATTGGGCTGTCAGTGAATAACTAAAAAACATCTCTCAAAAACCGTTCTTTATCAACTTTTTGTAGTTTTAGGGATGTTTTAAAACATGTATAAAAAACACGCTTGCCAGATTGCTACTTTTTGAGAAAAAGGCTCATCATGTTTTTGTAAAAACGGTAGTTAGAATAAAAATGGATGGTGACTAGCAAATACTTTTTTCCAGCTTCTCGCCCACTTTCGCGGTGAAAGAGGCCTTTGGGTCTTGCAGCCCTGCGCTCTGTCAACCCTGTTAGGGATAAAGATGTAATAATGTATCCATATCGCTTCAAAAAAAATTAAAAATATATGTAGATATAATTACCATTTATATAATCTAATTACCGTTTGGTATGATGTGAACGGTAAAATATGGTAATTAGATAAATGGCAAAGAGATATCATCACATTTTTATCTGCCTACCATTATTTTGCTAACTTATTACTATTAATTATAAATCATCTAAAACTGCTCTCTTTTATCAATCATATTATAATAACAACACATAAAATAATTCATTGTACGAACCATACAATCCCAAATAGTAAAGAGAAAAAAATATTTCCGATGTCATGTTAGCATGGAACTGTCGAAAATTGTATTTCGTACGATGGTCTTGGACATATGCATTCTGCTCTATGATTAAACCACGACGTCACGCTACTCGATGAGTAAAGACAGAGTATGCTATTTGCGCTAGAATTTTTAAAAATAGTGTGACCAAGTCTTTCCGAGCCGTCAAAATAAACTAATTTATAATCTTTGTGCAGTTGTATTTGAATGGTATATAAGTTAAGTAGTCTAGTTATTAAATTTATACTTAGGATCCCGTTATTTCACCCTGTTTTATAATAAAATGAGAAAATATGTCGAAATCTGGGAAAAGGGACACCACTGGTAATGAGATTTTGACTCTTTGATTACGTATAACTTTTAACCAAACCAAATCTATTATTTTTTTTCTTTTACGAAATGTGGGGACCGCTCACATGAATCTTTCTTACCTAAAAATATACGTCCGAAGTAAATTTTTATGTTATCATAATCATTCTTTATTGCTTCATTTGGTGTACAATAAGTACACCAAATGAAGTATTCAGCTTCCGCCGCGCGATATGCACGAAATCAAAGATTCACCCGGGGACACTTGACTCTAACAAAAAATTTCTATAAAACCAAATATTCCAGAAACGAATCGCTAAATCGAAAAATGGTTTTCCCAAATTAAAAATATTTTTTGAAGACCTATTCAACGATACCCCACAAGATGGGTTAGTCAAGAAAAATAAAATTAACTTCCACTTTACTTGCATGCGATAAAAAAAAATCAAGATTTTATTTTACCACTTTCTTGTGATGATTATTATACATACTTATGCCAAATTACAGCCTTCTAGTACTTATAGTCTCTGAGTAAACCGCGGACGGACAGACAGACAGATATGGCGAAACTATAAGGGTTCCTTGTTTACTACGGAACCCTAAAAAGATCACGACGATAACCTCCTCCTTTTTGGAAGTCGGTTAAAAAGAGTAAGGTACTCTATGACATATGTTCGTTCCCCGCGGCGCTTGAAACTGTTTGCTATTGCAACACTAATATACATACACAAATATTTGTCCAAATTATACGATCAATTGGAGGAGTGTTTACTCATAATTATTTCCAAGTTGCACAGATAGGTTGTGTTTATTAGTAGGGACTCAGGAAAGTCTGTAAACAAGTACTTATAGAGACCTCTCTCTATGGTATGGAGTAATGGAGGTATGATCTCTCAAGTAAATACGAAATCTCTCAAGTGAATGTGTAACTTACATATGACAGATTCATCATCATCAGGTCTTTCTAGTGTCCACTGCAGGAGCACGACCCTCTGTGTAATAGAGTCATACTTGACAGAGAATTTGGCCTACACTCTCCACGAACACACTATAGGCAAACGCCTTGCCTAACATAAATTGAAAATAATTTGGATTTTAATTTAGATTTTAATATTATGAAAAATAAAGAATAGTAAATGATTTTTGAATTTGACTTCTTTTTTGACATCCATGGGCGATTGCACGACATTAAAGAAAAAATTGGGAAAGATGGCCCCGGGCTCCGAAGCAGCACAAATAAGGATGAATCCGGAAAAACGCTAAGAAGTAGCAGCTTGAAAGAAACAACACATCCAAATAGTCCAGCAAATACAGTTCTAACATCGATCCACCTTCCTATTGTGTCATCTGATGTAATCCGCTGCATTGACGTCCAAATATTGCACAAAGACTGCTAATTCCTCTTTCTAAGCTCATTGCTTTTTTTCTTGCCCTCGGAAATCGCGCACACAACATACAATTGTATTTACTATCTGCTATTAGGGGACTGCGTTAGACTTGCGATAAAGGAAACCCTTCTTTATTAGCCTACTATATTGTCCACTGCTTACTCCAGCAGTGAATTCCTGAAAGCTGCTGATGATAGTCTTCTGCATTGCAGGACTAAAAGCCTCTTCCAATAAAAGGACGATTTGATAATCTACACGCGGGGCACTTAAGAGGCGTCTGCCCAATTGGGCAGACGCTGGGCTGGTAAGTATAATTATAACGACACAGAGCGTAATGACGGTTCTCTCTTACCTGTATCTACTACATACTACAAAACTTGTGGGTAAGGCAATGGGTGAATGTGAGAAATTACAAACTGTATTCATAATGATAAGTTCATTCTCTTAAGATAAGTTACTCGGGGCTAGCTTAATCTTGTACATATTTATTGATTACTAGCTGAAGCCCGTGACTTAGTTCGCGTGGACTTTATGTCTCTGGAAAATGCTTATCAGGCTGAACAACTTTTACTAAGGCGTCATTATATTTCTTATAGTTTAGCTGGACCATTATAGTTCTGCATCAGGTGTTCCATTTTCCAAAATCATTTATACTCTATATGTTGCTTAGACTTAACAGCTATATAAAAAAAAAAGTTTCGTTCAAATCCATTCAGTATTTCCGGAGATTAGCGTGTACAAACAGACAAACAGACAGACATTTTTTAAATTCTTACTCTATTACTACGTCTCGATCGCCCCCAATATTTTTCTAGGAAATATATTTAATCAATAGACACTTTTTTTACTGTTTTAGTATATGTAATAGATGTGCGGAACCCTTGACCAACGAATTCGCCCGCACTTGACCGACACAATGTCTGTGGCTACCGAATCGTCGACGAGCTTCCTTTTATCGGGTGTCTGGCGTTTTTACCCGACTAAGCCCAAAGGTTATGTATGATTCCGCATTCGTTTGTCCGCAAATCCGCCGCGGACTTCCGCCTTCCGCTGCTGAAGAGGCTTTTGTGCAGAGGTATTGAGGTTCGATTCCGCGATATTGAGCCAATCAGCGGGACACGCCTTTAAGACTTAGCTTGTTAAGGGTGAGCACTATTTAACTGATCCTATACGTAGACCGAAGATGTTATGTGGCAATGATAGGTTTACATTTGGAAAGTTTTGGCAGGAGAGCCATTACAAGAAAAAAGAAATGTTTCCAAATGACTGCGATGGACTGGTCCTGTGGTATTGCAACGTCACGCTGCCGAAATCATGATTTCTGGACCTTTACTCCAAAAGCGACACGACCTGCGTACGTATGGCTACGTGCCCCGTTGCAGTGTCAAAAACATTGAGCGCTTGGTTTGACATTGAAATAGGACGCCCGTGACACCATTATCGTACGGCTGTCGTGTCATTCCAAGAAATGGAAGCACTGTATAATATCGTATTATTGCATTTTAATAGTCACTATTCAAGTAGAATTTAATTAAAAGATCAGTGCGTACAATATATGATACAGATAAGATTTTACAAGAAACAAAGTAAATCAATAAGAATGTTGACTTCTCGTCCTAAACTTTTATTACACTGACCACGGAAAAACCTTAAAAAACAAGTGGCAATTTTTTTTTGCTAAATGTACCCGCGTCGCATCTTGCCTTACTAATAAATAATCAAAATAAGTGTTTCTATTAAACTCCAAAAGTAAACGAGAATATCTCCCGATCCTTAATAAGAAACATGAGACAAAACAGGAACGAAAGTCAACCTCGTACTAACTGTAACTGATAACAGTTCACTGTTATCAGTTATCACACGCACGTAACGACTGGGCCTTAAACGAAAAAGAAACTTATAATCCCTCAACAAGAGTTGATTTGTGCCGACACCCCCAAACACAGATTTAAGTAGCAAACCTCAGACACAGTAACTGTGTAATCCTGCCTTCATAAAAGCTTCAGTTCCGGCATCAATGCGGCTTCCGAGAGCGGTGATAGATAATACGCAATGCTGTACAAAAAGTGCTTTCGCAATTTTTATATTAAGTACTAATTTTGGGATTAAATTCTACTAATATTATAAACTAGCGATCTTAAATAAATAATATACGACTATACATATATTTATAAAAAAAAATATAGGGGGCGATGTAGACATAATAATAGAGTAAGAAATTACAAGAAAATGTCTGTCTGCTTATCTTTTTGTACACGCTAATCTCCGCAAATACTGGACAGACTCGAATGAAACTTTTTTGGTTATATAGCTGTTAACCTGGGCAACATATAGAGTATATTTTTTTTTGAAAAATAGAACAAGTGATACAGAACTATAATGATCCAGCTAAACTATAAGAAATATAAAAATGACGCCTTAGCAAAAGTTGTTCAGCTGATGAGCATTTTCCGGAGACATAAAGTCCACGCAAAAGAAGTCGGGGGCTTTAGCTAGTGTAATATTTTTATGGCTGTTTCTTTATTTTTATTAGACAACAATATGTTTTTCATCAATTGAAAATCCACAGGGGCGTACCAGACAGTAATACAATTATTTCTCTCCGCGTTTATCTGTCCATTCGGGCATTTCTCGCGAACTCGCGCTGTAATAGGCTTACGTCCACAATTGCAGAATTGTATCATTGCACCAAATTATAAAGTAATACAGATGTAGATGCGAGTTATACTATACATCGTCAAGATTAATAAAATATTAACTACAAAATTACTACCGGTTTATTTAATATTAACAATATAGGTTACAATAATATCTAATAATAATGAAATTACGTTACACTAGATGCTATTCTATAAATTAAAACTAAAACTAAAAATAAAAACATCAATTTATATAAAAAATCGTTCCCAGATCGCCACCGTCAACAGGCAGAGTCCCCTGACGACTGCCCCAGAGGCTGGCGGCATTTCCGCGTTGTATCGCAAGGTTAAGCCTATGGCCGAAATGCGCACCAGCTCTTGGGTCCCCAGAGACGTCGATCAAACGTGTGGAGACCTCTCTAAACAGTTGACGGGCTTCCTGATTATCTTTTGCTTTTAAATGATCCCCAGGAGCCAAACTTTATCACAAATTCAGACTATTATATATTGTATATTAACAATGGTTTTAAAGATGATACTTAATAAAACATTGACAGAAAAATGACTATTTAACTTCACATTAATTTTCAATGTAAGACAGCATCTCCCTCATCGCCCGAAAAGGTCTCTAACTCAGTACTGCTGCTCATATGCTGGGTTTTGCATTTGTGAACCCCCAGCGCTGACCTTTCGTTGGAGTCATTTTGGTGCTATCAACTGCTGCTTCGCTGAGCTGGCAAAGGCTAAGGTTATTCTTCTGTGATCTCCTTACCTTGCAGCTTGCAGTCGTGTCGCGTCGCATTGTGTCGTCGAGCAGACAAAGCCGGATTTATGGCATTGTCGGGAAACTCGCGTTTTGCGCAAATTCCACGCTCGCTGTGTGCAAGGGATTTTATTCTGAAAAATACTTACACCCCATGAATTCGCGATAAATATATATGTAGGTATTAAGTTACGCTTCAAAGATGGAGTCATATTCTCTGATAGACTCCGTTTTTTGATGCCTGATCGTACATATACACAGGAGTGCTATTTTCATTGAGGGACTCAGCGAAACACAAAACGTGTAGTTTTCCAACTCACGGCTCGCGTAAAATACAAATTGATCGTATTCTTAAAACCGTCGTGTCAGCGGAAAACTATATTGTTTTACGCCGAAAACATCGATAATTTGTCTATACTTTTCTAAAAATTCGAACATAAATAAAAAAGCAACGTGAAATGGAACGGATTTCTCATGATTGGTTTCGATGTCATATTTACGCTACAAATGTCAAAATTACGAGTGGTCAAGACCACTCGTTGCAAATCCCTCGCTTACCTACCGATTCAAAAATGCGCCCGTTTGGTAACGCTCGCGCAAACCCTTCGTAATGTTGTCACATTACGAAGGGTTTGCGCGAGCGTAATGTGACAACATTACGCTCGCGCAAACGCAAGACAAGTGATTTCAAAAATACGTCTCCTGAAGTGCTATTTTTCAAACACGGAGTCACTAAACGAACGTTTTTTTTTGTATAGAAAAACCATTCGTTTCGGTAACTCCGCGTTTAAAAAATAGCACTTCTGGTCTTGCGGTTCTAAGCAGAGTCGAGGGCCACAAGTATAAAGGCGTGATGCGACTTAGCGTGATGGTGGGCGAAAAGGTGGGAAAATAAATCAAAATATCAAAATAAAAAAAAACATAAAAATGGTTGCCTGTAAAGTCGGTTTTACGGGCGAAGATTTTACGTGACAACGTAGATAACATAGTTGAGTGGGACAGAGACGCAAGGCATTCGGCGGGCCTCTCTCTCGTTCGGTGACTCATCGTAACGTTACCGAGCGTTACACTTTTTCATAAGTGACTCCCAGCCGCAACCTAATTTAAGACGTTGTCACGTCAAAAACTCTATGGTATATGTAGGTAGGTATTGGTAGGTATGGTTTAGGTAGGTAACATAGGCTGAATGGTACACGTTCCTACTGAAACATACTTAGGTAAGAAAATTTGACTCACATCGCTCTTGGCCTGTTTTCTTTCTTCTTGCTATTTATTCATCACAGATGTGAAGCATGTCCTTAGGAAACACGTAAACAATAACAAAGCACTTGTTTTTCAATAAAACGAACGAAATAATTTAAGCATAACTTTATGATAATACCTATAAAAGGTCCTCTCTCATCAGAGTGCCTACTTTTATTACGTCTACAAAGGAAAAGAACAGAATAAGGACGTCTGGCGGCTGCAGAGATTCTCACGTTACCGTCGCGTCGCCGTCGTTGCCGCGTTTCTTGGAAACTCTACCTATGTAGGTATTTACGAGATACGCGTGTTCTTTCGTTAAAAATGAAGGCAAATATTTACAATTAATTTCTTATTGTTTATATTCTCTAAATCGAGTTGGGGGCGAAAACACATTGTATGTATGTATGTATGTATATATGTATGTATGTATGTATGTATGTATGTATGTATGTATGTATGTTTGTACCGCGATAGCAGCCGAACCGATGATTTGATTTTGATGAAACTTGGTAGGCATGTAGGAAACATCAATAGAATTTTCAAGTTCGTTGGGCATCAAAATCGGTTCGGTAGTCTCTAAATCGAGTTGGGGGCGAAAACACATTGTATGTATGTATGTATGTATGCATGTTTGTACCGCGATAGCAGCCGAACCGATGGTTTGATTTTGATGAAACTTGGTAGGCATGTAGGAAACATTAATAGAATTTTCAAGTTCGTTGGGCATCAAAATCGGTTCAGTAGTTTTTGAAATATTAATAAAAATGTCCGCGATTATGTAGCAAACGAAACCATAGCGCGTTCTAACTTTGGATACCGCCATCTAGGGGTTATATAAGAAACTGAATTGCGAAAAATAATCGCGAGGTCTAAGTTCGCGGCGAAATACTAGTCTAGTATAAGTATAATATAAAGACAAAAACTGGCGTGTTGTTGTTTCGACAAAGTTTTTTAACAATAAAAGTGATACATCGATTAAGATTTTGTAAGTGTAATAATTCATTATCTATAGGCCATAAGAACATTTACATTTATTTCGCCACGGCGACACCATATGTAAGGGTCAAAAGTCAGAACAAATGCATACAAAGTTCAGGCGCGCGGCCGGCGGCGGGGTGAAAGTGACGGGCGCCGCCGCCGGCGGCATATAACTAATTTAACGCACGCTCTAACAGTCCGCTGCTGTTTAGACTACATCTACTAAGATTACGCTTAAATCTTGAAATACATATTCTTATTCGGAATTTAAAAGATATTAATTACGTCACCAAACGACATTGTCGACGACTGGAATCAGTAAATCGAACAAAAACATATTGCTTCCAATCCCAATTACATTGATTCAACGCGAGTGGCCCGTTTTAATTTGCGGCACGTGACGTCATCACCGTGACGTAGTCGCGACGTGCGGCCATGATTGCTTTTGTTTTTGATCAAGCCATTAAAACGTGGGAAATTGGTTTGCATGATAGGTTTACCACGTCTTTATTGCTAATGGGGCAGACAGTATGCGTTTTGGGCGGCTCTATGCAGATAGGAGCCCAGGACCGCAAGACTCAAAGGCCACTTTCAGCATGGTGATGGGCGAGAAGGTGGAAGATTAGATCAAAATAGTACGGGCATGTGTTGCGGAAACGGGCAAGTTACGTGGCAAGCAAATATAAAGCGATGCCGCCTCCGCCGGGCCCCGGCAGACGTGGCAGAACCAAGTACTTAATGCTGGTCTGACTTCGTCAAGAATGATATGTGAGACAATAATCTTAAAACCAAGGATGCTTAAGGTCGTACAAAATAGGAAAAGAAAAGCTTCTGGGAATATGAAAGAGAGAAAGAGAGAGAATAAAGATGAGTGTTGTATATGTATATACGATTAAAATTAAAAAATTGTTGATATAGATGTGATCGCTCATTCGTATAACTTAATATCCGTTTTCGTAGATTAAATCGGTATAAAACCCATTGACTGATTCAATGCGGGCAGGCTTGAACCTTGGACATTGGGGTACGCTTCCTGCTTCAAGTAAAGAGGCTACTAATCAATAGGTCTGTAAGTAGGTTATGTACATGACTTATTGTTTGTTTGTTTTGTGTTCATCATAATAATCTTTTGTAGAGGGCCTGCCCAGATAATTTTCATTAGCCGACTGTACTATATAGACTAGCGAATCTAGTGATGGGTTGCTCGGTTTTGATTTATTTTTCTCTTCCCACCTTCACGCTAAAAGTGGCATTTGGGTTTTGCGGCCGTGGGCGAAACGCTCTACCTTCCCTATTAGGAATAAAGACATTAAAACTAGCAGGTATACTTATATCGTCAGATTATCATACATACATACCTATGTATTATCATGGCTCTTTCCCACCTAGGTGAGTAGAGACTGCGGCCCTTCACTTGCTAAGATCCTTACAGGCATTATTATCGTTGCCTAATGAGAAAATAATGGAATGGGCAAAAAGTTTTTCGAATGGCGACTACGTACTGGCAATTGAAACGTAGGACACCTAGGTACAATAGGTGGTCAGACGAGCTGGCCAAGGTCGCTGGAAAGCGCTGGATGCAGGCCACTTTAGATCGGTCATTTTATTTTATAAATCACAAAACTTTAGCTATAATTTTGGCTGTACCTAAGTAAATAACTGACGCCTTGGGGAGGGGCCTATGTCCAGCAGTTGACGTTATGCGACTGATATGATGATGAGTGTATTGTATACCTAAGTTGTATACCCTCAACATCATCAGTAATCCTAATCGCCACTGAATTGTTTCTTCAAACGCCCAATTAAGTTAAGCCGGGGGACGCCGGCTCAGAAACTAGTGAGAGTCCAGAGAAGAGTCGCCACAACACAATCCAGACGGACACAGCGCTCTTATCACCTCTTATGCATAACAAGTTTAGGTGTTTGCCAGGAAAATTAATAAATCCCCAGATTTTCATGCTTTATCAATAACTTTTGAACTGAACCAATTTCCATCAAACTTATTGTGCTGTGAACCATCTAGAACCATGAAATCAATCCATTTGTTAAAAATTTACTATGCCACAGGACAAAAACATAGACACGTCACACTTATACCACCCCTCTTTTGTATCAGGGGGTTAAAAATATACGAATATATTTATCTATGATCAGTCTTTATCTCTTATTTTATTAATGTTATAATTTACATTCAAATTCAAATTCAGTACTTAGTAGGAATACAAGTTTATTTGCTAGGCAAATTAAAAAGCCCCGACTATCAAGAACGCAATCTTGTGATGAGTAGCGTTGCTACCGATACGATTTGATATCCGGAACGCCATCAATTTTTTGTTAGGATAAAAACTTTAAAAAAAAATTATTACCGACTTCAAATCGAAATGCACTAAAAACTCATAATTTATTTGGAGTCGGTGCCAATCTTCCTGCCTCAGAGTCCAGTTGCAAAGAAGTTTAACACGAGTAATACCACGTCGAAGCGCCCAAAATACGGATACCTACCACATCGTAGCTCCCAAATCAATGAACCGATTTTGATTTTTCTTGCTACAAAAGTAATTCAATTGAGAGTATTCTTTGCTATGATCTGTCCAGCTGAGTTACAGCTCTTTTTCGAGTTGTTAATAATTACGAATGTAATATTATTTGCAGATAAAATGTGTTTTTCACATTATGTTGATTCCCGTGACGTATTCTAAAGTACTTTATGAATGTTTTCAATGTACAATAGGTACTTAGATTGGCACCGACTCCAAATAAATAATGAGTATTATAGAGATTTTTTACCCATGCTGGTCTGGGAGGAATAAAAGAAACTTAGAATGTACCAGCTGGTTTTCTTCCTACGCAGATCGTAAAAGCCGATCGAGGGAATAGGCAAAAATGCAAATCATGTTAACAGGCGATGCGGCTAGCAACCCATCACTGTATTGATTGCTTTTTCGTCTTCTCGCCCACCATGACGCTAAAAGTGGCTTTTGGGTCTTGCGGCCCTGGTTTCTGCATAGAACCGCAAGACCCAAAATGCTCTGTCTGCCCCATTAGGGATAAAGACGTGATAGTATGTATGTATGTATGTTTACCCAGAACTTCAGGAACATCTGATATAAAAAAGAATTATTTTTTGCTTTTTAGTGCATTTCGATTTGAAGTTGGTTATAAATTTTTTTTAAGTTTTTGACGTGACAACGTCTTAAATTAGGTTGCGGCTGGGAGTCACTTATGAAAAAGTGTAACGCTCGGTAACGTTACGATGAGTCACCGAACGAGAGAGAGGCCCGCCGAATGCCTTGCGTCTCTCTCCCACTCAACTATGTTATCTACGTTGTCACGTAAAATCTTCGCCCGTAAAACCGACTTTACAGGCAACCATTTTTTATTTCACAGCTTTTAGCAGGAAGAGGAATGTTGTTTCCTGAAAATAATAAATAAATACTTATCATAAAATAGACAATTAAAGTAGTATAAATCATTATTATAGTAAAAATATTTTTTTCATACAAGATTTTAATGTGAGGCCTCAGTGCTTATTAAGTATTAATACATATAAATAATAAAAGACACATCCAAAACCTCATCATGTCTTTATTATAAAAAACTAATCTTATAAGCGATTCTTCCAAACAAACATTGAATCATTAGAAACGGTTTATTGACCGAGCGAGCGAAGCGAGCAAGGTCTCTAATTGACCGAGCGAGCGAAGCGAGCAAGGTCTCTAAATCGAGTTGGGGGCGAAAACACATTCCATGTATGTATGTTTGTACCGCGACAACTGCCGAACCGATGGTCTGATTTTGATAAAATTTGGTAGGCATGAAGGAAATATCAATAGAATTTTCAAGTTCGTTGGGCATCAAAATCGGTTTAGTAGTTTTTGAAATAATAATAAAAATGTCCGCGATTATGTAGCAAACGAAACCAAAACACGTTCTTACTTTGGATAGCGCCATTTAGGTGTTACATATGGAATAAATTTATGTTATAATTATAGAACAATAATCTAAGTTCGTGGCGAACTTACTACATATAGATAGAGATACTAGTATATTAGAAAGTGTTATGAGTATGCAAATGTATTAAATATTTGAGCAGCAGTTGTCTGTAATAAGGAATTTCGGTCTCCAGCTCCAAAATTTTTTCTCCGATCTTAAAAAAAAATACATGGGATCATATTTGACGGAGTTATGAGGTAACATACACAAAATATTTGGGCATCAGTTGTCTTTTATTGAGGTATTTCGGTCTCCAGCTCCAAGACCTTTTCTCTGAACTTAAAAAAAATTACATGGGACCAACCTTGCAATGCATTCTTTAAAACGAAATATATATTTTTAAAATCGGTTTATATTTGACGGAGTTATGAGGTAACATACAAAAATATATATATATACACCATATGAGGTAACATACACAACCTCCTCCTTTAAAGTCGGTTGAAAAGCCTTTTCTTTCGTTAACCCCCAGTAACTTTAAAACCTTTGAACCGATTTTCATTAAACATAGCTAAGAACCACTGAAAGGGAACTTGCTCTCACGTAAAAAAAACAGACTGTAAGTCGGTTTTTTTTCATTTGCTTAGCTAATAAATAAACTTGTTCCACGTTAATTGCTCAACAGCCATCCGATAGTGTCATACTGTTTCAATGTCAAACCAAATAAGAAAATCAGACTATACTCAATGTTTACGTACGGATGTCGTGTCGGCTTCGGAGTAATTGTCCAGTTTAACCCGTTAGGAATAAAGACACGTGTACAGTGGGACCTCACATACATCAGTAGGTACATCTTTCTGTATTTACCTCATTTTGTGTCAGCAGGGAGTGTGGGGTGTCGACCGCGGCACGCGCTCCGCAGATATACGAACTAACTTATTATCGGCCGACGTTGGCGCCACTGTCACGTCGCGGTACATTGAACAAACCTATATCCGGTAGAAAAGTCCAATTTTTTTTTTTGTAAGGTAATGTTAGATTTTTAAGCTACCTATTAAGGCTGTAACGCCGTTGCAATAAGCACCATCCTTCATGTTCTTGCCTCCTTTCTATCATTTCATTATTTTCAAATTTCATTCCTAAATTGAATTTTTAAATTCCAGACATTCTTAGCTCATAATTTTTGACTCATTCCACGTTCACTCCTGTTACGGATAACATATCTATAGGTACTTGTAATTTCTTAAAACAGTTATATTATCTATACATATAATAAAACAGTAAAAAAAGTGTGTCTGTACATTAAATATATTTCCAAAAAAAATATTGGGGGCGATGGAGACGTAGTAATCTATACATATAATAAAACAGTAAAAAAAGTGTGTCTGTACATTAAATATATTTCCAAAAAAAATATTGGGGGCGATGGAGACGTAGTAATAGAGTAAGAATTAAAAAAAAATGTCTGTCTGTTTGTCTGTTTGTCTGTTTGTCTGTTTGTCTGTTTGTCTGTATGTCTGTTTGTCTGTTTGTACACGCTAATCTCCGGAAATACTGGACGGATTCGAATGAAACTTTTTTTGTTATATAGCTATTAAGCCTGGGCAACATATAGGGTATAAATGATTTTGGAAAATGGAACGCCTGATGCAGAATCATAATGGTCCAGCTAAACTATAAGAGATATAAAAATGCCGCCTTAGTAAAAGTTGTTCAGCCTGATGAGCATTTACCAGAGACATAAAGCCCACGCGAACGAAGTCGCGGGCTTCGGCTAGTTGTATAATAAATACATTTATTCTCTGCTTCTACTCTTGCTCTCCGAACTCTATAAATTTCATGTGGGAACAAACCTTACTAGTTGGGACAGGTGGAGTTCTCACATTGGCGCCCAACGTGGGGCTCGAACCCACGACCCTGAGATTAAGAATCTCATGCTCTAATTCTAATTAGTGAAGGGACCAATGGTCTTAACCTGCCTGAAGCACGTATGAGCTCGAGATTATTTTGTGACACTTGTGGTCAGTGATCACCCATCCAAATTGGGACCGCGCCCGGTAAAAGCCTTAAAAATGCTTACCATTTTTTACCATTACAGCCATCACCGAACCACCGAACTGAATTATAACTAATAGTAAAGGTAGGTAGTGCGAGCACTTACCCATGTGCCCAGGCTGCTGATTCGGGGCAAACCCTTCCTTTATTAGGAGATACATTAGTCCAGCAGTGGACTCATATAGACTTCATTGAATTATAAAATTCTGAACGCCATTGTCGGTTTTTGATTTTTGACAATTTGTGATTTTTATCGAAGCGGATGTACGAGCCGAGCTAGCACATTTCAGCTACACGCGGCCACATAGTATGTAGGTCGCGTGTCAGCTGTTTTTACTTTACGTTTTAAATCTTATTCTATCATTCAAACGAGATACTATTGAGCAGCGATCGAGAAAGGACGCGTCATAACCAACTCTACACCACGTAATATCAACAATAAACAGTTTCTACGTGACGTGGTCTCGTGTCTCCATAACATCATCAAGCAACATGAACATCTCTTCATGTATGGCGTGGGCCTAGGTAACAACCGAAGCCTGCGCCGTACAGCGGTAGTGATCTAATGGCTTAGGCAATGGTGGTGAGTCTTTGGGACACGTGTTCTACCCTCATTAGGCGCGACTTGTAATGTACCTTAAAGTTTGTGCTCGTGTAAGAGTCGTGTCATTTTCAACCACTAATAGCACAGAATACATCTAGCTAATAGTTACCACTTGCACATTTTAAAAAAGAGGGTAGCTAACGCCGATTTGTGAATGCTCTTTTTAAATCGGCCAGCTGTGTTCAACGATGGAGACTTAAAATCAAATAGTATAAAATTATGTCCCACGCCACGTATAACTGTCTGTCTGTCTGTACGCTTATAACTAAAAATCTACTGGACAGATTTTAATGCAGTTTTCTCTTTTAGATAGATCGTTAATTCCGGAAGGTTTGTGTATATAATTTGTAGGTATTTTGTATACCTATAATAACTGTGTTATGATTTAGTTTTTGTCAAAAAAAGTTAATTCTGACATTGCGTCAGGCACTTTCATGATATATAAAAACAATGTACTTATTCAAAAGTTGTAGGCGTTTAAAAGATCTTAAAAAGTCCGCGATAGCATACTATGTCTATCTCCTAACGCCTAATGTTAGGTCATAATAACCAATTTTATTTTTATACTATGCATAAAAATTAATACCTAATTTTTAAAAAAATTTTAGTCAGCACGGCTTTAACCTTTATGTTACAGTATGGCAATCAAATGTGCAGTTTAGAAGATATCATCATCATCATCATCATTACAAGGTCTTTTTAGTGTTCACTGCAGAACGCGCGACTCTCTCTGTACTACTAGAGCCATAATTTGGCCAGATCAGAAGATATCATTTCATCAGAATGTGATGATCACGGAATGGCAATTACAGGCCCGACTTTGTATCACAAATCCAACGATAGGGGTGACGACAGGATCCGAATAGTATGATTGTTATTAGTCCGTCTTTTAGATTATTCAAAAATAATGGACCCGTATTTTTCAGTTTACCAAAAAAGTAAAAATTCACAAAGATACGAAGCGTCAAAGTTCCGGAGTAGGGATTTGCTACGTCACACTTAAGTAAAAATCGTACCCAGCCGTGACGTCACGCGAAATTTATATGCGCTGTATCTTTGTCATTTTTGGTTTCCCAAAGAAAAAATACGAGTACAACATTTTTAAATAATCTAACCGATGGACCAAATATATTTTTCCATTCGTCATGCCTATTAACCACTCTTGGCGGTGTGCGTCTTCTGACTTTTTCTGAGTCATCAAGCTGCTTAGTTGTAGGTATTTCTACTAAGCACCTTCCTATAGTTATAGCTGACACAAAAATAAACGTAATAAAAAAATCAAAAACCACAATAAATCGCACTTACAAGCGGCAGCCAATTTGTCTAAACCGTCACCACTGCGCCCGTAACTGCGCGGCCCTCCCGTCGCATATACAACCTAGAAAATAAACAACACATTACTAGTGCGGTAAAAATCTCAGATGCAAAATCCGTTCTGTACGCACATCACACGCCAGTGCCATAGCGCATCCCAGGCACAGGGCGCAGGATTTACTAAACTAGGACCACAAAAAATGCATCTTATTTCAAATGCCGCGCCATATGTCCATTCATTTCAGGCGACGAGAGGGGAAGGAGGTTACTAATGAGAGTGTCACAACAGAAAATAACGAATAGCAATACACCTAGTATTGCTCCCGGACAATAAAATCAACCACTGAGCCACAGAATAAATACTAGTATGAGCTCAGTAGAACTCAAAGTCAAAGTAATTTATTTTATAGGTGCTAACCGGGTGATGTGACAGGAGTCACAGGACTAGTACAAAACTCGAAAAGAGATGTGGGGGAAAAAAACCATACTATTTATAAAATAATCAAAACTAAGACCTATCCGATAGTCTTTAATAAAAATGTGTTCTCATCTGGACTGTGTCAAGCAACATCGAGCGTTACGAAATGATGATAAGGTCTTATTTAGTTTGACATTGAAACAGAACGACACTGTCGAACAACTCTCTTGTTATCGGACGGCTAGGCGTCGTCGTGTCATTTTGTGGAGTAACGTCCCGTTTCGTGGGTTGGCGTATTGTGATGTACCTCAGTTATCTATTTCTCAGTTTATCACTGGACTATCGCAAATCAGGACAGATTGTCAATAAGGAGGGCCCGTCCCGCAAATATTTGACAAGTGTAATCGGTTTGGGAATATGGGATATGAACCCGGGCCTCCGGATTTGGGGTGTCGACGTTTGGCACCGATTTGAATCGTGGAATGAATGCACAGCCCCATAAAGGGATCGAGTAGTTTTGATCGACACGCTAATTGAAAGATGCATTAACGGTATGTAATAATAATAGCTTTTTTATCACTGGAATTTAAATATTTTTCCACGGTGGTTGAAGAAGTATGAATAATCAGTTGGTAAAATCTAAAAGAGCACACCTCATAAGGCTCATTAAAAATTAAAGAGTAGAGCACTACCTCAAGGCTCCACTTATGAGGCGTAAGTACAAAATTGACATGGGGCTCACAGGCAATCTAATAAAACACAGAAATAAATGACTGATTTTTATAGATAATGGTACGGAACCCTTACTGCGTGAGTCCGATTCGCACTTGGCCGGTTATTTTTTTTTTGTGCGGAACCCTAAAAGTGGTACAAATAAATATGAACTATTTCGATCGTAATCGTGACACTAACAACATACAGACATCCGGACGTACACGATATATTTTTTTAAATGTATCGCTTGACAAATATTTTTTACAAGTATTAAATGAGTTTATAAAAGGGTTACTCTTCATTTCTCTGCACTTATAACAAAGTATTTAGTGCCATATGAATATAATGGAGACCGTAGCAAAAGTGGCGCCCTCATTAGACATAAATTGTTTAAAAGTAAATATGGTGATAGTAAAAAAAAATTACATCCAACAATTTAAAGAAAGACCTTTAAATTATTATGTGAATAATCTTTAAAAGTATTGTTGATAATCTACTATCTAGTTTTGCTTTCAAAGGTTATTCATAATTAATTATCACCATATTTAGTTTTATACAATTTATTTCAAATGAGCCCTCACTTCTGCTATCATTACATTACTTGACCCTGCCATATTGAGAGCAGAACACTACCTCAACGCTCCGCATAAGAGGCGAGCAGAAGTAGTGTATCAACTGCTTCTCTTCCCGCATAATAGCCGATCGAGATACAAAAAAAGTTGATGAAGAAAATGTTTTTCCACTCCTTAATGTTATCTGATCTCAAAGATCGTATGTTATTGACACAATAAAAGAAAAGGATCAAGGGTTTTCGTTTTTTCCAAATTTGCAAATATGTTTCTGTTTTTTTAGCTTGCTTGCATCATCCAAACCATTACTAATATTAGATACTTTCCATAGTTTAAATTCTGCCCATCGGCATAAATTCACGGATGAACTAGAAATTTTTAGAGTCACTTGTCACCCATCTAAGTGCGGACTTCGTCCGGGGTTGCTGAGCCCTTTGGTAAAAAATACTGAAGTCTCTTTATCCTTCCCTTACTCTGTGCGACATACGAACTTGCGACGGGCAAGCGTCAGCAAACAGTCATACTAACCTAATGAGAAAGAGGAAGACACACATACACCTCTTCCGTACGACAAAGAGAGACAACCATATGCGGCGGGCGAAAGCGCAATATCTATGAAACGATGTTAGAAAAAGATAGCAATACATTTTATATAGGTTACAAAGAGAGAGGTAGATGTGCTCAGTGTTGCTTGGTTTGTGAATAATTTACCGCGAACGCCCTTTGGTTCGCATCGATTGAAATGAATTTGACCTTCTGTGTACATACATAGTGTTATATGCAGGTTGTATGTGAAGGCTGTATTGCATATGGCGGTTTGTGGCAATTTAATATTAGTCAGGTGAAGTGCCGTATAAGTACCCTTAAATATCGATAAATTAGAACGCCCTCAGCCTAGACTTTAACATATTTCATAGCTTTTATTTTGAAACGACAAGTCAGATTTCGACAAAATTTTATTATTTTGTAGAAATTGTAAACATGAGTCAAAAATTGTATGGAATTTTAATTTTCCGTTTAATATATATAAAAAAGATATAAAAACGGAACACCTTCACGAACCTTCTTTGTTACTCTTACGTTTCGAATAAGTAGTAATCGATAATTAAAAAAATGTTGGTTCTCATACAAATCAAAAGTAGTCACTTGATATCGTTAAGCTAAGGATTTTTTTCCGTATTTCCATATACATTTATTAGGAAAAGTTGTAACATGAATTTTCCGGGGTCCAGTGCTGCCCCCATTTCAATCATTTGAAAGGCTCCCGTAAAATACCCCTTACCCCTAATAATATTTTGACTTAATATAAAAGGTCATTGTAAATTATACTACTGCGTTACATTTTTTCACGTGTCCATTTGATTCCAACTTAAAAAGAATGAGAGCTATCCTAAAAAAAAATTTCAACATTTTGTTTTACCACTTTGTCGGCACCTACACTACTTACTAATAGTAAAATACCGCGGACAGATAAACAGACAGACTATAAGGGTTCCTTGTTTACTACGGATAATTATTGTCAACCACCACATTTATTTATTTATTCTTATATATTCATTTATTAATATCAATGCTCGTATATCTAATACACAGTGACGATATATATATCGTCACTGTGTTTGTTAATGTGTAATAAATTGTTATCGTACTTATGAGTACGATCACAATTTATTCTGCTTCGTCACTAATTAGTTAAAGTTAACTAGTTCACATTCATAATAAGACCGTAGTCTAAGGATTTACTTACCTAAATGTGTAGTTTAAAAAAAATAAAAAACGGAGTCCTTATTTGGTCACTCGAGCGTCTATCTGTCCAGTCAGTCAATTTGCTCCGAATCTACTGGACCAATTAAGGTGAAATTTGGTAGGATGGTGTAACTTCATGACCCAAAGATGTGCAAAGTAAATAAATATTTTTTTAATAAGGTTATTTAAGGGGACAATTTATAAAATAAAAAAAAATTGCAATCCTTTATGTTTCGTATCAAATAAAGTAGCTCTTTATGTGGATCCAGTGGCGAATTTACCAGCAGGCTGAGTAGGCTGGAGCCTAGGGCGGCACATCGCTACCATGAATAGGGCCGGCATAATCAAGCGCTCCCAAGCTATATTTTAAGTAATCAGGGCGGCGGACTGATACGTACCTATTTCCACTTCTTCACCACAGAAAAAGCTGCACATGAAGGATCCGAAAAAGGATGGGTAGAGGTGGCAAAATATAATTAGCCTACTGACTGGCGGCAAGTGTGTAAATCCGCCACTGTGTGGATCTCAAATGCAGTAAGAAGTTAAGAACTAGTAAAACAGTTTAAAAAAAAAAAACATAAACAAAAACACTGATCCAAATGAAAATGTAAAAACAACTTTGCCGAGACACCTTCATTCATTAAGGCGGTTGACAAGAAGCCCTGGCGTCGAGTGCTATCGATTGTCTTTGATCTGAGAGCGTGAGGGCCGCGGGTTCGAGTGCCGCCTTTGATGCTGTGAATGCTTTAATGCACCAATATTTTGATGCGTCCATAAGTGCATAGCGGTGGAGGGCGGAAAGTTGAACAGGGTTTTGAAAATAAGGAAGAGATGTTATCTGCATTTTAACGGACGTCCAAAAAAGGACGATTAGGGAGGTGGACTGGGTAAAAAATATATTGTTTCATTTAGTTCGTAAAGTAGAGTATCCAAAAATAATGTAGGTACCCAATTTTTTTTTTATTGGTCCAGCCAGGCATATTCGAGTAAGTACACTTAATCTGGGAACCAGTAGTCCTACTGGTGTACTTGCCATATGGGTATATCAGCGAAAAACATACTTATACATAATTACATTACATTCGAATTGATAACCTCCTCGTATTTTGAAGTAGGTTAAAAAAATCTAGCTAAATTAAAATCTCAGATTAAAATATGTAATTTCAAAGGTAGGTAAATTGTTTTCCATTAACTTTGCATACAAAAGGTAATCTCAAAAACTTTTACCCGTTTACAATGATTTTATAGCTTCTGCAGATATCGCATAGGTTCATTCAAATACCTTCTAAGCTAAAATTGTTCGAGACAAATGTTGATGTGTTAACACAAAACCGCTAGCAGTTTGGCAACACAGAAATTGTTATACTTGGTATAGAACGGTCCCATGGATCTAAAGGTACTTACATACTCGTACGGAGTTAAAAAAAAATGGTCAAAGGGGAATATTTTATAGCCCGAGGCTTAGGCTAAGGGCTGCCAGAGGTCGCCACAAGACATTTTTACAGCGTGATTAGAGTGTGCCGTGTTTCGCATTTCATGTTGGCTGGAAAAGAAAATAGACAACAATACCAGCTACTTCTATTTCCATAAAAGCCTATAGTTTTTTATCTGAATGCCAGTGGATGATGCTATATCTACAAAATTTAGTCATCAAAGCGTACAACACAATTCATATTAATTTATGCGTCGGCTCGCCTCTCTCTCTCGTTTATTTTATGAAAAGGAACACATTACCATCGCAAAGCAAGAGGCAGGGTAAGAAAATAGCGGACTTTTGCATAACTTTACTTTATGCACCTTTTACTAGAAGATATAAGTAGGCAAAATACTTACTTTTACGTACCTACCTAGTTACCTACATGTTTTTTTTTTTCGTGTTTACAAATGGCACATTGTCAAGTGTCACATTTTTAAAGCTGCCTAAAGGCATCTGACATAGTTTGACGACTGCTATACAACGATGACGGACCTTCAGATTACTTCAGAAACATGCCAAATATCACGAAATACCTTTAAATAACGTGTAAGGGACATACCCATAAAAAATCGGCATTTCCATACAAACGTGCCCAGCCACCCGGGCAACTTGTAAGGAAATGTGTAGTGGTAGGTATTAAAAATACCTTTTATACATATTTTTATTCATTCCGTGATGTTATTTTAATTTTATTATATAATAATATAGTCACAGAATTCATAAAAGTATGCTATAATGATCTAGTGTAACCCGCGGTTTGATTTATTACGGGTATCCCATCCACGTTGTGTTTTATGCCACTTGAGGTGACTCATTAAAAGTGGGGTCACCGAGCTCTATAGGCACTTATAGGCACTAACGGTTGATCAGACAGGTTAATCCTTTGGCGAAAAGAAAAAAACAAAATACCTACCTAGGTACCCCTAGGTAGGTATTTTATTTTTATACTTTTATACTTGCTTAGATATTTGTATTTACCGACTTGCATCAATGCACGGAGGACACCCGACAATTGTAGAAGTGCCCACTTCCGCGAACGAGTCAATTCAATTAAGTAAATCCTTTAATAAGCAAATAAGCGGAAGAAGAGGCCGAGATCAAAGCCCCTTGGAGTCCCGAGGACCTCGGCCCTCGCCCTACACTGTTGTATAGATCTACCTACCTATAGGTACCTAAAAGACTTCTTACGAAATCATGTGTACAAAAATAAAGTTCTTAAATACTGATACAAAAAAAAGATATGAAAATAAAAAAATCTCGATCACTATTATGTGTTTAAAAGCTGACATTTCAAACAAAAAACTCATCATAATTGGTGTATTCGTTTAGGAGCTACGGCACAGATTACTAATAAGTTACGCTACGGTGCCCTCTTAACAGATAGAAGCTTGTTTGAATTTGCGCAGACCGGAATCCGGTCGACAGGCATTGTTTTACTATTGTGTCTGGTGTTTTGCACAGACGACAGGCTAATTGACTCTGAATCTTAATGTATTAAGACCAGGTCATTACCTTTTGGGCTGACTTTCGGTAACAGCACCAGAGAATAATTTTGACCTCTATAATACTCCTGAACCTTCTTTTGGAAACGATGGTCTCAGGAATATCTTACGCATTTTCTTTATCGTTATAAGCTCAGGTTATAAGTGGCCGGTAATTTGCAATATAGTTGGTAAAGGAAGACAATTTGCCACCATGTCGATGGCTGCTTGGGTTGGTAGAGTGGTAATCAAACATTAGGTACAGGCACAGAATACATACTAGTACAGATAATGATGGCTTTACTAGCATGTGTCAGCGCCATCTCGTACGCTTTTTGTGAACTATTGCGTAGCTAACTTCCTAGCAGGTATCAGTACAGGTCGTGGCGACCTCTACATCACATTTCAAGAACTACTATTCTTGAATAGGGAAACAGAGGTCGCCACGCGTCTTTAAAATTAAAATTTAATAGTTATTGGAATATAATAGAAAAACTGTATTAACTATAGGACATCCTAAAGCTTAACGTTGTCAAGAAAAACAACTTGATTTCCATTGCATTTTGGTGAAATGGACAATTTGGTGCAGTGGTCATTCTGATAATGGGGCATATTAAAGAGGTTCTGGAGTGCTATTTTTCATTGAGGGACTCAGCAAAACACAAAACGTGTAGTTTTCCAACTCTCCGCTCGCGTAAAATACAAAATGATCGTATTTTTGAACCGTGTGTATGGTGTTTTTGCTAATATTGTTTCGCTGCCGCAGCATCCTTTTTTTTAAAAAATCGCGTGAATGTACCGGATCCTCAGTAATGTACCGGAGACGTATTTTTGAAATCACTTTTCACATTAAGAAGGGTTTGCACGAGCATTTCCAAACGGGCGCATTTTTGAATCGGTAGTTTGCGAAGGATTTGCAACGAGTGGTCTTGACCTTGACTTAAAAAGGTGTTTTATGATGGGAAGCTAAACATGTTAGAAAAATATCATTTGATCAATCATATATCTCTAGTCTATTGTTCACATAAAAGTCTGGCTTGACCACTCGTAATTTTGAAATTTGTAGCGTAGATATGTCATCGAAACCAATCATGGGAAATCCGTTCCATTTAACGTTGCTTTTTAATTCATGTTCGAATTTTTAGAAAAGCATAGACAAATTATCGATGTTTTCTGCGTAAAAAAATATTGTTTTTCGCTGACACGACGGTTTCAAAAATACGATCAATTTGTATCTTACGCGAGCGGTGAGTTGGAAAACTACACGTTTTGTGTTTCGCTGAGTCCCTCAATGAAAAATAGCACTCCTGAAGTGTTATTTCGGAAACGCGAAGTCACCTAAACGAATCGTTTTTCCATACAAAAACCGTCATTTAGTGACTTCGCGTTTCAAAAATGGTATCATTGTATTGTATTGCCACTGTCACGTCGGTAACTTAAACAGGAGACATTGACACTTGACAGATGTCATTGTTTTTTTAGGTGCAGGCTTAGGAAAAATGTAAACTTCGATTGCTGTGTGTCATCACTTCCGGTTTAATGTTTAAAATTACATTAAAAAGTCCTGCAGGTAGATTTTTTTGACCGAGCGAGCGAAGCGAGCGAAGCGTCTCAGTTTTGAGACTAGCCAAAAATTCTTTTGTCCGTCTGTCTGTCTGTCTGTCTGTCTGTCTGTCTGTCTGTCTGTCTGTCTGTCTGTTCTCGCCTACAGGTCGCATTTCTTAACCGATTCTCATGAAATTTTGTAAACAGGTTCAGCAACTACATAGAATTTTTTTGTCGAGCCAGTTTTTCGAAATTTTTCAAAATGGCGGAAATATGGGGGTTTAAAATTTTAAAACTGTCATATATTCGCCATTTCAAAATATTTTCAAAAATGTCATAAGACTTTTTTGTTGCCGTTATAAAAACGATGTTTTTTTATTTGAACAACTTTTTTGTTTGAACAACTTTTTTATACGATATAGGTACTTAAACGGGTTTAGGGTGCCTCGCGAAGTCTAGCTGACTAAGCCGTGACGGATATACAATACAAATCTTCTTACAACATATACTAAAACTATTTAAGGGTAAATTCAGTCCGGGTTACTGAAAAACTTTCTTACAAATACATACACCCTGGGGTCCACGAAGTAATTTCTCTGAATAACTTTTATGGTTATTATTTTGAGTTTCATAAGTAGTTCTATAAATTTTGATCATATTTAACCGACTTAAAAAAAGGGTTTTGCTTATTTTACAATTAGTTTTTTTTCAGTTTTTGCTTATTTTGATTGATTGTTGGCTTGTTAATTAAATTTAGCAATTTTGTTGAGCGAACTTTCGTTCAATCGCTATCGCTGCTTGTCTGTGCTTTTGTAGTAGTATTAGTAATTATGCTACGAACTAACAAGAGATCAACAGCAACCAAAGCCCGCGAAGTAGCTTTACGAAGAGAATAAGAAACCAATGAGCAGCGATATAGAGCCATGGCAATACAAATAAACATTTAAACGAAAACCCATTAATAGTTATCTGGTTTTTCCAACAACGAACTGACTTTGTCATTTGAAAAATGATGGGTCATTTTTCGGTGAAAGACTTCTGGTACAGAACTGAATTTTAGCATCACGGTAGACCTCATATCCATGGGATTGTATGGCTGGAAGGTGCTCCTGACATTTTAGAGCTAAATTGAAAGTCATTTAAAGAAAGGGCTGTGATTGGCAACTATTTTGGAAATTTGGTCACAACCATGAATCCGCATATCGGTAAACCTGCACCGATAATTCATCCAAATCAGGTACATAATTCTGAAATAATAATCGCGAGGTCTAAGTTCGAGGCGAACTACTAGTTCATAAAATTATCTACATTTTCGATTAAGGCACCTATAACACTTTTATATTTTTTTTAGTTGACAAGCTAATTGAATTCTGAATCCCTGACAAAATTCCGCCAGAGAAACAAACGTTTCCCTAGCGAAATATGTTTTTGACGAATTTCTCAAAAAATACTGAATATATAAATTTCATTCATCGATAAACATTTGAAGGCAGCTTTACATTAAAGATTAATGATTCGACACTTTTCCGCCGGGGACATACACACGGTTTTTAGGAATAAAGAAGGTGAAAATGCTTAGATTTGCTTTAAATGACAAGAATCCAGCTTAAATAAATTTTAAAAAATTGGTTGTTTGTAAAGTAGGTTTACGATCGAGATGTTTACGTGATAACGTCGTTTCACGGAATGACTGGCAGCGCTCGAGATGAGACGGGAGATCGGTCCGTCTCTCTCTCGTTATACCTGCGATCGCGCTCGTGAGGTTTTGGTGTGACACAAGTTTCTGAACATGTCACCCGACTAAAACGATTTTAAAGACGTTATCACGTCAAAAAGTCTCTTCCATATCTCCAAAGTTCTTCATCCTTCATCGATTTGTAAAGGCAAAGATAATTTACTTCATTACAGATATCCAACGCCATAGAAACTATTTGCAAGTAGGCAATACTGGAGTGGCGGGTAGGCACACAGAGATGGCAGCTACTAGCATAAAAGTGACAAAGAAAGTGTTGAATATGCTTTAATAGGAATAAAAAATATTAATGTTTTAATAAGTACCATAAATTTCCATCTACAAAAAAGGAAGAGAAATAATTGTGAAATGTTTTTATAGCGATGGATATGCATGATAAAGGTAAAATAAAGGCATTTAACGGTTCTACTTATTTTAAAATCATTTGGTACAGGAAAAATACCAAATGATTTTAAAATAAGTAGAACCGTTACGATACCAAAAAAACCAAATACGAAAAGATGCGAAGAATACAGAACGATTAGTTTAATTACACAAGCTTCAAAAATATTGATAAAAATAATACAAAATAGAATCCGACCTAAAGTAGAAAATATAGTAGGCAACGACCAATATGGTTTTCGCAAAAACAAAGGCACTCGAGAAGCAGTTTTAGCACTTAGAATTATAATAGAAAGAAGATTGGAACTTGGTTTAGAAACACATATTGCGTTTATAGATTTAGAGAAAGCGTTCGATAAAGTAAATTGGAAACTAATAATGATAAATCTGGCATAGACTACAGAGACAGGAGAGTAATCAAAGAACTGTATAAAGAACAAGAGACAATAATAGAAAGTAATAATGAAAAAAGACAGGCTAAAATACGACAGGGAGTTAGGCAGGGTTGCCCACTTTCTCCACTGATATTCAATCTATTTATAGAAGCAGCAATATCTCAAATCAAAGACCAAGATATAGGAGGAGTTAGTATTAATGGAGAAAAGATACATTTTATAAGATTTGCAGATGACATGGCAGCCCTTGGAAGCAGTTCACAACAGTTAGAAAAGTTAATAGAAGCAATGAACAATATTTTTAAAGAACATAAATTGAGTATAAACATAAATAAAACCAAGTCCTTAATTGTCTCAAAGTCAGGTCCAGTAATAAAAAATATCCAACTTAATAATAAAACAATAGACCAAGTTCAAAGTTTTAAATATTTAGGAACTATTATCAACGAAGAGGCAAGATGCTCAGAAGATATTAAGAAGAGGATTGCTATTGCAAAAAGTACATTAAAGAGTAAAAAATATATATTTTGTTCTGGTATTAAAGAAAGTTTCCGTAAAAGATTTATTAAAACATTTATATGGCGCACTGCTTTGTATGGATGTGAAACGTGGACGATGACCAAAAAGGATAGAGATAGATTAGAAGCATTTGAAATGTGGTGCTGGAGGAGAATGAAAAAAATAAGTTGGACAGAAAAAATTACAAATGAAAAGGTACTAGAGGATGTGAGAGGGAAAAGACAAATAATACAAATTATAGAAAATAGAAGAGGGAAAATGTTCGGTCATCTACTACGCCACGATGCGTTCTTTAAAACAATAATGGAAGGAAAAATAGAAGGAAAGAGAGGAGTAGGAAAACCCAGAAGAAAATTTATAGACCAAATAAAAAAAAATTAAACGTGAAAACATATAAAGAGGTTAAGAACTTAGCGGAAGGAAGAGAGACATGGAAAGCACTCCACCGACAAGAGCCCAGCTCTTAAATATAAAAAGAAGAAAGGCATTTAAATCAAAGAATCGTTAAAATTGGTTCACAAGTGGCGAAAATATAGCGTAAAATCATACAAAGAAAACATACGGGTTGAATCGATAAACTCCTCCTTTTTTGAAGTCGGTTAAAAACAGAGACTGTGCCGGCGCGGCGCGCTCGTCGCCCACAATTATATAGACCTAAGGTGCTATTTTCCAAACGCGGAGTCACTAAACGAACGGTTTTTTGTATGGAAAAACCATTCGTTTAGGTGACTCTGCGTTTCAAAAATAACACCTCTAGTTTATGTGCGGTGCCCACTGAGCGACAACGGACAAAGACAGCCATAGCCAATCTGGAGTTGTGAAAAAGTAAAAAGGTGTTTTATGATGGGAAGCTAAACATGTTAGAAAAAGATCATTTGATCAATCATATACCTATCTCTAGTCTATTGTTCACATAAAAGTCTGGCATAAACCATACCACATCAGAATAATGTGATGTAAACTCAAGCTGCTTTTAAAAAAACATTCTTAAGTTTTCTGCGTGAAATAACATTAATTGGCAATGGTCTTGGAACGCGATTTGACTTGTATAAACCATGGTATAATAAAATAAGGTATTCTCTGTCCGAGAACGAACTTGACTACGTCACGAAAGTGTTGCCACTGATTGTTATTTTCAGTAAATTTAAGGACTTACTCAATTAGTTCATTAATATTAAATAAAATGTTAAGTAACTTAGCTATTAAGAATCTCGCGATTCTCGCGTCATTCATCAATTCAAAATTTTATAAATTGATAAAATGGATTATTAATTTGAAATTGGTATATAAAGTTCAAAAATGCATTACGCTCGGGTAATTCAATTTCACACAGAGGCAACATATTACACTGATGACGTAGTCAAGTTCTTCCTACGTCATCAGCTGTCACGGAGAGAGAATACCTTATTTTATTATACCATGGTATAAACTACACGTTTTTTATTTCATAACAAAATTTCATATTTTAAAACAAAGGCCTGCGCAGACGAGGGATTTTTGTCTGCTAGAATAGATTGCTTACAAGTCTTACAACTGTATCAAGTAACGCAAACGAGGTATTAAAAGTACCGCGTAAAAAAGTCCCCGAATAACCGAGGACATGCAAGGAGCGGACCGGACAAAAGTACGGAAAAAAATAGAACTCGTGTGGACTTTAGTCCGCCCGCGTTGTGCGCTCAAGAGTGACGTACGTATGCACGACGATGCGTATGCGTTGAGTACGCGGTATATCCGCGACGGACTCTTTATTCACGGAGCGTACTTTTTTCTCCGCCACGGAGAAAACTCCATCGTCTGCGCAGGCCTTAAAGTGCAATCTGAACGAGAATTTAACTTGGAACCACCAACCAACTCCACCAAGTCAACTTTTGACTTCTGTTTGACAGTCGTCACATTAAAGAACCTAATTTTGAATCATAGACTCGATAAACGGACCTGAAACGGACATAGGTTTGACAGGTTCTTAATCAAATGTCACTGTGACGGAACCCGGATATGTGTGCCCAATATTAAAAAATGTAAATTCAATAGAAAATTCGTTTATAAACGTTTTTAGTGGCATGAACTAAAAGTCCCTAAATTGCGCGTGGACCTACTCGCGTTTGGCCAATTTTATTAATTTATGTTTTACGATGATACGCGAGGTAATATTTGTATTAGGAAGTGTTATGTTTTGAGGTGTGTTCGTATCGCATAAATGTCATACGGCCGCATTTACCTACACATTCGTATTCGTAATTAGCCTCGTCATTCGTCTCGTGATTAGCACGAATGTGTAAACGCAGTATAGAGACGCGAATCGCGAGGCGAACCGCGAGACGAATAGCGAACTCACTGTTTACATATGTGTGTTCGTTGTATTGTTAATGTGTAAATGCGGCATGATGGCATGAATGATTATTGATGTGTTTAGACATGTATTGTTGTTTCTAGTGTTTCCCGTCTTATTTCATCGGACATACACAAGGAATGTTTATCATCATCATCTGAGCGTATTTTTCCGGTTTCATCCTCAATAGTAATGCTTCAGAGCCTGGGGTCCGCTACCTTACCAAATGGATTTGACGAGATTACTGGTTTTTACACAGAACAACTGCCGTCTGATCTCCTCAATCCAAAGGGTAAACCAGAACCAATCCTTGGGTGCATACACAAGGAATGTTGTATTGTAATAATAGTATTAGTTGTATTGTATGTAATGTAAATAAATGAGAATATTAACAGAAAATGTTTTTTTTTATTTCTTACCTACTTAAAAACCTCAAAATATTTGGGTAAAGTTACTTATATTGCGTAAAGGTTGAAAAAGGATCCGTGCGGTGCTGCGGGCCTTCTTCAAAGAGTATAACAATTTGTCAGTGGGCAATCGCCCACGTACGGAATATTCAGATTCTAACTTGAAGATTCTACCTTTAAGAACGACCTGAACGACCAAAATCCTCGTTCTTGCTTGCGTTTTTCAACATAAGAATTGTGTTACGTTTCACCCTGCCGAGTGTATCTCAGGGTTGCGTAAAACAAAGGCATTGCATATCTCAAAAGAAATTTCTTCCAGTCAGCCTGTAAGACGAGAATGTTTATGAAAGACAGGATACTATATTAGAAATATTATTTACCTACACTTTTAAAATAATAAAATGTCTTAATTATAATATAATTGAACTAATAATGACTTTCCTTACTTTAAAAAAACGAGCATTTATTTATAAAATAACGTGCTTTCTTAAAAGCTTTAGAATCTCAATATCAGCACAGTGGACGATCGCTCTATAGAAATGAATGGAAAGACGTGCGTTCTTCCATTAAGAATCTGAAGTGCTAAATTTTGAAAATCCGTCACCTAAACTAATGGTTTATTCATACAAAAATCGTTCGTTTAGTGACTAAGCGTTTAAAAAATAGCACCTCTGAAAAAAAACAGCCTCTGAATAATTAAATATGTTGACGGAGAGTAATTGTGTGGGATTAAATGCTTCCGGAAAAGTAAGAATCTAAATATTCCATACGTGGACAATCGCCCATAGAGTATAAATTCGTTCCTGCAACCTTATCTTGGTACTGTCCAGCATATTGAACTGACGTATAAGAGGCTCTATTCCTATTTTATCTGTGGTGTACATAGATCTGATTTGTGTCATAGACAATTTGAGTTGTCGAGAGTCTCCAAAAAAGATCGGCCGGCGGATTGCCTGTAGAATTCGGTGTGGATTGAGATGTCGGATATCGGCAGCGGTGACGAGGGGCTTTCTAGTCAGAGTACGTATCTATTTACAGCAGCGAAGGGCCAGTTGCCCTCCACGGTTGGTGTTCGGGTTTCTATCGTCTCGAACCACGTCCTCGGCTGTTCTAACGTTCAAAAGTAAATATCTCATTGTTCCCGTTTCAAAATGGCGAAGCCTGTGCTATTTCTCGGGTTTCGGAGGTTGCTAAGGTTCCTCGTGCAGGAAGGTTCTTTGGAGAGCAGGCTACGGCGCGACGGCCCGCCCGGGACCGGCTCCGACCGACGGTCGGCAGAGGTTGACGACCTATCGATTTTTTTGTCTGTGACCTCTCTGAGTCGGGCGGGCCTGTCTGCGGCCGGGGCAGCCGGTGCGCTCGTAGGCTCTCACGGGCGCGGCGGCTCGGGCTGCGACGCGGGCTTAGGCCGGGCGGGCTTGCGGGCTCCCTTTGTTTGACGCGTCGGCGCGTCAGCTGAGCGGGCCCACCATGGCAGGTCAGTGCCCGCGGTCGCTACCTCTACTCTCTAACCCAGTAACCTCACGCGCGTCCAATCTCGACTCCTCATAACCTTCCAAATTAACATTTCCTTTGTTCCGAAAGTGTCAAGTGTCAATAAATTGTTCTTCAACTTTGTCAGTAAAGTGGGTTAATTTTGAGTGAAAGTGTTGCTATGCGGTGCAGTGATGTGATCAGGACAAAGGATTTGGTACTTATTTAAATACAAAGGAGCTGTCATTGTGAGTCCTCAGATCCAGCTGTAAACAGTGTATTGTTAGTGTGTGTGTTGTGACTTAGACCTGTGTTTGTAAGTATAGAGGAAGTGCGGTCTTTTTGATCTGATGAGGTAAGTCTTCTTTTGTAATATGAATAAAGACGATTCTGAACCTGATGGAATACTGAGTAATATCCTAAGTAGGTGGTCAGAAGAAGTCTCTACACGAAGACCCTGAAGTTGGCAGGCATCTGACAAAAAATCCTTTTCATATGGATGAAGAAACTAAAAAATGAAGGTTGTTCTTTGACTTGCCATCTTCATTTGTAGATATTTTTTTTAATAGCCTGATGTTGTGTCCCACTGCTGGGCAAAGGCCTCCCCATCTCTCCATCTATATTTATCCTGAGCAATTTGCTGCCATCTGCTCAAGAAGCTCTCGATGTCATCCGGCCATCTCTTCCTTGGATTACTCTCACGTCTTCTCTCATCTGGTACCCAATCATTCACAGTCTCATTTGCCCCCAGTGGTGGCGAATAGAACAAAATCTGGTTTCGATTCAGTGTAGTTACATACATATTATGTTTAAGTTTTATATAGGTATATTGAAACTGACAGTTCATTATTCATTTAAGTATTTTGTTTAAAATTTTAATGTCATGTTTAACTTGTTATTCTTCCTGAAATTTTATATTTACTAAGCGTGTTAAAAAAGTTTGAGGTGGTCCTAGAAAGAATAGTCCTAGAAATAGTCCTAGGTCACTTAAGAATTATAACAATACTAAACACCAATGAATAATCAAAATTAAGCTTTATTTCTACATCTAAAAGCCTTTTTTTTTATTTCTTACCATTTTTTAAAATCCATATTTTGCCGCCAGTGGCAACAAATGGAAATGTCATCATCATCATCAGCATTAATATCAAAACACGGGTACCCGTGTTTTGATATTAATAATGACTGCATCTCACGTTAGTTTTAACCAAAAAAAATCATCATCAGCATTTCAGCCGCATAACGTCCACTGCTGGACATAGGCCTCTCCCAAAGATTTAAACAATTTAATGGAAATGTGAACAAACAAATTCAAAAACAAGTCGCCAGTGGTGATGAATGGGAATCGAAACCAGAGTTTGTTCTATTTGCCACCACTGAGGGCAAATGAGACTGTGAATGATTGGCGGTTGCCGTTCGCCACCAGTGGGGCGTCACAAGTGGTGGCATCTGGCACACGTGTACATAAAAATTGTCCCGTCTGCCACTAGTGGTGGCCGCCCCTAGTGGTGGCAAATAGGATGTACCCCACATGTCCCGCCCAATACCATTTGAGTCTGGCAGTCTTGATGCCTACCTCTTTAACCTTAGTTTTTAATGCAGGTCTGTAATATAAACCCTGTCTATTCGGCTTACCACCAATATACTGTGTTTCATCACCTGCTGGTAGACCTTGAGTCTAGACTCCTATTTTTCACTCAGTGACCATGTTTGTGTGCCATAGGTATGGGCAGGATACATATGTCAAGTAGTTGCTTTAGACACAGAGGAAGGTTGCGCTTCATTAGCAGTTCCATGGACCGGAAGGTCTTCCAGGTGTTTTTGCTTCGACAATCAAACTCTTTATCCTGCAAACAGGCAGGGTAGTAATCTGACACAAGAAGATATAGTCCTGGACATATTGTGTCTCCTGCCCATCTAGCTCAATCTGTTTGTGGCTATTTGACATTACTATTGTCTTTGACTAATTCATTTTCAGCCACAAAGCTTGCCGAGCTCTGGTCTTGCAGCATAAAAAGAAAGATTATATGCCCAATATACAGACTTAAACAAAATATACTGAACCTATATTAAAGGTGAATTCAGTCCATAATACTGAACAGTTTTCCCCAAAGAACATTGAAATATGAAAAAAAGAAAATTAGCCTCCTAAACCAGCTGACAATAATATTTCCGATAATTTTGTTCAGAGGATGATATATAGTCATGTCATGATACCTAATATGCATTTTTTAATAAATGTTTTTTTCCAGATAGTAATTCTACTACATAACTGGAATTTCATAGAGGCGGAAAAAAAAGGTCAAAAGTGAAAAGAGATAAAAAACGTTGATTATTGAGATAGAAATAGCTTAAAGATAAGGGCCATTTTTGAAAATAAGTGTTTCACTAACCTAATGGTTTTTTCCAAAATGAGCTTGAAAAACAAAAATGAGCTTTGTTTATGACTGACGCGTTTTAAAAATGGCATGCATTAGCTCTTGTCTTAGATATTGGTTATATGTGCGGAAATTTCGCGTGTGTGTGCGTCGATGAAATACGTAGACGATCAGACTACAGACGCAAATTCCTATCAGTGCACTGTGAATGTGTGTAAATCGAGACACTATGGAGAATTGTCTTCTAGGTAGCTGCCTAGAGTACTGCGTATATATATACGTATACCTACCCTAAGTAAGCGAGTACGTAGCCAGCATATTGCGCGATGGACAGGAAAGCGCGCGTTTATTTGAAAATAGGGCCTATTATAATTTATTTTTAAATAAAAAAATGCGCATATATTAGGGAACCTCCGGGTAGACAATGTCTTTGTGTCTCTATGGAAAGCACATGCCTGGTGTATATACCTACTGGAAAACACTCAGATGCAAACGTGGAGGTCATGTATAAGGACGTTAGTAGGACCATACATGCCGTCAAAACCCAGTTTATAGGGTTATTATAAGGAGACTTCTATGCAAAACTGAGCAAGGGTCACAATGAAGGCAGGCTAATTTTCTGAAGGAATAGGGACTAATTGTGGTGAACTCTTTCTTTCAAGAAGCTGCCTCAGAAAAAGTGGTCTTGGATGGGTCCTAGTAAAAACGACCAGTCCTCAGTCAAAAACGAGTAGACTTCCTCCTGATGATAAAGAGGCAGATATACAATGATGTCTCCTTGATTAACAGGATGAAAACTGACAGCGATCACTGAATTTTAAGAGGCATTAAGAATATCAGTCTCCTACTCAAGAGGTCTAAATTAATGAAGTCTGCACACTGACAATCGCAGAGGCAGATCCAGAGCCTGGAGAGCTCCCATATTTCCATATTGACTAAAGTATTAGTCTTTTAAATTAATTAAGAGCTTTTTGTTTATACTTCTTGCAATAGTGACAATGGACCCTTGGGGCCCTGACGCTAAATTATTTTTATGGACATCCCAACGAGCCTCATTTAGGCCACTGGTGATCATAGATCTGCCAGCTATTATCAACTCTATAACCTATAGATAGCAATTAGTAATATTAGCTTAATAGCTTTTACTAATATAATCGCTATAGATTCAGGGTATTCGCGGTGTGCTTTCCTGTGCGCCGTATGATGCTGATGATGATGTCTTCCCGTGGATGTCGTAGAAGGCGACAGCTTAACAAAGCTTATAAACATCATGAGACCTTTCCAACCCGTCTGGCCAGCGTGGAGAATTTAGGCTAAATCCTCTGGCTGCTCTGACCAAATAGGGCTCTAGTAGAATAAAGAGAGTTGTGCACTAAAATGACATGATTATGATGATGATCGATTCAGGGAGAAAATGTTGCCAGTAAGTTGGGTACATTACCAACGACGCCGTGTCAATGTGGTGCATTGGAAGAAGTAATACATTTGTAATATTGTTTGTTAATGTAATAAAGAATTTTAATCTAAAATTTGCATTTGATTCAAATTCAAGTTTCCAGCAAATTTTAAACCAATTGGTACCATTAGAGATACATGGCAACACGAAGCAATTGCGATTTCCTGTTAACTGTGCGACATGCGTGCCAAAAAAACTGGGTCATGGCACTCATGGCTAGCCGTCCACACATCATACATAAGTACATACTCTGTGAATTAGGCAGATTGAGGCTATAAGGTATAGAAAATGTAACATTGAACTAGCGGACTAACCCTGATGTTTTCTACAAACGTTGATTTATTTACTAATTATGCCATATCCATGCTGGTCTAGTGAAAAAAATTGGAATTCTGTAGAATGTACGAGCTGCTTCTGCTCCCGCACGCACTGATCGTAAAATCGAAGGATTGGGTCTAAGAATCTGAATCATGATAATAGGTGATGCAGGTAGCGTAGCAACCCTATTAATTGCCTTTTCCCATCTTCACGACCAGCATCAACGCAGACCTAAAGGCCACAGTCTTGAGGCCTCACACCCTAGGCTCTGTCCACCCCTTAAGAGATGAAGATGTGCTAATGTAACTGTTAGTGTCATGCCTGCCCAACCCTTTGCATGAATCTTCTTGCGTTTTGAAAGATTTCAAACTGCGCTCGGAGGTGCTCAGTGGCCTAGTAGTAGTACGCATTGCTAGTGATTTCGCAAGTTTAGTGATCCGGGCGTGGCCCATTAGGGTAAAAAACTAAACTTTCTCGAGCTATCGCGTGCTTCGGAAGGCACGTTAATTTGTATGGCTGCCGTCAAACTATGTCAGATGCCTTTAGGCCGTTTGAAGATAATGACAATAGTGTTAGAAACTTCACATAAAATACGTGTATGAGTTTTCCAGAAAGTAAGTACCGGTAGCCTTACGTGGAAATAACGATATACTTAATTATTGTAATTAGATAATCATACGAATAGAGACGAGTGGAAGGAGGAAAGAGGTCTTTGCCCAGCAGTAGGCTACCATTACAGGCTAATGATAAAAAAATACCTACGATATAAACGTGGACGGGACATACCCAAACATCGAACCACGGGCTAAACTATACCACTATAGTATAATGATAACAAAGTAACAGACACAAAATCGACATTCCCATACGAATTGCCCGGGCGGCTGCAATTTTTCGTATGGAAATGCCAAAAAAATTTTTAGTTTTTGACTGTGATTTTATTATCATAACTTGGTATAATTTGGTATTGCGATGAATCATGGCGAGAGTATCAACCCGCAGTGGCATGCTGATGCAGAATGCAGCTGTAAAGGATTTGTATACTACATATGTACTCACTAGATAATTATCGTGTTTGAAGTGTTGGGCGCTGCGAGGGCTGCAAGCAGCCCGCGGTCTTTCGTGCGGCTGTTGAGGTAGGCTAAAATATGTTTCCAGTTCAGAAAATGGGTAATTTTGTATAGAGGAAAATTGTCCATGTATGGCGGCCATCTTGGATTTTGAAAAAAAATAATAAACAAGTGACGCTTGTCAAATTGCTCACAACGCCCTACATTTTGGAAAAAAATCACACCCCTAACCCCAACCGTTTTTGCAGGCCGTACCCCTTCCACATCAGGTTTCCGCAGATCTTCAAATGTCAGATTTTTCTGGTACTCACTGGAGCACCCTCTATACGACCACACATCAACCACAACCCCACCAACCCCGCAACAGGGCAAACAACTATGTCAATCAGTCAGTCAGTCAGTCAGTGGTAATGTAGGTTTATATATTAGTACCTGGGTGACCGAGCTTTGCTCGGTCGGTTACATCTCAAGCATTAAGTACATTTTTTAAACTTGTCTAAAAACAGAGTACAAAATAAAAAATTATATATAAACTTAAACATAAAAAAAAACAAAAGTAAGTCACCGAGTGGGATTCGAACCCGTAACACTCTTTCTTGCGGTCAGCATCCTTAACCGCTGAGCTATGCGGATGGCGGCCGGCGCGACGAAATTAACGACCATATTCCGCGTGGAAAGAAAAACGCATGAAAACTTGAAAACACGCGTTTTCCCATACATGAGACTAATCTAGATCGATTGTTTATCCCTGAAAACCCCCATATTCCAATTTTCAGCGAAATCGTTAGAGCCGTTTTCAAGATCACAGAAATTTATAAATATATAAATAAATATACAAGAATTGCTCGTTTAAAGGTATAAGAATAATATTATATTATCATAATTATCATAATATCATAATTATCATAATACTTAAGGCCATACCCAAATTTTCCGGAGTCCAGTGGCGCCGCCATTTGAAATAAATCATTTAAAAGGAAACGGAGATATCATTCAAAATTGTGTCTTGGTCAAGCCCTAGATTACCCTTAAAACTATTTTATGAACTACTGTTTATAATTTAAAGTGCGAACGTGAAGCTTTTCTACGCACATTAGCTAAAAGTGGCCGTTTTTCGCAAATGTGCGTAGAACAGCTTCACGTTCTCACTTTAAACTACAAAAAGTAGTTAAAAAAATACTTTGAATGGGTATCTAGAACTTGACCAAGACACAATTTTAAATGATATCTCCGTTTCCTTCTAAATGATTTATTTTAAATGGCGGCGCCACTGGACCCTGGAAAATTTGGGTATGGCCTTAAGTAGTCTAGCATAGCCCGTGGTTCGATTTATTTCGGGTATAATAATTTAAACTATACTCATTGACATGTAAAAGTGCCTTCAAAAACCCAATTACTAAATAAACATTTGATTCTTTAAGTGGCGGACACGTGCGTATGCGCGTAATCTAAATAAGTGGGTCATGGCTCTTCCCGTGTACCTACATAAGATAAGTAGGTACATTGTAAAATTTGGCAGATAATGGCAACAAGGCCTCATTCGTCGTTGACGACCTCCGTGGCGTAGTGGTCACCATGCTAATCCGCCATCCTGTGGTTTAGTGTTCGATTGCCGGTCAGGGGCAAATTGGAAAATGGCCTTTTTTAAATCGTCTTGGGTCTTGCGTGTTTATCTATACATGTATCGTTGAGTTAGTATCCCGTAACACAAGTCTCGAACTTACTTTTGGGTTAGCTATTCACATTGGAGCAAAGCTGTACGGCATGCCACAAGGCCGCATATTTTTGTTTACAAAAAACCGATGATCACCTGACATGTATGCCCTGTCAAACAATATTTGGTCAGAGCAGCCAGAGGATGTGGCCCACACTCCAGGTAGACCACTGTATTAATAAGTAGTAAATTAGATATACATTATATACAGCCCTACACATTTAACTTGGGATCGGATAGGATTCACTAAACACTTTTTATGCAGCAAATTAGTGACACAGCCCTACGCATTTATCTAGGATCCGATAGGATTCACTAGTCACTGTGTAAATAAGCAGCAAATTGGTTACACAGCCGATTAGGATTGAAAGGGGATTCATTAGATATAATGTAAATAAGTAATTAATTAGATATGTACTGCCCTACATATTTAGCTTGGGATCAAATAGGATTCACTAGACACTGTGTAAATAAGTAGTAAATCTATACATATCTATACATATAATAAAACAGTAAAAAAAGTGTGTCTGTACACTAAATATATTTCCAAGAATAAATATTGGTGGCGATGGAGACGTTGTAATAGAGTAAGAATTTTAAAAAAATGTCTGTCTGTTTGTCTGTTTGTACACGCTAATCTCCGGAAATACTGGACGGATTCGAACGAAACTTTTTTGTTATATAGCTATTAAGCCTAGGCAACATATAGGGTATAAATGATTTTGGGAAATGGAACGCCTGATGCAGAACCATAATGGTCCAGCTAAACTATAAGAGATATAAAAATGCCGCCTTAGTAAAAGTTGTTCAGCCTGATGAGCATTTTCCAGAGACATAAAGTCCACGCGAACGAAGTCGCGGACTTCGGCTAGTGATTATATACAGCCCCACGCATTTAACTTGGTTTTAGCCTTGTAATATGGTTATTCTGTGTTTTATAAGGTGGAATATATACTGATTAATTTATTTTATATTTAATTTGATTAATTTATTTTTTATTTTATTTGATTAATATATTTTTTATTTTTATATTATAAAAGTTTATTTGGCAGGTAAGTTAAGAAACCCCTAACTTTGAAGGGTTTACTCCCCCTAACTTTCAAACCGCTGAACCGATTTCCATAAAAAATAACTAATAAACATCATGATCAAGTCAGATTTCAAACAAAGACCGCATCAAAATCAACCCATTCATTAAGGTGATGCCACAGTCAAGCACACAGTTACACAAACTATTAGCACCCCCTCTTTTTCGTTAGGAGTCGTAACGAAAAAGATAAGTACGAGAAGTAATCTTATACCTTTAAACGAGCAATTCTTGTATGTATGTATATATATATATTTATTTAAAAATTTCTGTGATCTCGAAAACGGCTCTAACGATTTCGCTGAAAATTTGTATATGGGGGTTTTCGGGGGTAAACAATCGATCTAGATTAGTTCTATGTTTGGGAAAACGCGTGTTTTCGAGTTTTCATGCGTTTTTCTTTCCACGCAGAATATGGTCGCTAATTTCGTCGCGCCGCGACCGCCTTGATTTAGCTCAGTGGTAGAAAGAGTGTTACGGGTTCTAATCCCACTCAAGTTTATATATATATATTTTGTTATTTTGCATTGTTTTTAGACAAGTTTAAAAAAATTGTTAATGTTTGAGATGTAACCGAGCAAAGCTCGGTCGCCCAGGTACTAAGGATAAATTTAGCAAACGCTTAAATTTTTTATGAATAATGAAATAAATTCGGAATAAAGATAATTTGATTGCCTTCGCCCACACACTCGGATTGAAAATATAGAGCTATAGAGGCATAGAGGCGTCCACGGGGCGCTTGCCTCCATTGACTTGCCTCAGGTTGCGCAAAAAGCGAGTTTCACTTTTTTGCCCGTCTGGGCCGCGTCTGTGTGCTGCTGCCAATGACCCGCCTTGAACCACTTGCATAACCACGTCTCGCCGCGCCCCATCCAAATAACAGGCCTCTCTCGCTTTTTGCACCTTTGTCTACAATGTTTTTACACTGGTATTTGTTATTCATACTTACATTTTTCTGGCTGGGAGAAATTTGAATGGTACCAGATGCTTCTTGCCGCGCAGATCGTATAGGTACCTAAGCCGGATCGACATGGTCGAAAGTTAAGAGTCCAGTTAATTGGCGATACGGCTAGCAATCACTATTTTGATTCCTTCTTCCACCTTCTCGCTCACCGTCCCGGTAAAAGTGGCTTTTGGGGTACTTTGGCCCTCCCTGGATTCATCCGGACAGCTATGCTTTTTCGGAGACTGCCATTCGCAATGCTTTTTTATCGTTTTGTCGCTATTCACAGGTTTATCTGACATAACTACCTTGACAATTGTCATGACACACAAAATAAGACAGTCTGATAAATATGACAATCTACGCGCGGTACCCCACGTTTTATTCACAAAGAAACGCGTGTGTACGAACGTTGTATTTTATGGGTGTAAGACAATTTTACTCAAAATGTAAGAAGCCCAGGCACAGACATAGATATAGAGCCCAGGTAAGAAGCTTTGTAGAACTGTGACACGTCACCTCATAGAACCTTGATTATGAGACCAATTCGATTGCGTCATCCGTCAATCGGGCTTCTTACTTTTTAGCATCGTTCGTTTTACGCGAGAACGTGCGTCCGGTTTTATTTTAAATTTTATGATGAAGACCCATTTCTGAGTCTTCCAATTCTTTGGATGCCTTCCTAAATTTAGCCGGCTTATCGGGCGTTCGGTGGAAATTAATGGTTAGAGAATTAAAATAAACGTCAACGGGTATGTGCCGTCGACAGCTATTATACATTTAATCACTTAATCAGGTACAGATACACCACGTCCTCATCCCTAACGGGGTATACAGAGACTAAAGACCAGTAATAGCCTGATGGTGTGTGTATATGTAATGTAAGTACTCAGACGGAGGAAAAAGTAATCATGGCCTACGATAGACCCAAATACCACTCTGGTCTAGCTAATGACGTGATCAGTCATGGACACTAAAGGTGGTCTATGGAACTTAGTAATAAAAAGACGCAACTCCGTCGAGTTTGGGCTTAATTCTTACTAAGACAAATTAATGTTTTAGTAAGAACTTTGGAATAAAAGCTTGTACCAAAAATATATATTTTGAAAAATCTTATTTTTGATTAGTTATCCTTCTATCGGCCTCCGTATTGAGCGATGTCGCCGAGTGACTTACAGGCGATATAATATTATAATTCGTGACAATTGGGAGGGCGTTGGCATCGGCGGGACACGTGTGCGGCTCCCGTGGGCGTCTGCAGTGACGACACACAATATGTGTGCGGCTAGAATATAAGCATCTCCCATGCTGGTCTTGTACCAGCTGCTTAAGGGATACATGAATTTTCCGTTCTCCAGTGCTGCCTCCATTTAAAATAAATGATTTGAAAATAAAATTGAAAAAAATATATTTGAAAAACCGATTAAAATATTGTGTCTTGATCTATTGAATTGCAGACGCACAGCACCGTCTACTGCGGACCAGTGTTGTAGTGACCGCCAAATGATAAGGAAAGGATCTTCATCATAATTTAAATATTTCCTAATAAGTATCGTATCAGTTGGACTGCATTTGAACTTTGAAGAGATGACGAGAGGCTTGTCTCCTCTGTTTAAAGTGTAAAAACGTCTTTATCTTCCTCTTCTAATAACTGATATAACAGCAACTTCTCTTTAAAGATATTCCAAACGTCTGGCATCTTACAAAGTGCACCGCCTAGTAGTTTGGTTGTGCAGTGGCGGCTTGTGCCGCCGCTTTTGGAATCCGCTATTTGCCAACAACTCAGATCAGGCACTTTTTTGGATTACAAAACAAACATTTTCTATATGATTTGTAAGAAATACAGGTTGGTGACGTCATAGTTTCTTGAAGTCAATTAGCGCTCTTTATGTATATCAGTTTTTCTGCAACAAGAAATTTAAAATCATGAGGATATGTTCATATTCAGGTGAAATTAGTTTAAACAAAGTTAGGCCTTGTTTTATAATAAGAATGAAAAAGTGTATTACCGAAGTGAAATCGTTTTTTAAGTACCTACCTAATTGTTATCGTATCCTCGAGCATCAATGTTGCAACCGTCCATGCAACGTGCAATGCTGCAATTTTTTTGTATTTAATATTTTGCCGCGTTCGCGTTTTATTTATGGACAACGGATACCCACTGCTGGAAAGTTTTTTTTTTATAGAAACTCGAGGTTTTATGTGCCAGACTGCCAACGTCCGTGTCTCTCAAACCGTCTCGTGTCTCAAAACACAGTGACTTTTTGTAAATTTAGTTTTGTCTCGGGTCCCAAGACTTTGAAACTGTCGAGACTTCCCAAACCCTACTCGGATCGGCTAATCGGTCTATTTGTATAGGAGGCCAAAAATTACTTTTACCATAATTTTTTAGATATAAGTTCATTGCGGAAAGTTGATCAGTATCATAGACTTAATTCAGCAGTAAAATAGTGTTTCTTGTTAAAAGTTAATACAAATTCATATACATATATCGTGAGAAATCCTGCCCTGTTATATAGTAGGTAAGTACACGCTTGCTAATCAGTGCAGTCGGTGTCGCTTCAGTGCGGCTTGTGCAACTGCAACCCCCCTCCTCAGGTACACTCCCCCTTCCCCTCGCGCCCAGTCAGCCGCGACCTGAACCAGTCCTGTCTGTAGTAGTAAACTGGGAGTTTTATTAGTCGGCATGGATAGTACGACTGTCGAGTCGAGGCTATTGTATGTTAGGTCGATGAACCGATTCGTAACCTCAGTTAGGCCAGGAGTACAGATCTGAACCTCCGCACATTCTGTGTGTGAGTATAAAGTAGAGCTACAGTAGATCGTCATTTTTCAGTTGTTAGGAAAAGGTCTCTGTCTCCATCCAATTGAAATGCTTTAGAAAGAAGTAATTAAAACAAAACATAAATGGAAGCCAAGTTCAATTGTTAATTAAAAGTAACTTGAGACACTGGTTAGCAGAATTAATATTTGAATAAAACCGACCAAGTCCGTTTCGAGCCATGAGCAGTATAGAGTTCCGTAGTTGTGAATGCTGATTTTGAGTTTACATCACTAAAAACGTCTAAAACGAATTTTCTATTGACTTTGTATGAAATTTTTACATTTCATAGGTTGCCTATAACTTTTTAATTGGGTATTTTTCTAAGCCAAAATAAATTATTTTGTACTGATAACAAAATAAAACGTCGCAAAATAATGTCAGTCGTCTTTGAACACATCCACATGATTTTATATTTATTATTGCAGAAAAACTGATAATAAGAGCGCAATTTGACTCCAAAAACTATGACGTCATCTGCCTGTATTTAAAACTAAAACCATAGAAACTGTTTGTTTTGACGATTAGAAAAAAGTATCTGATTTGACTTTATAGAAATAGCGTATTTGTAAACCCTACTCTGCTCTGATAATTTTCTTTTAAACTTCTTAATACACAACGTGGAAGGGATATACATGTAATAAATCAAACCACGGGCTAATTTAGACCACTATAGTATAATGAAATTATAATAACAATCATAAACTAAAAAAAATCGGGCATTTCCATATAAACGTGTGCAGCCGCCCGGGCAATTTTTTTTTTCTTCGACTGTTATTTTATTAAACTTTCATATATAAAATCGGATCCCTAAATCAAAAGATTGTGTTTCCAAGCTTATAATATTTATAAAAGATCTATTTACCAATACCCCGCATAATGGATTAGTAGAGAATAACAAAATTTACTCCCACTTTACTTGTATAGGAACCACCGCAAAAAATGATTTTTTTCAAGATTTTATTTTACGACTCGGCATGATTAAACCATACCCGTGCAAAATTACAGCTTTCTGGTTTTTATAGTCTTAGTAAAAAGGCGGACACACAGACATGGCGAAACTATAAGGGTTCCTTGTTTCCTTCGGATCTTTAAAAACGGGTCAACTCACGCAAAGTCTTTACGAACGTGCCCGAAATGTTTGATATGTTGTGGTTGTTTGTGTTGAGACTTCACCAACAAATGAATTATTATTTAAATAGGTGCCAAGTTCTGTAGACATCCATAAAATTGTGTGTACCTCCACATTTGACCTGGCTAGTTTTTTACCAGCAAACCCAATATATTTAGAAGAACAAAACCTTACTATATAGTTGAAACCAATAACTTACGTATATCGGCCACGTACCGAGGACACCCTCCAACTAGGTGGTCGGACGACATTAGCAACCACGAAAACGCTGTACATGCTGGCCGCTTCTAATCGGTCGTTTTGTAAAACCTTGGGGAGTCCAGCAGTGAGCTTCATGTGGCTGATATTATGATAATCATCATATAAGTTTATGAGTTAACCAAGTATAAGACTGCTATTACGCGAAAATTTAAAAGCCATCAACTCTTATTGAATATTCATTGTAGTTTTTTTTATAGACGTGTAAATTACAAGGTATTTTTCAGGTGCCATTTCATGGTGAAGAAACTGGTCTAGATAGGACTTGACACCAAAATCCGATTGACTCTCACTGAATATGTTTTTGGAATGCATAGCCTATTTAAGAATTGAATTATAGACAGTGATTTTATTTGATTAATTATTTTATTATGTGATTTCATGTATTTAGTTTTATAAGAATTTCCATAAAGGAAAAAATACCTCTTTTATAAATAAAATTTATAGAAATACCTTTTTTTTTATTTATTATATCAGCCTATAACAGCCCATATCTGGACTGGAGGCCTCTGATCACCACGCTGGGCAGGCGGGTTGGTGATCACAGTAAATGGTGTAAGGTCTTTTCTCAGAGAACGCTGCTGCCCGTTCCCTGTTACCTAAATCTCTCTTAGTCGCCTCTTACTCTTACGACGCCCGTGGAGCGATGAAAGGGGGTGGTGATAAATTTGCCGTCACTACCCGGCTCCTCACCCCCACTTGTAACTATATAACTTCAGAAACTTTATGTATTGTTTATCACGCTAAATATATTTAACTAATCGCAGATTTGGTGATGTTTCAGAATATCATGGTCAAGTCATGGACGCGGGAGGCAACAATTTTGACTCCGGTAAGCACTGGTTTTATTTTATCTTAGTTTTTGGACGAGCGAGGGAAGTCTTGATTTTATGTTGAGCGCAGACCATAGTCAAGACACACTGTTTTGGGTCTTTGACTTCTTGAGACACACTCTGACGGATTTATTGTAGTTATTCTAAAGGCACGTTAACATGGTTTGGGCAGGGATGTTACGAATGTTAAATTTTCTACTTTTGCGAATAAGAATGCGAATACGAATGTTTAGGCTGCGAATGCGAATGTGCGGATGCAAATGCGAATGTGAACATTACATTATAAAAAAACATACATATGTTTTGATAATACACCATTTTATTAAAAAAATCGCCATATTACACTTCTCTTTCCCGGTGCCATAGTAAAAAACTAAAAAACTGTCTAAGTATGAAAACAAGAACATATAAATTTATTAAAGTCACATCAAGTCATGCAAGATTCCAAATGCATTCATCAACTTTTTGTGAGCCTGGGATATCCAGGATGTTATGGAAAAAAATAATTTTTGGCCAAAACAAATGGTACATAAACTGGCAACATTACACATAACATATTGGAGGCTACAAAGATACGTCAAATGTATAAAATGTTAAGACGTAGGAAACGTCGCAAAGCAGAACACACAGAAAAGACGCGCGCCCCGTCCGCGCCCCGTTCTTTCTGTGTGTTCTGCCCGCGACGTTTCTATATATTTTGTATGAAACTGTCGCTTGCCGTCGCGGAAAAGACAAATGTCTACGCTCCGTCCGCGACGCACGTCTTTTCTATGTGTCCTGCGCCTAAGCTAACGGCAACGCTGTAATTATCCCAAAATAGTTTAAAATACAATAAACCTAATTAATGAGCAACTACAGCAGACTGCAACTAATACAAAACACTGCAACTAATACAAAACTCTGCAACTAATACAAAACACTGCAACTAATACAAAACACTGCAACTAATACAAAACTCTGCAATTCACAATAAAACACAAAAAATAAACGCTTGCTATTGGTCGAAATAACCACGTCGTTATGCGCGAATCCCCGAAACGCAGAGTGATGCGGCGCGGTGACAGGCAAGTCAGTCATCATGACCTGCACACATTCGCATTCACAAAACATTCGCACTGATTGATGCGAATGTCGATGCGAATGTTTAAAACGATGCGAACGCGAATGCGAATATTCGTAACATCCCTAGTTTGGACATGTATAAAGGACAGATGAAAAGTGAACAAAAAATAGTTATTAGGCAAATTTAATTGATAGAGCTGGACAGGGTCAGGCTTCGACGAACGTAGAAGACTGCAGACATTCAAGAAAAAAGAGAGATTAGAAGTACGAGTTACTGGAGGGTTATGTAACGAAAGTGTATTAGTTGAGAGCCACAGTCTCTGCGTACCCCAGCGGGAAACAAGCTTGTTCATTTGCATGTTTGTTATTATAACTATACAGCTAAAACTAAATAACTAAATAAAACAGGAATTGGTAAACTAAAGTCAGAAATAGTTTACGAATATATTTAGTGTTTTCTTAGTAACATGAGGGCCGTTAAAGGTCGTGGCCCGGACAGCGACCTTAGGAAACCAGCAGCGATGGGCACTAGACTAATCGGCCATACCTTTCAAACGAGGCCGTGCACAGAGGCTACTACACTAACACGTCTTTATCGCTAACGGGGCAGATGTGTGTCTCTAATGTTCAGGTTTCCTCATGATGTTTTCCTTTCCAAGCAGGTAGTGCTTGGTAGTTAAAAATAGCCGTTCATGAGTACAAACTCAAAGGTACCAGTGGTGAGGATCAAACTCCAGTGATTTAACCGCTTGGCAACCAGCGCTTACTTTCTATCAACGTTGTATCTATAATTCTATACTACAGATCAATATATTATATGGTCATCTGACAATTTTGTACCGAATGTATGGTAGATTCAGGGCTGTGACCTCATTTCATTAAAAACGCCTAACGCGGAACCCTAAAAAGAAAAGTTGCTTCCTGCGTAACGTACAACGGTAATCGATTCCGATTCGATTTCTAATTACGTAGGTATTCATATTACAACAGATTACTTTGTATTCGTAACAGCCGGGAAAACCGATATTTCATTTGTTTCAACAGGTTGTTTACTTACTGTGAAATTATATCACGCCCGTAGGCAGAGACTTGGACCCCACTTGCTATGATCCTGACGAATCTCTCGCTTTATCTACACTTCAATCAATCTCTTCATGTATGCTTACTGTTTACGGGGTCATCTATTTCCATTTTTCCACGCTCTCGCCCACCGACACGCAAAAAAACGTGGCCTTCAGGTCTTACGGCCCTAGCCTATGTCTAGCCCATTAAGGATGAAGCAGTGATAACGTATCTGTAGTGTATAATATAGGAAGTATTGAATAAGCAGCTAATTAGTTATTATGCTAAGTCTGTCTAGCGCGCCATAACTCTATTAGTTTGTCGTGGGCGGCCAGAGACGATGCATCGCCAATTACGGGGTTTATCGCAATACGATATCGATGTTATAACTGGTCTAGAGGACGTCATGTATCCATTTATGCTGATACATATATGCCATCTCGCCCCAATGACAGCAGACAGCCTCGCAAGACCCAAAGGCCTTCTTGCGTAAACATGGAAGGGAAGCCGCATAGCTATTGCAATGATTTAGCCAATTCCCTTGACATCTGATCTGATCTGTGCGGGAAGAAAAGCAACTCCTGCTGCTTCTCCTTTTCACATTGTACGTCTTTTCTTTTCTCCTAGATTACGAGGGTTTTTAGTATTTTAAAGGTGTCCGTTATTTTAAAAATAAAAAGATTTTTAAAGTTAGATCCTGTGTACAGAAGAATGTTTGCGGCTATAAAGATGATGATGATGACAAAGGTGATGATCAAGATAATGATGATGTTGTTTGGTTACAGGTCAGCAACAGCAAGAGCAGGAGCTGGCCACGAAGATGCTTCAGATACAGTCAAAGAGGTTCTACCTAGACGTTAAGCAGAACCGACGGGGGCGATTTATCAAGGTCGCAGAGGTGAGTTTGTTTTTTGTGTAAGTGGCCAACTCTGGTGTCAGATCTTTCGTGCTGCCAGAGGACAGAGATTCGCGGTCACAAGTAAAGTATTACGGTACTTACCGCAATTAATATCATTTTAGCATATATTTCGACCTTTCTGCCGTTATGGTCGCTGGCGGACTGAGGAACTGCGATAGATGTTCGACTGTCAAGGGTAACCAACCATATCGGTCTACCCACATCCTTCGTCGTTTGTTGTTTAAGTCCTTACACACAACACTGGCGGTCCACTAAAGAATAAGAGTTGTAGGTGCTTTTAATCAAATTAAAATATTGGAAATTTTAAGAAAGTAACTTGAATAAAAAAAATCTACGACTTGTAATTTTTTTTTAATGCAATTTTAAACATTACACCGGGTGTTAAACACGACACACAGCAATCGAAGTTTACATTTTTCCTGCACTAAAAAACAATCTGTCAACTGTCAATGTCTCCTGTTTAAATTACCGACGCGTCGTTATGCCATTATGTTGGTTGTTGTGTTGGTAGATGACAGTCTTAATACAGTACAGAACTGAAAGTGGAAATTGCCAACTTTACTCAAAGATTCTTTATCGTGACGTCACTTTCTCAATTAAGCTTGACCTTGCATGAAAATGAAGGTTATTGGGATATTTGCAAATATCTAAATAAGTAAGACCTTATTTTAAAATCTGATTAGAGAAATTTTCTCTAAAAAATTATTTGCGAATTGGATTTTTTTATTATTTAAAAAGCGAATTGTTTTTTGTTCTTCTCACACTTTACAAAGCTCAATCACTGGATTCCACGTCCGAGATAACCTGAAGCCATCTTTTCGATTGAATTTGGGATGCCTCTTAGTTGCAATCGCCTCTCTAACTGAACGGGATTTAATTGAATTGAATTGTAATGGCATTCAATCGCAAGTATTTTGGATTAGTGTAGCTTGATCCAGTGATTGACTCCAGCTTCTGAAACATGCTCCGCGATGGCTGACTTATCAATATCCCTGTTTTTGACTGCAGTTATGTGCTCCTTGACCCGTGTAGATATTAAGTATATTATAAATACGAGTCATGTATGTATGTTTGTTCCACGATACCTCGAGCTTTTTTAATTGGAGCTAAAATAGAGCGAGAGAAATTTGGTATGTTAAAGTAGGTAGTCATTTTTGATAGTTACATCTGTAATAATTACTAATGGAACCGATTGTGCTTATGTAAAGCTGATAAGCGGGTATCGGCCGTCGACTCGCGCGATTTGATAAAAAACATCGCTTGCATGGAGGCGGCAACTCGGTTTGTTTGTATTTCGTGTGTGTAAGTGGCCATGCCATAAGTGGCAGTACGTGTTGAAGGCATTGGAAATAATTGGCCAAGAGCGTGTCGGGCCACGCGCAGAGTGCGCAGTGTAGGCTTCCGTAGTTGCGAATGCCGATTTTGAGTTTATGCTACTAAAAACGTCCAAAAACTGATTTTCTAAGGAATTTGTATGAAATTTTTCTTTTCCGAGTACAGTTAGTAGCCTATAACTACTACTACAGCTGTGAATTTTTCACGAGTCCATATATAACCGTTAGCAGATACAGGGCACTTGACTTTAACAAAAATTTGCAGAAAGGGATCCCTAAAGTTTCCAAGTTTACAATATTATTAAGAGATCGTCGAGTAGGTTTTTCGAAAATATTATGAGCTTCTGAAACATTTTTTTTTTTTAATTTTTATGGAAGATTTATGACATGTGTGTAGCTGGAGATAAAATAATTAAATGGTATATCTAGTGCCTAATACTGTGCAACATGTAATTTATGATTAAAAATATATTTCAAATGAGGGCGCCACTTACGCACTCACTTTTGCTGCAGTAAGTGATTATGAATTCCATAAACAATCATAGCAACGTTGCAGAAATTGTTCCGTGCCACGAAAGCATTGCGTTATGTAAATAGACTGGTATCCTATGCAGTTGCAATATTGCATAAACGCCAACGTTTCTAGCGAGGCTTTATTTAATTTTATTACAAGCTTTTATTTATTTTAAACTGTCCCGTTGTCTGCCTGTCTGTAATCAAGTCTTGCAAGATAAATTTGACCCACCCCGTCTTTTGATTGAGCTGAAAATTTTTTCGCATACGTCTATCGCGTGGCAATATTATGATGACATGGGGCTGATCTGATGATGGAGCTGCAAGGTGGTCGATAAGTACGTCGAAAGAAGTTAAGTTGTTTTATCACATTGATACCAATCTATGTGATAAAACAACTTAACTCCACCGTCTTGAAGAGTACATAAACATTTTCAGGTCATTGTTATAGATAAAAGCTTGTTTTTTAAAATATTTTTCCAATAATTACTTGTCACATTTTTGCATTTATTTAACATGATCCACTGCTGAGCAAAGGCCTCCCTTCTTTTTTTCCATTCCGTCGAGACCTGTGTTAAATTTTTCTATTTTTTAAATTTATCGAGCTCATTTCGTCATGGCTGCTGCTTCCATGCTGGTCTGGGAGAAAGCAAAAAATGTAGAATGTAGCAGCTGCTTCTGGACAAGAATCTGAATCATGTTAGTTGGCGATGCGACAAGCAACCCATCACTTTCTCCCAGATGAGCATGGAAGAAACAAACATACGTCAATCAATCGCAGGTTGACTGGAAGATACGAGTATCTACGTCGCATAAGTCCGCTTTTGTATGTTTGCTTTTATAAAAACCATTGATCAACAATTGGTTTATTGAATCATATTTTTTTGCTATAATTAGAAACATCATATATAACTTTTATAAGAAAACTGTTTTTTTCTCGCTATAATTAAAAAGTTACATCGAGTTAAAAATAAATATCTGAATTGTGTACCGAAAACACGCCTATATATACGAGCGGGCGTGTGACGTCATGATGCTAATTAATTTACTTATTTTGTAAAGAGATGTTGAACCCTAGAAGTTATCGTGCTTGTTTTGTACCATTATGTACAAATTATTTACCATTATGACCATTATATAAAAATGATTTTAAACGTTCCACATAATGGAAAATGACGTCCCCAACGTCAAATCCAACGTCAAAATCCCCAATCCCAAAAGAGATCATTTCGGAGGAGCTCGAGAGCCCAGTGAAACAATGCATTTCTAGCGATTTATCAAGTTAACTGACCCCAGGCGAGGTTCGCACTTGAATGGGTGACCACAAGTAGCATAGTAATTTCTCGAACCCCTCCGTTATTTGGAAGGCACGTTGCCTCTAGTTCGGGCTGTCATTGTATGACAGTCGCCAAGTTATGTCCGATGCCCTTAGGGGTTGGGCTTTATCTGGCACACTAGAGAGAGAGTGACAAAACGCCGCCAAATAGCCTCTCCTTCCTCCTCGTTCTAACGAATGACTGTTCTGAGTGACGGAAAAGATTAGCAGCATACAAAAGTGCTGTTCCGCGCTGTCAAATGTAGCCCAACGCTTAGGCAGCTTGAAAAATCTGACACCAAGTTTGGCCACTTTCGTAAACGATAATAATTCAAAACTAAACACAGACTTCATCATCTGACAAGTATGTCCTTTTAAACAAAAAAAGGATTTTCCAAATCGTTCCAGGCAGGCATCCACGAGTGCTAAGGAAACATACATAAAAAAACATATACATTCGAATTGATAACCTGCTTCTTTTTTTAAGTCGGTTAATAAATAAACAATTTTTTTAATCACTATCTATTGACGAATACAGAATACCGCATTCAATTCATAATTTAGTATTTACCTGTTAATTTACCATTTTCATGCTGGTCTAGAAGAAAAGGAAAAACCTAGGGTGTAATACTAGCTGCTTCTCTTTCCGCGTAGATCGTTAAATTCGATCGAGGGAATGAGCGAAAATGCTAATCATGTAATGACAGCGAAGCGTCTAGCAACCCATCACTATTTATAGTCCTTTTCCAGCGACTCCTCTTCCGCACAGATCGTAAAAAAAAACTAGCAACCCATCACTATTTCGTATTTCTTCCAGCGGCTTCTCTTCCCGCACATATCGTAAAAGCCGATCGAGTCAATGAGCTAAAATGCAAATCATGTACTGACAAGCGATGCGCCTAGCAACCCGTCACTATTTTGTATTCCTTTTCTAGATGCTTCTTATCCCGCGCAGATCGTAAAAACGAATCGAAGGAAAATTCAAAAAAAAGTTTTTTGAATTCAAATCAATATAATTAAGATATATAAGTGTTTAACATACATTTAAAAATTCGATGAATTATGATGATTACAAGTCAAATCGATACTTTTTAGGGTTCCTTACCCAAAGGGTAAAACGGGACCCTATTACTAAGACTTCGCTGTCTGTCCGACTGTCCGGCTGTCTATCACTAGGCTGTATCTTAAGAACCGCGATAGCTAGACAGTTGAAATTTTCATAATTTATTTATTTCTGTTGCCGCTATAACAACAAATACTCAAAGCAAAATAATTAAGGGAAGCTCCCATACAACAAACGCGATTTTTTATAGATAATGGTACGTAACCCTTAGTGCGCGAATCCGATTCGCACTGTGCCGGTAATTCTAAAAATCAAAACAAACATTTTCTATGGGAATTGTATCAAATAACCAACCGTGAGGTCATACCTGTTTGGAGTCAAATAACGCTGTTAAAATCATTCTGCATTAATAAATCGTTGAAAATAGAGACGATCAATGTAAAGTGACACTATTGTGTGACGTTTTATTTACTTTACATAATAAATAATTTATTTTGACCCAATTCTCTTCGAGTCAAAAGCGTTATCTCGCGATAAATGAAAGGGGATACATTATTTTAGAAGATAAGAGTGTACTTTTAGTACTCAATTATAATAAAATTAGTTTTTTTGTATCATTGCTTTATGTACTACAAATAAATAAATAATTATAACAAATATGACAATGCTCAGGACAATGCTCAGCAGTGGGCTTGGATGATGACGATGATGATGATGATGATGAAATAAATAATTGAACAAATAAGCAGAAAGCTTCTACCATACACACACGGCCTACTTTCCGATGTAGCAACATGTTAACACGTCGCCGCGAGTTGCAAATTGCAACATCGCAGCTTTGTTCATTTTGCTGTTGCTAAGGACAAAAATAATATTTCCAGTTACGTAAATACATTAGCACGTATTTATCACGGGTAGACAGAGCCTAGGGACGAAGACCCAAAGTCCAATTTTAGCGTAATGTTGGGCAAGTAAGCGGAAAAGAAAAATTATCAATAAAAATATTTTTTTAATCAGATCGGCGCAGACGGGCGCCGCAGCCAGATCTTCTTAGCCATGTCCACAGCGGCGGAGTTCCGGGACCACCTCTCCAGCTTTAGTGACTACTACTCTTCGCTGGGCCCGCCCAACCCTGACAACGTGCCGGATGACGGGAAACTCAAGTCAGAAATGATGCTCAAGGTAACACACGGCAGGCATTATTTTCTCCCTGTCAAAAAACAAAAAATACACATGTTCAAAGAGGGTTTTCAAAAATATGGTACACCAGGTGGCATAACACAGTGATGTCAGGTCTAATGGACTGTTGTCATTAGACTGTTAGTTATATGAGGTTGGAGGGAACTTCATGGTCCGTTGACAGGTTATTTTGCACCGTCAAATGTGCCCAAAAATAGCATTGGACCTGACTTCACTTTGCTATTATCTGGAGTCCCATATTTTTAAAAACCGTTATTTTATATTGCTGCCTGGTTTCCGGCAGAGTAGAATAGGGCCACTCTAAGTCCTCCCGTGAATGTCATCGAAGGCGACTTAGGAAATATAAGCTAACCGAAGTTTATAAACATCAATTAGACCTCTCCAACCCATCATGCCAACGTGGAGTGTGTAGGCCATATCCTCTGGCTGCTTTGGCCAAGTATGGCCCTGGTAGTACAGAGAGGGTGGTACTCCTGCAGTGAAGAAAGAAAGTCCTGATGATGATGATGATGATTTTTTATTCAGTTCGTCTGATTATTTTACTTTTTTTTTGTAGCGGCCAATACTTTAGCCACCAATAGTTTACAAACTCCTTACTGTCATAATTTAATACATGTGTATTCCAGGACAATCGACGGTACTACTTAGACTTGAAGGAAAACTCGCGCGGGCGGTTCCTGCGCGTGTCGCAGACCATCACCCGCGGCGGGCCGCGCAGCCAGGTGGCGCTGCCCGCGCAGGGCATGATCGAGTTTCGGGACGCGCTCACCGACCTGCTGGACGACTTCGGCACCGACGACGGCGGGTGAGCACCTACAGCATTGTGCACTCTTGTGTATATTTTATTTTTATTTTATTTTAATAGGAAGACCAACAACTATTCTAATTTACATAGATACCTATATAGACACAGAGAGTCCATTACATTTCCTCACTGATATAAAACATTGTATTTTGTAAAAGATTACGATTGTGATACAGTAAAGTAAATGGATAGATAGATAGATAGATAATACGTTTATTCACGAAAACTTCATCACACACACACACACACACACACTTGAAGTAGGTACAAGAACAGAACAATACATAAAAAAAAGTTCTTAACGATAAACATGCAACAATTACAACAATGATGCTGTACAATACATGTATGTGCTGCAGTAGCGCAAAGTAGGCCAAAACTCAGCGTGGTTGGCCTAAAAGGCAGCACACTGGTTTTCAGTTTCAGCCTGTAGGTGAGCAGTCGGGTGCAGTATTGGTGTATTATGATGAGTGAAAGATAAATTTACTACGTAATGAATGATTGATGTGGGAATATTATAATATTTGTTGGGTAGGTAAGTGAGTTGATTAAATTTATTAATATTGATAAAAAAATGAGCTCAAAAATTGAAAACAAGGGCATTATCGATCCATCCATTCGAGAGCTACGATGCCACACAGAGATCAGCGTCCAACTATCATCATTTCAGCCGCATAACGTCCACTGCTGGACATACGCCTCTCCCAAAGATTTCCAAAATGACCGATCTAGAGCGGCTTGCATCCAGCGCCTTCCAGCGATCTTGGTCAGGTAATCAGACCACCTAGTGGGTGGGTGTCCTACGCTTCGCTTGCCTGTACGTGGTCGCCATTCAAGAACCTTTTTGCCTCATCGGCAAACGGTTCGTTGCGCGTGTCAAACTTATAACACCCCTCTATTTTATCGGGGGTTGAAAAAGTGAAGCCGAGTCCCCCCGGCACTCGTTCACGAGATGACGCTAGGATCAACGATCGTCGAAATACGGCAGGCGAACTTAAAAGATGAAGATAAATCCTGAATGGTGAATATTCCCTATAGCCAGAATTTTCTTAACATTAAGGATTATTAGGATTACAGCGTGTCGATATGCTCGAACAGAAAGCTAGTTATTGTATATATGTCTCGTGCTGGTGTTGCAGCTTCAAGGGCGAGCTGCCGGAGGGCCGGCACCTGCGCGTCGACAACAAGAACTTCTACTTCGACATCGGACAGAACAACCGGGGCATCTACATGAAAGTCAGCGAGGTGAGTGTTTCTTTACACGGATTTAAAAAAGGAGGTTCTATGTTCACACTGTATATTTTTTTAATGCATGTTCGTTGATTTTTCCGTCAATTGTAGACCGATTTTCAAAATTTTTACATCTTTTAAAATCGAAAGAGTGCACTTTCGAGCTGGTCCCATAGATTTTTTTTTAAATTAGTTGTGTAGTTTGGAGGTGAAGTCGGTGTTAAGTTTTGAAAAAATATTGTATACTTTTTCATGTCCCACTGCTGGGCAAAGGCCTCCCTTTACATAACAAATTCGCTGCCGTATTTCTATAACAATGCATATTTCATTGATTTACTTGGAGTATATTCGTGGTTGGCAGCGAACGTGTCAACTCTATCCCTGTCCCCGTAGCATGGCACCGTTAATAAATCCCGATAAAATTTATATTGCGAAACCAAGTAATACCATCCCGCTCATTATTATTAATTAGAGCGGAATAGTGATAGATGATCACCATCGTCATAATTTAAGAGCGCCGACCTCTTGACAATCTGGATGCGACACTGCCATCACCTTTTTCTTGGCTTGCTTCATAGCTGTGCCTGGGCTTTCCTCTTCCATTTCTTCGTTCTATTTAGCCTTTTATTGTAATTTACACAAAATTGACATGCCATGTATTAAGTGTGTCAAAATACTGCCTCGCCTATTTCCGATGACCTCTAGTATGTGTCTTCTTTCACCTACTCTATTTAGGACCTCCATGTTTGTTACTTTGTCTTTTCAATTAATTTTCTCGAGTCTTGTCCAGCACACTTCACATTTGTTATGCTCGATAAACGCTGTCGCCGGTGCCATGCTATCGGAGCAGGTCTTTATATTCCAATCCAGTTTGAATGCTTTCAACTCATCTGTCCTTGGTCTGGGTCTTCCTTCGTCCATCCGTTGGAATCCAATTTCTGCCTATGTACGCCCATCTTTCTGTGTGCATACGGCCGACTTCAAGCTCAATCCCATTCATCGACTTCAAACTCAATCCCATTCATCGACGAAAGGAGGAGGGTTATCTATATGTCGGAATCTTTTTTCATGTATGTTCACCGATTATTCGAAGTCACCTGGACCTATTTGAAAAATTCTTTTTATTTGTAAGGGTATACCACAGAGTAAATTATATATACTGACATAGAGTCAACACTGAAAATTTCGACGCCAGCGCCATCTAACGCAATATGGCGTAGTTTGCAATAAAGCAACTTTTGGTTACATTACAATGATGCATTTTATTTATTTTTCTTTAATTAATATGAACAGACATGTCAATGTATACGTATGATAAAAAATTCATTCAATTACATACAACCACATCCAAAGATAAAAATCTTTATTTTCTGACAAATTTAAAGCCTTTTTTAGTCTTTTTTGATAGCTGTCTTTTTTTATTTCTAATTTCTTCACAGCTGCTAGTAGTGATTTCTCTTGAGAGGCCGGCTGTTTCATATGTCTTTTTGTCTTGAGTTGTGGTCTTCTGCCAATAAATTGAGATGGTGTACCTGTAATAAACAACGCACACATGAAATGACACTGTATTTTTCTTGATTTATTTTAATAACCGAAGTTATTAAAACATTCAATGACTTCTGTGGCCTATATAAAAGTCTTTAAATGTGGTAGCAACTAAAAAACCAGCCAAGTGTGAGTTGAACCCGCATAGAGTTGGTTCCCTACAATACTTATGTCTATAAATTAATAAAAAATATAACTGAAATCCCCACAGTAAGACGCGTGTTAACAACTACTTTATTTTCAATTGCTATAATTCTTATAGGTTTTCATGTAATCTACAAGCAATAAACTATATTATGTATTTTTATTTTAGGTTAACAAATAAAAAATTTAACAAAACCCAGATCAATCTAAAAAAGATAATTTTCCATCTTGACCTGACCGGGGATAGAATCCGGGATCTCGGTTGTGACAGACTGGCATGATGACCACTAGGCCACAGAGGTCATCAAAATAGTAAAGTATAGTAAATCTAATGATTACCTTGGGAAGTAGATGGTATAGCAGTATCTAGTAAGTTATTCTCCGACATGTATTTCACAGACTCTCCAGGCAGTAGTTTTACAGTCATCTCAGGAAAATATGATAATTAATGACATGACATATGTATTTCATTGACAATGCATTCATTTCATTGAATACAAGAGGAACCATTTTATACACATATTTCTGTCTTGTTAAATGTGACATGTGCTCTTGAAGGTCTCTGGGGAACAAACAATGATAATACATCCAAATTTGCCCACCCTTTAGCAACAGCTACTGACTTGACACAACTGATTGACACACAGAATAAGTGGTGAAACATGTTACATACTTATTTTGTGGTTAGGAGTAGGAAAATAATAAATGTTTACATGTTAATTACCTGTAGATGTGGATGACAGGAGATCTTCCTGAACAACAATATTATCAATCCAGTATGTAACATTTGTCAGTGAAAGACTGGCTGTTTCTGAACCTGTAATAAATTATATTTATGTTACTCTCACACTCAAATACATTTAACATTATATTTTTAATGTGGGAGTGGCTATGAGCCACTACTCTTATTTGTTTACAAAATGTTATAGAGTTAACAATATGAATAGAATAAAACCAACATGCTATCAATATAGCACTCCGGACCCTGAAGTACCAGAGCTGAGGATGCCAATAGTAACATGCTCAAATTTTAATGAGAAAGGAAAAATGTCTTAAAGAAATTCTCATTGCGCTACTGGAACATAAAATGCTTTGTTGACATGTATGGTTAGTTTAAAAAAACATACAATGCGTAAAAGATATGTGCGTAGTAGATATGAGCGCCGATGGCCAACACCACGGCGGCGGCGTGGTCTCAAAATTTACGAGGCGGCGGCGGCGCGCCGGCGCGTATAAAATTTTTATAAAGGGGGGACTATTTTTTAATAATTAAGAAAGAAAACCATACTGTTTTATAAAGAAAACCATATTGTTTATGCTAAAGAAAACGACCTATTTTAATAAAGGAGCAGAAGGTATATTCGTGAAAATAGCTTATTCATATCACATAAATCACATTTTTTAATGATAAAACTAATTAGCATCAGTCACTTTAATGAGATCGACCGATATTAACTCCTCGAAATTGCTTGCTTTTAATTTTTAGAAATGTAAACAAAGGACAAAAACTAGCATGCATAGGTCATTTTTAGGCGACTTCTAAAAACGAGGCTGTTATCACTATCAATTTCTTGCAATCTTTTTTTTTATGTATGTTCTCCGACAATTATAAGACGCCTGGGCCGATTTGAAAAATATTTTTTTGTTTGAAGCCCTTTACTTGTCAGGTGGCCCCATATAAATTATATCAACATCGATCGTGTAGTTTAGGGGTAAAGTCGGTTTTCGGTTAAAAAAAGTTATAACATAATAAGATCGACCGATATTAACTCCTCCACAATACCACATTCCTTGTTTTAAAATTTTGTTTATCTTAAATAGGAATAAAAAAAAAACATTTCTAAAGACATAAATTAGCATCAGTCAACTCGACTAAGCTTGCGCAGCGCAGTCGAGTAGCGATACATTGCAATGGGGGGTTACTCCATAAAATAATACGTCAGTCGTACGATAGTGCAGTTCTATTTCTATGTCAAACCAAATTAGACTTTATGACGTATGATGGTCAGTGCTCAATGTTGCTTGACACAGAAACGCGGATACGTCACTTTTCCGCTGGGGACATACACACCGCCGCGACGGCGCGCCGCTTGTTTCGCTCGGCGGCGGCGCGCTGACGCTAATTCACGGCGACGACGGCGCGCCGGCGCGGCGCTCATATCTAGTGCGTAGTAAATATCACGATAGTATAATGAAGTTAAAATAGTCAAAAATAACAAAAAATCATTAATCTTATGTCTTTTAAACATTGTATAAAATAGAATGTCCCTTACCTGGTACAAGGAAAGTTGGAATAGAATCAGGGCTTAGTCTTCTAGACCAAGTTAAAATTTTGTTTCAAAATGAAGGTGACATACTCTTCGATTCTGGTACACATTCTGAGGCTCTAATGTTGTATCAACTCCAATAGCCTGAGCCCATGCGTGATAGTGAGCCATATCTTTGTCAGGATTCGGAAATAAATAAATGCAGGACTATATCATCTTTGCCTGAAAATATATACATATTAAGTTAACAAGTGAGCTAAAAGTTGATAAGTGAAGTGGATATGCTAACAAAGAGTAATTTAAGTACCTAATTATTGTAGGGTTTATTTTTGTTTATTTTTTCTTGGTTCATAGGTACCATCAATTCACTTCTGCCCCAAATGCATATTAAGTAAACATTACTGGCCGGTTGTCTGGAAGAGATACTTACACGGGATAATTGGGCGGGGCGATCGGGCGTGTTTGCTATTTTCTATGATAAATTATGATCAAATTTTACAGTAGAAGCTGTACGAAAATAAGGCATTAATTATTGCAAAATTAGTACAAAAGTACATAAGTACAACCTCTTTCAGAAGCAGCCATTATCGAAGTCAACAGATTCCAAATCAGGGTCCAGAATTTAGAGCTTAAGTTAAACAAATTAGGCGAGGTCTTCGGAGTCCGGGGATACAGCAAATTCGTCGTAAAAATAACAATAAGAAACTAGTAGGTAGCATCTTCGCAAATCACAAACGGAAACAGAATGAAAAAGTTTTTAAAAAGTTTTTGACGTTAATATCTGTTTGACATTGACACTTGGCTGGGCAGCCGTTTTTTTTTATGACATTGTTGATGAGATCGTAAAGCCAAATTAAATTACTTAATTTACGTTTCTATTTTATATTGTATATTTAACTCCGTTACTGAATGAGTATTCTATGGATTATAGGTATTATTTTTGTTACTTGATACATAAAAATTTCTTTAAGATATCCACAGCGTCTTAATTTTGTCGAAAAGGGCACAAAATTAAATAATACGCCATCTACTGGTATACTGCACAACTATTTAGTATACACACTTCTCTAAGAAAAAAAAATATGTATGGAGTGTTAAGACACTGGGGTATACTTTTCAGGTTGTCTGGTTTGATCCTAAAATTTATCAATGAAATAAATGCTAATTTAATGTGTTTATACAAAAGCAAATACAAATATATTTTCGTCATTAGTAATTCAGTTTTATCAAAATCCGGAATGGCCCGATCTATTGCACACAAAAGAAACACATATTAAAGTAACATTATTGAGTACATACTCAGCCCGTTTAGGACGTTTTGCAGGTAAAGAGCAACTTCCGCACAGCTATAACGGTTCCCGAGAAATGTTGGACGCGGTTCCGGGACATCCTAGCCGACTACTGCGACAAGATGTGTCGCGCTCAGCACCAGGAACAGCATCAGGTGAGCGACACGTCAAATTGTCGTGTGATTGTAAAACACATAAAAGTATAATATACTTTTATGTAAATACTCTCATTATGCCACAGTTTCGTAAATTTCATAATTCCAGTTCACGGAACTGCCATTTCATTTACATTTTTAAAGTCAAGGTCATCTTAAATATTGCGTATAACTCGAGTTTTTTGAGTAAATAACTTCTTTTGTGAAAAAACAGAGGTGCAGCCGAGATTTTAAATAATATGACATGAGTATGTTAAAACTTCATATACTACTTTTCTAATCGAAAAATGGTGTCGACTAACTCACAATATTTTATAAATATTCAACGATACCACACAAGATGTTAAATTGTTTGGTCTGTGATAAAAAAAAAACGTGTACCCAAAAAAAAATTATGATTTTCATTTATTTTACTACTTTGTCGGCATGATTTATGTTCAATTACAGCCTTCTAGTACTTATAATCTTTGTGAAGAACCGCGGACTGACTACTTCGAAACTATAAGGGTTAATTGTTCTTGTGTATTAAAATCATCGACACGAAAGAAAAAAGAACATCCACACCATCAACGATGAACATGACTCGTGTTGCAGGAGGCTATGGGCGGCGCGGCGTGCGCGGCGAGTTCGGGCGCGCGGATTTGATGCGCCGGCCCACAGTCTCGGGCGCCGGGGGACTCCACCACCGCGACGATAAACCAGACGTAACTGGCAGTTTTCGTATTGCAACTGAATCTGGAACCAATGCTACCTTTTTTTGCACGCGATTCGATTCGAATTTGAAAATATTTGTGATTAATTTGAAAGATAGATGTCTGTTTTGTGCTGTATTTTTACCAGCAAATTTTAATACTACAGAAGCAAGAACAAACGCAAACGTTGACCCCATCAAAAGTACATTAACGTGACGGTACTTAAAAAATAGGTACATCGCTTTTTCCGATAAAACTGTTATTGACGTTGCGAGCGGCTGCTGTATGACCCTGCGTCATACCGGACATTGACCGACAGTTGACGCTGTGTCTTGCGACAGTTGTTTCATATGAATCGTGACGCCGTTTAGCGTGTTGATAATTTTTGAAGTTTCTCTTCCATAGTATTATAATTCGCTGGTATTTACGCCTCGCGACTCGCCTAGTCACTCCCGTTCAGTCGAGTGGCGAGACGAATAGCGAACAGGCATATATAAAACGTTGTTATCTGAAACTTCGACGTCTGTATCGGATAAGTTAAACTTATAAGCTGACCGACTAGGTTAATAGACCTTGCCATATGATGAAATAACGTGGAACTAAATTTACTATAGTAACGCCCAAAACAGACTTATTCAGTGGCGTTATTAAGGTCTACTGATTTATTTGTCAACCTTTACATGTTCATATTTAGTTTAAAAATTGTACACAATTTTTAAGTAATCTTAGTTATTTTTTTAATTTTACAGATGTTATATTTTACGTGGTTAACATTTGATTGCGGCATAAAATTGCGGATATGCCATCCCACCATGGGATTTTATGCACGTAGCGTGTTATTCTTACAGTAACGTTTGTAACGTTCAGTTTATCCGCAGTCAATATGTTAAACGCGTGTATCAAATAACATTATTAAAGCCTTTTTAATGGCGAATCTGCTTTATTATAATAACTACGAATTAACATTAAAAAATCCACTTCGAAAGTTGATAGAAATACGAAAAAGGTCTCTTTAAAATACGTCTTAAGTCCGCGTGATAGATTTCAATCTTTTGTGCATTTCATAGCGAAAGTTGCGTCATTTGTCTAATTGGTTTTTTTTTTTAATTTAAAAAGAGAATTTGAATATTGCTCCATGCATTTCCAAAAAAATCTGCCAGAAATCATAAAAATATTTTGTTTATAGAACACGATTTAAATTCTCTTATAGAATGTTTCCTTTAGCCAATGAAAAGACAAAAAAAAAATGCAAAAAATATACCCTGGAAATAGGAGATTTTACCATAAAAATGGGGAGATTTTTCCCCCGCCGCCAATGGCCATCTGTTAGAACCCGATCGCTGTCTTATGTATATAGTATTTTATATATCGTAGGAAGGTTTCGCGTCTCGACATTTACGTTAGTCGGTAAGGTTATGTGATATCCACGTAACAACACACACATAAACAGAAGGTAGTCTTTAACCATTCATATGTCTCTTAAAAATGTGCATATTAATGGGGGATCAGCTTACTTACAGATTGTAATTCCGCAATAATCAATGGATAATCTTTGTACAGCAGATATTTCAAAATATCTCTCATAGTCTCATAGTTCTCTTTAATACACCCTCAGTCAAATGACATGGTGGGGAGGTTTCATCGAATGTTGGAAAGATATTTGTCGGAACTTGCTTGCGAAAGATATTTTCATTTCTATGAAAATCTATTTGATTAAAAAGTAAAAAATGTAAATAAATGAACTTATTAACGAGGTTAATAAAACTAAAAAAATAATTGTAATATAAAAATTTACGGTTGTAATGTAGCAATCAATTTAGGTTATAAGCTACATGATAGTAAAAAACTATAAGGGTTCTTTATTTTCTACGGAACCCTAAAAAGTCTTATTTTTGTTTGAAAAAGTTAAAATAGCTATTATTTCTTGAACATTTGGCAAAATTCCAGTCAAGATTACTATTGGGCTGCAGAGATTGCCTTTTGTTTATGTTTGTTGTGCCCTGACCGACGGGTTCGCTCTGACTCCATCTGTCTAGTTTACACGACACCAGTAAACCCCTTCTTTCGTGCGAAATATTCCGTTGTAAAAAAAATTATGTAAACATAGACAATTTCCTTCCTTCGTATCCATATTTTTTCGGGCGTCCCGTCGGCAAGCAACTTGTACCCTTATCGCACGCTTACAGACGCGAACCACATACCTTTTCATCTATAGCTAATACGACATGTAAAAACTTTCAATAAGCTATGCCCAACGAAGTGACAATATTGCCTACCAGTGATTTCGACGCAACATTGTCGCTTACTTACGGTATACAGTATTGAATGAATATGGAGTATTATTAAAAAAAAACTGTCGCACGAGTACATCCCTGACGACGCAAAATAATAAAATTCGAAAAAAAAAGTTTCATTTTGTAAAATGCCTCTTATCTAGTTTGTAGGTGTATGTGTTTTTTTAAAGATTTATTAATTTAATGATAGTGTTACGTCTGTTGCAAGTAGCATCTGCAAGCACGGTGTGCGGGGACCGCCGGCGCGGTGGTTAGCTTTTAAAATTAAATTGGTAGTTAGGTATTCGGATTAAGATTACAATTAGATCTGTTAACTTCACCGTGTACAACGCAAATTTAAAATAGGCTGGTTTGCGCGTTTTCTATATTATATACATCAGTGTGTTTGATAAAAACTTTAAAAAGTCTGTGATTTGCGATAGTCGCGATTAAAAACTGGTTTACAAAAATTTGCGTCGAAGACGGTACAAAAAAATTAAATTTGAATTGTGAGCGTATGAATGTCGCCGCCGGCGGCGCCGCGCCCTGCGGGGTCACGCGTGCTGCTCCGGACTCCAGTGTTACCAAACGTGCGTTTTTATGACATAAACGTTAGATTGTTGACACTTGACTTTGGAGATTAGCGGTAGGTCGCTGCGCACGCGCCGCTTTCGAATCATTAGATAAGGGCGCACTGCTGTGATATACTCGTAGGCATACGACCCGCCCAGTTTGAGATACGGTTTCGTTCATGTTGGACGCGCTTTGTAACTCTTTATTTTTCTGATCGCTAGGTGGCGCCGTTATAAAACTGAAATGCGGTTTCGAAAATTTATCGTTAAGTCCATTTTAATATTTTTGGTTCCTTTCAATACTTTAGGGTCTACGGATAATTCTAACTTTTTGTGTCATTTATCACTAAAAATGACAAATTTAGTGGCACTTTCAAAATGCATTGAAATGTATGATGTCTTTGTAAATATAAACTTCAAATAGTGATGCCGACAAAGTCGGCCATACCAAGTATGGGTCGGGGCATCTGAAATTTTAACCAAGGCCTTTTGGCTTCAAGTCGGGGTTCTAAACCATTTGACCATCACTACCACTACTGGCAGCTTTTGAATGGTAAAGCAGCGTCCGACATGAAATCGGATTGAGTTGGCGCGACCGTCGAATGTAAATAGTAAAAAAATGGAATTCAAAATTATTTTTATTTTGTCAAAATTGAATTTTTTTTCGCTGTCTTGTTTTATTGTTTTTAGTTTCCGCCTATTTAGAGGCAGCGTTACGGTCGGTCGCGTCCGTTGAATAGCTTAAGTTTGGTTTTGTAAGCACCTTGTGTTTGGAAGGCCGTGCGAGTTGTTAAAGGTACAAAAAAACATTTTTGTTCTAACTTAAAACGGCCATAAAAAAAAACATGTTATAATTTTTTATTGTGAAATAGTAAAGGCCACTTGCCTTATGGCAAAAAAGCCCCAGTCAGTGCTTGTGTTACCTGACGGAAGTTTTTAAAATCAAAAAAGAATATTTGCGCAGATGTAACAAAACACAATTAGTTTACTAAACAAATAAGAAAAACTGGCCTCAAACAAAAATGAAAAAAAAAAACAATAAATATATATTTAAAAAAAAAAAAAACCATTGACAACTCGTTGCGTGCGTGTATGCGAGCGTGCATGAGTGTATGTATATATGTATGTATGCGTGTGCGCGGGACGTTAGTTGTAAGTGACTACAGCAGGCGTCGGAGTGCCTACCACTTGTTTTCGGGGTTAATACACTACACCCTGCTCCTATGTAAGAAAATATATCTGTTTACTTGTTTTTCTGCTTTTATTATGTGATTTGATTACTGATTCTCTCACACACAAGCTGGTCTGGTAGAGAATAAATTTTTCAAAACTAAAAACAGACTCCATTCCAGTGAATGTCACAGAAAAGCTAAACGTGCAACTATTTGGATAAAAAATCGATATAACAGGTTTGAAAAAAAAATCATATGGGACCTTGTAGTAATCGGGGAAGATACATAAAAAAGTATTAAATCTGTAAAAAAAAAACGTATTAACGTCTTAAATGCACCAGCTGCTGCTCTTCCCATTATCTTCCCAAAAGCAGAATAAAATGCCTATCGTGGAATGCTTGAAAAGAAAATCTCTTCAGAGCATGGTTAGACAAACCTGAGCTAGGTTACAGAAAATGGCTCCATGCAGGCCGCTTCCAATTGGCCGTTTTGGAAAGACGCCTATGTCCAGCAGTGGCTATATCCCGTGGCTGATGATGATCTTTTTTATACCTGCACGCAAGTATGTTGGGAAGACTATTTTTCAAAATCTTTGTTGTACGGTGTAGTGTGTTAACTCCTTTATTTCATGTTGCATTTCTCTCACTCGCTAAACCTTAACGTAGTGTCAAAGCTAGCGGCACCAAATCGTGACTTATTTGTTAATACATGTTTTTCAATCTATTGTTTCTCTAAACAATGTAGTTTACACATAATAATCTAAAATAAATTGGAAGTACTAGGCAAAGTAATTTCAATATATTTCGTTATACTCGTACGTTACCTATATGAATCATAAAAAAAATACCGCTATATAGTTACATGGACTGTGAGCTAGCTCTTACACTATTACACGCGCGTTTAGTCAACATATTGAAAATATGTCTGTCGCATTCTTTCTCTAATGCGAGAACGAGATGCAAATATTCGATTTGCTATTCGTGTTATACTGACGTGTAGCGTATCATCTTGTAATCAAGTTACTATATGACAAATTGAAATCTCGTATCATGTTAATGAATTTAAATTTTGCTTGGCATTGTTATAGCTACGTAACCTGCTTTTACAATAATACAGTTTCCGTTTTTACAAGCTAAATTGAACTTTTTTTTTAATAGAGTTTATTTTTGCTTGTGTTTATTACTGTAAGAGTTAGGTTGCGTGCATTATTTACTTTTAGAAATTAATTGCAATGGATGTTGTTTTTTTACTCCATCGTCAGCGGTACGTCTTACACGTCGGTACTAAACTAGTTGATATATAGATAGTCGGTAAACGCGGCCCGGACACCGTCGGTTTACCAACTTGCGACGTGTAAATATTTTTTATCATTATTTTTTTAATATATATCCAACATAGTAGCTAGTTAGGTTCGTTTCAGTCAATAATTGCAGATTTTCGCCACTGCTTCGGTCTCGCTCCATCGAACGCTTTAGGATAAGTAATCATTGTTAGGCGAGCTCCGAAATCAATGCAGCCATTCGGTCGCCCCGTACTGAGACACTACGCGCCGCGGTAAAAAGAACTTTAACCCTAACGTACCATGGTTCATCTTTCAGTTGGTTATTAGGTTATTGAGCCATTGCAATACGATACATATTTTAATTAAACAGGTCAGGTACTGTGCCCAGGACCAACATGATATAGTACATATTTAGGTCAATTTATGGGCCCAGTCTGGTTTTTATGTAAACTAATCACGATTTATTTGTGAATAATTTCTACTTTTTTAATCTCAAGATGCATTTTGCGACAGCTACCTAATTTTTTTTTAATCAAAATATGGAGATATACAATATAGCACGTACTAATAAGGAACTGTATAGCATGTCATTGTAATATGTACTATATTGTGTCCACAGTAAAGTTCTTATCTGCATCAAATTCGCGACGAGTCTCAATACGTGACGGTCCATAGATATACATGTATTAAATAAGTTTGTACGCTCCCGTATACGATTATTTTTGGGGCATCTGCGAGCCCAACTCAGCTTTTACATTTCCAATTAACACTGCCGCAGCTTCGCCATTGTGATCCGTTTGTCAACTCTCTCATAGATTTAACATTGATGTAAAGCGGCACGCAAAGTGTTAAATAGATATACCCAGTTGAAAGAGATAGTCGATGTTTGAAGCGTCTTCTCTTGCGCGATTACAATGTCATATTTTCAAGACATACATAGTCTAATCTACTCGTAAATACCAGTATTTCAAATTTGACTTTATTATAAATCAATAGAGTTTAATTTCAAATAAAATTATTCCTTACTGATAAATAAGAAATTACTAAAATACTAAAACTTTATGATACATGACATTGATATGGGAGAAAGAGACAACGCTCTACGATGTACAAGCCATCTCTTTGCAATACCCGAGTATAAGTACACATTGCGTGCGCGCTCATAGCTGTAAACGACATTCTATAGATCTTATTCCCCCCCCCCCCCCAGGTGGTCTACAGATATCGTACGTAACAATGTAAAATAGTGTATTTTCACCCTTACGATTCATAGAAATAGTCGCCTGTCAAGGCCACAGTAGGTTAATTTACGGTACATTGTCCTCTCAGACCACAGTCTTAGTGGCATTTGGTGACGTCCGATAAAATGTTTACGTATAGAGAAAAAAAAATACCTATATAAAAATCGTCTTATCTCAAAATGTCATATTCGCAAAAGGGGATCTGGGCACGACAAATGTAAGGTACGCAAAGTGTCATTGTATAATGTATATGCAAACGTTTCTACAAAATGTCTTATTATTAGATATAACTAAATTAATGTGAAGCAAATGAAAAGGGACATTAATTTTTTTATATAAAGATAATTAATATTCTGTTTTCACCCGTACGACACGGAATGGAAACTTGTGCTAGTTTTATTTTGAAAAATTTTTTTTGTACACACAACATTTACAGCGGTGGCATTTTTAGAAAGAAAGTTCTGGGCAACGTTTAGGGAAATGTATTGTTAATAAGTCATTTCGAGGTATTACTTTTTGATAATGGGCCATTTTGATCAATGGTCGTTTAGAGAAATTGTCGTTTTGAGAAGCGGTCATTTTGAGACGAGACGTTCACACTTTCTATATAAATAGTTGTATATCCGGCGGGCGCGGCGTGGCGCGGCGCGCGGGGCGGCCGCGCTCTCGTCAGTGTTCGTACCGCTTGTCGCGAGTCGTGGCTTACTTTAAATATTTATGGTACAAATAATTTTAGTTCCATAGACGTTTAAGATCTACAGAGTTTATATTTAGAGCTGTAAGGTGAGCTGATTTGTTTACGAGATGTCGCTGACACACCGGGAATGACGTTGGAATATAGATCTTATGCCATGAAAGAAACAAAACATAATTTCATTCATTAAAACAATTTGATCTCTAAAAACTGTCTCAACCTACAGAATGGTAAAGAAATTATTTGTCCCACAGACAAGAGCCTAGCTCTTTAAAAAATAATCCTTAGTGCGATGGATTTTCCCCAATCTGCTGAATACTTCCAATAACTCAACTCCATCATCAGAATACATCCTGGAATTCAGATGAGCAATCCACATTCTGTAATTTATCTATAATAGTGTCTATGAATGTGTAAATGTATTAATTAGTCTAGGTGAAACATAATCTATGGTAAGAAAGTGTAGTTTAAAGCATTTTAAAAACCACGACACTAAACTCTTTTACTATAAATTGATTCTTGCTAGTACGACATAAGACTTATATTAGATCTTCACCTAATGGCGTGTGGAAGCGATGTCTAGTACAAGTTACGGCTTTAGAGCGATTACGCGGGCCTTCGCTCGCTCTTCGGGGCGTTAATGTATCTTCGACACATACTTGTGTGTTAAATGTCTCAGTCTGTTAATTTGGACAACTTTATCTATAAAAAATCGTCTTTCTTATACAAAAATGTTCAGCCAATCCTAAAAATGTCTACATACAGTCCACTGCCTGACTAAATACCTCTTCTAATAAAGGCAAGATTTGCTCACAATAACCTTCTGGCCATTCGTATTGCTGATCGGAGTAAACGGTATAAAGTGGTTGCGCAGAGGACGCTGCTGCCATTTCCACCTCCCTTAGTCGCTTCTCACAACGCCCGTGGGAGAGATAAGGGGTGGTGACGAATTATATATATATCCTACTCTGCCGTTACCATACCTTAAAAATTTAGAACTTCCTTAGAACTAAGGATTGGTAATGTAAAAAAAATGTTCATATTGACTGACTGAGTCATCACGTTCACTACTGAAAAACCAGTGTGTGTATTGTAGGACACAAGACACGCACTTGTTTTTTAGCAATGACGTGAACGAGTATTGTAAGCAGTATATTTACTCCCTGTATAAACTTTAAGAGATATATTACTTAAAAAGTAAATGTTAACTAGGTGTCTGTGTGTCGAGGCCGTCTGCCGTGTCGGGCGGCAGTAGTTCACGATCGGATTCGCTGAGGTTTTTATTTTCGAGATCTCCGTTCGGTCGGGCCGGCGGCGATTGCTAGAGCTGCTTTGTCTTCTAATTTAATATATATGGTGTTTCTTTGTCAAAGAGTTGCTTTGTCTGGAAACTAACTATCTATTATCTATGGTCTTTCTCAGTCAAAGAGCTGCTTTTTCAAAAAAAAATATATTTGGTCTTTCTTTGACATCTTAGGATGTTCCCGGTTGCTTCCCTAGGTGTCTAAACATACTATGCAAAAAATGTGCGATCGAAGTTCTCAGGTAATTACTTGCTTTGCCTCGGCACAGTGTGTTTAGATCTAGTCTTTCTTCTGTTTATGACCAATTTTCTACTACATTAAGGAGCCAGACGTTTAAAAAATCTTTCAAATAATATTTTTTCAAATGCCTTTTCATATAACGTCGGTTTTTCCAGTTAACTAGCCATATTTGTCGTTGTGAGCATCAAGTCAATTTATATTTTCAATATTCACATAGCTGCGGTTGTCTACTCTGCGTTTTTAGTTTCTATAGAGTAATCTTATAATAGGGTTCGAAGGACTATAATGCAGTCTACCCTTATCAGCGTAACTAGTTTCGAATTAAATATTTGCCATCTCTTAATCTGAAGTCTTTAGAGTTCTTTGAAATCTTATTTAGAATCCAGCTCGAAGGACCATAGAATCGTCTCCAGTAGCTCGAAGGACCATGAAATCAGAGGTCATTGTCCCCGCCGGCCCCCGCGCACTTCGAGTGGTGTCGTGCTCGTGTGCTGCCCCTGTGATATCCGTGGCTCGCCCAACCCGCCGCAAACGCTTATCCCCACCCCTAACACTATACTAAGCGACAGTTGGCAAGTGAATACAGGATATTGACCTGTTCTACCTATCCTATTCACTCGCCCTGATATAAATCAAGTTTTCTGGGCCTATTGGCTCGTGAATTGTCCAATGAAGTAGCATATGTTGTCAAATGCTGCTTGCCACACCTCTTAAAAGTTGCATATTACTCTTAAGTTTGGACGAGCAAAATAATAACAAAAACAGCGCAAAAATGACAGATTAGGTAGTAAAGGTCAATGTTTGATATTGACATAAAACAGGCGCTTAGTATACTAAGCCTTTTTGTGAGGTTATGTACGAGTCATTTGTTTTTCCTCGATATAAGAAGTATCATTCATAATTCTATAAAAAAAAATCACTAATATTTTACCATATAATTATTTGTAAGTATACGTAAGAAATAGAGAAGAAAAAGAACCTTGCAGTCATTTCCTAACACAAATAGAGTAAGAACTAGAAGCAAATTTATTTCCTTATAAGATAAAATATTAACTTGTATTGCAACCTCGTCAAAAAGGCGTCTTCTTTTGCAAGCTTCGCGTATTTTCGTGTTGATTTGAATGTCTGTCAGTTTGTTTGGCGGTCGCGATTGTTTCCCCCACTTTTTGATCTTCCTCCGCATTAACGCATGACGTTATTTATCTGTCATGATTTTTTGTAGTTTTGCTAGATTTTAGTTTTTGTCTTATATTTATAAGTTTAGATAAAAAAAAATTTTTCTTTAGGAATGTCTTTATGGGAATATCTTTGATGAAAATCGGTTTAGGCTTTCGATAGTTATTGGGGGTGAACGCGTGAAAGTCGGGGGTTATCTAATTTGCCTGGTAAATAAACCTGTTTTACCAGTATTTAGTAGTCGGCAATTCAACAGTCGCGCCGTGTGATGTAAGTGCTGAAGTGATAGTCAATTATTATAATATTCATTCGCAGAGCAACGTCGTCCGCACACTCACGAGTATCCATAAAATTTCTCTCGATGTAATAGAAAATAGCTCTTAATGTTTCGGCAGACTGAATTTGACTCCAGCTCTTGACTATTACAATTCGAAATCCCAATATCAAGTTGTGTAATACATAGTTTAATGAAAGATCAGTTAATAAAATTGAAGGATGTAAAAGAAGAGTATGTGAGTATATGAAAGAATAGTGTTCAGTCTGTCCAAACAACATAAATGTAAGTGATCTAGTTTCTGAAAATAGTCGTTTTAGTGTGTAATGTGCGGCGACGGTGCTGCCACGCCGCGCCCGCCTCTCATGTTACTACATAGGTCACTAGCGATACGATACAACAGTGGAACTTAAAATTAAAAAATCAGAGTTATAATAGTACGTTAGTTTTAATTATATTTCTGATATTAATTGATGTTTTGCTAAAGATAATTTTATCAGCGTTATGTTGTTCGCGTGGTGCGTGCGGAATGCGTCGCAGCCCCACCGAATCGTTTCAACGGTCCTACTGCACTGTGTTGTTACTGATTGCAAATACTAACTTACGAACGCGCAATGAGCTGTTCGCACAGGCGTTTTGTGGGCGCAATTATTAACTACCTATATGCCCGAGGCACACGAAAACACATCAAAACACGCTAGGAGTGTTTTGTCGTTTGACAATACAAGAAAGTGACGTTGTACGTTAATTGTTGGCTGGTATTTTGAAATCGCTTACGACTTAACTCTTTCTCCGCTGGAAACCCGCCAAATAAGTCTCTCACACACTTTGGGCGCGTTTATTTGTCATAACACATTTTTATTGCTGTATTTTAACAAACAGAGAAAGAGTTAAGTTTCAAATCGTAAACCTATCACGTCGCTCGATTTACGTATCCGCCAAGTCCCGAAAAGTGTTAGATGTAAGAACACTGAAAAGCTCGCAAAATGCTGGTGCGAATTCAGCCTTAGCTCTTAGTCTTAATATCGTACACATATAGTAAGACTTGAATATGGATAGGTATTAGAATATAGACCGATACTTTAGAAAAAGCATGTGTTATGTAGTTACATCAATATCTTTTAACAATGGCAACACAATTACCACGATAAAGCTTAGACTGAGAGCTAACGACGCGCAAGTCGTCTGACTTGATAATTTGTGAAATCGATGGTTGGACGGCACAATTGACAATTTTTATTATAAAAAGTCTTTGATTAAGTATATCTTTTTTTTGTGATTATGTTCTTTTGTTAAAATGATAGTAGAAACCGGAGAGATCGTGAAAAATCGTTGTTATTAAAACCCCTTTATTCTAAGAGTCCTATTCGGAATGTCGTATGCACCGTCCATTCGTCGATCTGTCAGTCAGACGATATCACCAAAACCGCCACAATGTAACCTCAAAATTCATTTCTATACATATAAGCAATACCACAGTACCTGAAAATTGAAAATAAAAATTATAAAATTGTAATAGAACGGTAATATTGGTCGGAATCAAACTGGTAACAACTGGTTTTAACTGGTAATAGGCGGCGTTAATGCAGACTGAGGAAGCCACAGGATTTAGCGATTGTTTTGTGTTCCTTGTTTTTGGGGAGTTAGGCAGTTCTGGAAAGTATCGCAAGCTCGTAATATCTTTTGTTTCGTTCGTAGTCTGTTAGGGAGGTTAGGCGAGTCTGTTTATCAGAAGATAATTACGTAGCCGAACTTTTTTGTTTTTGACTGATGTTTTGGCAAATTATAACGTTTTCTCAAAACCGATGAATCTTTGTTAGGCTGAAAATTTGCGTCTTAAAATCAACTGAGCATGGCGCAATTTCTGTCGCGTAATTATCTGCTGGTATAAGAAAAAACTCGCTTTAGAATAAGTTCCAGTCACATCTACTGGAAGCGTGCGGCTATTCGAAAGTTGGGGAGTGTGAAGGCCCATGCTAACTCACTGTTGCAAGAGTCACTCTCTGCACCAATGAGGCAGTATAGTCAAATACAGATTTAGCTCGACCGAGACGTATGCAGCGCGTTTTTATATCAATTTCCTTAAATTGACGTGGATAATGGTGACATGCCAAATCATTTCGGTTCTTTTTACCGAATTCGAAAAGCTAATATTACTTTTTTGGCCGAAGTGATCGCTTTGGTTTTTGATATATTCTCACATCAATTTAAGAGTCCGGCGACCCTAGACTTCTCCATACAAACGTAGTACACGTTTAATTTTGAAACCACATGTCAGATTCCGGTAAAAATTGGTAATTGTAAAGAAATTGCAATTATCTAGGGTTATATTGGGTTTCCTATAGTAAAATTATGAACTGGAAAGAAAATATAACGATTTAGAAGTTTCCCATACTAATGGTCAAAAATGATATAAAACACTATATTCTATTTCAAGTTCATATTTTTACTGTCGGAAACCAGTTATAAACCTAGATAATTGCAATATCTTTGAAATTACAAAATTTTGCCCAAATCGGACATGTCGTTTTGAAATAAAACGTAGACTACGTTTGTATGGAAAGTTGTATTTTGGTCTAGGGTCGGAGGACCCTTAAAGAGTGTGTATCAACTAGTTTTGTTTTGAAGTTAGTTTTTCACACTAGTTTCCACCTTGTATTTATAACGATAGTTTTGGGTCAATACATTTATTAGTTTCTACTTTTGAAGTTACATTTAAGTAGCTGTCATACTTTTATTTCAAAATATTTACAATCTAGGTACATTTTGCATTGATTTTAGTAGTATTAGGCTGGCTTCCTTATAAAGTGGAAAGTAGCTGTCAAAGAATCTCTTATTCCAAATCACTTTTAAAATCTCAAGGTTTTAGATATTATTGCACGTTGCATACGTTTCTTACGTTGGCTCAATGTGTCTTTGCTATAAATATAGGTCCTGGTTAGGGTAGATGGTTGAAGGGATCACATGCGAGGTGATAGAACTTGTAATTAGGCATAGGGTTAGTTCTACTGATGCGTCTTTTAGTTCTACTCTCTAAATTCTCGCATCAGTAGGTCTTAAGATCTATGAGCGTGCCATACCACAGAACAGATAGTGACGTCGTCGTCGAGTTGCCGAAACGACGACGTTCCGGTTCAGTACGGTCACGTGACGTACCTTGAAAGTAATTAGGTTTTCTTTGTATTTACGTCCAAAATGTAGACGACGTGCACTGTCAATAACAGTTCTGATTAAGCGATCGTACGCGTGTATGCGCAGTTGGAACAAACGTTTAAGCAATAATTTTTTTAAGTTGAAGTGGTTACTTCTGAATAAAAAGCATGTCAAACGCCTAATGTGTACACGCTTTATTTGTATTGCCATCGTGGGTATCGTTATAAATATGAGATCAATTATGAATGCTGAAAAAGCAGTTAGTTTATTCGTGCTAAATATCGATGTGTACCGCTTTACCCAAAGAACGTGATCCATTGGCAATGCATGTCGTGCTACATATTGTACCGAAGACGGACGGTCGAACGACACGCTCACGTCACGACGCGACGGATGCGGTTCAATATCAGAGTAGGGGGAGGTGAAAAATACTGCCAATCGATCGTAGGTTATACTTAATGGATAATGATTTGTAGCGTTAAACGATTTCGAAATATTGTGTCCTAAATATTTCATATTTTATGTATAGTATTGATATGCGGATTCCCGCTGAGTTTCGACCGCCGTAGTCCCCACACTTCGACGGCGGTCGGGAGGCAGCGGGCACCATGTAAATGTTTTCATTAGGGTGAGGATGATGGATACAAACTGTGTTCTGTAGTGTACCGAGCGACAGGGCGTTGTCTAGATAGGTTTGCACTTAGGTTAGCATCGATGCCGCCATCTTGGATTTCAGGTGGTGCGCCGCGATGTCAGCCGACTAATTAAGGCGGGCTATGGCCGCTGGAAGAGCTAAGTTGTAAAAAAATAGATTGCAATATAAATTGTGGTTGTTAGGTTTAAGAGTCGGCATATTGGGTGTTGTGTATGAAGAGATTTGTTAATCGACGTTCTAGATAAGTCCTTTTAGGGATTATATTAATGTATAAATAATGTGAAACGTCTTAGCATTATTTGACACTTCGACGTGAAACATGCTTGTATCGCATTTTAAAACTTCGTCTGGCTAGGATTTACCCTACCGCGCTTTAAGGAGTTTCATTTCAATAACGGGACCTTATTGTTTGTAGTGCCCGAAGTTTCGATGAAGTATGTACTCTAAGGAACATTTACACAGTGCAAGTTCTCGTCTGTTGCATACAATTTAATTGAAGCAATAGATGATGATATAAAACTTGCACTGTGTAAATCGGCATTAAAGCGCTAAAATGCTGCCGTTATCATTCGAAACACTTTATAAGCACAATCAAGAGCAAAGAATTTCCCCATAAAAAAGTACATTCAAATAGGTGGTACTTAAAAACTATACCTAGTTTACTGCTAATACTGTTACTGACGTTACTACGCAATTAGCTGGTTAAATCAATTGCTACTGATTGATGCTGCGTCATAGCTGGACCAATCAGTGGCTGCTGTATGACGTTGCGTCATACCTGGATCAATCAGCGGCTGCTGTATGATACTGCGTCATACCTGGAGCAATCAGTGGCTGCTGTATGATGCTGCGTTATAGCAGATATTGACCAACAGTTGACGTTGCGTCACGCGACACTGATGACACATTTTATTTAAAATTTTGCGCGATGACACTTTTAGTTTTTTAATATAGTAATAAAAATACTCATTGGTATATAGGGGATACAATGATGATGCTTAAACATTTTAAGTTATTCTTTTATAGAATTATAGTTCGCTGGCAAAATCCCTTTGAACATTGGTTATGAGACGTGTTGAATGGTGACGGCAGTATAAGTTGAGGGATTGCACCCAATATGCATCGGGTAGGTGGAGTGTTATCGAGGAGAGCTGTGGACTGATGCTCATGTAATGACGGTAAAAATTTCAATCGTGTGTAACACGGCTCGCTTGAGACTGGTTATGTGTGTAGCGGCGTACGGTTGCCCCATGTGAGCTCGGCTTTAGGCCATAGCGAAAAGAACAGTGTCTCGACACGACACTATTTAACATACATCTGCAATAACAATCTGTACTGCAGATTTCAGATTACAACCTGCCAGATTGTTACTGTAGAGTGTAAGCCAGGCTGTGTCGTGTGTAGCCACCTATTAAGTCATAGAAATGCTGTTTCAGATCGTAGGAATTAGTCACCCGAGCCGAAGCTGAGGGTAATAAATATGAGATGAACTGGCTGTTTTGAACTTTACGGTGCCCTTGGGTCAAGAAGAGGTATTTTTCGCACGTGCAACGTGAGTAAAATGTCTCTTATGGCTCGAGGTGCCGCAAAAGGTTCGAATTAACTTTGTATGTTTACTGTCCGTGATTTTGAAAGAAATGTCTTGAAATTGTCAATTGACAAAGTAGGTTTTAGCTGTTTCTTTTATCAAAATTATGCACAGTTTTTAAAGTGATTTTAACTCTGAATGTTATGGCAAAAAGCTCACATTTGATGGCCTAACGTCGGATTTACGGGGCAACCGCGCGCCGAAGAGATTTTGTATCCAAAGATTGTATAGTGTGATGTATAACTTCCTATAGGTTTATTATACTAGTATTTTATATACTTGTTATTTTTCTATTGTTTGGCTCTAGTTGATATCGGAAGTTTGGTACATAGACAGATCTCCAGACCGAATTAGAATTGTAAGTGCTGGGCCACGCTACACACGCGAAGAATAAGCTTTTAAAAAGAATACGCCTTAAAGGCTCCTTTTTTTATTCTCTATAGCGTGTGCAGTGTGATCAAGCATAGATGTTTAGGGGTTTGACTCCTAAGATAGCCAATCGGAGATGTTTTCTAAACTATCGACTGTCACTTGATTAATTATAAAAATTGTCATTTTGTAGTATGTATTTTTTCAAAATTTTGGAACGGTGAGAAGTCCGCCTCCGGACCATGTCCGACGCGGTCCGGCGCGGACAGTTTATATCGTACGGTTAAGAAAGGCAGTCAAACTGCAGCTAGATGGTGCTTGTGTGTACTTACGAAGGATATTATTATATATTATTTCTAACAGAAAAGTAAGATGACGTTTCGCCTATTTATTTTAAGAACTGAGAGATGTTTATTCGAAATTGGTTTGCGGAAATGTCCATGTTCGATTAGTTAAGCTTATGTTGAACCTTTGTAAGCGCGGCGCGTGCGCTGCGCGGCCGGCCACTCGCTTCGTAGCGCCCTCTGGCGGCGCTCGTTGGCACCCGGCAGTGCGGCGGGCGCGCCGCGCGGGCCGCTCGTGGCGAGACGTGGCGCCCGTAAAATTACTCGACATACACAAGGCGGAATATTGGTGCGTGACTGCGACGCGCGGTGTGCCGTAGGAAAGTTTTACGATAAATGGTGAAAAAATAAAGAAATTACAAAAAAGTCGGTGTCTCTTATTTATTCATTTCCTAGTTAAAGTTTTCTTTGCAAACCCTTTCATGGTTTCAAAATACCTACCTATATAACGATACACCACACTTCACTATGGGTTATATTTTCTTTGCTACGGGGTACACGCGAAATGAGATAGTAGAAGGAAAAAAAAAGGTCATGTAATGATGGTCCTTTCACTGGTTTGGGAGCGTCTAAAGGTTTTTTAAAATTGTTATAAAATGCGTTATATGGAAATATTCAAGCGCGGCAAATATTGATAACTTATCTTTGATGGATCTTTGTTAAACTTTTCCCGCTAGATGGCGTTGATTTCAATATTTTAAGTTTTTTTTTTAATTCTTGCGTAATGGATTTCTGGTTGGCAAACATTTTTGATCGGCGAGCCTGTAACATACTCTTTTATTTATTTTATGGCATACTATTATTCTTCAGTCAATGTATTCAGAAAAATGATCCAAAATAAAATCTGTCTGTAAAATTTAGAGTTTAGATCATTTGGTGGAAGGAAAAACCACCGCGCTACAAACGTCGTCATTGTACATGCATTGTATGTAGTTTAATTTTTATTACTGAAAAAAAAAACAATTCATACAGAAAGAATGATACATAGTAGTGATAGTGATTTCTTGCCGACGTAAATTGTTAAATATTGTAGTCATTATTCTGTGTACGTGACTAAAAAACAACTTTATAGTTTATTGCATGTTTGAACTTGAAATGATGGATAATGGAGACGGCAAACCTCTGTTAGAGTTTATGTAATATAAGTAAAACAAAAAAAGAAACACTTCTGCATTTTCCTGACACGTATTTTCCTATGGACCTGAAATAGATTTTAAATATAAATATAGGTATCTATCTGTATGAATTGTCAAAATCTTAAAAATCTGTGTGATTTGTCCGTATATATTTTTATATACGGACAAATCACACAGATTTTTAAATCAATCAAACCCAAAACAAGTCCAAGACATGTGTTTCAAAAGTAAGTGTCAAACGTGGCGGCAATTTGCAACTTAGGGAACCATTTTGAAACGCATTCCAGTATGAAATGTTGAATCAATAACAATATTAAGGCGGGTCTCCTGCGCCAGAAATCTCGAAACATTACACAAAAAACATGAAACAAAAACAAAACAAAATATTATTTTTCATACACAAACGGTCTCCTGCAAATAATTTCTGTTTTGAATGAAACATTTCTTTATGGTTGACTTCATCATGAGGTGCTACTTTTCAAACGCGGAGTCACTAAACGAACGGCTTTTTGTACGGAAAAACCATTCGTTTAGGTGACTCCGCGTTTCAAAAATGACACTTAAGGTACCTAATAATATTTATTTCTGATTACTGTTATCTTCATTTCTGCCTGACGAAGAACTAGAAGATGTGTTCTGCGTAGAGGTAGGCTCCAAAGGACTCTTAACCAAAACCGTAAAATAATTAAAAAAGAAATCCTTCCCCTCTCGTCCCCGCGCAGGGCATGCTTTCCATCTGCTTTCGAAAGCAGAAACATGTGTATGCCATAGACAATTGTGTATGGCCACGCCCCTTTGTGTGCGTGTTTTTGTGTAATGTTTTGGATATTTTGGTGCAGGAGACCCGCCTTTACAAAACATCACGAGTCCGTTCGACCACGAAGACAATAAGTCTTTTTTTTTTCTTTTCTCTTCTTGATTATGGCGGTCAAACTTCGTTGAAGCTTATTTTGCCAGTGTCTAGTAAAGGCGGGTCTCCTGCGCCAGAATTTTCGAAACATTACACAAAAAACATGAAGCAAAAACAAAACAAAAATATTATTTTTCATACACAAACCGTCTCCTGCGAATAATTTCTGTTTTGAACGAAACATTTTTTAACGTTAGGGTTTATATTCTTTATGGTTAACTTCATCATGAAGTGCTACTTTTCAAACGCGGAGTAACTAAACAAACGGTTTTTTGTATGGAAAAACCATTCGTATGTGACTCCGCGTTTTAAAAATGACACTTAAGATACCTAGAGTCTGTACGGAAAGAGAACCGTCGTAGGATTTGAGGGCGCAGTTGTGTTTAATATCCGTATTTGTTATGTTGACAACACTGTTGTGTCATTATAGTGCGACTATAAAGTTCTTGATATTTTGAAACTATGACGGCTATTGGATGCTAATGGATAAATTATATTTTTATATATTATTTACATTACATGTAATGGCTGTAAATGAAAATATATTTTTATATGTTTTCAAATGCTATCTTCATCGTTAGCCTTTAGGTTAGGTAGGCATAAAAAATAAATTTAAAACAATAATATATTTATTAATTTATTGATCAGAACCATAATCAAAGTCTTATCCTAAATATTCAATGCCGGACATGTTTGAACTATCATCGGATAGACTATAGAGATCCAAAGAATTTTCTTCTTCTGAACTTGATTTGCTCGAATCTGTTACAGTTATTTATTATAAATTCTTGCACCACACGCCGTTATTTGAGGAACCTTCTTTTTTTATTTTAGATACTGTATCTTTACTCAGACCTGAAAAAAATAGGGCAAGTTTATCTAAACGCATAATAAATTAAAAGTATCAACACTCTTTATACCTGCTATCAAAAACTTTGATTGAAACAAAATAAACATGTATTCTTATATATTAATGCGAATTCTTTTTAATTTATACATAATATAAAATGTCGGTGTCTGGGGGTTACCTAGGAAATCTAAAACATTTAAAATAACTTTCTACATACCGCACATCGCCACCACCCGTTCCATGACTTTGTTTAAGTCGATAATTGTGTTTGGCCGCTTTTTCTTTTTGGCAAAACCTATAATAATATTAAATATTATTTCCCTTGTAGGACTGGGTATAGGATTTCCCCTTTTTGAAATGATTTAAAATAAAAATCACGTTAAAACAACACGGTAAACAAAGATGACGTAAAGTTTGTCATTTGACAGATGGGTGTTGGGTTGTCATATAAAAAAGATTTTGTTAGTTTGATTTTACGCCACGACGGTTCTCTTTCCGCACAGACTCTAATAATATTTATTTCTGATTACTGTTATCATCATTTCTGCCTGACGAAGAACTAGAAGATGTGTTCTGCGTTTTACCAATTGCAGATAATAGAGATAGGCTCCAAAGGACTCGTACCCAAAACCGTAAACTAATTAAAAAAGAAACCCTTCCCCTCTCGCCCCGCGCAGCGCATGTTTTCCACCTTCTTTGGAAAGCAGAAACATGTGTATGCCATAGACAAGTGTGTATAGCCACGCCCCTTTGTTTGCATGTTTTTGTGTAATGTTTCGAAAATTTAGGTGCAGGAGACCCGCCTTAATATCTTCTTTATTCCTAATCCTAAACCCTTATTAACTATACAATCAAAGGTTGGTATAGGTCCTTTGATTGCTTCACGGGAGCTTCTGGCGACAAATCTATACGAGTCCACTGGTTTTTATAGCCGATTGAGTGGCGGACGGCGCCCAAAGACGCCCACCGCAGTCCGCAAATAAATATCACTACAACCGCACTATGACTGTCCACTTTAAACATTTCACATATTGTCCATGAGAATGAGCATTTATAACACCAAACTACACCAATTTCATATTATAAAGTCCACTAGAATCAATTTGTAAAATAATTTAAAGCACGCTCCAACTGGGCCCCTTGACTTCCCGCCAAAAACTCAAGTCAAGAAGTCCTGGCAAAAACGTCATCCGTGAGGACTAGAGATGGGCGGTGGGTAAATACCCAATCTACCCATTTGGGAATATACCCGGTAGATTGGGTAAATACCCGGTATATACCCATATCTACCCATTTGGTGGGTAGATTGAATTTTATGATTAATTACTTCGCAATTCGTGTCCGAAAGTGTGTGCAAGCGCTGTAATATGCTTAAAATGCAGGAAGACGTCATATCTGACATTAATGTATATGAAACAACCATACTAATCATACTTTGATAACAGGCTTTTTTGATTTATTATCATTTTTTTGTTGGGAGGTGCGCAAAGACATACTTAAAAGTGGTTAAATGAGTAAGAAGATATAAAATGCGATGTCAATATATGGGCACCCTCATACATATATAGAGAGTAGATATCTTTGACTGCTCATTAAAAAGCCAAAACTACTGATTTTGGGGTTGGTCTCGTAACAAAAGATATTCGTATTGACTAGTTCTTTAATCTTCCATCAGCTTCTTATAACATTTCCCACAAAATAGTATGCCGGGTATTTACTTGTATCTACCCGTTGTATGGGAACATACAAATTAACAGGTCTAAGTTTATATTTTTTGCTGGCAAATGTTTGTAGACCTAATTATATAGTAAAATAAGCAATCTGTCATCAAATGCGATGTCAATATACGAGCACTCTTATACATATATAGAGAGTAGGTATTTTTGACTGCTCATAAAAGAGCCAAAACTACTGATTTCGGGGTGGGCCTCGGAACAAAAGATATTCATATCAATGAGTTCTTTGATCCCCCATCAACTTATTATAACATTTCCCGCAAAATAGCATGCCGGGTATTTACCTGTATCTACCCGTTGTATGGGAACATACAAATTAACGGGTCTAAGTTTATATTTTTTGCTGGCAAATGTTTGTAGACCTAATTATATAGTAAAATAAGCAATCTGACATCAAATGCGATGTCAATATACGAGCACTCTTATACATATATAGAGAGTAGGTATCTTTGACTGCTCATAAAAGAGCCAAAACTACTGATTTCGGGGTGGGCCTCGGAACAAAAGATATTCATATCAATGAGTTCTTTGATCCCCCATCAACTTATTATAAAATTTCCCGCAAAATAGTATGCCGGGTATTTACCTATATCTACCCGTTGTATGGGAACATACAAATTTACAGGTGTAAGTTTATATTTTTTGCTGGCAAATATTTGTAGACCTAATTAGATGTAATAATAAGCAATCAGTCATCAAATGCGATGTCAATATATGAGCACCTTCATACATTAATAGAGAGTAAGTATCTTTGACTGCTCATCCAAGAGCCAAAATTACTGATTTCGGGGTTGGTCTCGGAACAAAAGATATTCGTATAGACGAGTTCTTTGATCCCCCATCAATCTATTGTAACATTTCTCACAAAATAGTATGCCGGGTATTTACCCGTATCTACCCGTTGTATGGGAACATATAATGTGACAGGTCAAAGTTTATATATTTTGTGGGAATTGTTACAATAGGTTGATGTTTGTAGACCTAATTATATGTTATAATTAGCAACCAGATAACAAACAAGATGGTATGTGTATATTTAATATGGATATCATCAATGATTTTTAATTTTTGTTAATTTTTTTTAGAGATAATCATTGTTTTATACATTAAATAACCTTTTTGTACATTTCTACACATAAATAGTGGACCCGCACTAAATTTTAAATAAATTTTCCAATCTACCCACCCAAACGGGTAGATACGGGTATATACCCGGTGCATATCGGGTAAATACCCAAGCGTGGGTAAATACCCGGGTAGATGCCCATCTCTAGTGAGGACGGAATCCGTAATTTTCTTGCACCGCCGTGGATGAAGGCATTTTTGCTCGCCGCCTAATGTCATTTTGACTAAACAGCCGGTTATAGACTGCGGCGACCACTGAAATGTGTATATGTCGCAGACGTCGCAGTTGAATTGTATAATCCGTTGTTATTCAAAAACTAGCTGTTTGGCAATACAGCTCGGTTTTGTAAAACAGCTGAAAATAGTTCAGCTCGATTGTCAATGAGTTACGTAATTACTTTTAACAAAACAGCTAGCATTGAGATGGCATACAGGGTTACCATTATCGAATAAAACTTGTGTTACCAAACGAAATAATATATGAGGAGACAATAGTTGTTCTTTATTATTTTTATATTACTCGTGGGATAGAAATAAAACCTCAATTCAACTCCTTATTAAATAATTTAGTCTCCAACATCATAAAACACCAAAGAAGAAAGATAATCAGCTCGATGCAATTGGATTAGAAATTTTGTAAACCCGACAACTCAATGGTGCAGCGATTTCTTACGGTAATTGATCCACCCACGTGAATTTTCCATATTGCCGGAAGGCGGAAATAACAATATGGGATCCAAGCTAAAGGTCTGCTTTATTCTTTTCAATCTTTTGTAGTCCGAAATCACAAACGATGCCCCCGATGTCTCTCGATAAAAACAGCTTAGTCCCGGAACGCGGAAATATTTGTTTTTATGACACTGACACTTCACAAGCCACAAGACCCACAAGTGGCAGAATTCCGAACTAATCGTTCCACAATCTTACGTTAGCTAGTTTGTTAAACGTAACACTTTGGACGATCTAGCTGAATGATTTTCAGCTATATTACAAAACCGAGCTGTAATGCCAAACAGCTAGAGTTTTTGAATAACAGCGGATTATACAATCCAACTGCGACATATACATGTAGCGTGCGTGTCACTACTATCAGACACCCAGACGAGGTAAACAAATCTCCACTATCTGGTAGATATAAATCCCACCAAAAACTTACCTGTTACAATGGGGGCCAAATTCCTATCGGATAATTGTTCGCCCAAAACAGAGTTGAAATCCAGTTCAAACCAAGTTTAGAAGTATAATAATTTTAAATTTTAATTAATTTTAATCAAGCTTCTCATCAATCAATCTTTTTGTGCCACGCCTGCTATACAATGTGCATTATGTATACATGACAATATTTTATTTCCCCTAGAGGGGGGAGAAGGATAGGGGATCCTCCTTCCCCCTCCTCATCGTATTCTCATTGTATCACGGGTTCATAAATATTTTTATTAAAATTCGACCGACTGACGCTTGACCGATTTCTTAAATTTCGTTTTTTTTTTGGTAATTTACATAATATAATACACGACCTGTGTGCCAAATTTTATAACGCAGAAGACAGAAGGTCAAAAGTACATAGTGTAGGTTCGTGTAAATAGTGCACGGCATAGGCGCGGCCTGTTGCTGGAACTTGGCCTGCGCAGCGCACTACCGTGCGCTTAGAAATCAACAGAAACGGGGCCCGGCGGGAGTGCACATTACTAGTGATTGCGCATGTAAAGCCACACCGGGAGTGGTCCGCATTTAGATGGGTGACCACAAGTGGCATAATAATGTCTTCAGCTTCTCGGTTCTTTGGAAGGCAGTTATAAGCCGTTGGATCCAGCTGACATTATTAAATGAAAGTCGTTTAGCTTTGTCAGTTTCCTTTAGGTAGCTTAAAAAATCTGACACCAGTGTAGGCCATTTACACACATGAACAAACACAAAAACTGGCCAAGTGCGAATCGAATACGCGCACTAACACTAAGGCGGGTTCCGTACCATTATCAATAAAAAATCGCGTTTGTTGTATGCCCCCTTTAATATTTATTTTATTTTGTTTTTAGTATTTGTTGTTATGGCAGCAACAAAAATTCATAATTAGTGAAAATATCAACTGTCTAGCTATCGCGGTTCTTGCGATACAGCCTGGTAACAGACAGACGGACAGACAGCGAAGTCTTAGTAATGGGGTCCCGTTTTTTGTGTGTACTCGATGGCGTGTACTTATGTACCTACACGCGTTAATTAGAAGTTATACTTCTTTGGCGTGAACATAAATACAAAGAAGATAAGTACGATCGCAGATTTTTTTTATAAAATATATCCAATGAATATTTGATATTTAATATTAATATCCGATAAAATAATTAACAACTAATTTATGAACTATGTCCACGTGAAGGTTTTGCTAAATTGCTAATTTGATTGTTCATTTAAATTAGATAAGTCACGTTCAGAAGTTCGTAGGTTTATTGTGAAATTCTAAATAAAAAGTAAATAATAATTTTTCGGTAGTATTCATAGTAATCAATACATACATGAGTATTTTTTGTTAATGAATAGGTACATGTTTACCTACTAAGCTATACCTATCATTATTTCTTTTAATTAATATATGTTTTGAAAAAAATATTTGTTTCAGTTTCAGAACGAACTCATATCGTAGAAATAAGAAATATTGTGGAGACTTGGAGAGAAATGCATTCGGTTTCAAAAGCAAACAGCGTTGTCGTCTCGTGCCGCTATGTACTGCGCGTCGCCCGCTGCTGGCGGAATGGCAACGTAGCATTCTGATCGCGCTGACTTATTACTACATTTAGATATTTTTATTACAGCGCCATCTAAATGATGTCCAAGTATGTCGTTGCAAGCATTGAGCTGTCAAATTAGACAAATGCAGTAGTTTGTAATAAATCTGCCAGATGTCACTCCAAAATGAATTCTATTTATTACAAACACATTGTTAGAAATTTTAATTTTTGTCTTGTTTTAAATATCGTTTTTCTTGTAAAGTACTGTAAATGATTATAAAAGATTGTAAAGGCAAGCACAACAACTTCATGAAAATTGTAAAATCGATTGTAATATGAGAAACACTAACCACATTAAGGCCATACCCAAATTTTCCGGGGTCCAGTGGCGCCGCCATTTGAAATAAATCATTTGAAAGGAAACGGAGATATCATTTAAAATTGTGTCTTGGTCAAGTTCAAGATACCTATTCAAAGTATTTTTTAAACTACTTTTTGTAGTTTAAAGTGAGAACGTGAAGCTTTTCGACGCACATTTGCGAAAAACGGCCACTTTTGGCTAATGTGCGTAGAAAAGCTTCACGTTCTCACTTTTAACTATAAACAGTAGTTCATAAAATAGTTTTAAAGGTTATCTAGGGCTTGACCAAGACACAATTTTAAATGATATCTCCGTTTCCTTTTAAATGATTTATTTTAAATGGCGGCGCCACTGGACCCCGGAAAATTTGGGTATGGCCTTAAGAGAATTGCTGTAAAACAAAATGTATGGACGACCAAGGTTCGCAATCACCTTAACGAAAGCCTGCCGACTTGCAAGATGGTGGGAGTGGCTATACGGAAGAGAAATAGACAAACAATATTCCAGCGCGTCAGATATTCATTTAAGTTTTAGGACCATGAAGCTAAAGGATTCCTAACATCGTGTTTGAGCCTGAAAGAAGCTCCCATTCAAAAGATTGACGATTCCTACGTGAAGTAAGCACGTAACGTCTATTTAAGCCATATTGAAGTACTCGAGCGCGTCCGATTATATACAGAATGTTCAGTTTGGTGTCTGTCCTAATCGTGCTAGCCCAAAATCTCACAATCTTAAACTTTAAAAAAAGTTATGTGTCTTCCAGTTCTAACAAGCTCCTAAAGTCACGTTTCCAAACTACACAACCAGTTTTGATTATTTTTTTCTTCAATTCAAATATATCTTTAATAACATAGTTTATTTATAATATCTCCTAATTATCGTCGCTTTGTTTTGTTGCACCTATTATAATACACCTGTGTATTCTCCTAACAGCATAAATCTGATAAAATTTCTATGGGACTACCTGATAAGCATGCACTTTAAAAAAAAAAAGATTTTTCGGTCCGAGCATCTTAAAATAATCGGTAAACTTTCTTATAATAATAAAAGATGGCGACGAATTGATAGAAGTCATGAAATCGACCGCGCTGCAGTATGTCGAGGTGACGTTATTTTGCAAATTCGCCCCCTCCATTTTGTCACGCTTAAATCATCAGGTCAAAGAATTTGAACCATAGAGGCAGTGCATAGTGAATCTGACGCCGTCTGACACGCTCGAGTAATTCTGGTCATCGATTTTTTTTATTACTATTTTGATTGGCTGTTCTAGACGCACGCCCTGTGCGCGCGTCCCTGGATCAATAACTATACCAGCTGGACGTACTCAACAGGTACCCCTCCGGAGTAAATCCCAAAATTCCTCCTTGGAACCCAAGCTATTAGGCAGGCAGAGGGGAAGAAGCAGTGGGAGAAATAAATTTAGATTAAGCAAGTGAGCCTATGTAAACACGTCTAGTTTTTCGGCCGTTGCGCGAGCTGCAAGCACGAGCAGTTTTGAGTGCAGCTATAATGAGGTTGACTAAGGTAGTTTGCAGTTGGCAAATGGGTAAAAACTGCTGTCAGTAAGCCGGGGATCTTGAATCCAAAATCTGATCCAAAATTTCCAGTTTTCGCTCGGTGCTTTACCCTCGGAAATGGCCTAGAAGTCCGGGGTATATAAATATAGGATACTACCTGGTGCCCGCGACTTCGTCTGCGCAGGTTTATCACACAATCTTTATCAATTGTAGCCTAATTATTATTCTGATGTATAAGCTATATTATTGTAAAGTTTCATTAAAATCCATTCAGTAGTTTTTACGTGAAAAAGTAACAAACATCCATCCATCCATCCATACTTACAAACTTTCGCGTTTATAATATTAGTAGGATAGAAGGATAAAGTATTATTATGACAAAGTCATAAATCATTTGGACTATCTCATTAAAATTCCTATACTAGAAATGGGAAGCATTAATGTTAGTCTCCAGGCAGGTCTCCACCATAGACTTATGATCTACTTTAGGTACAACTATCCTAGCTCTATGGTCTCCACTGCAGGAGCGTGACTCTGTACTACTAGAGCCACACAGCCACACTTGGCCGAGCAGCTAATAGAGGATTCGGCCTACCCTTTAATCGCTGGCCAGACGGATTGTAGACGTCTCATTGATGTTTATAAGCTTTGTTTGGCTTGTATTTCCTGAGTCGCCTTCGACATTTACGGGAGGACTTGGGAGTTATTAGTTTATTAATTACTATTAATTCCTTCCGGGTTTAACGAGATCTGGCGTAGCTACGCTAAAGATAAGAACAGACGCGATAAGTTTCTATTATCGGCCCGTAAATTCAGTCATGTCCATATTATCCAAATGCTGTCCGTTAGAGTGAACGTCACTAGGAGTTTTTAACATTGAAACTATGCCTAAACATTGCTTTACTATTTGCTTCTATTTGCTACCAAGAGAATTGCTTCTATTCAGATTTTATTAATTTCACGTAGCAACACTATGCCTATAAGGCCCGACCAACGCTTTTTAGTCTGTGATAGAACCCATGGAACCACATACATGCAGTAACCACGTTGCAGTTCTATTTTCACAGACTAAAAAGTGCGGCACGGATTAGTCTGTCGTCTGCGTTGGGCCCATGTTGGTCCTAAGCATCCTGATGTCAGAATGAACAGTCACCCTTTAATCTTTTATTTATTTTTAATTACGATATAAGCACATAAGAAGCAATTCTCTAGGAAGAAAATTGAAGCAATAGGGACACACTGTGTACACTCCTAGTGAAAGGATGATGCCAGAGTTTCTATGGAGTCTGGGTCCACCTTCCAATACCTATGTGTGATACATCGTTGGATAGGTATTTTTGATCTGAATAAAAGTTGCCGTCGCCCAAGTTCCAAATCTTAGTCCATTCAGAGATATTATTGATTAAACATGTCATGGTAGTTTTGCTAGATCCAAAAAATTTTTAACAAATGCTAAGTTGGCAAAAATGTTAAGTAATGTTGATGTTAAACAGATGTTAACGTCGATAAATGCTTTTTTTAACAAATAAAACAATAACAACGAATTTTAAAAAACACATTCATTTAATAATTATCGTCTACAATGACTTCATTTAAAAATAAGGTCGGACCTACAAAATCCTCATACTTAGCGTACCCTAAGTACCAAACTATTGCTATTATATGTGCACAGGTCCCTACAGTACGTCGTCCGGCTATGCAAGTACAATATTTTTGGAAAATATTACTGTCGTGAACAAATAAGTAACAGTAGTACTTTCTAGCTCTCACGTCTCGTGACTGTACTTATTTGACCACGAAAAAACCAAGCAACCTCATCGATGCCAAATTCGGATAAATCCTCCAGTACAGCTTCTCGGTATATTTCTATTGCAATAATTTTGTAGATTTTCGCTGTAGTAAGATTTAGCTTACTTGAGCTTTAGCTTACAAAATGATTTGTTCTTCACAAATCTAGGAAAATCATCATCACTTGCTTCTACTGTTGTAAACTCAGCTCTTCTCATGTTTAATTTGTGGCGACCTCTGCGCCACTACGAGGAACTAAACACCACAAACAACAATGAACGCAGAAATACCTAGTTCACAAGCATTATACGAGATGGCGCCAGCAGATTCTACATCTCGATCTCAGAGTTTTGGTTGCAACTGACTATATATACAACCTCCGATAATACATCGTTGGAGCCGCGGTTCCCCAGGCGCAACATCATGCCTGGCGAGAACCGCGGCTCCAACGGTGTATTGTCTCCAACGATGTCCTCGACCCTGTAACCACACTATAGCATACATCGAGTAGCTACAAAACATCTCCATTTTTGGCCATACAACGCCAGCATTTGCACGCGCCGTCAGCCATAACCAAATATGGTAATAAATCGGGACACAGGAAGCGTCGCGCGCCGCGCCAGCCAATCACAACGCAGGAACGAGAACACAACCGTATTATGCTATTTGTTTGTCGCTAACGCTTGTATATAAACCCGAACTTTGTAAATAAATTATTCATTCGACATTTTACTTTGGAGCATCGAACACGCCTTATCATTTAATTCCCGTAGATACCTATAAGCACCATATGTCAGCAGCCTAAGCTACAGTGGTGACCCATAACCTACAGTGCCACAAAGGGAAGTTTCCGTTTCACATACAGGGACCGGATTAGCAGCAAATTTTTAAAACCCCTTTAAGTGGTCATCCTTACGATAGGCTTACCCTCACGTTTATGTTAGCCTGTAAAAAGCTTATCCAGCGAAAGGCTTATCGTATCCCCTATAGGGTAACCCTATCCTTATGATAGGCTTAGCGTTTACCAAATCATTGGAAGGGGTATTTTTTTCCGCTTTATTGAAAGGGTTTTTCCCCCCACGTATCCCCCCCGCCCCGTGGTCGCCATGGAAAGCGCTTCTTAAAGGGTTAGCCTATGAGATAGGGTTACCCTATGAGAAATGGTTTTTGAAAGGGTAACGTAACGTGCATGTTTTAACAACTAATTTAAAGGGAAACCCTTTTGAAGGCTTTCCATATGATACGGTTAGTTGATCGAAAGGGTTACCCAGCGATAGGGGTTTTTGATCCAATAAAAATATTCAAGCCTATCAATTAGCCGCTAAAAACCCACGTTAGGGAAAGCGCTTCCTGTCCCTGCACATATTCATATGAAATGTTAGGTGTATGTAACTTCTGTCTTATTTCGGTGATAATAGCTTCTGCAAGACAGTCAATACTATCTTCGATCGGTATATGAATGGTTTGTGATAGCGGCAGCTATCCTAAACTCAGCAAACATATGCGGCAACGCATTGTTGAAATGTCTTTGGCGAAACAGTTTAAAATCGTGTTTGAACCTGCCGTTAACCACTTCCGCTACCCAGAGGCAAATAGGGACCAATCGAGATCTGTTTGCCTCATAGACATAGAATTTTTTTTACTACGTTGGTTTGCCTGGTCAAAAAAGAAGAAGGCAGACCAACAAGAAGGTTTGTGACTCACTGACACAATTGATAACTGTAGGTAAGTATTTACACTACGTGTATAAAGTACAGGAATGCAATTATCAAGTAAATAGCGTTACTTGACTACAGCTCAAACTACTATTTTTATTAAAAATATCTCTGAACGGACTAAGATTTGGAACTTAATTCCATAGTAACTTTTATTCAGCTTAAAAATACCTATCCAACGATTTAACATACATAGGTATTAGAAGGTGGCCCCAAGATTTGCAACATCCTTTCATTCTTACGGACACCTAGGTAGTACAGAAATGATCTATTAGAAAGGCTGGGTAAGAAACGTTTATTATTTACTATTTGTTATTTTTGTCTATAAAATACATAACGTGTTAGGGTCATATGCCTACTAAATTGAACCACTAGCTATACGAGATAGAAAATAAATAATTGGGCAAGTGCGTGTCGGGCCACGCGCAGTGTAGGGTTCCGTAGTTGCGAATGCCAACTTTGAGTTCTTGCCACTAAAAACGTCTAATAACTAATATCTATTGAATTTGTATGAAAATGTCTTTTTTCAAGTACATTTTATAAGTTGATCGCCTATAACTTTTTAATTTGTATACCCTACTTGGCTCTGATAGTTTTCCTTCAAACTACATTATATATGCTATAATTGTGATTTTTTTCACGTGGCTATATATAACCGTTTAGCAGATAGAGGGGGGGGGGACACTTGACTCAAACAAAAATTTGAACTTTAAACCCAAATATTTCAGAAACGGATCCCTAAATCGAAAAATGGTGTTCACAAGCTAACAATATTTTTAAAAGATCTATTCAACGATACCCCACTCAATGTGTTTGTCGAGAAAAAAAATATTAACACTTGTATGGCAGCAAAACTGAAAAAAAAATTTTTTCCATATTTTATTTTACGACTTTTTCGCCATAATTAATATACATATCCATGCCAAATTACAGCTTTCTAGTACTTATAGTTTCTCTGTAGGACCGTGGACAGACAGACAGACAGACAGACATGGCGAAACTATAAGGGTTCCTTGTTTACTACGGAACCCTAAAAAGACAAAAAATTCGACATTCCCATACAGATTTCCCGGGCACACTTTTGGCTGGAAATATCTTTTTTTTCTTACTGTAATTATAGTTTTATTCCACAAAGTGATCTAGTTAATCCCGCGGTTCGATTTATTACGCATATGTATCATACACGTTGCATAACCAGAGGTTTTTTTGAGGCATATTTCCTTGATCGGCCAACTTGACATCAAATTACGAATGCACCGATAGTCAACCAACTAATAAAATGTACTAGGGAAATGAAAATTTTGTAAAAATTTGGTAAGTATGATCTCTTTTTACGAATAAAATAATAAGTACTTAAAAACAATTAAAAATACTGACTTTACTGACCATTTTCCTCCCCTGCATATACAAAATGACTAGTGTGTGTGTGTCCACACATGTGTATTGTGAAAGGTACAATGAAACAACATTGTAATATTACAAATGACTATAATTTTGTCACAAATTTTTCCATACAATGTTAATAACTTTTTACCTTATGACTATTTATAATACATTACTTAACCATTATTATGTTGTATTTTATTTAAAATTTCCTGTTATTTCTAATTACAATCCACGGAGTCAGTTTCAATGAGACATTAATATTAAATTTAACCAAGGACCGTACAAAGTTAGAAATAAAATTTGGAAAACGTTTACTTCATTATGATACACTAAAATGTAATTCGATTAGATCTTATTATACTAAAAATATTTTTGCTTAGACCACTACGAGAAGTATCGTTAAAACTGTACAAACATGTCAACGTCAGTGTTACGCTAGCGTAAATATATAATCGGACACACGGACCGCCCCGGTCGATGGGACGCGCGACATCGCTCAACAGTCACCATATTGTATCATCAATAATAATACAGTAAGTTATACATAATATAATAAATTGTACTTAGTAACGCGAACGCGGGAGCGTGGCGAATTGACAGCGGCCCGCCCGCGGCGCGGCGGTGCGAGGCCGGGCTCCGTGCCCTGGCTGGCGACTGAGGCTCGGCAATTGATAATGATATGATTTCTCGTGGGATGCGGGCAGCCAGAGCAAAACAACTAATTAACGGTTAACAAGCGAGTACAATAATGGCTAATAATTAAGTATCAATAAAATTGAGCTAAGACCGATCCCCCCGAAACGGTACCAATCCACAACGTTACGGCGTAGTGTCAAACAATACTTATCCATAATAACATGTACTTCAAAAAAAGTAAAACTATTGGTAATAAATAAGATTGTAAGAAAAAAGAACACAGTTTATCCTAATTTTATTCTATGTAATATCACTCCCTCAAAATACGTGAGTACAAAACTTCATATAAAATGAAACAAATGTTTAGAATGAACATGATTTTTATTCGAAGTGAAATAGAGAGGCTAGTTATATTGCTTTATTGGAGACTACATCGAGGTTATTGCTCAGCGCGTCGGTTTGGCACGACAATACTGCTCGACTGGCTCTGCAGACGGACTGTAGGCGACACTACTCACAACCAGGCGGCGCACGCAGGCGCCTATCGTACGACTCGAGTGCCGCAACGCCGCTTCGGCGCAGCGCAACTTTGGGCAACGTTCTACAATGGGACAACGCGTTGCAACGTTATACAACAGGACAACGGGTTACAATGTTATACAACGAGATAATGCGTTGTAATGTTCTATAACAGGACAACGCGTTGCAACGTTCTACAACGGGAACGCGTTGCACCGCGGCAAAGCGGCAGCGACGCAGAATTCGACGTCAGTGCGGCTCGTGAGTCGTACAACTATACATTTGAGCTTAAACAGAATTTAAATATACTCTAAAACATGAAAATAGGGTAGTGTTCGCGTTCGTCAATTCTCCGTATGCTTCGGTTCATAGACTTATAATCATTTGCTAGTTTCAACAAATTCTAGATAACAGCTACTAAGGTCCAACTTGCAAAACACTAAATAATGGACTGTACTTAGAGTGGCGACGTCGCGGTAGAGGTCGCGGGCGACAAATTAACTGTATAACGATAATTGTACTAATTATAATATTAGAGATTTAAAAATTCCATATATTGCCACAAGTCAGAGTGAATATTACAAAAATATACATACCTACTATACAGTTGAGCGACTCAATGCATACACTGGTCGGCCCTAGGCTCCTAACCTAACTCGTTGATAAAGACTTACGCTAGGGACGCGACGTCGACATCCAATCCACGCAGTTATTAACCATCTAGTCTGTTCATGACGACAGTCCTTATTAAATAAACCTTATCACCATTGACATAAAGTTTATATTCCTATGCTACAGTACGAAACGATCCGGAGTGAGAGGAAAACGGTGTCATCTGCGTCTCTTTCTACACTAAAAGACGCACAGGGGCACCCAGGCAAGCATATTATATTGTAGAAAACATTTGTGCTAGACTAGTAAAAATCTGAAAAAAGCGTAACAAGGGTTCGAAAAGTCAAAATTCTGCGTGACAATAAAGACTATGTGGACAGGCCCTACGAGACAACACCAAACATAAAAGTAAACATACAACAGCAGACACATCCCGTATAAAAATACCATTCAATGAGAGCTTTTCAAAAATATGAGACACCAGATGGCAGTACAGTGAAGTCATGACAAATAAGCTGCTGTTATTGGATACATTTTACGGAGCAAAATAACCTGCCAACTGATAGTCCAATGACAAGAATCAATTGGAGCTGACGTCACTGTGCTGCCGTCTGGTGTCCCTAATTTTTGAAAACCCTCGTTGAGAATAACACTAAGTATGCATAATTGCTTGAAACTTTGTATCACTAGAGCTTGCATGTATACAATTAGATTAGTTTTTGTTTCATTCAAAAAGACCAAGTAGTTATTATTTTAGACATTTTAATTTTTCATAAACATTCTTTTAAATATAGAAGCGTACCAGCGGGCCGCGTTCACAGTGACGAATATTAATTCGCACTTATTGTAAACCTTAATCAAAGCCCGGGGCATAGCTCCCGTATTAAATTGAGCCTTACGGCTTTGATTTAAAGTTCAAAACATTGAAGAAATTATACCTATAATGCTTGGTCAAGAGCTACGCGCAAACATTTATGTATATGGACATTATCACTAAGCCAGGCTGATTAGGTATAATTTCTTCCTTAGTTTTAGACTTTATACTCAAGTCATAAGGTTCAAATTAGAGTAGTCTATTGTACGATTGCCTGGTATTATATCGGATGTCGACGCCACATCTTCACTTGTTACACTAGCATCCACGGTTAGTCCGTCGACAATTGCTTAACGTACGTTATCGCTATGCACCCGATAGGAAAAGTCGCGCTGACGCTCGGTCCGTGCCCTTACAACTCGAGACCGCGAGAAAAAAACGGAGGTTCAGAAGTCGGATGGAGCTGGACATGAAAAACTACCCTCAACCCCAAAAAAAACTCTTATGTGCCCGACAAATTGTAAAACCCCGACGTTCCAGCGTTCATAACTTTTGCAAGACTAAAACGATTTTCATCAGCTATAGCTAATACCACCGCAAGGAAACTTACTTTCTCATAAAAAACTGCACCGAAATCGGTCTATCAGTTCAAGAGCTACGATGCTACATACAGACAGAGATTGGCATCAAACTTATAACACCCCTTTTTTTTCGGGGGTTGAAAAACCACCAGACTTCCACTCCTCCACTCCAGAATAACAAGTATACTAAAAGGCGAACAGCAACATAAGCTCCCGACATTGCACTACGTTGCAGGGTCTTTACTCCGAAATAACACGACTATCGAGCGATGTAGCGACAAACCAAAATATATTCATTTCATAGCGCTCAGTGTTGTTTGACGCCGAAACGCTTACAATGCCACGTGTCGTCGTGCGGCTTTGGAATAAAGTCCCAGGAATATGAGCCGACTAAATTCGAGAATTAATAATAATTAAGTACAACTAGGCGAATGGTCGTGCGACACAAATCTATGGGCATTTACCTTAAAAAAGCTATTGCCAGATAGGGCCTTTTTTCTTCTTGCAGAGGCCGAATGGTTCCAATGATATTCAAATGATCTTTAACCAGTATGTAGCCCTCCCTTAGTGAAAGGATACCCGTAAGGGCCGCGCTACATTGGATTGGCATGACATGGCATCGGAAGCGACACGACATTTCAAAATAAGCTTTATGTCAAGTGATATAAGATGCATAACCGCCCAAGGGCGTCTTTTCCGCGTGAGTGCGCGGTAGGCCGCCGGCCGGCTCTCCGCGTTCAAGCGGTTATGCATCTTATATCACTTGACATAAAGCTTGTTTTTAAATGACGCATCGCTTCGGATGCCATGCCATGCCACTCCAGTGTAGCGCGACCCTAAGGCAACGGGTTGGCTTTTATTATTGCTGACCTGCTGTCACTTCCACGGGAACCCCGTGATTATCGGGATAAAAAGTATCCTATGTATGAATGTATGAATCAAGGTGTAAAGACACCCGCATTGTATTATTTTTAAGTACATAAGTGGCCTGGCCGTGACTGGTGTCAGATTTTAATCAGAAGCGATAATTACGGCACCAAGGCTGCCATAAATGAGTGTCGCCCGGCCGCTGCGCGTGTGTGCGTGTGTGGCGCCGCACGCACACGCCGGCGCGCGATTGCACCGGGGTGGCACGTTCCTGCTGCGGTGGTGGCTAAGGTTCCAAAACATCAAACAGGGAATGGACATGTTTCCTACTAGGCAAATCAGAATAACACTGGTCATCGTTACCTATTATAACTATTACAAGGCAGTGACTTTTATTCAGTAGTAAGAACTATTTACGTAATAAAATGCAATGTTTACACAGCTTGTAACATCAACGCTTCATCTGACGTCGTGGAATCAATTAAACTTAAATGCTTGAAATCGAAACTGAAATGTTACATTACAGGCGAATGCACACTGTGAGGGAGTCCAAACCAAATTAGACTATAATCATTTTCTAGCATTCAATATTACTTGGCACTTCTACGCGGACACGCAGCTGTGCGTTCATAGCGTGACCACATGACGTGCTCAGTCTATCTCCGTCACAAACTGAGACAGAGATAGACTGAACACGTCGCGTGGTCCCGCCTCACGAAGCGTACGCCCCGAGTGCAGGCTTTTAATAACTTTAACAGATCAAAAGAATGCCCCTCAAAAAAGTTAACATTGCCTATATAATCGACATTAAGGAACCTTGGCCGCCCCGGCAGCCATCAGCAGCGGCAGCGTGTAGGCCGTATCACTCGTCAGTGCGAGCGCACCGCTACGAGGCCAAAGCGTCACAGCGAGGTACACCAACCCGCTACATTACACGTAGCTTACTATTTCGTTTCACGTTAGTAAATACATCCGATTTACGATCTCTTACACTATATCAACAGTGTCCTTAAATTAATTTGTCACTATCTGGACGCAAAATCTATCTCTGTCAAACTCTACGTGCGACAGAGACATGACGCGGCGTATTATGCTATCTCTTTCGCATGTAGTTTGTGACAAGGGTAGGCTGAACAAGTCGCGTAGTCACGCGCGATGCAGTTTACGCCCTAGGGCGACATACAGACAGTGTACATTGCTTTTTATTCATTGACTAATGTTGTATGAACAGGACATACCTAAAATTGTATAGAAAACAACGTTTCCGCACTTGTTTATTCTCTGATAATTTATAAAAGAAACAAAAAATTATTTAAACAGTGTTCGATAGATGTAGCTGATGGTGGATATAAATGTTTAAAATACCCTCGAATATTCATATTATATTAGTTAAATACGATGCGTAATCTACCGAGACTGGGCAGTAATTTTTTTTAATAACCTAAGTTTCATTGGTGTACCTCGGAGCGCCGCCTCGCCCCGCCTATGCGGCCCCTCCCCTTGCTCGTGTCTCACAAACCATTCTCACAAAAAACCGATCACAGCTCACACTTGGTTTTTAAACATTCGGTCGGGCGTAACTTCGGCGTCGACTGACGAAAGTACGAGCGAGCGAATCGCAAGGAACTAAATTTAATTAAACATACATTAATTGCCGCAGAACGTTAGCTCAGATGAGAAATCATATCACAGACTGAAGATAGCTCCACGACCGCAAGGTGACAGGAGCCGCGCGGCGAAAAACAAAATAAACCGTCACACACAATATACACATAAAAGATTCGATTATTGTACAAAAGCAAAAATATAGAAATATTGTAGTATTATTAAATAAAATATAATATCAAAAAAGCGTAATAAAGCACTCATTATATACAAAGGCAAGTGTTAATGTTTTTGTTGACATACAATAAGTACGTTTTGCGGACGACAGTCGCACGCGACTCATTTTAAGACATGCGTCCCTCATACGAACGCGCGCTACTGCAAACCGACTAGACCAGACCAAATCCGACCGTCGCCGGACCGGTCCGGCGGTGGTCGGACTTTATCCGCGGTCCGGGTCTGCCCACAGCCGGACCGCGTCCGCTGTCGCCGCACAAGCTAACACTAAACACAACACGGCGCACCGATACATAATAAATACAAAATAAATCTTAAGCGATCTTAAATACCCTGTTGATTTCATTGAAACTAATTGATTTCCGTGTCGAAACGTAATGAGCGTGAGATTACAGATCAGCGACCGCGACTGACGGCCCGCGACCGAGCTCGACGACCGCTCGACCGCGACCTCCGCTGTTATCCTTCCCTACATATAAATTCTTTCGAGTAAACCTATCATTAACGTATATGTCTTTATTACGTATGTTATTTCGTTTTAGCCTATATTAAGATTTGTTTTCATCATTCGTGCAAAGGTAAGATCGATTTCACTAGTTTAAGAATTTTGTACAAGATTTAGACAGGAAACTTTACACGACCATCAAAAATGCAAACGAAACGGCCAACAACATACCGAAGACTTAAATTAACTCAGTGCGAAGCGACGCTCGGCCTATAGTACACGGCGCAATAAAAAATATAGATCGTAATTATAATAACCTTAAATAATGCTATCACTAGCGATCCGAAGCTACGTACCGATCGGTAACGAGTGATGCAGCGACCCCGGCGCTCAGAGGGCGGCGACTGCTGACTAGCGGCGGACGAGGACGATGACTAGAACGAAGCTGGCAAGAGACGCTCCGGGCCGAGATCACAGACGAGGCCCCCGACACACGCACACACCGACACCTACACACATACATTTATGCAATTTTTTCAATATTTTTTTTCCGACCCAGTCATCATCCGTATTTCTTTAAGAAAGTCACCTCTTTAGTGATCAGCATTGTTCTCATAGGAAAAGTCGTTTAAATCGACCAAGTCGCCTCTTCAAGCAGGTGTTGACAGTATATTCACACCGATATACTTAATCACAGTACACCACGCGTAATAGGCTACGTAGGCCGAGTTAATGTTAACAAGTCATCTTGACTTTAATTATGCGTTCGATTCACCGTAGGTCAAAAGACCCAATCATTTTACATCAATCGAATCGTTAGGGTTCCGTACCCAAAGGGTAAAAACGGGACTCTATTACTGACACTCCGCTGTCCATCAGCCCGTCGGTCTGTAACCAGGCTGTATCTCATGAACCGTGAAACAAATACTAAAAAAAACAGATTAAAATAAATATTTAAGTGGGCTTCCATAAAACAAAAGTGTTCTTTTTTATAGATGATGGTAAGGAAGCCTTCGTGCGCATGTTCGACTCGCACTTGGCCGGTTCTTATACAACTTTTGTCTCTCCGACATGGTATTCATTTTATATTTATTTGTTTCTAAGGTTACATTCATAAGTAATAGTGTATGTGTGTTGGTGGCGACAGTGACAAGTGAATGGGGGCCGTCGCCGCCGCTCCGCGACTATGTACCCCTTCACCCCCTGCAACAAGCTCCACTCCGCCCACACAGCCCGGGGACACGTCGGCCGTGTTTTTGTGGGAACCGGATTTCAAACTTTTATTTTTTACTAATTTCAGGGCCAAAAGTGAATCTTAATGCCTGCTGCGCGTGATTAAAACCTTCTTACTGGCCTAGTGTAAACCTGAAATTGTATGAACATTGGGCGATGATGAAGAAAGCGTCGAATCAAATATTTAGCGCTGACTTATCATGAGCCAACCAAAGTGTAAACATACGTTTTTCCTGGCCGGAATTCATATTTACCCACGCGTAGCAGACGCAAGGAGCGACTTTATGGCCTAGCAGGACTCAAATGTTATTTTTCCCGCGTTCGGTGTGGACGGACGAGCTCTACCATAAATGTCGATCGAGTGCGAATGAGTCTGAAGAAAAATCGGTCAAAAATATTTTCTGCTGTCTTATGTAACGTTTGTTACTGAACAACTTTAAATACAGACCTTGACATCGCGAAAAAGAAAATAGATGCTACATACAAACTAAAATAACTAGTTTAAAAAAAGCATATGAAGCAGCTGATTCTTTTTCGTGATTCCATTTTTGACCACATTACCCCATTAGTAATTACCCTTATTAGCTCGATATACTTTCTTAACTACCATTTCCGGGTATTTTAGAACATTTTCCTGACCGACTTCGCTTCCCGCTTCACTCGTCTTCGAGCGCGGGACACTAAGACACCTTCTCCCCCCCTGCAAACAGTAGCGGCTCACAACAAACCCCGTCCGCTATCAGGAGCAGCTACTCTCACTTTGGACACGAGCTAACAGAGCGCACACTGGGCGAGCGATCCAGTGTTACACATTATTTCCCCAGTCCCGCCTCCTCGTTAAGACTCCGAGGCGCGGTCACGTCACAATTTTCCGGACTCAATTGTCGCCCCCCGTTGTCATCAGCCCCCCCAGCGCCCCCCAGCCCGACAGGTCCGCGCGCCGGCTAACAAAAGCCGCCGAAGCCGACGGAGGGCACGCTGGGCACGGCGGGCACGCCGGCCGGGTGCTCGCCGTTCTTGTGCAGCTCCAGCAGCGGCGGCGCCGACAGGTAGTGCGTCTGCAACCACGCCACATATGTTACACGCATTAATTAATTCCACGCTTTTAGGTAGGTACACACTACTATTGGAGATCGATACACTTAAGCTGTATACAGACGGAATAAAAACGGATGATTTATTTTATCTTTCTCAAGTGGTGGTAGTGTACCTGCTGGTGGTGCTGAGGTGTGTAGTAGGACGAGTTGTAGGGCGCGTAGCCGGGCGGCACGGAGTACGGGTATTGCCAGTCCGCCAGATAGCCGGGCGTGGGCCGCATCACGGCCGCGCCGCCGGCCACCCAGCCGCCGCCGTAGCCCACGAACGGGGCGCCGTACCTGAACACACACACATGTTAAACAGTCACTCTCACATATTCATAAAAAATCTGCCGCTCACTGTGGGGTCGGCGGTAAGTTTTTTAAATATATCGAGCATACCACCAAGCTCTTCCGAGATTATTTCATAAATTTGCGAGGTGTCTTAAGTGCCACGAATAGCTATGAGAAAAATTAGCTCGTGTAAACCACATTGTAGCAAGCAAATGGTGTGTAGTATGGTGAGCGTGGTGTACTGACCCATTGTTAGGGTAGGCGCCGGTGCCGTAGGCCCCGTAGGGCGGGTACAGCGCGGGTGCATACTCGGGCAGCGCGGGCACGGGCTGCGGCTGCGGGCTGTCCGTAGGCGCGAGCGGCGGGGGCGGGGCGCCCGACGCGCCCGCCACGCCTGACACGCCCCCGCCCGGGCCCTCCGCGATCGACGGGATCTGGTCCACCAGCGATTCCAGACCCGACAGCGACTTCGATGCCACGTCCTGGAATAATTGTAGCGTGAGAGGAGATCATAAAAAGGTCTGGACGAGGAGGTTGTCAGTATAGAGCTTATATAAAACTTTTTCATTAGATATATGGTTGTAACGGAAACTTCGAGCGCGAATTTCGCTCACATCAAAATTTGGAATTGTATGTAGATACAATATTTTAACATTTTCATTCATTTCAGCCGCACAACGTCTACTGCTGAACATAATCCTCTCTCAAATATTTTAACATTAAAGCGTGTTTATTAGTTACCCTTAAAACTTGTAAAAAACGAAACAACAATAAAGACATTTTTTTATTCATATCGTATAGTGTTACCTGCGACTTGGTCTTGGCCTGCGTGTAGTCGGCAGGCTCGTGCGGCGGGTGCGGCGTATGCGGCGTGTGCGGCTCGGGCGGGCGGAACGCCGCGCCCGCCAGTGGCGAGAACGACTGCTCGCCACGCCCCACGCTGTTCGCGTCCGGCGATCGCGCCCTGCCGTGCACCGTAAGCGTCAATAGGGGTGACAACACGGCCCGAGAAGCATGGTTGTAATTCGTCCGTCTTTTGGATAATCCAAAAATAATGGACTCGTATTTTTCAGTTTAGAAAAAAAAAGTAAAAATTCACAAAGTTACTGAACGTCAAAGTTTTGAAGTGGGGGCTTGCAACGTCACCGCTAAGTAAAAATCGTACCCAGACGTGACATCATGCGAAATTTAAATGCGCTGTATCTTTGTCATTTTTGGTTTCTCAGAGAAAAGAAAAAATAAGTGTACAATATTTTTTAATAATCTAACCGATGGATCAAAGATATTTTTCCATTCATCATGCATATTGTTTGAAACTTAACATAGTAATTTCACCCTGATCACCACAAAGTAATGCACTTATTTCTTCTGTGCATTACATGAATTCACGCGACCGAACGCAACCAACGCTGATTGAACCCGAGCGCCTACTACGCGAACCGACGCGTCGTCACACGTTCTTCGGGACGTAAAAGCGTGCGAACGTCTCACAAAAGATTAAGACTTGTAGTAGTAGTATCCAGGGCCATAGAATAATTGCCCGTATCCATGTATCTTAATGTAACAAAAATCATAAATCTATTTATATGAGAAGAATATATTTTTTGTTTTATTTCCTATAAAATTTATAAAGTATAATTTATATTTAACTATAAGTTGTAAAGAGAAAATATCATTGTAAAAAATATAGTAATGGAACGAAAAGTTCAAGTTACCCGTTAATACAATCTCTTATTAGCTTTGTGACCCACTGATTGGCTAAGACCCTTTCTTGAATTCAGTAGTCTGTGTCAAAACTGTCGTAAATACTGGGGGGTTACTCCAAAAGCTGTACGCAAGACGGACATACTGCCTATCAGCGTTTCAGTGTCAAAGAACATGGGCATTAACATAGGAAATTAAATCTGATTTGGTTTGACATGACGTCACTATCGTACGACTGATGTTTTATTTAATTATTTTATGGAGTAACCTCCCTGTCTTATGTCTCGTCCGCTGGGTAAGTCACCGACCTGTTAAAGTTGCTGGGGTACATGGAGGGGTGCTGGTGCAGTTGGTCCAGCCGAGGACTGTCCGATACGCCACCTGCCACAGAAACAAAAATAAATCATCATCATTAGGATATGCTTTACTACCAGAGCCAAACATGGCCAGAGCAGCCAGTGAATTTGGCCTACATTCAGAGCCTCCAGAGAATTTAGCCTACATTCTCCATGCTTTTAGACGAATTGGGAAGGTCTCATTTATTACATTGATGTTTATAAACTTTATCTTGTATTTCCAAAGTCGCCTTCTACGACACCCACAACATTCACTTAGTGGTCCTACTTTACTGCTGCAGAAACCACACAGCACATAAACATACTTAAATAAAGGAAATATCGTGAAGATACCTGCAAAAATAAAATACGTTTATTTTCCTCCACAATATTACAAACGTAAAAAACGTTACACAGGTCGCCAGTGCGATTATGCGAAAAGTTATGCACCGGCCGTCGGCCATATAGAGATAGTTACCAGTGTGCTGGCAGTGCTGGTAGTGCTCCTTGTCGTGCGGCGGGCTTTCGGCGTGGTGGTGCTGCAAGTGGTGGTAGCCCAGCCGCTGCTCCTGCTCGTACAGCGGCCCGCCGAAGCTGGGCGCGTTGTTCATGTTGCCCACACTGCCCGCGGGCGACATCTCGCCGCCGGGGTTCGTCTGCGAACACAATACAACAATCAATCAATCCATAAAAAGAAGTCAATACATTTATTTTTTAATTCTATATACATAATTTGAAGTCTATCAAAGGCAATTTTTTTATAGTGAGAGTTATTTCGATAAGGTTTCTGTAAGAGGTCAGCCTTTAGAAGCGATGACGATGATTGGTTGTAATCGGCATAAAGTCAAGAGTAAAAAGGACTCCAAGGGTGATGACCCTTGATGTCCTTTTGACTCGTAACTCGAAATATGTCTTTGATGTCCCGTTCGAGTTTATTTTCATTTCTTTTAACTTTTCGTCCGTTTCTTCAGGCAGTTTAGGCACGTTTTTATTTTAAAGATTGGTTTTGCGGCCTTCCCCCTTCTTGTTCTCCAACTTAGTGACGTGCGCTTTATTCTTTATATATTTACATACGCAAGGTTTTTAATAATATCACATGAGTATTTTAATATCGAGTTATATAGAGTATCATACACTAATTCATCTAATCTTATAAATTAGGATTGGGATTCACGGTATAGAGACGCACCTTGTTGTAATCGGAGAGCGAGGAGTTGCTGTTGCTGCCGGGGTGCATATCAGTGCTGCCCATTGGACTGGCGGGGTCGCGGGGCGCGGGGGGCTCGAAGTCCAGTGCCGGTGCGGGGGACGGCGCGCCGGGGGACGAGATGGCCGCGCCGATGTCCGAAGACAGCTCGCCCGCGAACCCTGCGCCGCCGGACCCGCTGCCGGAGCTGCCGCTCTGCACCACACAAGATATAAGCTTAACTAAAATCCGACCACGGGATTTTTACCGGGTTTTCGTTAGAACTTACCTTTTCCTGTTAAAAAAATGTTGAGAATACAGTACAAAAAAAGGTATAACTTAATTTAGCTAATATAATGCTGCTGATAAAACGGTAAGTACCTGCGGAAAGTGGTGCGAGTCGGTGTAGGTGGGGGTGACGGGCGCGGGTGCGGGCGACGAGTGCTGGCTGTAGGGCGTGTGCGCCGGCGACGGTGTGTACGAGTGCAGCGGGGCCGCGGGGGACGTCGCGAATGGCGGCGTGCTGCCCGCCAGCGCCGGCGAGCGCGAGAACGCCGGGCCCGCCTGCTGTGGGGCAGACCATGGTTAATGCATGGCACGGGTGGCGCCTGTCTGAAGCGCTGAGTCACTTAGTGGCTCACAGTTTCAAAAATGACGCCCTGGATCACACAAACTTACACAAAGTCTAAGAAAATATTGACTTCTAAAACTATTGGAACACACAACTTACACTACTTTTGGCCTCGCATACAAGTTGACCATCAGCTGAGTTTCATAATTCTGAGTTTTTATGAAAAGCAAAGAATTTAATTTTTAAATATATCTTTCTTGGAAAATGTAGTTCAGAACCTGTTATGAACTAAACACACTGACCTCCATATATACAAGTACGCTGGACCTATGATACCCTAAGAAATGACAGCTCTTTATTGTGCCTATTTGAAGCGCCCCCAATGCGTGGGAAGAGAACTTAATCTGACGTAACTAATTCGGAAATGTCTTTTATCGATGTCATTGTCCCTCTCTAATATGAGTTCCGTTCCCACCCACTTCTACTTTGCTTCTACGATCAGCGTCAAAATGGCGAAAATCAAATCGCCTCACTATGGCCCGGCTAATCATAGGTCCAGCGTACTTGTATATATGGAGGTCAGTGACAAAGACCTTATCCACAAAAATATTAAGGATTAAAAAATATCTTAAGGGGGAGCGGCTTTCCTTCCCTACCTCATTCACATAGATGTATACTTACGATAGGCGAGTAGTGTGTGATGGGCGACTGTGAGAAGCGCGGCTGTGGAGCCGGGCTGTGCGAGTACAGTGGGCTGCGTGCAGCGAAGGACGCGCGGTGTGCGGGCGACCCGTAGCCCGCGCGCGGGGGAGACCCATAACCTGCGCGTGGGGGCGACACCGCGCCGAACGCCGCCGGCGACGACGGGTACTGTGAGGACATGTGTGCGTATAAGAATTTACGTCACAAAGATGGATTTCATGCCAAATGTTAAAATAATGTGGGCGGCTCCTTATGGTTTAATGGTAATACAACGAGATAAAGAGCTACGCGTTCATATGATAATAAACTGTAAAGATATGTAACAAGAAAGAGTGTTTTTAGTTTTAATTTAAATTAGCATAATCGCAGCTTACCCAGCGCGTTCAATGTTAGTAAATTCGCCCTTCAGTAGGAAAAAGAAGGGGAAGTGTAAGAAATGAGTGTACCTGTGGCTGCGGCGTGCTGGCGGGCCGCACGCCGGGACTGTACTGCGCGGGCGAGGCGTACACGGCGCGCGGCGAGGCCGCGTACGAGCCGCCGCCTGGCGAGGCGTACCCACGCGACAGCAGCCCCCCCTCCATGCCAGTTTCCATGCCTGCACCTGTATCACGGACATAGACATGCATATAGAGATAGATATGACAATATTTGAAGATATTTTTGTAACCTGACTAATCACGCTATGCGAACCACTACGTTTCGGCTACACGCGACTATGTAGAAAGTAGGTCTTACATTTAAAATAAGTTTGAATAGCGAATCAGATACTGTCCAGTGACGATCGAGCCAGACTTCATTCTAGAGAATTATCAACAATGAATAAATCCAATGTCACCACCAAGGGTCTTGCCAATGTATTTCCACACCTATAATAATAAAACAATGTAGAATTAACGTTAGTAACTAAACCTCGACATAATGATATGGGACTACATCACGATTAAGGCCTTTTCTTTATAATGGACTGATAAAGTTGGGACTTTCCAATATATATAGATATAGTGTTAAACAGTTATAAAGTTTATTATTTCTCATCATCTTAGTTTCGGCAGACCCCAAACGGCTACTGTTTGGGGTCTTTTTACGACATCTACAAAAAGCGTTTATTCCAAGCCAGAAACGACGTGGCACGAAATATTTTCCAGTAATTAGGAATAAGTTCAGCATACATTACTTGTAAAGTTTATTTACATTTAAATCATTTTAAAGAAAAGCTACCGATATAGCGTTTCGCAACAACCACTGCTGAGTACAAACGCTAAAAGAAACTCATTCACACAGTGTTTATCGCCTACGCGCCAGAAGGGCTTTGTCGTCAACCACTATTATGAAATCAAAAGAAAAAATGACAATTATCAAGTGATACAAACATCCAAAGATAAATAAGCAAAAGAGGTTTGTCAGGATCGTAGCAAGTTGAGGTCCCACCTATGGGAAACAGGCGTGATATTATGTATGTAATATATAAATGACTTAATTTTTGTGACCGGACCAGGTCCACTGCGACGAACATTCTGCGACCAAATAGCAGATGTTCTGAAGAAAGGTGATGTAAGGAGTACCCATAACCGGAGAGCATGCATGAAAAGAGTTTTAGTGTTGACGAAGCAAAAGAGGTTTGCAAGGATCGTAGTAAGTGGTAATCCATAGTCTCTGCGTACCTATGGGAAACAGGCGTGATATTATGTATGTATAAATGACTTTGACTTTGTCAGTGTAACGCTCACCGTTGCCGGGCTGGAAGTACGAGCCGTTGTCTTGCATCTGGTGCTGCTGGTACATCTGCTGGTGGCCCAGCGGCGACGGCAACTGCTGCGGGAACTCGCCGCCGCCGTGAGGCAGATACTGCTGCTCGTGGAGCGCCATGTTGTTCAGCTGCGGCTGCATCATGGCCGCCTGCTACAACAATTGTATTATTTTTACTTCTCATACTAGTCAAGTTGTTCTTTATGGCGAGAGAAGGCTGCATAAAATGAGTTTTTATGCAATCGGGCAGAAAGTTTTTGTTTTTGTTTTAAAACTAAAGTCTTAAAGCCACATACACAATACACCTTCATTTAAGTGATATATTTTTGAGATTAAGGTTTTAATTTAATAATATCTCGTTTTATGCTCTTGTTGTACAATCTACCATTAATAAATAAACGACGACACAAAACGGACAGCCATCACCTAAACTTGACTTGGTCACTGACAATAAACTAGGTTGGTACACTAAAATATCAATTAAAATTATCATTTGTTTCATTCATTCCAATCAAACAAAAATCCAAATGGGATGAAATGAAACATGTGGATAAAGTACGATATACGAAATTCTTCGTGCTTAACGTCCTCATTAAAAATCCCCTTACCCCTAGACTTCTCTATACAAACGTAGTCTATGTTTTATTGTGAAACCACATATCAGGTTTCAGTAAAAACTTGTAATTTTGAAAAAATTGCAATTATCTAGGGTTATAATTAGTTTCAGACACTAAAAATATGAACTTAAATAATCTACGTTTGTTTGAAAAAGTGTAGTTTAATCTAAGGGTAAGGGGACTCTTAAGCACGAAGAATTTGGTACATTGACACGCAATTTCCTATTTCTATTGCAGGTTCCTGCCGTGGGATGGTCAAATAACGATATATAATATAATTTTTCAGACGGACTACAGTCAATTCTATAGTATTAGAAGTAGGAAACAGGCCAAGTGGTTTAAGTACTTAAGACATGAGTATGATCCTCATTAGGTGCGACTTGTACCTCCTATAGTTTCGGCTCATGTACGGTCATTTTCGTTCAACCACCACTTACTACCGGAGAAGGAAAACATCGTAACGAATCTTGCACAGTGACTATTAAGTTGACTATTGTTTGAAATAGAACGGGTAAAAGACAAAAATCATCATTGTGTGCGTCTTTTTCCATACACCGACAAGAGTCTGGCTCTTGCTAGGCTACATGTAGATGTGCGATATAGGAAGTATGATACATACCTGCTGCTGCTGTTGCTGTTGCTGCTGCTGTTGTTGTTGTTGCTGCTGCTGCAGCAGGAACTGCTGCTCCTCGGGGCGGATCTTCTTGGGGCGGCCGCGCTTCTTTTTGGGCGGCTGGTCCCCCGGTTCAAGGCTGGGCGGCGGGCGAGGAGCGCGTGGCGCGCGCGGCGTGCTCGGCGCGACCTCACCGTTTTCGAGCTTCACCTTCTTGGGCCGGCCGCGCTTCTTCTTCAGCGGGACCTCGGTGCCGTCCTCTAGGATGATGGTGTCCCCCGGCTCGGGCTCCATGGTCAGCCTGCGGGGACAAGGCCGGCTGATCGCTCAGTCGAGTCGCCGAGCCTGCCTCGCACACGAGCGACGGCGAGCTTGGCGACTCATTTTGCACCGAGAGACGTGACGGTAGTCTCAGATCACAGATAGTAAGCGAGTGTACATAATGTAAATTCAACTCAAATCTGAATAGTAGTTTATGCGACTGTGCATAATGAAGGGCATTACAACACGAACGTGGGCTTATGAAACGAGCCGAAGGCGAGTTTCATAAACATCACATGAGTGTTCATCACATAGTTGCATACACTACTTTATCTACACACATGATTATCATAGTGAACATAATTCGTTTCAACTTTTCACAAACAGTCGTAGACAATAAAACATCAACAAACAAAGACAACTCGGAATAGCGGCGGCGTTTCGAAATTTGAATCTGTAATTTTTTTTAATCATAGACAAACGAATGAACACCCCTATTCCTGTGTCACTCGAGATCAAATGTCGTGCGATTTATATTAAAAAATATACTGAATTTGGCATTTGTCTTGATTACTGTTTTAATATCTATAGATACTAGAATAGACACCCATTTGAATTTTAGACACCCATTTGAATTTGAGAGCTGTTTCTAATTTAAACTCATTACCTTCTGATTTCAGGAGGTTGTGAGTTTTAATTTACATTACCTACTGATTTCAGTAGGTAATGTTATCATTACGTCTCCGTTAATTCCTACTGGTTGGTAATGCTGGTATTTATGATATGTGCGTAGATAAATGTTAATTAACTGTCGAATCATAAGCAGCGTATGATGCGTAATCCATCGTTTATCACACACGCAAGTTACGCGTGTAGAAATTCTTTGAATTAACGACGTAAGACCCTAAATGGCGGCCGCGGTAAAAAGCAGAGTTGCAGAAAATGCTAAATATATATTCTGAGGAAAGTTTACTAAATTTACTTACTGCCATAATATTTTACCCGTTACCTGCCCATAATCAAAAAACAATATTCAAATAATTCAAGGTAACCAGATATTTAATTTGTTGGGAGCTTTCGATATTATGAAAACTTTGTTGGGAACTTCAGATTGTTTTGTACAGCATTTCTGGACTTCTTTTTAAATTATGTAATCGAAAGCTACGAATCAAATTACCATGGCATATTTCTCTTCCATAGAGTAGAACACAGTGATGCGAACATGTCTGCTTATTGCGCCACAGTCATAAGCGTCACCACTTTATTTTATATATGTTAACATAGAAAATTTTGCACAAACGTGTAGTTTTGTTTTTAAAATAAATAGTTGTCATGCACTTTATTCGCCGACCCCAGATAATGATGCACTTTATTTCAAATTAACTTTTACTTAACTTAGTGAAAAATTCTTAATATCTCTTGAAATTAATAAAAAAAACTAAAGCAATTATTTATTTTCCTAACGATAACGTGGATGTGGCACGCGACAACCATTCACCCATGTTCACCCGATCGTCCGCAGTGTTTGCGCGGTCTCCACAATAGTCATTGCGCGTGTTGTGTTGTTACGTCGACGTCAGACATATTTAAATTTTCAGTAATGTAAGCCCTCGTGCATAATTATGGAATAGGGTGATTGACTATATTTTTCTCTTTTTAGGGTTCCGTAGTTCCTTGTAGTTTCACTCAGAGACTATAAGTTCCAGAAAACTGTAATTTGGCATGGGTATGTATATTAATAATGCCAAAAAGTGGTAAAATAAAATATAGTAAAAAATTTTTTTAGGTTATTTAAAGAAAAGTGTGTGTCAATCATGTTTTCTTAACTAACCCGTCGTGTGGGGTACCGTTGATTAGGTCTTAAAAATATTGCGAGCTTGTAAACATATTTTTTTGATTTAAGGATCCGTTTCTGAAGTATTTGGTTTTACAGTGCAATGGAAAACTATGAGAGCTTAGTGGGGTTTACACATTAAAAAGTACGTTATTAAGTTATATGTACTCGGAAATGTACTAAAATGTATTAAAATTTACTCGGAAAAATAAATTAGATTTTAGAAGTTTTTAGTGGCGTGAACTTAAAGCCATTCGCAACCACGAAACCCTATACTGCGCGTGGCTCGACACGCGCTTAGTTGGTTATTTTCAATTAATTTTTAGTTTTAAGTTAGGATTTTAGTATTATACAATAAAACAAGTTTATTTGCCAGGCAAAACCCCGACTTTCAATCCTGGGCCTTAAATTTTTTTAGACATAGCTAAGAACCATCGCGATCAAGCCAGCTTTCAAACAACAAAAAACGCATCGATATCGGCCCATTTGTTTAAACACGTTTCACAGACACAAAGACCAGTCACGTCCAACTTATAACACCCCTCTTTTTAGGCATAGGTATGGCACTTTATAGACACGGCGTATCATTTATGCCTTCTACTACTACAAACGAAACTATACATGCCCCATACAAGGCGAGAACAGGGGAGATGTAAGGGGTCGGGAGACGAGTACGCATATTGCGCGGTTACCGTTCTGTATCTAATACATATATTATTCTTTGATAAAATATAAAAAAGTAAAATAAAAACTGTTCTTTTTGTTATTATTTCATACTGGCACTGTATATATAAATTCTGAGCAAATACAATTGAAATATCCTATTTGCCATTGACACGAGAAGTAGAAACACTGGCACTATTTCACATATCTAATCCACGATAGGGTTTGTGATCTGAACTCTGAACTGATCAGCTTATCTGATCAGTTTCCAAAGATTTAGTAAAGACGTCAACATTTTAAAAACCAATGTTTATGCCACGTTAGAGTGACAGCTTGACAATTATTTGCCAACGTAAAGTCTGGTTGCATAAGATCACAAGATCACACTGTCAAGTGTAATGAAGCCACACATTTATTTCTAGTGAGCATAGGATCCGGCAGAAACAAGGTTATTAGGGATTAACGTTTGAAATGACACCATTTTTTTATGGCTCTATGGTTTGCTTAGAAGCACTTGTTAAGTAATTAAAATTCGTGGCGTTCCGTGGTGATGTGTCGGAGCTCTTACTGCTAAAACTACACACACGACTGTCGTGGAATAGTGTCGTCACATCAAACGATGATAAAGCCTAATTTGTTTACATAAGTGTGAAATGAAGAGCATCATCATCATAATCAGTTCTCAATGGTTCACTGCTCGACATGGTCTCCTTTCGTCTGCGTCATTGAATCATATCATCAGCGAGTACAAGGGCACACAAAATCCATGCACGTGGCAGTGCTGCGGCTGTTGCGGCCTAATGTGGAAACGCTCAAGCGGGGACTTGGAAATTGGAAACCTACGAGGTAGGTGTCCGTGTACTCCATCCCCCGGCCGGTGGGGTGCTATTTTAAAAACGCCAAGTTAATAAACGAACAGTTTGTCCGCGTTAAAAACTTGCGTTTCAGGTCGTAGGCGTTTGTACCTGCGGATCTCCATCTCCTCCTGCGGGCGCCGGCTGGTGGTGTCGGGGAACACCAGTTCGGCCTCGTCCACGTGCGCCACGAGCCCGTTGAGGAAGTCACGGAACTTCTTGAGCGCGGCGTAGAACGGCACCTTGTCTGCGGCGCGCGGCAGTTGCGCGCAGCGCGCCGATGATGACGGCATCACCCACATGTACTGCACACACATACAAACTCACTTTTAGTCTATTTCTGATTACAAAATATACTGCCATGACAAACCTCACACGCACAAAGTCGCGTTTAGTTTGAACGCCGCGCTAGCGACGTTAGCGAGCGTCGGTGCGCTCGCAACGGATCGAAATGTAACTTAGGTCTGCGAAAAGATTCTTTATTTTATTGCCTCTTATATAAGTACATATCATTACAGATTAACAAATCTACTGTGATAGTACAAGATGAGGAAGCTACTGACCGTGTTGGTGCCGGCGATGGTGTCGGGCTGCTTGCCGAAGCAGAAGTCCTTTTTGCCGGAGAACACCTCGTAGATGAGCTTCCCGTTGAACACGGCCACCTTGGGCCGGAAGGTCTGCAACTTCTCCAGCAGCACGGCCGAGCCCTCCTTGATCTCGCGCCGCGTCAGGTCCGCCGAGCCCTTGGTAGCACGCGGCACCATATTTGTGAACCCGATGCCGAAGTTCAACAGCTGGGGGAAACAGACTAAACATTAGACATCTTGGTAGGGCGCGATCTTTTAAACCGACTTCAAAAAATCGGTTGTGTAGATCGTAAAGACCGAATTACCAAAATCGGTTGTATAGATCGTAAAGACCGAACAAGGGATTAAGCAAAAATTAACGTCATATTAGACTAATATAGTTTTTTATCTAAAGACGAAAAGAACATAAGTTGTCTAAATTATTACGAATCTATTTGCATGCAAAAATATGCATTCCTCATAAAGGCCATTTTGTCATATCCGTTTAATTCATCTTGTTCATTACGCCTACACTCCCAAGCGGAAGACGACTCAAGAACTTCGTTCAAATCGGATAAGTCCAAGTTTATTATAATAAAGACATGAGGAAACAGATTACAAGAAAATAAGGATGTGAGACTTCTCAATGTCTTTTTTGTGGCCTAAAAGAGTTTGAATATTCGTATGAAATCAGAAGTTATTAACACGATGATTAGTTGAAAACTTGATCAAAACAAAGAATATTAATTTGCATACATCTGTGTTTATAATCCAAACGTATATTTTAGAGTATCGTTTCTTTATCAAACCCAAGAAAGAAAGTTGTTCCAGTCATTTATTATTAGATTTTTAGTTCTTTTTAAACTGTAGTAAACACTTTTTAGGATTCCGTAGTAAACGCGGAACCCTTATAGTTTCGCCATGTCTGTCTTGTCCGTCTGTAGCAGCGTGCCTTAAAAATATATTGTAAGTTGCTGAACATCATTTTTCGATTTAGGGATCGGTTTCCTGGTATAATTCGTTTTATAGTGCTCATTTTTGTAAAAGTTAAGTGACCCCCTTTCTATCTACTAAACGGTAGTACATCGACACGTGAAAAAATTCACGGCAGTAGTTTAAATAACGAAGTTGTAGTTTTTGCATTGCGCATAACATCCGTGTCTCTGCGATAGCAGTGTTCAAAAGAATAAAAGAAAAACAAAAATATTCAAAGACAATAAAAGCAACAACATGAAAGAAGTGTGTGAAACTAGATCCACGGTAGAATTAGCACCATCGATTGCCGTGCTGGCGGTGCACGGCGCGCTGCGCATGTCACTAGTTTTGTTGCTCGCGTGACGTTTGAAATCGGCGCCGAAACACAAACATTCGCTAGCATATTACAATATTCTTCTATTAGACCGTCATAAATAGACAAATTCGCAAAGCGTGATGTAGTTCTGCATTTTTGGTATGATGTACAGGTCTATTAGGGTAGTTTTAATTCAAATTTGCAGCTTCGAAAAACCTGAGAAAATTGAAAAACCTTCGAAATTTTTCGACTTTTTTCGAAATTTGCCCTCCAAAAGTATCTATTTTTTGCGAACGGTGTTTCTACACTTATAAATAAATCGTATTGAATTACCTACAATTTGTGCCAAATTACAGCTCTGTTAACCCCATACGAGCCAAGCTATAGCACTTCGAAGATGACCAATTTTTCTGTATGTTAGTATTCCGTATGTAAGTATTTATTATTAATGTGACGACATAATTATTATCTGAAAAACGAGTCAACTCATGTACCGAGTCAGCTACTGGCCGCTAATACCAGTGCGGCTCAGAATGTGTCGTCGTTCGTGTCCCCAAGTTACATTTCCCCTGAGGAAGACCTCCGGATGAGGTCGAAACATAGCAAGCCTGTAGCTGACTCAGTATGTGAGTTACATTAACAAAAAAATATTGACAGTAATTAAACATGTGCGCCTCTAACACATAGTTGCTGCAACGTACTGCAACCTTCGTTACCCTTTGAAGGACAATGACCCCGTGTCCTTCTACTGTCGACGAAAATCCGCACACAAGAGTATATGTAGTAAATGTCACGACATAAGTCCGGTAAGTAAGATTGAACAATAAATGACGAGTGAACGAGTCGCGAGATTACTAATGCCTGTTGATTTCGGTCAGGTAACGCACAGGCTTTTGGCTCTAAACTTGATCGTACGGCAGGAATTGAGGATTTGCCCATAATCACTACGCTGGGCAGGCGAGATTGTGACCACGCAGTAAATGTGATGACACAACCTGTCTCTCGCGCATTCGTGTCATTTATGGACTATTTTGACAAGCAGCCATGACGAAAAAATGTGTTTTATATTTTATTTTAAGTAAATATTTTAGTGTAAGCCTAAAGCAAGGGGTGCGGCGAGCAGCTTGAAATTAGACGATCTTAGAAGCGTAAATATGACATTTATTATTTATTCAACTATTCTATGGACTGTCATTATTCTGTGAACATCGAACAGTGTTTCACTTGACAAAAATTATCAATTTTTTTGTCACAATGACACGCGTCAACTCGCGACGTGAACCGTCGAAGCTGTCCCAAACGTCAGGTAAACGCTGACGTGACACTTTTGAGCGATAACTTGTGCCTATTGTCGTTCACTGGGACGCGCACCCTGCGAGGTCTATGACGTTTGTCTGTTTGAAATGCAAACGCGCTTCAACTTAATTCATGCAACGCATAGATTATCGTAAAATGGGTGTTTTCAAATTAATTTTCGTGAAAGATATTACGCGTTGCCCGCGTCGTCGAGGTAGATATTACGTCTTTACAAATGAAATTGCCGTTCTTGTACAACCTATACTGCAGAGGGGCCATTTCCTTTTATTTAACGGGTTAATAGCTAACACTGGTGTCCATGTAATAAAAAACACTAGGATTTTACTTTGTAAAAAATGCGGTAACTTTAAAGCTCACTGACATTACACAGACAGTTGAAATGCTGCCTTTACAGAAAAATCACACTTATTTGGAACAAGGGGGTTTCAACCCCCCGAACCCTCAGATTCTCGGTACGCCTATGATAAAACTAGTAACCTTGTAGTCCTCATCGGCGGACATCTGCTCGCGCGTGAGCCCCGACAGGTAGAGGCACTTCCAGAAGTGGTTGCCCGGGCCCGCGTAATGATGCCCCTTGTACGCTGCGAACAGCCCTGGGTTGATGCCGATCTGTGAATGTTTGAAACACGTCTTATGAAATATACTAATATTAACAATAATAGAGCTGCTATATGTCTATTCCAAATAAAATAAATTTCTAATTTTATTATGCTACAAAAGTGATAACTAAATAGGCCCCGAGATGAGGTTGTTTAAGGTTAATCAAAAACACTATGTATTAACTGTGTACAACGCGAATAAGATTCATGGTCTTATAAACTTTAATTCATTTTTCCTGATGATCCTATTAGGGATGTCACGAATATTCGCATTCGCATCCGCATATTCGCATTGTTTTAAACATTCGCATCGAAATTCGCATTCGCGTCAATCAGGGCGAATGTGTGCTGGAGACGTATTTTTGAAATCACTTGTCACAATACAATACAGTTTGTGCGAGCGTTTTCAAACGGGCGCATTTTTGAATCGGTCGTAAGCGAAGGATATGCAACGAGTTGTATTGACCACTCGTAATTTTGACTTTTGTAGCGTAGATATGTCAAAGAAACCTTTCATGGAGAATCCGTTCCGATTCACCTTGCTTTTTAGAAGTAAAACATAAACGACATAAAACAATAACCGTCTTATTATAAAACGCAGACTATCTTTGTTACTAGGTTTAAACCATTATCCGACCAAATCAAGATAACAAGTACTGGTTTTCGGTGTCACGACGATTCCAAAAATACGGCCAAATGGTATTTTACGCGAGCGGTGAGTGAAATATACATAATTTGTGTTTCGAAAAGTCCCTTGATGAAAAAGAGCACTCCAGATCACGACATGACTATCGCCCGCGCCGTATCTTTCTGCGATTTGGGGATTCGCGCATAACGTGACTATTTCGACCAATAGGAAGCGTTTATTTAACGTGAGTTTTTTGTGATTGTATGGCACCTAAAATAAAAAGTGAAATATGGCGATTTTTTTTTAATGAAAATTATTGATTACTATTTTACACTAATCCACATTCGCATTCGCGCGGTTTGTCCCGTAATACTTATACTAATAACAGTAATGTGAACTTTAAAATCATATTTCGCATTCGCACAATTGTAGCCTAAACATTCGCATTCGCAAAAAAATAGAAATAAAATTTTACATTCGTAACATCCCTGGATCCTTCTCAAGATAATTGGTCAAAACTAACTATTGTATTGCCACCACCGGCCTTTGATATGTAAGCAAAATTTAAATTTACTCAGACGTTTTCAAGTGGGTAAAATCGCGTTCAAAGTTTCCGTTACATACAAACCTACATACATAATACAGAATACACAAATCAGGACATTAGTTAGCTATGATATAGAACAGCAGTGGACTTCCTATGGCTGATATGATAAAGATGATGTTATAAAACATTCCTACATACATGAACCCATTACACTCCTTTTTTGTGGCACACATTAAAAAGCAAACTACCGAAGTGCAAATGACACAGCTTGACGACTGCCATATAATGATAACAGCCAGGACCGACGGCATAACCTGCCGCCAGAAGCATCGAGATATTTTAAGCCACTTGTAAGCAATCCAACTGGCGATCACACAAAGGGTTGCTTAACATGCGACAACGTACTGCATTGTGCACCTCAAACATGCCGAGTGTAAATGTACCGCTGGCAAATACTTAAGGAGGTCACTCAACCTGTCAGTATGAATCACTTTCTCTACGGGACCAAAGGACCGATGCTGAAATTTTAAACTATCTTAACATACAAATTGTCTTGTCAGATGAGCAAGATGAATAAACTTTAGTCCTGTAGAAAAAGTACTTCAGATTGACTGAGTCACCCCTTCAAATTAGTGCTTAGACAGACGAGCGACAACGTGAAAATTAAAGCTAGCGATCGTAGTCACCATCACATGGGCGGCGAAAAGTGTCATGCAATGTCGCTAGTCACCATCACATGGGCGGCGAAAAGTGTCAAGCATTGTCGCTGACTGGCACTGCTGTTGCCAACCGTCATACCTAAATCATGTCGCTCGTCTATAATAGCCTTAAATGTTGTTTAACAGGCGGTATAACATGGTCAACAAGATGTGGGAGCGCGATCATACTCACAATGATGATGTCGAGGTTCTCGGCGAGGTGGTCGGGCAGGGTGCGACGCGACACCTCCTCCTCGCTCATGCCGTTGAAGCGGTCGTGCTTCTTGCGCTCCTTCACCGGTCGCGGCACCAGGGCGCCTTCCATGCCCGGCTCAGGTTTGATCTCCATTCTGTAAGAGATACATTTCATTTTTTATTTCAATATTCATTTTTCATTATTAGTTTTTTTGTCTCCACTGCAGGAGCACGACCCTCTCCGTACTACCAGAGCCATACTTGGCCAGAGCAGCCAGAGGACGTGGCCTACACTCTCCTCCCTGACCAGACGGGTTGGAGGTCTCATTGATGTTTATAGGCTTTGTTTAGCTTGTATTTCCTAAGTCGCTTTTTACGATATCCACGGAAAGACTTGGACTGGCCCTATTCTTCTCTGCCGGAAACCAAACGGCAATTATTTATTTATTACGTCTTTTTTATATCTGACGGTAAACGAAAGTTTAAGAAATGGTTTAATGTGGCACAGAATCAAGATATTAGGATGAGATGGAGGAGTAAGAAAGGATGCGAATGCATGAATTTGACTGCTCTGAACCGAAGTCTGCATGCGCCCTGGCAATGGGGTAGGATTTTTGTCGCCTGATCTTGAGTCCAAGTGTTGGGAAAAGGCAGTATTGATACTGATATCTTTAGCTTTTAATCCAGGACAAAAAAGACGGGTGTTATAAGTTTAACGTTAATGTCTGTCTGAGTGTCTCTCTGTGGCATCGTAGCGCAAACGGAGATCGATTTCGATGCGGTTTCTTTACGTGAAAGCAAGTTCAGCCGTTTAAAAGTTGTTGTGGGCAAAGCTTAAAAGTCGTTTTTTTTTTTCAATTTGCGTAGCAAATAATAGCTCGCGCTAAGGATATCAATTCCGCTTAACATCGGTTGGAATATGTAGTTCCGCCACTCATCACTAGATGGTGTCGTCGGTTAGTAAACTTGTTACTGTGAAACAGGGTTATAGTAACCGAATATGTTTTTGTTTTTTTAAATTTCGAATATAGAGGAGGTTCCCTGAATATAGCGACGAGGTCCATAAACACACTGTATCGTGTATGTTATCGTGCAAACCAGGGGCGGGTTGCTAGCTTAATATATGTATGAACTATGTTGCGGCTGCGATGGTCACGGTTTCGTCATGGCTATTATAACAATATATTGCATATAGAGGATACGTCTTTACGTTGTTACACGCCAATTTTCCTCGTGTGCAAATATTTATAATGTATGCGACATGATAACATTGTCTTGTTCTAACAGTCGAATTCCTACAACTATTAGAGTGGCTGTCGTTGCTGAGGGGTTCTTATCGAGTGTGTTAATAGGTAACACTGGTGTGCGAGCAGATTAAATTGAACGAACCTAATGAATATCATCAACCGAAAAGTCCTTTACACACTAACTAGTATGAAGGAATTGTTAGGTTGTTTTTCTTTACCGGTAGCAAGTAGTGGTCGATAAAAATGATCAGACTATTAGATTGTACTAAAGACTTATATAATAGTCGGGTCGGATAGGGATCGAATCTGAAACATTTTGGTTATATGTTGATCTCTTAAATCTCTACCTGCGTAGGAATGAATACCCTCTGCCCGTTGAGCGAACCGAGCTTCTTGGACGCCAGCTAGGCCTTTGTCTTTGGAACCCTATTTGTTAAAGATGACAATGGGCTTGCCATGAAATCCTCTAGGATTCAAAAAGTCTATTCTCAACGACGAAAAAAATATTTTCTAGTGGATATTTATGAAATATCTAATGTCATACATACTTGGACACTCGGCCAGACACAATAGTAGTAATGTGTTAATATTTATAATTTTTTGTGATGATTTACCCTCTTATCATAAGAATATCTAATAATTTATTTTCGACCTAGGATACTACTCTACTGTGGAGACAAAACAAATAGGGTGGTGAAGTGAATGTTAATGTTCGCCTTTTCGGAAAATTGTTTGTTTCAAATGAGAATACATTTATTTTAAATGTCTTTACGTACGTCGCTGATGGAAACCCACTTGGTTTTCCTAATCTCTCCTGGCTGTCACGTTTTTCATTGTCAATGATTAGCATTAGCCGCCAATGCGACACATTAGAGAGGTACCTAATCTTTGTTGTAAAAAGTTTCTTGACCCGATGATAAATACTGTTGAATAGACTGCGCGGAGCAAAAACATCACTTTAATAACAATTGATGTCGATTTTTTTCAATTTCATTGAAGAGCTGGTTTCAAAGGAAGAAGCCATTAAAAAGTTAATTTAAAATCAAGGAAACCTATTTTCATTTTGTCACTAGTTTTTATTAATAAAATCAATAGTCAGTTACCCTTTCCTCAAGAACAGGCGGTGGAATAATATCAGTCGCATATTAAAAGCGAAACAAATACTTACATTTTTAATTTTTTAACGTTTCATGATCTTCTTACTTTGTGTTATATATACCGTTTAATTCAAATGCGACATAGACATATATCAAGATTTGCAAGGTCTGCTTTTTGCTTCCTATTTTAGTCTAGTAATATAACGTTTTGGTAAAATTTGGCATAAACGTTTTTATATCTTAGCGTGATTAGAGAGGAATGTAAATATATAGTTTTATTTATGTGTGTATGTCATTAGCAACAATAAACAGATTATCTGTCTATCTAAACTAAACTGGGAAAGTAAAAAGCGATTCCACCTTGATCCGATTCGAGGGGTATTGAAGTTTGGCTAGCGGCTCGGTTCCGGTACCGAAATAACGTGCGTAAACAGAGCACGCGACACCGACGCACACACCACATGTACCACAGTCTCTCTCTCATCTTAGCGCGCTCCCGGTTGCATTCTTAACTGAGCTGCTTCGAAACCAGCGATTTCTTCAATATATCTATATCATAGCTAACTTGACGTCGCAACTGATGAGTTTGTCATTATCAGTAGCGGTGAAGCAAGCGGTTTCTTGGTCTACCCTATCTGCCGAGGATTGGCGAAGACCGGACACGGAGGCTGTTGGGAGTATGCATTTCTAGCGGAAGTTAAGTTTTTGCAAGTTAAGCAACCCCGGCCGTGATCCGCACTTGGATTGATAGCAATCAAGTGTCAATGAATTTTCTCGAGCTCCTTCGTGTTTCTAGTTATCATAGCATAGCAGTCGTCATGCTGTGACATTAGGTAGCTTGAAAAATCTGACGCCAGTGGCCGCTTACACCCACAGACTGCATGATAATGACATCTGTTTGCTATACAACTTGCAAATTCCTACAGTACATGACCGCACTCTCTGTAGCTGCAAGTACAGTATCTTGTATTTATGTATAATCTGTGCATTTTTCTTACATATCATGCCGGTTTTCATGCCCCACTTTTTTCACCTATAAGCCCACCATAAAGGCTGAATGTGGCCTTTGGGTTTCATAGCCCTAACTTCTCCGTAAAGGTGGATACTTGATTAGTATGTATGTCTCCATGCCAGCGTAGACTATCTTGCAGTTATTTATGTCGTACTCATCTTAGTTTCTCTGTGTGTCTACTCTGCACTATTGCACACCGACCTATTCTTTAATGGCTTTCGCTGACAGCCCGCTATATGTTTATGTTCCGATTCGGAGACATTATATATGTTGATGTTGATAGCAGCATGGCATTTTAAAAGTAGATGGTTCACTTTCATCGCGTTACATGTTAAATATTCTATTTCATGACTCATATTTTCAGCAATCGTAGTTTAGCGAAAGTCATTTGGTACCCTACCCTCTAACTTATGAAAGGCGCGCTATAGTATTTAGTTTAGTTTAGTGTGACGTCACATAGCAATCGTGGTTTAAAGTGATTTGATACCCTACCCTCTAGCTTATAGAGGGTGCGCTATAGAGTTTAGTGTGACGTCACCTGCGAACGTCACATAGCAATCGTGGTTTAACCAAAGTGATTTGATACCCTACCCTCAGGCTTATTGAAGGTGCGCTTTAGTTTAGTGTAACATCACATAGCCTAGCACCAGCAGATAGCCGAGAAGCTTGTAACGATACCTCATTTGTTAATTTAACGTTGATAAAAGTGAAGACATAAATCTGTTCATCTGTCTACCCCTAGTAAACAAATGAACATACATAACGGCGAAATTCATACACAAACCTCCTTTGGCTTCGCCGCAGTAAGTAACGGTGATTGAAGCTAATACTAATCTTAAATATTTACGAGGTAGACCAATTTTTGTGGACCTTAAGTCCGAGACGGCCGTGGAAAAGGGAATTAAAATAGTGTCGGGTTGCTTAAGCACCCATTTGATAAATCGATTTGGGAAAGAAGGAGCTGGTACGGGATACCTACCGTACCTACATAACACTGGTATTGGAAGTTTTTTCTGGGTATGTGAAAAGTATCATAGACTGAATCAGCCCTTAAAATAATTTGAGTGTATTTTGTCCGACGTCATAATATAAATAGGTCACTCTGTGTTTAGCTACGCACAATCATAATATAGGTCTTGCTAAATTCGTAGTTATTGAGTGCAATGACCTGGATTCCAAGATGGCGCCACTGTCTCGTCTGCAAACTCACGATAGAGGAGCTCGACAGCCCAGCAAGAGTACGCATAAGTACAGACTAACAAATTCGTTTAAGACACTCCCTTAATCATACGCTATGACTTTTTGGAGAAGGGAAGAAAGCCGATGGACCAAAGCGGCAACGGAGTGGTAGTAGAGCCAAGAGAACAGACCAGTAAGGAAAATACTACTCTAACCACATTAAAACTATCACTTTGCATCGTTACTGGAATTCATTTAACCTCAAAACGGTCTTCGACATTCTAACCAGACAGCATAGCAGACATACCGACAAAAACGTTAAGTGCGGCGACACAATGACCCATTCACCATTTTACAACCCTAGCACTGGCCACAGTGACCCATTCGTTGCCGAAATCGTCTTGAAACCATGGCGACTTTCTGCCACAGTAGGCCGTGACGCAACAGTTGGTAACTTTGTCATATTCGCAGTACTTTGTGTCTTTAGTTTCTTTTCGTGTAGGTCTGGGAGCAAAGAAAAACTAAGGATGTACCCAGTTGCTTTTTTTCGCGCAAATAGTTAAAGCAAATTTCAGTGATTCGGTGAAACGACGCTAGCGCTTGCGCAAGCACAAATGGAACAAAAATTTTTTGAGCTCCTCCATGTTCCGGGGCAGGTTTATCCATTGGTCCCGGCTGTCATTGCTTGATAAATATTATCAAATATGTTAGATGCAGGCGGCTTGAAAATTTTAATCTAAAAACTTGAGCTTGAGAAAAGAAAAAACTTAAGTCGCCTCATACGTCCCTCGTAGGAAAAGAAAGGAGTGATAAATTGTATTCTAGATACTTTGCTGTCACCATGCCACTAAGAACCTATCTTCAGAGTATTCAAAAAAATATGTTTTGTCTTTTTGAATAAACAAGACAATTTTTTTTTAAATTTAAATACAATTAGCAAACGTTTGTTCATTTATATGAATACTAGGTTATTGTGTATATCGACGACGAACTGTTATATTGTTATACTGTGTCAAAGCACTTCTAGTATCTACCTAATATTTTTATTTATTGCAAAAAAGACAGACAATTATCATGAAAACTGTTATTAGATTCGATACCGGAGCGAAGCCGCGGCGGGAGGCTGTCTGGCGGCTGTCTATTGAAGTGAAAACCAGAACTATGCCAACCAAAAATCGAAGCTATGACAGTTCAGTTGGATGACTCACAGAACCAACGAGAATTGATGGTGGTAAAGTCGTTTCAAGTTATGAGCTTATGACGGTTTCGGGTTTACAAAATCCTTTATTTATGTATTTTGTTTTAGACCCACAAGCTTAATATATTTACTTATTCACAGATACACGAATCTATGTCAGAGAACTGACTAATATCACCGAAGATACCTAGAGTAAAATGAGTCCACACTGTGAAGACATACCAAAAGACAGGCGATTAAAGAAAAGAAACCAAGTTAAGTCGTCTGGAAGAGTACGCAGGTACTCGTAATTCAAGCTCGCTCACCTATCCCAGAAGTACAATAGCCACGTTTCACAGGCTGTGAAACTAAAGGGAACTAAATAGTTATCATTACTCCTCTGTACTTTCCATATCTTGTGTTAAGAGACTTCAGAATTAAGCGGTAGGGGTTTATTGGTTTAAACGCGGTAATTATAACTGACAGATCCCTGGTTTGAATTCTGCATGGCCCGACTTGTATGACATTTGATGGGTTGCTAGCCGGATCGCCTGTCGACACGATTCAGATTCTCGCATATTCTCTCAATCAACTTTTACTATGTAATACTATTATTAATTCTGTGTTTTTACGATCTACGCGGGAAAAGATGCAGCGAGAAAGAACGCCTTTTCTTCCAGGTCAGCACAGACAAAATAGCGCTAACAACAAGTGTGACAAAAACCAAATCTGCGAATTGCAGGCGGCCGATGCGGACGAGTGCAGTCCCGGCGGGAGGCTGTCTGGCCGTCGCGTACACAGATAATGTCACGCACTTTTTGCGCAGACTGCGGCGAGCGCCACCTGGCGCGCGGAACGAACAGACAAAAGCCTCGCGGCCTCAACTACACGGTTTTCCTCATTTCGTCTGGCGACTGGCTACCACGACTAATGACGCTTCATACAAGCAGGATTAACATTTAAAACAACTCCTACAAACTAAACAATATATTCTTGCACACGTCAATGTGCGAGTTTTAGTGTTCAAAGCCATCAAACGCACCCGTCCGAGAACTGGGGAGAGATGTGGGGACGCCATATTGCGGGACGCTGGGAGTTTCCGTTCTGTATATGTAGTATTATATTAATTCTGTGACATTACACCACGTTAGACATAATATAAACAAAGTAATTTCCATTCCATCTGACCCTAAGCTTACTTTACTATTCAGCATCACTTATTCTTCATTAGTCATGGAAGGTTGTTAGGGTTTCTTTAATAGTAGATTGTGCTACAAGTCGTAAAGGTAATACTTTTAAGTCGAGGGCGCTACTTTGAATCCAGAGCGAAACGAACTGAGTGAAGCGAGGGATTCACGTATAGTATAACGTCCGAAATAAAAATATTATCGTACGCGAGTAGCACACTCTACTTTTCATCGCCATCTATGAGAAAAACTTTTTGATACAAAACAGAATATGAAGAAAAATAGAACATCTACAATACCTAACCAAAGATCTGACAAATATAACCTTTATTTAGTGTCGTTTTTATTTAATAAATACTAAGAAATAATTTTTCAGAACCAACTTCTAAAATAATGTTCACTCATAAGCTTATAACTTTGATTGCGTGGTCGTACATATTTTTTAAATTTTATAATAACTATCAACTTCATGTTTTCAATAATTATTTTCAACAGAATATAACCTAAAACTTCTGTAATTACAAATTATCAAAGACAAAAATTGCGCTTTTTTAAATTATTCCTTTTTCGAAGCATAAAACATTAACATTTTTACCTACATTCATCCATGTTGACGATTATAAATAACTATCTCTCTCTCTCTCAGGGATACTGGAAGGATTCGAATGAAACTTTTTTTGTTATACAATGTCCTTTTTAATTAAGTACAAATATTTTAAGGGGTGGTTCAGTCCTTCATTTTGAACAACTTTTCCTAATGAATGTATATCGAAATACGTAAAAATTTTTTTAGGTTTTCATACAAATCGAAGTAGTCACGTGATATCATTACTATCGAAAATGAAATTTTTTATTCCGTATTTCGATATACATTTATTGGGAATAGTTGTTTAAAATGATGGACTGAATCACCCCTTAAAATATTTGTACTTAATTAAAAAGGACATTGTATAGCTGTTAGGCCTGGGCAACATAAAGGGTATAAATTATTTTGGAAAATGGATCATTTGATGTTACATGTATGCTGTTGTATGTTTTACGTTGTTACAAACAACGTGAAAGGGACATACCCCTAATAATTCGATGCACGGGCTATACTAGATCACTATAGTATACAGGATTTAAAATAATTGTATAAGCCCGGGAATGTATGGGAATGTAAAATTTCTTTTTGGTTTCTTGACTGTTATTTTATTTTATTATGCTATAGTGATCTAGTATAGCCCGTCGTTTTATTTATAACGGGTATGTCCCTTCCACGTTGTATAACTCTTAAGATAACAATTCAAATACAAAACCTTTTTATAACATAAATACGTATAATACTAACACAAAATACGCTATTTTCCAACAAGTCAAATCAGATACTTTTTTCTAAACGTCAAAACAAACAGTCTCTATGGGATTTTGTATGAAATACAGGCAGATGACGTCATAGATTTTTGGGAGTCAAATAGCGCTTTTATTATCAGTTTGTCTGCAATAATAAATTTAAAATCACGTAAAAATTAATATTTTCAAAGACAAGTGATATTATTTTGCGACGTTTTATTTTGTTATGTTATCAGTACTAAATAATTTATTTTTGTGTTAGGAAAATAAAAAATTGTGAAAAAAAAATTTGAAAAAAAATTCTAATTTTAATATGATATTTCAATAAATACTATAAAATTTTACGTCTTGTAATAATTTAAGAATTTCTCCTATAAAACATAGGTATCTGGACTGGATAATATACAAATTGTTAGAATTTAGTTAGCGACCACTGGAGACAAATTGGGATTTGTAAAGGAAGTGTAACCTAATTGGAACTGGAAAATAATTTATTTTTATTCATCCCCAATGGGGACTAAGCGGGGGTGGCAATGAAAACACATTAAACTAAAAATTGTCCCATTTGTCCCTAATGGAGTCGTCCCCACTGGGGACGAATGGGATATATACCCATGGACAGACATGCCTCACTGATCAATACAATTCTAATTTATTTGAATAAAGCTTAACAAGTAGAACTAAGTTGGACGACCAATGGAGCGCTGCATTTTAAGGCTTCCTCTCATAGATAAGGTACGGAATAAAGAGTTGCACTCCTGGTAAACATTGCAGATGTGGGCGCGAAGACGGCAAAACTCTGTAAAGAACCTTGGATTGCAAATTGACGACACTTTTAGCTGGAACTCTCACTTCGCTGAAATTAGTCGTAACATCACTGTTAGTCTCCAACAATTAAACCGTCTTAGGAACTTTCTACATGTTCAAACTAAGATCTTACTTGTACAATCTTTAATTTTTCCTATCTTTGACTATGCTGATGTGTGTTTTCCTGACCTCAATGTGGATCTTCTTAATAAACTTGATAGGCTCCTTAATAACTGCATTCGCTTTATCTTTTGTCTTCGAAAATATGATCATGTGTCTTCCTTTCGTTCTGAACTTAACTGGCTTCCTATCCGTCAACGCAGAGAACTTCGGTTACTGTGTACTCTTTTTTCTATTCTTACAAATCCTAACTACCCAGAATATCTTAAATGTAAATTCAATTATCTTTCAGATCCTCACGATCGGCAACTTCGTTCTAATGAGACACGTCAGCTCTTTATCCCCCTTTTCCGGACAAATGTCTAACGCTTTCTCTCTTCAAGCCTCACGGCTCTGGAATGCTTTACCCGTTGACATCAGAGAAATTTCTACTAAATTCTCTTTCAAAAGAAAAGTTCACGCCCACCTTTTATAATAATAATATATTGTTATTTCAGATAATTATAAATCCATATAGTGTTAGTAAACTTAACCTATATTAGTACACAAAAAGAAACGCAAATTAACTTAAAAAAAAAGAAACATTTTTAGTAACATTTTTAGTAAGGCTTTGGATCGGCATTCACGTGCGAGATACGTGAATTCCGATCCAATGCCTCATCATCGGACAGTCTAGCCTATTTGCTAACACACTTAGAATGCCGTTGGAGCTATTTCGGACACGCTGCATTAGCGAGGCGACTCTTTTTCTGATGATTGCCTGAAAGCCGTCAGTGTGCCTCTCTGCAAACATGCCCGAAGCACTACAATGTTTTGGAAACCCCAACAGCATTCTAAATATGTTGTTATATTGTACACGAAGGGCGTTGAGTGACCGTTGAGTATAGCTGACCCATAGATTGCAGGTATAAAAAGACTGGCAGTATGCCTTGAATAGGGTAATTTTGACATCAGCCGTACATCTTGCAAACCTACGAACCAGCATATTCCCCCGGACAGCCAACGCCCTTCGCTCCCTCTCAATATCGACGTCATCTTTGAGATTTTCGGAGACCCAGTGACCCAGGTATTTAAAGTCTGCAACTCTCTCGAGTGGAGCCTTATTCAAAAACACTGGCGGTATTGTGCTCACTTTATGCTCGCGCGGTTGAAAAACGAGCAGCTGGCTCTTTTTTGAATTATACCTAAGCCCATGGGCCTCAGCGTACTCTTCACATTTCTTCAGAAGTTTTCTGAGGCCACTAATTGAGGGGCTCAGCAAAACCATATCGTCGGCGTAGCTTATGTTGTTTATCATAGTGCCATCAATGGAACAGCCGACAGTGGTATTGCTGAGGTCCTCAATCAGCTTATTTATGTATAGATTGAACAGGCGAGGAGATGTCAATCCGCCTTGTCGCACTCCACACTTCAATCTATACTCCTCAGAAAGGGCTCCAGACCACTTTACAACATTAGTTTGGTTATTGTACCAATAATCAAAAATCGTAATAATCTCCTCGGGGACATCCGTTTCAGATCTTAACATTTGCCATAGTAAGTCATAGGACACCAAATCAAATGCTTGAGATAGATCTAGGAAGCAAACATATACCGGAGTCTTCCTGTCACCGTAGTACCTAACGACCTGCTTGAGACACAATATCGCAGTTTCTGTGGACAGATCGGTTCTGAAACCAAACTGTGCATCGTGCAACTTTAAATGTTTGGTCAAGTGTTGATCAAGCAGGCCGTCCAGCACCTTAGCAATCGTTGTAGCAAGAGAAATGGGTATATTTTAAACTCCCTTTCTTCATAACGTCATCATCATCAATTCTTCTCTTCATAGCTATGAATTTGTATGTTAGGTAATATAAGTAGACGTGTATGTATTTGTGTGTATTGTATAAATAGAGTATTCATTCTGATATTTATGTTATAGTATACATAGTAGGTATATAATATAATTTTATATATTTAGTAATACATATGTATATTGTATTGCTTTTTTGTGCCTCATAATTTTCTCTGTTTATCCCTATGGTTGACTGGGAGAAAATGCTTTTAGCATTAAGTCCGCCATTTGCTAAAAGTATTTTGTACTTTGAAACAAAAAAGTTTGATAAAAAAAACTGTAGTGGGAGTGGGCGGATCACGTGTGCCGAATGAGGTCTAATAGATAGGCGAAACAAGCGACCTTCAGGGTACCAGATGGACGCCACTATAGGGGAGGTAGACCAAGAATCAGATAGCAGGATTACCTAAAGGATGATGAATTCTCAACTAAATGGCAGTAAATAGCGACAAACAGAGAGGAGTGGAAAAGTGATAGGCTAGCAAAAAAAGTAGAAAGGCGAAACAAGCGACCTTCAGGGTACCAGATGGACGCCCTATAGGGGAGGTAGACCAAGAATCAGATAGCAGGATTACCTAAAGGATGATGAATTCTCACCTAAATGGCAGTAAATAGCGACAAACAGAGAGGAGTGGAAAAGTGATAGGCTAGCAAAAAAAGTAGAAGGCCAAGCCAACCAAAAATTTGCATTGAATTTGCATTGCAGACATTATCAATTTGTCATTTAAGGAAGCAATAAATTATTGAGTATTGGATATCAAAAATGTTCATGAAAAATGTCCACACGCACCGTTTGTAGCAGGACTAATCATTATATAAATTGTTTTATTTTTAACCCCAGAAAATAAATAGGGGTGTTATAAGTTTTACGCTAACGTCTGTCTGTTTGTGGCATCGTAGCGCTCGGATGGATGGACTGATTTCGATGTGGTTATTTTTACGTGAAATAAGTTCCCATGCGGTGGCTCTTAACAATGTATTATGAAAATCGGTTCTGACTTTTCAAAGACATTGGGGATTAACACTTGAAAGTGAAGGTTTTCGCTAACAAGAAAATAGTTGGAGCACACTTTAGTGTGGCTATTCTTTTGATTACATCGGCAATTTTTTCTAATAAGGGATATAAATATTCAACATAGTCCTTTCCAAAGCTCGTTGTGGTCAATAAAGATTTAATAAATAAATACATAAATAAAATCTAAGTACGGTGCGTGTCACTGTCATAAAAGTTAGATATCTAAATATCGATATTTCTTATTTTATTTACGCAAATAAATAACAATAATTTCATTTTTCTGTTAATTAATACAGTTTGCAATGTAGACATTGTTCGAAGCCATTCGATCAAATAAATCTATTTCAAGACCACTTTTTATGTTTGGTTTTTTACAACTATAAGATACTTAGGTATTTATTACTACAATTTATAACTTAGATTTGAACTGTAGCAATGGTATTTATTTTTCTAAATATATAAATGAATAAACTGATTGACTGATCGGTGACTGACATATCAACGCACAGCCCAATCCGCTGGGTCTACATATATTTTATAAGCATTGAAATATTTTTTCAACACATTAGCTCGGAAAGTGCTATTTACCACACTGAATTTACATATGTAATACCATTCATTACGCACACTTTCAAATCGTGCGGTAAATATTACTTACCGCAAAAGTGCGGTAACGTGCTTTTTAAAATGTTTTAGGAATAAGATTCTAAAAATTCTAAATAAATATAATAATATTATTTTTGAATCTCTGCATGCAGCCAGCCTAAAGTCATACCGAAACCTTGCTTTACTCAAATTATTCCATTTCATATCCTAGTAGGTGAGTAAAATTCTTGTAACAACACTAAAATGAATTTATACATCTGCCCTGTTTGAAAAAAAAATTTTTTTTTAAATAATCGTTTAGCTGTTGGTGGATTCATTTCTGTGTCTTTCGTATTACTACAGATTCACGCATGCGCGAAATGCGCCTAGAAATAGAAAAACTAAGCGCGCCATATTTATTATTGAAGTTTCTTTTTCCTCGCTAATGTGTTGAAAAACGTAGTATAGCACACGTGTGGTATTATCCATCACAAGTCTCGGCTCCACAGGCAAACGCGCGGGCTTCGCCCGCTAGTTTGTCAACCCGCCTCGACTGTAATGAACAATTTACCACACTTGTATCATAAACTACTATAACATAACAATTTGTTTTATGACAAAATTATAACGAAAAAAAATCTATTGAAATTCCTATTTACCAATGACGAAATGATGTAATTCATAAAACCATTTTCGACTTCTACGCGGACGAAGCCGCGGGTTAAAGCTAGTAGAAAATAATTATAGTTCCAACATTTGGGTTTAATAGTTCCAACGTTTCGTTTAACACCGTTTTACTTATTAAAATTTTCGTTGGGCATTTGGCTACCAACATGAAAGAAAACAAACTTTTCTCTTATACTTTCTACCAAAGGTTCACTGGAATACATCACTTTAGTAATGAGACCGCCTTTGTACCTACATGTATATTTTAAGTTGGTGGAATAGGGAGTTTTATCTTATCTTAGTGTTTGTAAGTTTTTACAAAAGGCGGGCCACGTGGCAGGGTTCCGTGCGCGTCAAGTGGGTCGCGTGTGCGGAACGCTAATTCCGGCGGGGTCGCCGCCCGTACTAATTGTGTCACCGGCGGACGGTGGCCAAACGAGTCCCACTCGTTCGGGATAGAATAGAGAACTATACAGCTTCAGTCCACTGGGCAGACGGGCTGGTCACCACAGTACATCTTTATACATAAAAATTACGTGTCACGTTGTTTGTCCGCGATGGACTCCTAAACTACAGAACCGATTTTAAATTTGATTTGCAAAACGTGTGCGATTTGATCAAACTCAAAATATAGGATAGCTTTTATCTCAAAAGTCGCCGCGAACGAAGTCGCGGGCATCAGCTAATAGTATAATATAAAGCCTTTGCGCAGAAGACGCGGCTGCACATTCTTTGTTACCTATACCTCTTTTAGTCGCCTCTTACGACACGCATATTAGAGGAAAGAGGTGTCATGTGCTTATCGAGTGTGTTAATAGCCGATACTGGTGTCTTTCGAGCTGCCTAGAGGCGTACTAACACAGAAGTATAAGTAGGCGTCAATAGGGATCGAGCTCACTCAGCGAGTTTTCAAGCAACCTTGCCAACGCTGAAAAACAGTTAAAGTACTTGAAAGATATTAATCACGAAAACTGGACACGAGAGCAAGGTTATTTTTGCACAACGTTTCGCCAATTGCCCTTAGGCAACTTAACAGATCTGACACCAGTGTTGGCCACATACACACATGAGGGACAGATAGAGTCGCCAATAGGCAGACAGCTGTAAGCTAATGACTACCGTATTTAATCGTTATCCACAAATTTATGAAATTTTGGAAGTATCCTCCCGCTCCCTGTTGCCGTGGCCACCCTACACGGCAGCGAGCGTGCTGCAGCGAGTTCGATACCGATCTATCTCTGTCTGATATAGCTTCATAACATAACTTTATATTTTGCTACGTTAGCCGTATTTTATCAAATAAATACATTATATATCTCAGTAATATATCTTGTCTATAATTTAATTCTACATTTAAGAACCAGGCTCTTGTCGGTGTCGTTTCAGATTAGTAACGTGTCTACACGATATAAAAATGCAATATACGGTTGGTGATCAAGATTTTTTTGGATGAATTTGAATTTTTGAACGGAAGAGAGTTATGACGTCAATAATTTTCTGCATGGAATTTGAAAAAAAACTTTTAACCCTTCGTGTGGGATATCAAATAAAAGTAGCTAAGTCTAGAATTCAGTCACCTGTTTTCCGAAAAAAAAAACAAAAACCTTTTTAATTATATGCATACTTGCTACATACTGTTTTTTTTTTATCTTTACAGTTTAATTACTAAATAATTTTTCACGCCACGGGTTTTTTAAAATAATTACTTGTGTAATAAAATGTATTATGTGTTTCATTCCGAATGGCGGCGACCTTCTAGTTAAAGAGGAAGAGAAACAGCATCATGGTATTCGTACACTTTATTATCACATGTTTTGCGACTCGTTGTCTATCCGCAGTTTACCTCATACGTTGCTATTGCTATGTCGATGTCGCTGGTGAATCACGAGCGCGGAAACGTAGTTGTGATACCGGAGCGCTCAAGGACTAATGGCTAAGTAATCAGTATATAACGCTAACTTTCGACACAGTGTATATATATAATAAGTACCAATCAGCAGCACATCAAACTACCCAAATTCGTACTTAGTCGTTGTGGTCGCAAATTCAGCCGAAAAGACCATATGCATAGAAGTGGAAGTGGAATTTGAATTTTTTAAATTTTCACGAATGTTCCCGAAACTCGACATTATTGGCGGAACGAAATGTGACGACACCGTACACTGTCAACGTTAGATTACATATAGAACTACGTACAGAAATGAGACATACTTTGACTTTGAATTGTAGTGGTAATGCCAAAAAGCCACGACCACACCTTTTTTAAAATTTAGATACTTATAGATATCATTCATGATTAAAAGCTAGAATGTAACAATTGCAAATAGGTATATTACAACGGAAATTTTAAAATGGTTAAGTATTTAGCTACTTTAGCGGATTTTTAAGATATATCCCTGACGATCTGTCAGTGACTATAAAAATAAGTAGTTTGTATGATTTTTGGTGTTGAAGGTTATTCCAATGTTTTGCTGTTGTTTTTGCGAAAAGATTAGTTAGGTATCTGAAAACCGTGAATCCTTGTAAAGAAAGACTCTTTACAATGACTGAAAGCGGTTTTGACAAGGCACAGTCTGATAAGCTGCCTAAAATTGGTGTGTTTGTACTTCGTAACTAAATTCGATTTAACATCCTCTGAAATCGGACGAGTAAATCACTTATTCCTTACATTGCTTGTTTGGGCATATGGACATATATTTTGTCTGGTGCGGGTTTTACGTTATTTTCACAAACATTAACAAAACAATATTCATAATAAATAATATAAGCATGTACTCTTTCATTGTAATAAGTTGATCTTAGAGCCTACTTTTTTTGAAAACTGTGAATCAAACACTTTGTTGTTATTGCCCTCAGTGCATGGTGACGTCACAAAATAAGCGCGCCAAAATGGCGGCGATAACACCGCTCAAGAAAATGATAATAGTTTAACTCATATTTTTAGCTTATTTAATAATATTGTGTAAGAATTATATTTTTTTCTGCTTATTTAATATAATAACTTAAACTTATTAATTTATAGATTAAATAAAAAACAGACATGAAAAATTACAAGAACGTATTTAAAAGTGTCTAATCACTGCAAACGTGTCTATACTGTCTATGTCTATATTTACTTAATACCAGCCATTCACTTATCACATTGTGACCGCGAAACTAAAAAAATATGATGGGACGTTAGTCCTTTACCTGGGAACGTTTACACAGTTTAAGTACTACCCAATCCAATGATCAGCTTCTAAGATCTGCTGAATTGATAAGACTAATAAAATGGAACTGGGCAGGTCTATGGAATGTGCCCGAAAATATCGGCAAGACTTGCTACTTTGAAGGCTGCCAGATGGCCGTCGGAGTTGAGACAGACCAAAGACGAGATGGCGGGATGACGTGACGTAGTTATATGACTCTGAAAGGCAAGAGTCTCAGACGTCAGAGACGAGTGAAAGATATAGGGAAAGACCCTTGCATAGCAGTGGTACATAAACACCGATAGGATAGGGCAAAAATATGCATTATTGGTGCGTAGGAGGTTTTACCTCGTTCGGTTTTAGATGTTGCCAAGCCGAGTGGCCGATAGCGAGCGTGCGTCTGAATCACGGCGGCGCGAGCAGCTCCACCGCGGAAACGCAGCGTGACGTCATGCCATGAGACGCGATACGATGATGAAACACAATTTTTAGAAAGTGTCGGGTCTGAAAATTTGTTCTAGGTTTCATTCTTACAGTACTTACCCAGTTTTCGTGGTGTTTTCAAGCAGTAACATGTTAAAAAAATATTGTTTTAATTTAGAAGTACACCGATACCAATAAAGCGAAGGATCATTTGGGAGAGACTGTAAACCCGAAGGATCTAGGTTCGAATCTCGGTAGGTCAATTAATTTTTTGTTTCATTTCTCTTTGCACCATAGAGAAGCGAATAGGAATGGATATACACATATTACCTATAAGGATTATGCACAAATGTATAATGAAAGGTACCTAGCTTTAAAAGCTAAACTTACCCATTTTCATCCTTGATTTTCTTCTTCCGCCCCCTCTTCTTGGGCTGGTTCAGCATCATCTGCTGGGGGTGCATCATGTGGGGGTGCTGGTGGGGATGGGGGTGCATCTGGTGCTCGTGGTGGGGCGGCGGCATCTGGTGGTGCGCCTGGGGTTGCCCCAGCATGGCGCACATCGCCTCCTCTTCCACGAACGAGTATGGGTCGTCGCATTCCCGTTTGATACCGTTGTACATGTCCTCCCTGTTGTAAAATAAAAAAAAAACGTTTTTGTACAAGCTTTACTGTGAAGCACAAGTGCGCTTAAGGAGGCCAAAGTACTTTTTAAGACAAATAAAATTTTTCCTATCTCGATGGGGTTGCATCTTGCATCGCTTTATTACAGGGTTCCTAAATACGGCTACCTTCGGGCTCCATCATAAGATCAGTTTCGTGTCATAATAATATTGCTGAAACTATTTTCATCTGATTTACTTTTGTAATTATACAAAATTATCTCTATCGGAAACCAAAAAGTGGGTCAAGTAAAACTTTTTTAAAAGTAAGATTTGACCCGAACAAACAATAATGAATGAACGTTAGTAATTTTGTTTAAACCAAAGCTAAATTTTTTAAAATGAATCAGTTCTTGTAGAACATACTAGCCCCTTCGAACATACTAGGCTTCGCACTGAAATGTAAACTGCATCAAAACCGGTCCAGTACTTTCTGAAATTATCAGTACATACAAACATACATTCGCCTAGGCTCTGTCTACCTGTTAGTGATAAAGACGTGATAGTGTATCTGTGTCTCAAAAGAAAGCGTCACCAAGAATAAATAAAATATACACGCCTTTATCCCTTGCGGAGACTCTAGCTAGAGTCCTCAGTCCATAAGACTTCATTCATCGTGATGGTGGACGCGTCGTAAGTGGAAAAGCAAACCACATATCGTGGAAATAATATCTGGAATTGCGTGCTGTTCGATGGACGGACGTGGTGTGGAGTATGGACTGTGGAAGTGTTTTGTGATTAATTCAACTTTGTAAGCAATACCGACCTATCCTTCGGGGGGCCATAGTGCTGTTGATGATGGTGGTGCTGTGGATGCTGGCTCATGTCGTAGGGCGCGTCTGGCTCGCGCTTGAACGCATACGGGTCATTGTATTTGGGAAAGGGGAAGTGCTGGTACTCCTGCTGTTGAGGGGGCGGCTGAGGCGGCGGGGGGGCAGGGGGCTCGAAGTGGCGGTACGATTCATCCGGCTCGGGGTAGTGTCGCAGGAGAGGTTCGTACGGGGGGTCCGGGGGCGGGGAGGGCTCGGCGGGCGGAGCGGGCGAGCCCTCGGCGCTGGAGGGCTTGCGGCGCGCCGCCTCACCACTGTTGCTCGTCTCGTACCCGTCGTCTTGATTCTCTGTCGGCTTCGGTTTCTCTTCGCCCTCCTCTCTGGAACATAAAGCAGGGAACGTTATGGTATGATGATACGTTGCTTAGAGTGAGATACATAAGAACAAAAAACTTAAATCTAGATTCCAGACTCCTTAACTTAAATCTAGAGACGCAGAATCTTGTAACCTAGGTTTTCTATGAGTAAATGAGTTTTTTTATTCTTACGTCAACTAGACTTGGCCGCAGCTAATTGGCAAGGCTGGGAATTGTCGCAGATCTATCGGCACACTACCTAATTTGGATTTACTTTTTAAATCCTGTCCTTTTCAAAAAATAATATATTCGTATATTAATCTGACAAATATTACCTGATTTTATTTAAGAAAGAATGACATAACGAAAGCGAACGATTCATTAAAACACCGGATAGTAATATAGGCTATATATTTTATGACGAATCATTATAATCCCGAGGATAATTACAGGTACTGATTTAGTTCGGTGCATATTTGAACTGTTAACAAAAAAATAATCACTTCATCTAACGGTGTAGACAAAATCTATGGCCAAGAACTGTCAGACCCAAAGCCACGTTTAAATTGGTGATAACTTAGTACGAACGAACTATTTGTGAAAGCGGCAGAGTAGCTCAGACTAAGAACATTTGCGCCCGGTCCGACCCGCTGTGCCATTCGATCCTTTCGTCCTTGAAGCGAACGTTTCAACCTTGTGGTGCCATTGCGTCACACTCAGCCTAGTAACTCGGTGTAGATCCAGTAGATCGTTGAGCGAGATGAGAATTTGTTCATTTTTTGCAAAGTGGTCATCATTGCTGTCAAATTTTTAAGGGATCTGACAAAGCTTGACGTCTGACATTGACAACAGCCGTACTGGCTTAAAGTGCCTTTCGAAGCATGTAGATGGCCACCAAAAAAATGGTAGCAAGACCACGTTTAGCGTGACAGTACAAGCATATTTTCATAGACCCGAGGTCTTCACCACCAAACTACACGAACAACAGACACAACTACGTGTTTGATAAAATTTATACGGACCACCTTGCAAGGTAGCGGTTCAAATAAAAAAAGAAAGACCAGGCGTCTTTCTTTTTTTATTTGACCGATTAAAAAAATATTTTTCTGTTTGATAAGGTGTACTTGCGAGGTGGTCGGTCGGTTGTGTAGTTTAGGGGTGAAATCGGTTTTTTACTTGAAGGCACTTGAAGTTAGTTTTCAAAAATTATATAGGGCAAAATAGAATTTTATACAAAATTTCACTCCCTTTTTCATGTTCTTAATGGATGATTTTTGGGATAAATCATGTCCTTTATCCTTCCTTGGGTCTCAAACTATACGCATACCAAATTTTATCAAAATCTCTCGAGAGATTCGAATTAATAAGTACAGAACGAAACTTCATTTCATGAAGATACAATTTATATTGTACTTGAATATACGATATTTTACCAGTGTCTTTATAGAAAATATATATCAAACCAAAATAGGTATGAACACCAAGTTTAAATAAGCACAAACAGTAGTAATATTTTTTGAATTGTAACAATGTGTCACAGACACCTATGAAGCGTCATACCTACTTGACTAACAAAATTGGAACATAATCATAGATATAAAGTTCGCACACACGCCTCTGTGTGAATCATGTGTGAATGAAGCATGAAGCCATGAAGCTAAAGGGAGGGTATCATGGAGGGTATCGTCAGATATTACCCGACTGTCTTATTTTATGGCATTTGTCCAGCTTTGTCAGTTTCGTATCGACGAACCTTATTTCTTCTTGGGTGATTATGTAATGTATGTATTTATTATAATCTATAAATGTTTGTACTAACACTATTTTCAGTGTGAATTCAGTCTATGAAACTGGAAAACTCTCCAAGGAAAATAAAAAAGTAATGTTTGGCTTCCCATACAATTTGACTTGACAGCTGATTCAAGTTTGTATGGAAAGCCAAAAATTCTTTTTCATATTTCTATACATGTTTCTTACGAAAAGTAGTTCAGTATGACAGACTGAATTTTCCCCTTAAAACAATTTCAGATTTTTTTTAGAGCTTATATAGTATGTTGAGTTACTATCGCATACCTAACAAAAGTTAAAGCTTACTTTGGGGCAAGCTCAATCAGTGTAATTTGTGCCTATATATGTATACATTTATTTATTTCTCATCTATCCATTACTTACTACAAGTTTATTTTCCCGAAAAAGATAAGACATTACCGGAACGCACGGGCTTCACCAGGATGGTGATTATTTATGCCGTGGTTAACCATCACATAAATTATGAGAAGTAGGTTAGATCTTTGGGTCTACTTTACGTGGCGTCGTTTTTTACTCTACAGCTAAAAAGGAAAGAGTGTATGGTATTTGAAAATACAACACAAAAAAAACAAAGTCTAAATTAAAAACTTTAAGTCCCAACAAAGTAATATTCAGGTAAGGATTTCTTTAGCATGCTCGGCAGCCTAAAAGACTTAAGGGTCCCCCGACCCTAGACTTCTCCATACAAACGTAGTCTACGTTTAATTTTGAAACCACATATCAGATTCCGGTAAAAATTGGTAATTGTAAAGAAATTGCAATTATCTAGGGTTATAACTGGTTTCCTATGTAAAATTATGAACTGGAAAGAAAATATAACGATTTAGAAGTTTCCCATACTAATGGTCAAAAATTATATAAAACACTATATTCTATTTCAAATTACAAAATTTGAAATTAAAAAATTTTGCCCAAATCGGACATGTCGTTTTGAAATAAAACGTAGACTACGTTTGTATGGAAAGTTGTATTTTGGTCTAGGGTCGGGGGACCCTTAATATATTTTAGGCTGAGCGGTGACGTTTGAGATTTGTCTTTCTCCCAGAGTATGGTACATGTAGCGGCACGTAAGTTTAGCGCTGAGTGAAGTGTAGATACTACGCACGGGTACAATATTAATTTTTGACTTCTCTGCGCAATAACGGTCAGCGCTAGAGTTTCGTGAGAGGAGGTGCTGCATGGTTTGATCGTCGTGGCCACATTGGCTCTGTGCTTCTGCTTTTTCAAACCAGCGCACCACTTGGGTACCAGCACTACCAGCCATCCACGACGATCTTGAGAGACCTCTTTCGCTTCATCAATTCGCCCGTGCCGGTTACTGGCCGGCCGGTTACGGCACTACTACGCCATTCATAAAGTGTGACATATCGCATGCTATTATTAGATGTAAACAAAGGTGCTATTTGCAGCCACTGTTGATCAATTTGCCTTTTGCAGTGTCTGCTGTAAAAATAAACTTTACACTCGGCACTGTTACGGCTGAACACGAACGAAATTGAGGCCCTCCTTTAAACACACTATCACGTCTTTATCCCTAATGGGGCAGACAGGGCCCTAAGGGTCTTGCGGATATACAAGAATCACAAATCTCTGACATCGATGCCTCAGACTCTCTCATACTCCATAACCATAACGCCAAAAGAGAACTCATAACAGTCATCAAATGCCAAATATTATCGTATAGGTATACAAATACCTACGTTAGGAAGAAAACGAACAACCGAACTACTTTAACTCAAAATAAAATTAGACATCAATACGAGTGAAAGATGACAGCAGCGTCGCAAAATAAAAACAGTAACAGATGTGACGCTTCATTCATTCGATTTACCATGGTCTAAAACGCATAAGGATATAGCTTTTAGGGATGTTACGAATATTCTCATTCGCATTCGCATAACCGAATGGTTCGCATCGTTTTAAACATTCGCATCGACATCGACATTCGCATTCACATCAATCAGTGCAAATGTTTTGCGAATGCGAATGTGTACAGGTCATGACAATCGCCCGCGCAGCGGGTCACCGCGCTGCATCTCTCTGCTTTTCGAGGATTCGCGCATAACGTGATTATTTCGACCAATAGGAAGCGTTTATAAATTATAAGCTTTGCTTGGTGTGTTTTGTTAGTTGCAGACTGCTGTAATTGCTCATTAGAAAAGTAAACTATTTTGGGATAATAACTGTTTATTTTTATGGAAACATGAATAAAAATAGAAATGTGGAGATTTTTCGATTTAAATAAGTTAATATGTTTTTTGCAATACTTGACTTACTTTACTTTTATATTCGCATTCGCATTCGTATTCGCATTAGCATTCGCACATTCGTAGCCTAAACATTCGTATTCGCATTCGCATTCACATTCGCAATTGTAGGAAATTTGACATTCGTAACATCCCTGAAAACTCTTCCTAAGATCACGTATGATCGGTTTGATCATTCTTTCTAGATCATCTTCTAATAGAAGTTTTATTTATTTTTGGTGGTTCTCTTGTCAGATTTTTCCAGTTGCCCAAAAGCGAGGACATATCTATCTATCTAACTTGTAAACTATCATCTAATGATGAGAACCGCGGCCAATGGCTGAACGTGCTTTCTAAAATACAGAGGTACGATGGTCACATATATGTATACAGGGTGCAATTGAAATCATTAGCATTCATTTAACTTATCATCATACTCACATAAAGGAATATTTTGTATGGTAACAACACTGCAATTAATGCAGTAATTAAAAAGTGTCAAAAACTAAGAAAAATGAATAAAGTATCAAAACACTTCGAGTCCTACGCGCGTAATCATACCTAAAAGTTCAAAGACCTCGGACGGATACAGCCGAGCGGCGCGACCGGCCGGCATACAAAAGTAGACTTTAGTTTACGTGAATAAGGTTTAAAGTCGAGTGGGGACGGGTCGTGTCACACGAACGCTTGAGGATAGTAGGAACTAATGTTAGGGTACCACGACGCGACGAAATTGATACTATTATAATTGATTTATTTTTCGTGAGTTTAATGAGGATTAGTTTCTTTATTTATAACTGCACTAAGGGTATCTCTATCAAAGAGTCTAACGCATGTTTAGAGGTTTTCTTGAATATGAAAATGTCGATTTTTGATTGAAGTTTTATTAGTCTTAAATTACTTTGTATCATCAGTATAGTTGATACTTAGAAGGATGCCAACGAATTCAATTCCACCCTGTATAAGTTAAAAAAATATATACTGAAACTATTTCGAGAGAGAATTCAGTCTGTGATACTGAACAACCTTCACCAAGGAACGCACGTATCGAAATATGAAAAATAATTTTTGGCTTTCCATACAAACTCGGATCAGCTGTCGGTCAACTTGTATGTGAGGCCGAATATTATTTATATATAAGTATATTTTTTTATTCTGTCGATATATTGCCAGTAGAGTTATTCCTAACATATTCTTTTTACATTAGATAGGAAGGCCCTACATAAGAAATAAATTAAAGGGGAAATCTGAACTTCTCTAAAATCTGTCTAGGAATCTACGAATTTTTTACATTAGATAGATGAACCAAAATATAAGTAGGTACGATTCCTTGTAAATGAGGCATGCCTTGTGAACTGTTTCTGTGCGGTGTCATGGTCGAGTGAGGTTGGAGCGTGGGCGCAGGTACCGTGGGTACTGCAGGGCGCTCCGAAGGCCGCTTAGGGCGGGTTGGGAACGTACGAGTTACTTTCTGTTTAAATATTTAGGGTTGGGCTACATCTGGCGGCATGGAACAGTACTTTCGCATGCTGCTATCCTTTACTGTCGCTCAGAACCGTCATTTGCTAGAGCAAGAGAAGGCGACGCAAAGTGCTGTTCCGTGCTAACAGATGTAGCCCAACCCTTACGCCTCTCTCTTACTTTGACTTGCTAGTTGTTGGCCATATTGACATCAAATTTTTTTATTTCCGCGTATGTATGTATTTATGGTTTCAGCCAAATCTGGCACTATAATTGTGCTTTCAAGATAGGGATTTCGCACGACGAGTTGTGTGGCAAAATAGAATCGCGCTCACACTAAATATGTATGACTGACCCATGATTTGTCTTTGGTGAAACAGAATCTATACTTAATTTTTTATTTTTTTTTAATCATGAGCCGACAGACGAGCCCGTAACTAATTGATTTCACTTATTATCAAAATGTGTAAGGATAAAACGAAAACAAAAATTAATTAAGGCATTTTAATGGTGGGAGTGAGACCCACGATCTGCAGTCAAAAAACGCTCGACTCCCAAGTCCTACGCTCCACACCACACCGCAGCGCACGCCTGTTCTCGAAGCAATGCATGATTCGAAAATGGCCGACTGACATGCGCTGTATCCTCCCAGCGGAGTAAATGCATCGTATGCTTTGCCTGCAAAAAATAATAAAACTGACCACCGTCAAGCTATAAAGATAAAACTGTCAAACGCTTCGGCCAAATACACATAAAAACGAAATACCCAGCTGATGGCGCAAAATATGTGTGCCAAAAGTGTGCGGCTCACATTTCCGTAAGAGCATCGTAGTCGAGTATGTTATTAACGCAAACACACGTATATGTATATAGCACAGATATAGCAATCCCACATTCCGGTTTGAAGGGTGTGCGCCGACATATAATTAGCTACGAAGGCTTTCTGCTTTACCGTGTACCTATACCTACCCCTCGCTTCTTTCCTTAGTGTTGCATTTTTATTAAGGTATTTGAGTAGATGGGATTTTGCAGTAGATTGGAGGGAAGTTTCTCTCGATCGAACATTAGCAATTAAAAACGAGCTGCTGATAGAAATTATCACGCCCGATAGGCAGAAATTATGGATCTGTCCTTGCATAATATAATATATTAATGAAATAAATTGTTTACTATAGTAGTTACTATAATATTGTGGTCTTCTGTATGTTGACGTTGGTAATAATTTGAAAAGGTCCGAAAAATTCCCTTCACTCTAAAAATTCAAACTATAGGTACATATCATAGTAGTATATTCTTACCAAATATGTACCCGCCGATATAAACGTGGCAGGCACTTAGTTATCAATTCGTAAGAAACTATCGACTAGACACCAAAACCAAAAGCTTAAATCAAAAGAAAGAGCCACATAAGTTCACATACCACGACAATATCAGTGCTAGCCATCTATCGTGTATTAGGCACTAATATTAGAAACGCAAACAGAAACAACACAAACAACCAATACCGAGGACAAACATAAAGCCGTTTTATGTGTGACAAACATTTGCCTGGGATTCTGACTCAGGACTTTTTAGCGGTGGACTGGCCTCATTCATACATAACCGTTATGCCACGTACATGCATCGATGAACGAGCGAGCGAAGTTCTCAGAGTCAACTTAAACAATCCAGCGTTTGTATGAGGTAAAAGAAATAAGAGAGTTCACAGTTCGAAGCCACTAGTAAATTTATATGGTCATGATGGCTGCAGTCTTCAAGCTATTGGAAATGCTTTTAGCTTTACTCGTAGACTCGTAGTCAACTTGGAAAAGACAACAGTGTTAAACACTTACGCACAACAACAATGAGCTCTAAGTCAAAACTTGGTAAGGACTAAGAGTCAGTATATTCTTTTCCTTAAGGATTTCCAAAATGACCGGTTAGAAGCGGCACTCCAGCGCTTTCCTGCGACCTTGGTTAAGTCGTCCGACCACCTGGCAGGTGGATGTCCGACGCCACGCTTGCCGATCTAATGTTGCATTAAAAATTAATTATTGGATAGGATGAAACTATTACTTGACACAATTTATTAATAAAATTGGCCTTTGCGGTTTTTTACATCAGTGAGTCAAACAAACAGATTATATTAGATATTTTAGAACCATGCTCTTGTCGGTTTCCTTGGTTGAACACTCTATTATAACAATTATAAGATTTAAGCTAATTTTATGGCATTTTATACAACCATTCAACGCAAGTATAACAGTGATTTAATTTGCTTCGAAGTCAAAATCCTAGGGAATGACGAAAGGGTAAAAAAAAAGGTTGCACTCTGGGAGTGCCGGCAGAAGTGAAAACTTGAATATTAACATTAACGTTGTGCATTTTTGATATTTTGGAAAGGTTAGGGAATAATTTTGCACGAATTGCTTTAATTATCAGTATAGAATATTTCAAATCATTTCTGAACCACAGTCTGTCACAAATGTCACAAGCATGACCAAATTCATTTTCAACAAAATCATTTTCAAATACACAGCAGTATGGCCACTACACAGACGGTCGAGCCATCAGCTGTCACCATCCATGGATGTGCGTAGCACGCTGTAACTGTAACATAAACACACACGAACATTCGCGCAAGCGCCCTGCGGCGTCTTACGAATTTTCGATCAGGCCACGTGTCCTGACGCGAGTTTAAGATTTTATACCCATTCCAAAAAAAGTGCACAACGCCGCTAAAGAAGTTTTCACTTCAACAATAAACATTCGATAGATATTAATTTGTATTTCATACTAGCTTCTAGCTGTAGATTCACACGAATGTTATTATAAACAAAATATACGTAATAGTAAATAGGTAGGTGTTACGTGGATGGACAGATTCAGAACGACTACGCTTCGTTCAAAGCCAGGTGTGGTCGATATGGGCCGCCAGGCTTAAATGAGATTGGGCGGGTTACGTGTGCAGCATGCGGTTCATATAGCTACGAAGTAGGATCCGTAGAGAGACGTATTATAAAAGAAGTAAACTAGTAAACTGAACAAATGATGGTCAAAGATTGCATTGAACAGAGAAGCTCAGAAAAATATGCGACAAGACAGATAAACAAAAAACAACGCTAAGTTAGATAAAAGTTAAATGTGCCTCTTTTACTCTACGTTTATGACTTTTGAAGCCATGCCTTTAAGCGATTTCTTCCATGTTGGACTAGGCTTGAAAAAAGTAACCCAACATTATTTTGATTTCATTTTTACACTTTCAAGCTTATCATCAAAGTAACAGTGGCCTTTGTATCTTGCAGCTTTAGGCTCTGTCTACACCGTTAGGGTTAAAGACGTGATAAGTATATATTCACACTTTAGACGTTAATGAATTTCGATTCGAAAAAGATTGATATATTTTAATCAAGGTTAAAATGTTATCGGCGTTAGCTAGCACTTGAGCCTTGATAGGCGGTACAAATGACGCGTCCTTTTGATTTGACTGATGGTGCGATTGCTGGGACCGTCGTCAGCTTCAAAATATTTACACTGAACTAAGGGAGTTAAAGTATGACTAGATTTTTTTCGAAATTGGCAATTCAGCCCGTCAATTCATTTTATCTTACAGAAGACTATGTGAATGTTATTGCTCCAGTAACGGGCAATCCGCTAGTTTCAACAAGTCAAATCAGACATTTTTTTCTTAAGAGCCCGCTGTAATCTTTTTGCACGCTGGCAGCGGGCGCACGCACACAACGACATGCCGCTCACACACACAGAGCTACGTAGGCGACGTAAAGCGCGGTGTAGTGCGCTCGGCGATCCTTGATGTTTTTTGGTTAAATATACTGGTGGTACATTATGTTTTGGTGCAATAAAAATTTTCTAACTTACTAACTGGTATAAACTAACAGATATTATTCAAATTTTGGTAAAAGTTTTATTACAAATGCCATCCTAATTTAAATGCGAGTAATAATATATGAATATTAAATAAATCCTTGAGTGCTTTGGATTACGGGTAATTAAAAAATATTATGATAAAATAATATGATAAATCGTGAAGGTGATAATAATGGAGACTTCTATTCTTTAACTTATACCTTTAAACGAGCAACTCTTGTAGGTATATTTATTTATATATAATTATAAATTTCGATGATCTCGAAAACGGCTCTAACGATTTTGCTGAAAATTGGTATATGGGGGTTTTCGGCGGTAAATAATCGATCTAGATTAGTCTTATATTTGGGAAAACGCGTGTTGTCGAGTTTTCATGCGTTTTTCTTTTCACGAAGAATATAGTCGCTAATTTCTCCGCACCGGCCGCCATCCGTTTGGCTCAGCGGTTAAGGATGCGGACCGCTAGAAAGAGTGTTACGGGTTCGAATCCCACTCGGTGACTGTTAATGAGTACTTTTGTTTTTTTATGTTCAAGTTTATATATAATTTTTTACTTACAAAGTAAAAAATTATATATAAACTTGAAGCTTGTTTTTAGACAAGTTTAAAATGTAGTTAATGTTTGATATGTAACCGAGTAAAGCTCGGTCACCCAGGTACTTTAGCAAAGTTGAGTATTATTTAATTTGTATAGAAACTTAAATAAGGCAAGTTTTAGCAAATTAGGTAGTGCAAAGTATTACTTGTCATTGATTGTTAGCCATATTACTCCGTATTACTCTCTACATGGTGATTTTTCAATGGTTTTAGTGCCGAAAGCCACTTCATAAGGATCGTTATTAATACCTAAATAGCTAGTTAAAATAAAAATTCAGAAACAAAAAATCGTGAGATCAATTAGTAGTACCACCACCTGGCCGGCCCGACAGAGTTCATCGAGCTCACGCGGCAGTTTTGGTCAGGCGTTCTACTACTATTAAACTATTAAGTATTACTTTTATTTAAAACTCTTAGATCTGTTGTAGCTAATAAGTATCACGATTTGTAAACAGTATTGGCAGTTGTCATAAGTGTTGCTAAATTAATAAAACCTAAGTGGAAGTCGATTGATACAGTTGGTACGTTCGTACGGTCGGGTATCTGTGGCAAGTTGTAACGAACAGACGGATATTTTAAAAATTGGCAGCACTAATTGACCGGTTGGTGAGAATTCATTCTGAATAAATAATGAAGGTAGAAATTAAATGTCTTTGGTGAAATTTTTTTTACAAGATTCTGGGGCATTGACGGTGGAGATAAACACGTGTCATGGAATCTATGCGAATCTTTTATTTAACACTACGTGGTCTCGATCAGAAGTCATTTTCGCAACATTTTGTCTTGTCATACACAAATATGTATAGAAGAATTTTTTTACACGATGACATTTTTTTCCAAAACCAATGAAAAGTCAGCGTGTATATCGAATGAAAAGGAGTTTAGGGAGGTAGCACACGGTGAATTCTTTGGTAGCTATGCAGTCGCTGGTCATAAACCGATGAAGAATGTTGCGATGCAGTAGCGCGTTCATGAAACACACGACTGCATCGCTAGAGTAGAAGTTGCCTTCCTTATTATCGAATAAAATAAATAAAATTGTAGAATTAAGAAAATTGGTATAATTTGTCTGAGTACACATTTAAAAAGTACACATACAAATCTGCTTGACAGGAAACGCTACATTTGCTTCTGATTTTCGATTAAAATTATTGCAGAAAAGCCTCATGTTAGTACGCAAATCTGACTACCGTTTTAAACCTTGCGTGCTCAAAACAAATAATATCTAACATATAAACGGATTTCGATGAAATTTAGCACAATGATGAGAAATAGTGTCGCAAAGCTACTAGAAGTATAGAATTCCAGAAGAATTAGCAAGTTCTAAAATAATGTGGAATGTTCTAGAAATTTATAGAATAATCCAGAATGATGAAGAATTAAAAAGAAGGTTGTGGAATGTTTGAGAATAATCCCGAGTTCACATCGGTCAACCAACACTAACATTCTAAGTCGGGGTGACGGAGGGTCAAGCACATGAATTTTCTAGAAATATCTATTCTCGTACCTTGGCAGGCGTTTATAAAAGTGGTGAGATAACTGCAAAGAGATTTAACAAATATTATCGGCGCGTAACCTATACAACAGACGGCATCCGGTGCCAGCACTCAGCTGCCGTGCTACACTCCCCAAATGAGTACGGCAAATTAAATATAAAAAATCTTTCAATAATTATGTTTGGTTACTTAGACGATATTAGTGAAATCGCATTTTCATGTAAACTGAATTTCTTAAAATGGCCGCTACATCGCGTCCCTTTCCACCGCGGAGCAGACAGTGCCTGCGCATTTGGCCTAGGGCCACACCAGCGCTGAACACCACCGCCCAGCGATGGAATGGGAGCAACATCTTCATTTCAGAAATACGGGGCAATTAGGGAGAACTTGATAAATTTTCTATTTCTTTTCAAGTTTGAAAAACTTATCCGATAGCCCATTATATTTACGACAGTACGTTCAACGACACAAATAAATTACTATAAGTAATCAAGTTTTCCAATGATCAAATCCTATCAGTCACTCTATGTTTGCGCACGTCATCGCACAGTGACTACGTGGTCGGCGTTGGCGCAAAGAAATACGTCCTCTCGCTGTAAGCGCTGCGCGCGGACTGCCGTCGGAGGGTAAACCGCATCCTATTTAAATAAATTTTTATGCGATATGATTTTATTTTTTTACATTATTTAAAAAAATATAATTATGATGTGTTTGGCATATTTAAAAAGGGCATGAAATGGCGTTTGTAACGTTATTTTTATTTTTCTAAAATAGGAGCTCAAAACACAAATACAAGCGACTTTATTTACATCGATTTCGGCGAAAATTACGCGACTTGTTGATTTTTTTTCCTTGTGAATTTAAATAAAACAATGAAAAAAGCTTCACTCATGTCAGAAAATACTTATTCAGCTATATTTGTGTATTTTTTTTACCGGGTGTTAATGATTAAATCATTTGAAAATCTCGAAAGCCCCGCCACGCGTCTTGCGAAATTTGGCAAAACGCACGTTGGATTCCAGTGAATTATACTAAAACAAGCAAGTTCATAGGCAAAATGGTTCACTCATGCTAAATAATATGATATTATCTTTCATAATATATAAATAAATTTAATGATAATCCTGTAGTTTTCTCAAAAACACGACGCAAAGTTGAGTGAAATTTGTCAAATTTAATAGACGGCCTCTTAACGCCAAAACAAACATTTTCCATGGGGTTTGTATGAAACACCGTTCAGTGACGTCTTTTCTTGGAGTCAAATCGCACTCTTAAATTTAATTAACTTTTTACTGCATTAATAAATCTAAAATTAAATTTAAAATTGATGTAATCAATGACAAGTGACATTATTTTGTGACTTATTATTCTCGAATCAGTACATAATTTATCAAAACTAAAATTGACTTCACTTCCAAACTACACAACCGATTTTGATAAAAATGTCTATGGGACCACGTCGCAAGTATTCCTTTCTAAACAAAAAAAAAACCAAATCGGTCCAGGCAAAAATTGGTGAACATACGAAGAATTGATAACATCCTCCTTTTTTGCAGGTCTATTAAAAATAATTTTAATCTTAGTTATCGCTGCCTACGGTTTGGTTTTAGAAGAAGTAAAGAACATGAACTATAAAATGTTAGACCTTATAGTAAAATAGGTAGTTTCAAATATAAGCCCGATAAATAAAGATATTTGAAAGTGTCCTCATGGTTTATAAAGATATTGGCAACACCAGAGGTGCAGCCAATGCTCGGTCGGCCAGTGACGCAAGTGTTATGTTATGCCACAGACACAGCATCCTGAATGTAGAATGAAACATGCTTGACCAATGAAAATAGGTGAGCAACGTACTCAAACGACTTTTGTACAGTACTAAGCTCTGAAGTTTTATACTTTTTGAGTTTTTGAGTAAAAGTTATTTAAAAATGTCGTATCGTTAAAAAAGAAAATAGTTGATCCGTTTGAATTGGTCAGTTCAGTTGGTCAACAACTTTTCCCTAAATGAAATTTATGATGAACTAGTTGGTTTGATTGGGAAAAACCTTTCATCGAGTTCCATTCTGCACAATCAGTTATTCAGTTTAGTGGGAATGGAAGTTCACAATAAATACACAAAAACAAATAAAAATACTTGCTCTAAGGGTAGCCAGCAGCGACAGCGTTCTTGTGTAAATAATAATTATGTTAAAACTAAAAACTGATTTCAGCCCCAAACTACACAACCGACTTTGATTAAAACTTCTATTGGATAACCTCGAAAGTATAAACTTCAAAAAAAAAATTTTTAGGCTTCTTCTATTAGTCGGTGAACGCGTACATAAAAAAAAATCGCGACGAATTGATAAATTCCTTCTTTTTGGACAATGCTTAAAAAGTAAAGCTACCGTAGATCGACTCATTTTACTCGACTATCTTTTGTGCTTTGTCAAATTTGTGTCGTTAAACGATATTGCAATATCTTGCCATTTGTAAACAGGAAGAAGACTGAAGAACGCAATCTCGCGGGAGGATGCGACCTTCCGTTCTGCAGGTAGTACTTATATTAAATTCTGAGATTAAAAGGTTTCTATACAACTAAGGCAGCAGGTAAATTATTTCCAGCAAGTTCTATTGTGTACCTTTATGAAAAAAAAACCGACGCGAGAAGCGTAAGCGCTAGCTAATACGTACTCCAGCCCGGCCACCGAGCACCTCAAGAGGCAGTAAGTACCTCAGGATAGTATACAGGTATGTTATAGTAAAAAGCCTGGATACTGTTGCCTCAGTGTACCAGCCTCGTGTGTTGGTGTGTACTCAGCCGTTGGTAAAAGGTGTCGCATCGATATGCCGAATAAAGAAAATACACAAGCATATCGCTTTCTTAATCTACAATTGACACTTAGATATTATTTGTTGTATCAAATATTTTATGATGGCGGATACTCATCAGTGTCACTGTTTTAGCCATTTGTCACATAAAGAAACAACAAGAAATAGAAGATCTTATTGTACTGAAGAACTTTTCCAAAAAAACAAAACTAATGGGACGATTTCTTTAACAAGTTGACTGATCTCAGGATGTGATTCATGTTTTTTTTTTTAGGGTTCCGTACCCAAAGGGTAAAAATAAAACCCTTAAAAACCAATTAACCAATATAATTAAGACTCCGCTGTCCATCTGTCTGTCACCAGACTGTATCCCAGGAACCGTAATACCTTGACAGTAGACAGTTGAAATTTTCCCAATGTATTTATGTTGCTGCTATGACAACTAATACTAAAAACAGTAAAATAAATATTATATTTGACTAGAACACATTTGTTGTATTCCCATACAACAAATGTGTCCCACTCATTTGTTGTATTGCCATACAACAAACGTGTTTTTTTACAGATGATGGTACGGAAACCTTAGTCCGCGAGTCCGACTCGTACTTATATCACTCATATCTCTTCCTCGGTAATTAGGGCTCATGTCGCCGCGGCCGCTTTGGCTGAGACTCCATTGGATGTATGCGAGGTTTTACTGTATATTGACAACCAATAGGATTCTGATGTCAAACGCCAGATATACTAACTCTATCGATGTGTCAATAACGGGACCGTCATTGATTGCTGTGTCGTGTGTGTGTGTAAGTGGCCAAGACTAGTGCCATATTTTTCCAGCTTCCTAAGGGCGGCTGACATAGCTTGACGATTGTCATACAATGATGACAGCCGGGACCAACGTCTTAACGTACCTTCCGACTTCCGCAGCACGGAGTAGCTCGAGTATTTTATTATGCCAATGGTCACACATCCCGGCGGACAAAGCGTATCAAAGCGTCAGTAATGCGTACTCCCACCGAGCTCCTGAGTTTATGTAGGTATGCAGTATTGGTTGTTAGACACAGCAAATCTTTACTTCAAAGTCTTGTGGCTTTCGTCATTCATTAGGAGGAGCTAGCTTCGTGGAGGTATTCCGCAAAGCGCTCCAATTTTGAGGCGCACCAAATGAGGTGCTCCATTTTTATTCCTCGAAGCGCACCGTTTTGGAGCGCTTCCGATAGCAATTAAAAATATTAAAATTTTATTCCTCGAAGCGCACCCACGTTTAAAAATAGGGAAGAGCATGAAGCAAACGTAATAAATTATATCGATGATTTTAAAAACTCATTTGTGCATTGTGTGCATGTCAAAAGTACGAAATTGACAGAAAAATATTTTTTCGCTTTCTGCACTATAATGTGTATTCAAAGAGCAATGTTATTGTGTATTTAAAGAGTAACGTGGCCAAGTATGGCTCTGATAGTAATAGAGAGGGTCGTGCTCCTGCAGTGGAGTATTTTGGTTAAGCAACTTCAATGATGACGATGCACAAATTACGAGTTTTTTTTAAATCATCGATATAATTTATTACGTTTGCTTCATGCTCTTCCCTATTTTTAAACGTGGGTGCGCTTCGAGGAATAAAATTTTAATATTTTTAATTGCTATCGGAAGCGCTCCAAACAGTGCGCTTCGAGGAATAAAAATGGAACGCCTCATTTGGTGCGCCTCAAAATTGGAGCGCTTTGCGGAATACCTCGCTTCGTGGTGTGGTTATGATGCTGATATGACTCAGCAGGAAGGAATCATGTTTTTTTATACGATATCTGATTGACAGCATGCTTGCCGTCTACATCTTTTTCGTATGCAATATTATGTATGCGTTTGTAGCCCAAAATGAATGTGGAACTCGCGTGAAAGCCGCGTGACTTCTAATGGCAAAATGTATTAGACATTTGCAAAGTTGGTGCAACTTGAGAAGTTCTCTCGGCAGTACAACGACCCAGTTCCGCAGATACCGCCGAGATATCGCTGTGCTGATTAGCTCCTTAGTCACGCTTTATCATGTATGCATGTTCAGTTTCATCAGAACGTGCCTTCTGCTGTCACGTGCCCAGTGTAGCCACAAGATACACGGCCGAAAGTATAGATAAGTCTTCATCCCTTACGGGATCGCCAGGGGCATAGATTGCAGTCGCAGTAACAAAAGGCCATGCTGTATAATGTATAATGATTAATGGCTTATAGGGAACAAGAATCAGAAATAGTGCTTAAGAATAGGTTGCTACTGCTTGCCGACAGTATTTTTTTTAAATAAAAATAAGTAGAGAAGCAGGCGTACGACCCACCTGATGTAAATGGTTACCGTAGCCTACGGACATGCTTGCAACACAAGGGTCGAACAACACGCAACGCGAACCTGTCACTGTTGTAATGTGAATTGCAGCTGGCATAGTTACTGCCGCTTGTCTGTAAGAGCCCTATCATGCACTGCGGCGGATACCTAAGGCGGAGGAAGAGCCGTGACACCGACTTCTTCCATTCCAAAATGCATCGATCGAAATTTTCTCCCATGTGTTAGCAATCGCATACTAGCGAGGGGTCTTAAATTCGTTGTCTAGTCGTCTAACAAAGGGTCACACATTTATCAAACAATAGGCCATAATGCAGTACTAAAAAAACATAACCCTACTTTTTTCAGGCAGTCGTTTATAGTTCTAGTCGGTAGGAGTGCGATGCATCGGAGAACACATTGGAAATGGAATGCCGGCGCGTGTCTCGAAGAAAGTGAAGCTGGTGCGCGTGCGCCGCGACTCGTAATTCAACCAGGGTAAATTAATTAGTGCATTTGCTAGCCTACTCTACAGAGACATTATCACGCCTCTGTCCCTAAGGGGGCCTAGTAGACATAGACTAGGGCCGTCAGACTCAAACTACTCTTAGCGTGATGGTGGGCGTGAAAGTGGAAAAATAATACATGACACTGAGATGTTTGAAGTTTGAACTAGAGTCACAAAACATGCTTGCAGACATTGCACGCTTTCTTACAAAATCTTACAAATAATTATGAGCTAGTTCTATGATATTAATTAATTTAAAAAAATTAAAAATTGTTTATTCATAAAAAAATTTTTGACACTGAACACAGGTAGCAGGGGCCCACCAATTAAGTTTTAATAAACCTGTATCTGGGGAGTCCCGCTCTTTTACATCATAAATCATTACAAAGTAAATTAAGATTATATTGTGTAATTACTTATTTGTGTGTTATGAATGTTGTAGTTGTATAAAGTGTAGGTATAACGTAATTATTAGATAAACATGCATAGTGAGGAAAAAAAATATTTAAATGTGTTGTTAAAGTTTTTTTAAATAAAGACTTTTGTATTATATTAAAAAATTTAATAATAATACTGTTTTCATAAATTATATATAGTATTAAATTATAATTAATTTATATTGTAATTTTATATTACTGGTATTAGTAATGCTTCAGTTTCTTCGTAGCTAAGCTTCTGTAACCATTCAACTAAAGTGATTTATTATTCTGATTTATTATATTATATAAGTAAGGCGATAGACCTAGGTTTTGATTACTGGCAAAGGCAGTATTGTTTAGTGGTTGATGAAGTATAAAGTTAATTCTTCTTTTATTAAGTATTTTTTTATCAAATCCTACAGTTTTGTGCCATCTCAGAATAGAGTGCAAAATGTATAATTGTCTTATTGTAAGAACATTGGTATCGGCGTATAACCTTTGAGTTGGATAGCGGTATGGCTTGAAGTACATTAATTTAAGCAAGGAACGTTGAGCTCTTTCCAACTCGATGAACTTAGTTTTCGCAGCACACCCCTAAATTGGTATGCAGTAAATAAGGATTGATTGTATAAGCGAAACGTAAACATTATGTAGTATTTTAGGGTTAGCTATATACCTAAAAATTTTAAAAATCCAGTTTAGTTTTCTTATTCTAGATGTAATCAGTTCAATTTGAGCATACCAATTTAAATTTTGATCGATAATTACACCGAGATATTTGGTAGTAGATACTTTATTGATCATTAGACAGTTACATTGTTCCTGTAATCTTTGACATGTATGAATTTTTAAAGCTAAATGTTCGGTTGATTTAAGTTTCGAATAAAAAAAACGACGGGTTGCACTCTGGGAGTGCCGGCAGAAGTGAAAACTTGAATATTAACGTTGTGCATTTTTGATATTTTGGAATGGTTAGGGAATAATTTTGCACGAATTGCTTTAATTATCAGTATAAAATATTTCAAATCTTTTCTGAACCACAGTCTGTCACAAATGTCACAAGCATGACCAAATTCATTTTCAACAAAATCATTTTCAAATACACAGCAGTATGGCCACTACACAGACGGTCGAGCCATCAGCTGTCATCCATGGATGCGCGTAGCACGCTGTAACATAAACACACACGAACATTCGCGCAAGCGCCCTGCGCCGTCTTACGAATTTTCGATCAGGTCACGTGTCCTAACGCGAGTTTAATATTTTTTACCCATTCCAAAAAAAGTGCACAACGCCGCTAAAGAAGTTTTCACTTCAAAAAAGTTAGTTTTAGTAGTATTTAAAGTAAGCAGTCTGGATCGTAACCATGTTTGTGTTATTAGGTTAGAACTGAAATTAGAACAGAAAAAAATTAACTTTAATAAAAAATAAATTTATAAAATTGAGTTTGAGTAATCAAAATAGGGATACCTATGAGTGGCTATCTGCATCGCTTAGTGATATGATCTAGAGGTTATTTTTGCCCATTCCCTCAATCGACTTCCACGATCTGAGCAGGAATAGAAAGGCTTAGTTGCTTCTCTTCTTCTCGACAAATCTGGGTAATAATATAATATTAATAGACGATTCGCAACTTCATGTTCTCTACAGTTGTGCGTTTTGCATAAAAACAATGTCATCATTACACGTGCCCTTGAGGTTTTCACATTGATTTAGAAGGTACAAGATGGATATAGCGTATTATAAAATGTGAACAGAAACGAAATATTTTTGTGTAAACATAAAAGGGTTGTATTTGTACCTACTACACGAACTCAGTAAAGCAGTACAATACTCGTACCAACCTTCTACGGTAAGATAAATTAAGTATACATTAACACAGTTTACAATTTGAAAAATCTAATTTTCGTTTGCGGCGTTTTTGACCCAGGGTGATAATGGTCTATATGTTTTGTATGAAATCTTGTCTCATTCTCCAATTGATCACTATCTCTTTTTTTCTTGTGAGGATGACATCGTATTATCTGTCTCACTCTTCTACTGTGGTATTATTACGCAGTAAAAAAAATCTTCAAATTGATCGCTATCTTTTTTGCTCTGTATTATCTGTCTCACTCGGCTAGTGTGATGTTTTACGTAGTGTTGAAAATTCTATATCTATGGCTCTGCAGCCCAAATGCGACCTTCTGGTATGCAAATGGCGCGTTCATCAATTGTTATTACTACAGAAATGTAAAAACCTAGTCTTTTCAAAATCAAAAGAACTAATTTTTTTGTTGAATCGTAATGGCTCCACATTCCAGTATATCAATACGGTATTTTACTCAATTATTTTTATTATTCATATCAATAAGAAACATAATCCGAAACCGAAAACAAAATGTCTAATCTGCCCAAAAATAATCTGTTGGAAGGGAACGCTGTCAAGTAACAGAAAAAGGATGCACATACAGCATTCTTGACGACACGTTATTAGGTCTTGCGCGTACGAAAGAGAATATAGTGAGATCCGGCCACGCTGGAACTCTCATATTTGAAATGCTAATGACTATTTTATTAAATTACCAATTTCATTGTAGTTTTCAAAAAAAAAAATTGTTGTATTTTTTGTTTGAAATAAAATATAACAAAAAAAAGTAAAATAGCCTATTATCGAATAGATGAGTTTTGACCAGTATGTGGCCACGGCGATCTACACATAAGGTTGGGGAAAAAGTCTTTTCGCATATAGTACGTATGAACTTGTAATAAAACCACTTTGGCTATACTATTTGTACCTGGCTGGTTTTGGTATCATTTAAAAGTTTAAATTTTAAAGAAGATATTTCCAAATTCAAATTAGGAAAATGCGTGATTTTCATTTGTTTTTCTTACCGTCAAGATGAGTGAATCTAATGAAGAAATTAGATACATTTTAAAATTTTACTACCAAGAGGGTAAAAATCCAATGCAAGCCGCGAAAAAAAATTGCGATGTTTATGGACCTAGTGCAGTGTCTGTGAGAGTAGCACAAATTTGGTTTAAGCGTTTTCAATCCGGAAATTTTGATGTCAAAGATGCACGTCGCTCTGGTCGCCCTGTTACGGATAAAAAGGATGCTATTTTTGAAAAAGTGGAGCAAGATCGGCATATCAGTAGTTACGACGTAGCTGAAGAACTGGAAATTGACTAGAAAACAGTATTGGCGCATTTGAAAAAAAATTGGTACACAAAAAAGCTCGATATTTGGGTACCTCACGAGCTCTCTGAAAGAAACCTAATAAACCGTGTACTCATTTGTGATTCTTTATTACGCGAAAAAGGTCATGGTCAAAGGCCGGTCAGGCTTCACAGACTGTGGCGAAACCCGGGTTAACTCGCAACAAGGTGATGCTGTGTGTGTGGTGGGATTGGAAGGGCATTATTCATTATGAGCTGTTACCACCAGGCAGGACCATCGATTCAGAACTCTACTGCGAACAACTGATAAGATTAAAGCAAGAAGTTGACAGAAAGCGGCCGGAATTAATCAACAGAAGGGGTGTGGTTTTTCATCATGATAACGCTAGACCTCACACATCTTTAACCACTTAGCAAAAATTAAGAGAGTTTGGCTGGGAGGTGTTAATGCATCCGCCGTATAGTCCTGACCTGGCACCTAAAGATTTCCACCTGTTTCGGTCTCTTCAGAATTCTTTAGGCAGTGTCAGGTTAACATTACGAGAGGACTGCCAAAACTAACTGACGCAGTTTTTTGATCAGAAGTCCCAAAATTTCTAATCATGTCCCTACCTGTAAGATAGCAAAACGTTATCGAACAAAATGGTACCTACATAATTTACTTAAAAAATGTTTTGAATTCTCATATAAAATGCGAAAAGACTTTTTTCCCAACCTATTATGTCATTAGCCTCGTTAAGGTAAAATGGTATATATGGCAGTAAGAATAAGAACTCACAAGACTGAAAACTCCAAGAAGTCTTGACTCATAAGCTTAAGTCTTGAACTCGACTAAGATTCTAAATGAAGAATATATTTTAGGTACGCGCCCTTGAGATTTGCAGCCTAAACGCGACCTCCTCATATGCAAATAGCTCGCACGTTCATCAATATTTACTACAAAAATGTTGGAACCGAGTCTCCTTACACCCAGACGTTAGACATTGACCTGTGACCTTTAACTAGGACGTCCACGACTCAAACTCGCATGGGATAAAAAATTACTTAATTTGACCACAAAACTCGTTGGTGGTAATTCCGTTTTACTCACAATTTCTGATTTATTTATTTATGGATAATAGTTATGTGTTCTAAGTATGGTTTTTATTTTCCATACTGGTCTAGGAGAAAAGAAAAATACCATAGTGTTGCATCTCTTCCCACGCAGATCGTAAAAGCTAGCCGAGGAAAAGGGGCTAGTGATGAATCATGTCAATAGAAGATGCGGTTTGGACTGCCTTCGTGGTGCAGTGGTCAAGGCTTTCGCCTTGTGATCCTGCGGTCATGGGTTCAAATCTCACTAGGAAGCATGCTTTGTAAAAAGTTGTTTCCAGTCTGGTTAGAATATTGCAGGCTTGAATCACCTGATTATTCAAAAAGAAAGATGATTCCGTGTTTCGGAAGGCACGTATAAACGCAATCTAGCGTTTGATCAGCAAACTACCCAAGGATTAGTTCTGATTTACCCTTTGGGTTGCGGAGGTCAGAGGGCAGTCGCTCTGTGTAAAAACTAGTAACCTCGTCAAATCTCCTTGGTTAGGTAGCGAACCCCGGGCTCTGAAGCATTACTGCTGAGGATGAAAACTGGAAAATACGCTCGGTTGAAGAGGATATGCGATCTTCTTTTGCCACCTGCGCGACCACCATCATAGCTTAACATAGCCTTTGGGTCTAACGGCCCTGGTTCCAGTCTGCCTCGTAAGAGATGAAATACGTGACAGTAATATATTTTATCTTCCAGACTGGAAAAGTATTGTTTAAAGTGATATGCCAGAAAACATTACAAAATAAATAAAGGGAGACATGGCTTTAGCCTTTATTCACTGCTGGACCAAAGTGCCGTCAGTGTAAGACTACGAATAACTGATCTTTTAAAACCAGACAGAAAGATACAGGTAGTTATTTTAACAACCGCGCTGCTACGTAATTCACGTTTCATAATTGCCCTGTCAACGGCAGTTCTTTCTAACGTCCTCGCAACGGGGACGCGAACCGGGACAGTCCAGACGTGTGGCAACCCCAGCCTTGACACCTCGGTATCAAGACGACGACATAGAAGTTTGCTTCAGAGCGAAATTTTGACAACCGATTGAATTCACAGTTTCTTGAGCGATCTCCGGAGATAACCGATGAATCACCGGAGGATAAAATATAAACCGATCAAGTGCTAGTTGAATTCGTAATGAGAGGGTTTCATACGATAAAGCGTGTTTTAAAACCAAACAGAAAAATACTAAAAATTGAAGATGACCAGACCTTGATGTGGCAAGGGTACGGCCTGCAGAAACAATTAGGATACGAGACGTAATTTTTTTTAAATATGGGGCGTTGTATGCAATTTGACATATATATATATATATATATATATATTATATATATTATATATATTCAAATTCAATATGGACGCCATACAAGTGCAATTTCAGAGTATGTACGCGAGGAGAGCGAGGCCGAAGGCGGAGCTACGTGGCAAGGGCAAAGCCCGGGCTATCTCAACGCCCCCCTCCCCACAGAACTCTTCTCTAAGGAACTAAGCAATGCCTGAGGCCGAAAGCCGAAGACTAAGCTCCCCCACGAGGTCGCAGGCCGAGTGACTCTCACGAAAAGTTAAGGTTTTCTTCAATCATTTTTTATACACATAATCAAAATGACCGCCAATTCTCAACTGCATGCGATTTGAATGAAATTCGTTATCCAGTTTTTTTGAGTCGCAGAATCAGAATCTTGACCCTATTTTTCTGGATTCCATGATGGCGTCTAAAAATTCCACTTTAAATACTTTAACTAAAAACATCAATGAATTAAATTTTAAGTTTTCAAAAAGTTTTCGGTTTTGCAGTAAGGAACTTAATTCCACCAGGTGTACCAAGACTTGCATGCACTTTTTTGAATGTTAGGATAGGTAATTTTCGAGATGATGGGGGAGGATCCGACGGAAAATGTATGGTTGATTTTAAAAAAACTTTTAAATTTAGTAATTTTTCTTTTGATACAAAAGTAAACATTGATTATAACGATTTCTAAGATGTACGTATTTATTTATCATATCTATTACAAAAAAATTTATTTACCAGGCAAATTTAAAAATCCCCTAATGACACCATCTAGTGATGAGTGGCGGAACTCGATATTCCAACCGATGTTAAGTGGAATTGATATTCGTATGGCCATATATTATTTGCCAGGTAAATAAAACACCCCGACTTTCAAGCCCAAAAACTTTTAAACGGCTGGATCGATTTTCATCGAACTTAAAAATCTAAGAACAGCCGCAAGGGAACTTGCTATCACGTAAAAAATGCATCGAAATAGTTTTATTCTTTCGGACTGACAGACACACAGACAGTTAGACATTAGCGTTAAACTTATAACACCCCTCTTTTTTGTCGGGGGTTAAAAAATCGACAACCGGATATTAATCGGTTTTTCTCCGATGTTTTATGTGAGTAGTTTCACGAGCATCACCGGTTTTTCTCCGGTTGGCGCCGCTTCGGGGCTAACCTTCAGACGACGGCCTGAGGTTCAGTGAATACATTGATTTTCTTTGTGGAGCTGGATGGAAAATCTTACGATTTTAGGCCACAATGATTTTTATTGGTATTACGGGATTTACCGCGACCATGACGGCAAAACCAAAAATATTTTTTTAAATCGGTTTAGGCGTTGTCGAATAATTGGTGCAAAGATAAAAAAAAACTATCGCGACGTATAAGCTATTTTTTCTGTGTATATTTTTGGTAAATATTTTATATAAAACAAAAAATGCTACTGAAAGTATATATTTTTTTGAAAACAGCAAGAAAATTGGTTAATTAATGAATTAGTAATTAACATTTCAAATAAAAGAGCGGGAGCGTGGAGGTCTCACTATCTCTTTCATACGCGCGAGACCTAATAGCGTGACGCCAAGAGCGCTGTACGTGCATCCTTTTTCTGTTACTTGACAGAATTTTTCACCTTCCATCAGATTTTAAAAGCTCACAACTTACTTATTATTGGGTAGATTAAAAAAATAAGTATATTTGGTTTTCGGTTTCGGATTATGTACTTATTGATATGAATAATAAAACGAATTGAGTAAAATACCGTATTGATAACCTCCTCCTTTTTTGGAAGTGGGTTAAAAATGGAAAAGAAAAGAAACTTTGTTTCCCGTTCACTTTAAGTATTGCTTACGTAACGCAACGAACGTTACTTTGAGTAAATCATTCATTTATCTTTGAATATTTTCATCATTCGATATTACTTGTCAATTTTGTATACCAAATAAGGAATAGAGTCATGATTCGTGTAAGTCCCTTCTCTGGCGTATAATATGTTAAATGGTTATTAATGTTCATATACATATAACATACAACGGTGCATTGCAATATTTCTAAAGTTAAAAAACTAAACAAAGTCCTTCTTTTGGTCTTGAGTGTGGTGACCCTACGCGCCTCTCGAGCAAACACGAACTCGTTTCCCACAAACCGTGGACGTAAGGGTCTCCAACTACGTACGATTCCAAAGGACTGCTGTTCAGTTACAAGGAACATTTTTCACGTCATGTAATTAACTAAAAAGATACAACAGTAGTGGTTCGACTTATAACGGGTAGGACATACCCGTTATAAATCTATATAAAGTCTATAATAGATCACTACATTATAATAATGACAAAAATAACAGTCAAAGAACAAAAAAAACGACATTCCCATACAATTTGCCCGGGCGGCTACACACTTTTTGTATGGAAATGCCGGCTTTTTTTAGTTTTTGACTGTTATTTTAATATAATTATAGTATAATGGTCTAATATAGCCCATAGTTCGATTTATTTCGAGCATGTCCCTTCCACGTTTTATGTTGTTTTGTAGCATTTCCCTTCCCAAATTACATTAAAACACATCGTTGAACATATAACCCTGCGAGGTTTTCGTGGTTCGGTATATTTCGTTGTACCTATATTATCTTTAGAACTTTAAATAAATGATTTAAAAAATATATATTTTTATAATCCTTTATTTTGATAGGCCATGTTACTTTCTTAAGAAATAATATACGTATGTTGAATATTAAGCTATTTAGTCTAATCAAAATTCAGTTCGAGAGAATTTGATTGAAAAAACGTTATTACTACTATCGACTGCGACGACTGCGACAAACTTGGCTATAAAAGCAAGCAAATTGTCTAATTCTGCTTTTTATCTAAAACACTGCGTTCAAGGCCCCAGGGTTCGCAGGCAGACGATAGGTTCGCTAGGCATTTATGTTAATAAGGCTGAGTCTAACGAAACGAATTGCCGTTTTTTTTTCAATTACATAATATTATATGAATTCATTAGTCATGAAATTCTTAGCTTTTGGCAGAGCTATCTTTTAACAGCAAATCTAATAAAATAATCCATACTAAGTATATGAACTTGACTGCAATAATAAGTTTGTAAATTGTTTACGTAACGGAACCCTCAATATTCGATCCCGACTCGCACTTGGCCGTTTTATTTTAACATTTATCATAAAGAATTATAAAAGCATTAAAATGATGACATGACATACAGCCCGCTGACAAATGGGCTGACGAATAGTTGATGCATAATGACCCGTTGGCACTCTTTTGCGACGAAACCCTAAAAGCACTAACTAAGAAAATCTTGCTTTTCATATCGCATTCACGAAACTCTCCAAAAGCCACGAGAGGGGAGGCCAAGTCTCCTAAAAGAATAAGAGCGTATCCACCCTAAACGAGTGGAGGCGAAATTCTCTACACGTATACAGCGCAGTATAGTGTACGAGCATACTGTATATGCATAGGTAGGTATGTCGGGCGCGTCGATGCTCGCACAAGTTAGCGAGTAACAAATGTAGGTCACTTCGTATTAATTCTTTTTTATAATATTGTAATACAAGTTTCAAAATGTTGCACTCGAGAGGCCACCATTTTTTGGAAGTAGAAAGGGGAGGCCTTTGTCCAGAAGGAGGACATGCAAACAGGCGACATAAAAAAAAGTGATATGATAACTGTTGTCTCCTTGAAAATAATGAATAAAACAATTTAATAAAAATACAACATGTTATAACTATATTTATAATATAACCGGCTAAGTGCGAGTCGGAGTCGCGCACAAAGGGTTCCGTACAATTATCTATAGATATCACGTTTGTTGTATGAAAGCCACACTTCGATATTTTTTTTAATTATGTTTTCAGTATTTGTCGGCAACAGAAACATTATCTGTAAAAATTCAACTATCTAGCTATGTATTACGTAAAATTTTTATAATTTTAATTATGTTTAAGGACAAAAAGGCGTAAATAAACGTCAAAGTGTTTACACATTCCACCGCCGCAGCAGCGATTCGCTGCACGCATAGGATTTTGCATAGGTAACTAGACTTTTTTTTACTAATTAAAAATACCATGCTTGCCGAGTGCGACAGATAATGCGATGACTGTTATCCTCACAAGAACAAAAGAGATCAATTTGACAATGAGATATGTTTTCGTACAAAACATAAAGCCATTATCACAATGGCTCGAACATCGTCACTCAAAAAATGGGTTTTTCAAAAGTTTGTAAACTGTATACATACTATAATGTATAAAGGTGGTGTCGTACTGCTTTACCAATAAATCGTGTAGTAGGTATAAGTTAATAACTAAATAACAATAAATACAACCCTTTTGAAGTCACAATAATATTTTGTTTCTGGTAACATTTTACAATAAGCTTATATATAGGGATTTTGTATGCATTTGTTCTGACCCTTGCACACTATGCGGCGGCGTTACGGTTATGCTTTTTGTTATGGGAATCTATGTCTCAATGATTTAGATATTATATAGATTTAACTTTCAAAACTATATGAGTACAACAGCGAATTAGGTACAAGATATAATTATTTACAAAAAACAATCGGGTTTTAATTAATTTACTTTATATATTATACTACTAATATTACTTTTTTTATTCTTTCATTAATTTACCTAATATTTAATGTAATCTCGAGTATATTTTTCTGTTATCATTTTATTTTGCGGTGCTGTGTCGGCGAAGCGAGTACGCCTCTGCGACTAGTTTGCGCTCCGCTTGCAGCGTCCTAACCGCCCCGAACTAGTGATGTGCTGAGTCGCCAATTTCTGGAATCGAGTCAGTTCGTATTTTATGCGGACTTAATCGCGTATCGCGGATGCGAATCGAGTCCCTGACTCAATTACAGGACCTTTTACTCCATACAAGAACACGATTCAGTGTCGTACCAAATGTACTTTTTATTATCATTTCGTAGCGCTTAGTGTTCCTTGACACTGCAAAGCTCCGTACGAATGTCGTGCGTGCCGCGTTTGATGTAAGTCTTAAACCTAGGATTCGAGTCCAAAATCAATCTGATTTGAGACGGTTGACAACACATAGGTACTTTTATAATTTTTCAAATAAAAAAACGGGCTTCACCCCCGAACTACACGACCGATTTTGATAAAATTTCTGTGGGACCTCTCACAACTTTCAAACAAAAAAAGAATTTTTCAAATCGGTCCAGGTCTCCAAATAATCGTTGAACATACATAAAAAAAGCCATCGAAGTCGGTTAAAAACAAATACTATAATAATTTATCTGAGGTTCGACAGATGCTTAGCCGTCGTCTTTTCTATTTGTATCTGAATCGAGTAAAGCAGTACTCGCCGCATCACTTCCCCGGACCAACCCGAACCAACCCAACACAACTAAAGCGGCTATAGCGTATTCGGACTGCACGTAGAGCAACGAAAAGGGAGGATATGGTGCATTAAAAAAATCATTATTCTGCCAAGGTCTGCCCTCTATTTTTCCATTCCTTCAGGCCCATCTTTCCATTGTTTATTAAACTTGTCAAGCTACATGAAGTAGTGGTTTACCGGGCTTTCTAAGGTTTGTGGGGTTCAATGATGGGACGACCTTGAAAAACACCAGAAAGCTCAGTAAGTCAAGGACACGATAGCATTGAAACAAATAAACAATAAAACCAAAAAACCCAAAAAATATATAACCATTGCCTCCTTTCTAGATCAGTCGGATAACATTATATTACCTAACTATGACATTCTCAGGAAAAATATAAAGATTCTAATGATACACAGAAACAAAATACTTTGCCACTTGTTCTGGTTCAGTCTCGTAAAAAAACGCTGCATTTCGAGATTTTTGAGGCGGGGTCGTAGAGCAAGGACAACAGGCGATATAGCAGGATTTTTTCTAATTTTGAAAAATTGTTACGTTCTCCCCGTGTAACGAAACGGGAAGATATGGTTATATTTCCTGTCCTAAATCCGAGACATGGTTTCGCAGCGGTAAATTCCTCTCGCTATAAAATTGTACCCGAACCTCTCTAGATTGCGACACCAACACCTGCTCCTGCTTGCAGGTGATTGGGTTTCAGCGCAAAATTACTGAGATGCACTACTTGCCTAGCTTTGGAAGCCTTTCGTTTCAATTCGATGTTGAAAATGTAGCAATAGTGTAGTGTATTTATTATGGACAAAGTGATAAATCGGGCCAGTTTTCATAATGCCCGGGCATTATTAATAATGTCATGACAATCAAAGTTGGGCGAAGTAATAAATTATAATAAGAATTTCTTTATTTATCATATTGCCTAGACATCATGTGGCTTAGGGGCAATCTCATAATAATACACAAAAAAAAAATGCGTGACATACGTGCGCTGTCAAAAAAAATAGATTCAAAGGACTTCTGGGATCATGCATCGACTGTTAGTGGCGGGTGCACACGGGCTGCCGGTGGCAGGTATGCTAGGACTAACGGTAGTGGGTGGGCACCGGCCGGCAATAGTTTGCATGAACTAACTGGTGGCGGAATCACACAAAGTAATTCAAATCACATAGTATGTAACTTTGACTTTGAAAGTAACACCTGGATTTATTAACTATCATTTCGGGCATTTTACATACTGCGTGGACATTTATTATAATGTCTCATAACCACTTGGTCCATAACACAACTATTCATATAGTGTGCAACAACTCTACGCTTGTGCATTAACTAAGGGCAAGCACTTGATAAATAAATATTGTTTTATACCTACTTGTGTGTAAGGTCGAATTTGAAGGAATTTAAACATGAGTATATTACGCCCTGTAATCACAGTTGTAATAGTGGCGAAATTGCAATGAACTTGAGTAGCTTGAGCGCTTTTGATTGTACTATGCATGACTGCTCACTTCTAGTGCACTTCCAATTAAAGAACTATATAAAAACAAGCTGCATGACCATCAAAATAATTTCAACACCACTGTTTAATTCGGGCAGGGGATAAAAGAATAATTTTGGACAACGAAATAAGAAAACTTATAGGTAAGATATGATACAAAAATAATTTGAGGTTGTAATGTTTTGTTTTTGTTAAAAAAGCTAGACGCTAAAAGTGGCTTTTGGGTCTTGCGGCCCTGGGCTCTGCATAGAACCGCAAGACCCAAAATGCTCTGTCTGCCCCATTAGGGATAAAGACGTGATAGTATGTATGTATGTATGTTTTGTTTTTGTGATATTATACTAAACCAGTATTGGATAGGATGGACCGTACGAATGCTATGTCAGTGCCGGAACTATAAAAGACGTGAATCTGAAAAAAAAACCCAAAAGTATCGACGTTGGAGTCCGCATATTTTGTTGGCAACGCACCAGTTGATAGGCTATTTCAGTTTTACAGGGAAGGAAAATTTAAAGGATAATTGTACACAAAGTATGATAATGACACTTATTTAAGACCCGGACGAAAGCAGGCAGCGCTTGAGTCATTAAAACTAAGCGAACTATAGTACCTACTATGAAAACATATCAAGCGCAAAATAGAAAAAAAAATCATCAAAACACAAGACATTCAAGTAGATGGTACTTAGAAACTAGGTACCTACCTACCTCTCTTTTTTCGCCAATACCGTACTACCGACTTTATCAATCAGTGATTGCTGTACAACGACGATGGATCATTAATATAGTAGTAGGTTTCATACATTTTTTATTAAGCAGTTTATCTACACAGAAGTTTATTCACCCTTTGTAGATTAAAAACAACTAACTCCCTATAAAATAATCAGTAAGCAATATATTCACCCTTTGTAGGTTCAAAACCACTGACTCCCTATGAAACAGGTAATCAGTAAGCAGTATTGCATTTAAATACGCATTTCATAATTGATTTGTTAAACTGACTGGACTATTGATAGACAACTGGCATTATCTGAATAACATTGACCTTAGTGCAACTCATTGACTTGAAAAAAAAATACAATAAACAATTTTATAATATCAAACATGTTATTGAAAAATAACAAATATTTTCTGAATTTCAATTAACATTTTTATAGTTAATAAAATAATCATTTAAAGAGTAGGTTATCAATGAAACATCATACACAGACATTAAAATGACTACAGATGTGTAAACTAAAAATATTTGCTTGAGTGAAAAAATTAAACATAATAAAATAACTGACAACATAACTAGGTATACACGGATTTACGCGCGTAGTACTTACTAGTTTAGATGTCATCATACGTTATTTCTAAAAATCATTAATAAATAAGTCTATTTCTATTTCTCGAATATTGAACAAGCTGAAGTGGCCTTTGGACCTTATAATCCTGGGTACTTGCAGTCTCATATGGGATAAAGTTGTGATTCAATTAGTATATTTTGATTTATTATTCATATTTACAAGGATATTCTAAAATGTAAAAAGAGAAGAGTTATACAAACTACTAACTACAACTAAATCATGCATATCCATATTATCCATCTGTACTCTGGCTACTTTGTGCTGTGAATTTATGGTTTGTTTACATTGAGCTCCCAGTCAATGGGCCTGATCTGTAGTAAAATATGAAACACAAGTGTTGACACTGAATGTTAACTAAAATATTGATTTAAATATGTTGTGTTTGTGATAAGAGGAGCGTACGATATGTTACGTAGTCATGTTAGCACTCATTCTTAATTTAAGTGTAGTTAATAATGTTTCAATCTTAATCCTGCTAGACCACGAAAAAAAAATATTTCATTTTATTCAACACTTCCATACAGTCCACTGGTGTCACATCTGACACTGGACGCCTAGCTTGACGACTGCCATAAAATGATGACAGCCGGGACCAACGGCTAACTTAACATGCCTTACGAAGCACGGAGGAGTTCGAGAATATTTTATACCATTAGTGGTCACCGTCCAAGTTCGAACCACGCCCAGTGTCAATTCATTTTCGAAAGGTTGATTACTGAGCATTTGTCGAAAAAACAAATTTCAACTCTTTTCGTACCCATTTGTTTCTTTTGAATCCAATTCATACTTCCTGCAATCATAACAATTAAATAAGTCTCTCAATAGAGGCGGGGTCAACAGCCAAATTCAAAAGGCTGTACTCTTTTTAGGGTTCCACAGTAAAAAAAAAAGAACCCTTAAAGTAACGCCATGTCTGTCTGTCTGTCCGTCCGCAGTTTTCCTCAGACATTATATTACATACTAGAAAGCTGTAATTTGGCATGTGTATGTAAATTAATTATGCCGACAAGGCGGTACATAAAATAAATGATAATTTTTTTTGGTACCTCTCTCTTATGTGTAAAGTGAGAGACAATTTTATTCTTGATCAACCCATTGTGTGGCGTATCGTTTAATAGGTCTTGTGAAAATATGGCGAGCTTGTGAATAAAAATTGGCAGATTTTTTCATAGTCAAAGCATTTTCTAGCTATGTGAGGTAATTCATGCTGCAAACTGAGCATAAAACGACTACCTACCTACATTTCCTACAAAAGGTTTACACACACACTAACTTACACATTAACTTTAAACTGTCACCTCATATAACATAGAAAGTTAAAAGAAGGTTGTGTGTAGTTGGTTGAAGAACCTGCTGTAGACCTGTGTGTCAAAGATTTTAATAAAAAACACCATTGTTATCACCTAAACTATTTGTATTTTTGAAATTATGCATATTTTAAATAGTTTGCCGTCAATCAGTGTAATTTGTCCCTATATATTTATTTATTTATATCAATCTAAATGGTTTCTTATAGGAGATTAAATAATTTGTGGCCATTTTTAAGGACGTGGTCTGAAAAATTTATTACTTATTTTATTTAGGCCGTCACTAGATTATTCAAAAATAATGGACCCATATTTTTTCATTAAGAAAAGTAGTAAATTCACAAAGAGTGCGAGATTTATTTAACTGGTGAAAATCGTACCTGGTCGTGACGTCACAAGAAATTAAAATGCGCTGTATCATCTTTATTATATGTACACAAGTCAGAAAAAAAAAATACGTTTACCATACTTTTTAATAAACTACCTTTCTAGTTTTTTTTATTCACCTCTACTGTCCCACTGCTGCGCAAAGGTCTAAATCTACCTAAGGAGCCAAATCATTATTTTGTTCACATCCATATTACCTATTAATACTGGTGTCAGATTTTTCGAGCTACCTAAAGGCATCTGATGTAACTCATTTATTTTCATGAAGCGACAACAGTCATACTTATTACACACAAAGTGTGCTGTGTATGTGTTTCCTCACAATGTTTTCCTTTACCGAATGCATGTGCCGGTAGTTAAAAATTACTAAATACATATAACTCTTTGAGATGCGACAAAACGCAGACACAATAGTAAGACAATGGAAGCCGGGTGGAATTCCTCCCAGTGACAGCGGAAAGGATAATAACCAACTCAAGAGGTAAAAGTTGTGGCTAGTGACGATTGGACTCATGCTTCACAGACTCACAGTCAGTGACTAAACCACTGGGGCACCACCACTTCTCAAGATCTATCATCATGCATCCTCAGGCTAAGTCTTCCTTGCTAGGGATAAAAATAGGATGGTGTATTTTCAGACCTCTAAACTCAATCTTGTAATTGCCATGCTGATTGGGCCTCCTTCAGCCTTTTCCAGACTAGTAGACTAATCATTGAAAGAAGAGTAACTGACAATACATACATTGTCACATCTTTATCCCTAAAGTGCAAATAATTGGATGAATAGGGTAACAAAGCATAAAACTGTACAACCCATAGCATAGGCCACACTCAGGCCCTAAAGGTAATAAAAATAGTGATGGGTTGCTAGACTTACCATAATATAATCCCGAAAACTTAAAACTACTAAAATTACCAAACGATGAATAACACATGCTTTAATTTCAGCATGACAACAAGGAAATATATTTCCCCATCCACAGAGATAACCCGAAAGCAATGGAAGACTTCAGTTATGAAGTCATGGGCTGTATTGGTTGGTACATTTATGGTCATGTTACTTTGTTTGGCAGCTATTTTGTATAGTATGAATGATATCTGAGTATGTTATTATAGTGAATAGGATTTAAATGATAGACCTGTGGCATAGCATTCCTAGGTGGGTATCTGGTTGAACTAACAATAAATTTCATGGAAGATCATTTTCTGGGCATATCATATTAGCCACAGGACATTACCAGGTGAAAATAAGGCTCCTCCAGGTCACAGATAAAGTCTGCTGATTGCCAAAAAAGGTATCTCATAGGATTAATTGTAATACTTTTTTTTTCATTGCACAGTTTTAAAATGATGAAGAGTACATACTTTTAAAAGAAAAATAACATATATAACTGTGATTTATGTTTTTAGCATGATTTAGTCTTATTTAGGCTTTATATAAGGTATGTCGCATGCTAGACAAAGGATTAGGCATTATAGATTACAGCCTCTTAATCTTCAGCTTAAATGATAGTTGACAACAAATTGGTATAAGGAAGTGTTAACATGAAGAGTAACTGGTATAAAGGTTTAACAATTTTTTTTTTCTCCTCAATGGCTGTTATGTCATAAAATCCCTGTTTATGACAGTTTATTCATTGTATCATTATCACAATCCACGTCACATGAATGTGGATGTCAGATTTTTTAAATAGCCTTTGGGCTTTTGACATAGCATGGCAACCAAAAACCAACTGACTGCAAGCTAGTATCTTAACATGCCTTATTTTCTGTGTAAGTGGTCAACACTTTCACCAATGTTTCAAGGTTCCTAAAAGCATTTGACATAGCAAACATCATCCTGTGATAACAACTATATATAGTATTTTATAATGAAAATGTTAAGAACCAAGCAGGATCCATTATGTCAAGAGCATTGGTCAGTAAAATAAAAATTTTGCTAAAACTACGCATTGAGTGTGCAAAGAACTGATTGTTGAATGGTTCAGGAGGGATTATGATTTAAAGAAGGTTGTACTTAATTAACAGTGGAATAAAGTGTTTATAACTTAGAGACTTGTTTACCCCAAGAAAAGGGCACACAGCCTTTTTCTTGGGGTAAAATTTAAAATTTCCATTCGCAAAGCTTTACAGAGAACATAGTCTACATTGGAAATCTGCAAATGAAATGCATATTGTAAGTTTCTTGTAAAACCTATGTTTGTGAGAGACTTGTTTTTGAAATAGGGTTAAAGGAGAAAGCCTGTGACACGCCAGCAATAAAAGAAATTATGCTAGCTGCAAAGTTTGAGTTGCAGCAATGATGAACTCCTGCATGCACATACACTGTGTAGGGAAATTGCCAATGAAACAAGCATTTTAGTAATTTTACAGATAGTTTTAAAAGCTATAACCGACCTGATCATGGGGAAGGCTGTGTTCTCATGTAGCGCAGGCAAACCAGCCAGCAGGCTGCGGCTATCACCATACACAACACATAAAACACTAATTAAACCAGTCAATCAGCAATTAACTTTGGATTACTGTAATTAATAGCTAAACCTCTACTAACTGGACATACACCATCCTGAGTACACACCTCACTGTATGTTATTTATCACAAATGTTGTTCACAATGATCTGCAAATGAGCCACCTATGATATGCTCACAACTTGCAATCACAACCTAACCTCAAAACTGCACACAAAAAAACCAATTGACACTCACAGATGTTTTGATAATCATTATTTACTACATCACACTACCATTGACATGGAAACATGTGAAATTGAGCACAGAACTAGGGCTTTTGGCGCGACAAGCAGCCAGTATGGATTTGTGGGCAAAATGCTTTGTTTGAGTAGGTAGGTACTTGCAGCTTTGCAAGTAGCTATAGGTATAGGCGCGTATGTTAGGTATGTGTAGTGCACGTATATGTATGCACCTAGCCATAATTCACTCGGGCGTTTCGTGAGCGCCACGGCGGGCCGAGGACGTGCCGCGCGCCTCTCGCGCCGCCCCGAGACAAAGGGCAGCGCGACAGGTTTCGTGCGGCCCGCAAAAACTGTAAACACCAGTGATTTACGAGCTAGCCTCGTCATTCATACACGGGTGGCACTGGGCTGCAAGCACAGGCGGTCACGCTCGACCGCCGCGCTGCAGATCGTATCGGGCGCCCTGCCCGTGTCCTCGCAGGCTCACGCTCGCACGGACGATGCGAACGATTCGAAATGGCGCAACGCGACGGAGGCCGTGACGCCGTGCGAGAGAATGTCCGCTGCGAGCGAGAACCGAACGCGGACGGAACGTTTCGCAACCTCGGATGGGCTCACAGAGACCGAAATAATCCACGACGTAAGACCGCGGGCGGAGCGCGCGACATGCGGGTGCAGACGGGATACTCACGGCCTGGCTGCTCTCAACGGGTCAGCAGCGCCGGCGTCCATGGCGCGCCCAGGCCCTGGCCGCGGCCGGGCTCCGGGCCGTCGGCCGAGCGACGCAACACTCTCTCCGATCTCACTCAAAACGCGACGTGAAACACCGTCGCACCATCTCGACGACACTGCACATCGACCGCGGCGATTTTATACGCGTATAAACACTTCGGGAACGGTGTTTTGTTACATCGGTTGACTTTTCTTTGAAAAATCAATATACATTTTCCCAGAGTTTAGAGATACGGACGAGTCGATGTCCAGCGCAGGTTAGGTGCGTGAAGTTTGCAAGCTTTTTTAGCGCACCGGTGTTACCAACATTTTTTTGCCCATTTTTTGTTTTGGCTGTTGTGATTTTTTTTAGTGACTGTGATGCACTTCGCACTAGTCTGCCATGTTGGGTCTTTCATAATACCTCGACTAAGATGGCTCAACAGCGCCACTGGCGCCAAAGTTTGAATTCAGCGCAGTGATATTATTAAATTTGTATGACGTAGGACCAGGATCATTAATAAAATATTTCAATTTAAATTTTTTATTTATTTAATTTCAATTTCAACTTAGCCTATGGTACATTTAATATACACATTTTATTAATTTCTTAAGAACTAGATAATTACTCATAAAAAATACATTTATGTTTTTAACTAGGTATAATGGCATGGCATCATATTCAGCTATCGCAAAGCAAAAATAATATTAATAATATTCTATTAAGCTTGGTAGGTATGTTTTACATATTATAAAACCTTAAATAACAAAAATTATAATAAATATTTACAGAAAAAGGAAAGAAAAAACGAGAAAAACAAGTAATAATAAAACCACCCAACTATTTATTTATCAACGATTTTTTCTTCTGTATAATTCGACATGAAATACATTTTAAGCAAAATTTCAAATAGACACAAATAAAAATATGGAAAACGCCTCGCCTCGAAATCGCCTCGTCTGCGATGAATTTGCGTTTCAGGGTTAAGTTGGAGGAGTTGAATCTCACTTTAAACAAAAAAAGTGAAGAGATCACACCTCCACTTAATCCTTTACGCCACAAGTTCTTGAGAAGCTGGATGCTCTTCTGTCCAAAAAACAGTTGTTCTGGCAGATGTAAAGTGAGTGAAGTGACTCTATGTGTGAGCTGGAAAGATAGATCTGGCAGAATTTTACGTGGAACTGTCAAGATCCCCTGTCCAACTCAGACGTACAGCCATAGAAGCGGCGCTGGGCTCTGAAACCAAATAAAAATAAATGTCATTATACGAAAATTTGTCTTATAATTACGCGGTGTGACCGCCGAAGCGCACACACTTCATATGGAGTCGCACAACGCGCTATCACCACTAAAAGGTGCGGCTAACGTTTCTGATAAGAGCAACGCTTTTCCCTGTCGCGTCAACAACGGTCCTACATAGCTCTGAAATGATTATTCACTACACGATATTTTAACTAACAGAGGATAATTTTAGTACCTACTTATAATATCTGATATGCGAATCACATGGAGGCTGAAACACGTGTGCCATTGGAACACCATATGTTGTTACGTAATTACTTTTATACAATTCAAGCGACATTAATTTGACAAATTTAGTATTGAGCATCAAAATTATTAAAAAACATGATCTAAAATTAAACTTTGAACTGCCACGTCAGCAATATAAAAATCTAAGTCTAAATATAGAAAATTTTGTATAAAATCGAATCAATTTGAATTTTGGATGCTACTAATGTGACCACCAATGAAACGATACAATTACCGAGACTGGGACCAACTAGTTACCATGACTGCAATGAGAGCAATTTCTGAAGGAATCACTGAACACGAGGAGTCTACACCACAGGCAATTGAATTCACACACTTCGATAGAGACCCGATCGATCGATCTGCTCATATTTATACTTTCCATCATATCTTCAGATATGATATCGGTAACACGAGGTACGATGTCCATGATATTGATAAGATTCGGCTGTACAGGATATCGATTGGTTCCCTTAGGTTTTATCAGCTTGGCAAACACTCCAGTCCACCAATCGGCAAGGTATCCGCGATAAGATATAGGTGACGATGTCTGTCGAATGGAGCACTAAGCCTGCACCCTGCACCCGCGATTCGGGCTCCGCAGCCGTGCGTGACCACCAACCTCACTCCGTTATCTGCAAACGAGAGCACCACAATCACATGTATTGTTTACAGTGGAGATATACCTTTATTACATTATATCTAGGTGACAGATAACTTTCATAACTACATTAGAAATTATTATTTAGAATATCTAACAAGTGATCATAATATTGTTATAAAAATATAACTTACTTACTTACCAATTCAATTATCTTTGTTATCTGCTTACAAATGACGCGATAAAAATCCAATTAGAAGGTGGAACATGTCAATATTTCATGATTATTGCTAAACACAGTAGGTACAGGTTTACCGAAAAACATAACATACTTACCTAACTCAAAATCTAAGTTCTATCCAGAGATTTGTGACTAACTACCGTGTTAAAATTTAATTTTACATAAGAAAGTTCCTAACAAAATTTCACAGACGTAATACGTGGAAGAATTTCGACATGATACTTAGATAAGGTGACAAAGACGCTATCAAACGGTGTCATTTGATAAGGCACGAGGTGTGTGTTTTCTGGAACACTTATAGACAGGTGTAATACACGTAGGCAGTCATAGCATATCAAATTTATGAAAATATTTTGCGTACTTAGCTATAACACGTAATTTGTGGGTATTTAGCAAGGATTATAATTCAATCCTTGATTCTATTTTAGACAAGTAAATATATACGTTAGTAACATAGTAAATATATACGTTAGTAACATAATTAATGTGGATTTAAAAATAGAAATTCTTTTTACAGATTTTCTTTCAGGCTTATTATTCTTAGACAAACAATGTGTTAAGTTGGGTGAACTTGAGTGTTATTCTATCTATACGTATTTATTTATGAAGCTAGCCTTCTGAGCACTCTTCCACAGGGAAAGGATTTAAGATATATTTATTTATTTATAATAGTATATCTTTAGTACCTATTATTTTGTATTTATACACACTACTAATACAGTGCACGACCAATATCACACTCAGCGAAACCTTTTGGCATATAAAGCAGTTGTTGTCCAAATGGGAGAAGTCGGTCGGTGGAGTGGCATTCCCTCCAGCTGGGGGTGAGAGGGTGACTGAGGGTGACCGGGAGGAGCAATCGGCGGCGGCCCGGACTCCTCGCGGCCGTGAACTGAAACTTCGGAACTTCTGCCGTATTGTGTTTACATTGAACTTTGTTATGTGGGTTAAAGTTAAGCCAGAGTTCAACGTATGTGGCGCCCATTTTACTCGATTGCAAAGTTAACTCTCAAGTTTATGGCATCGATTTTCATCTTATGTTTATCTGATGTTTCAAGGTTCTTGCTATCGATTATACCGTATGTATTATCTGTAGCTAAGTTAATATTGCGCCCTACTGGTATCAATCTAGGCAGTCATCGTGGCACTGATAGGTACGGCCGTATCGTATTATACAGGCTCAAGGTAAGTATTATTAGGTCAAAGAAACAAGCAAAGAACATGGCGACTCATATTTCACACCTCGAAACATAAGCTCTTTAGTTTGGTCAGCATCAGCATGTTTTACTCGTACTATTCTACATTTCATTCAATTTATTTATTGCATTTCATAATGAACATCAGTTCTAACTACTAAAAGACACTGTCTTGTATTGTGATAGGTATACTACGAATCTTGTCGGGTTTCGCAATTCAAGGATTTTATTTAAGTAGACCACCACCATCGCACTTCTCAAATTTGGGTGCAGTGCATACACCAATGAGTACTTATTATGCGTGCGCTTGAACAAAATATTTCAACATTTAAATGAATGATTACTGCTGCAATTTTTGATGTACCTTGTCTAACATTCCAGTGGCATTTAGTTGGATTTGAGTTTGACTTACAAATTCATTTTGAGCAATTCATTTTAGGGGTTTCGTAGTAAACCCTTACAGTTTCGCCATGTCTGTCTATCTGTCTGCGATCACTTAATCATAAAATATTTTTTTTAAGTTAACGTCAAGTGTGCCCCTCGCCCTCGTCCATCTACTAAACGGTTATATATGGACACGTGAAAAAATTCACAGCTGTAGTATAGGTATATATACTCGTAACGAAGTTTAGAAGAAAACTATCAGAGCTAAGTATGGTTTACAAAAAAAGAAAAAGTTCCAATTAATAAAATGTACTCACAAAGGAAAATTTCTAACGAAGCAATAGAAAAATCGTTTTATACATTTTTAGTGGTATGAACTCAAAGTCGGCATACGTAGCCCTAAACTGCGCGTGGCCCGACACGCACTTGGCCAATTATTATTATGTTAACGCTATTCATATTTACACAGTATACGCATATGTATGTGTAGATATTTATCAATATGTTATCTTTTTCATATTGGATTGGAAACTTTAGATGTTTATTATTTATTTGTTAACTTATCAATTCCAAGTCCTTGACTAAAGATTCAGGTAGGTACCTAAAATTGAGTACGTACTTATATGTATGTGTATGTATGAGTATTTGTGTGTATTGTACGAATCTATCTGAGTAAACTTGTTTATATATAGTGAATTTTAAATAAATTTTTAGGCACCTATAGCAATAGTTTTTCTGTTTTCAACTTTAGTACCATTGTGGTCAATACACATTTTAATAATAAATGACAGTTAATAAAATTGTTACATTGTTTTCAGACCACTAATACATACTTTCAAGTTTCACGAAAGAGTGGGATGTTGGTTTTGATACTTGATTGATAAGTAAATAGTTCTATAACTTTAACATTTCAAACATATACAAAGGAGCTATGGGCATGTCCGCAGCGCACAGAGTGCAGTTACCCGCAGTCCATGTATCTGACCGGGGCTAATAGAGCCAGCAGTCGCAGAACCTATGTTATAGCAACGCAGTTAGCAAGGTCTTATAGATTAAAACGGAAAAGGAATACTTACTTTGTGACTAATTGCGACAGTAATGTATATAAAATGATTCCATTGTGTCTATAAGAGAACCTAAATTAAATCATTTAAAACTAGCAGAAAAGCCTTGCACACTTGCAGCTGTGGAAGAGACAACAATGGAAAGCGCATATCACGGCCTTTAAACCCGCACAGGTAAGTAAGAACTTCAGACGAAGACGTGTATAGTAAGGAAACAGAAAAGCATTTAAAAACATATCGTTATAGAATATAGAAATAACTGACCGATCAACGCACAGCTAAAACCGCTGGGTCTAGTTGCATGAAATGTTGCACAGACGTTTCCCAAATGACGTAAATGAGCACTAAGGAGGGGTATTAGAAAATTAATTCCCTGAGCGCTTGAAATGAGGGTTAAAATTTTGTTTGAAACTTGGTCAATTTTTAAATTCGAAACGTAAAATACTAAACAGGTGCGAGTCGCACTTGCGCACGACAAGATAGACAGATTAATATCTATAAAAAATCACGTTTTTTGTATGGGAGATATTTATTTGGATGTCGTAAAAGGCGACTAAAGGATGAATTCATCACAAACACCAAAACAGGCTTCCGTCGGGCAACAGCGTCGGAAGATCGATAGGGACACAATACTACGCTCGCCATCCCGTTTGCCAAGCATGGCGAGTATGGCAAAACCCCCGAAAGGAGGTCGCTTAACGCGCTATGGAGAGGTCTACGCTTGGTGCTTCTCTACGTGATCAAATCAGAAATTATTCGTAGAAAACGAAGGTCACTCAGGTGCCAGCAAGCGCAGCATAGTACACCTACTTGCTAGATGCTCAGACGACCTGTGCAGGGTTGCAGGAAGTCGTTGGATGCAGGCCACTTCTGATCAATCATTTTGGAAATTTTTGAGGGGAGGCCTATGTCCAGCAGTGGACTTCCTGTGGCTGATATGATAATGATGATGAATTCTTTATTTTTAAAGTGAATATTTAACTAAATATTGCGTGAATATTTCAAGCATCTACCGGTTGCCGTTATTAATACAATGCAAAACACGGCAAAATAATCATATATGTTGTATGGGATCACCTTTAAATATTTATTTTGCTCTGTTTTTAGTATTTGTTGTTAAAACAGTAACAGAAATACATCATCTGTGAAAATTTCAACAATATAGCTGTAACGGTTCATGCAAAACAGCCTAGTGACAGACTGACAGTCGCATTGCTCGGACAGACAGACAGACAGTCAGTATTTGCAAAAGGGTAGGCTCTCATTGGGTACGGAACTTTAAAAATGACATATAAGCTGACGGTTCAATACAAAAGGTTACTTCTTGTAACACTATTTTCAAAAAAAATCATTCTTGAACGGGATAAAATAGAGGGGGGGGGGGGTAAAAAGTTTGTATGAAACTCAGCTAAAAACGGCTAAAAAACGAGAAAATGTAAGGGTTATAAAAAAATACCACGGTTTCACCTGGTTAGCAAATAAAATCGAGGAGCGGAGAAGCAAAAATTTTGAATAACATATTTCAAATGAGTTCACTGACTTTGCAACGAGTCAGTTTTCCCGAATTGGATCGAGCATCTATCACTGATAATGGCCACACCTGAACCCATTTCTGTTATCACGCTGGTTCCTGATAACTTTTTCACATGAAATTGCGATAAAATGTAGCGTTCAACCTTACAATGTAACACTTTATTACATCAAAGAATTCTACTGTAATAATCATTATGTGTATAATCAAATTATGGGCTGCATGTATATAGGTATAAATAGTCCCACCAAAAACATTTATTTGTTTTGTATTTGTTTTGGTACAATAAAGTTATTACAAACAAACAAAAATTTTCATGTACAAAAACCTGCCAAGACGAGTCTACATAGGTTACCCTGTGAAGGAGTTATCAGATCTCGTTTAAAGCCAAGATCTAAAGACTACACGCTCTAAACCTACAAGCTCTACACTACACCTTAGTCAAAATCTATCAAAAAGAGGTTTTGCTACCGTTACGAAGATTTCATAGGCATTCGTTCATCGTGTGTGAAAAGAAACGGCCAAGCCACACGTTTTGACTAAAAGGTATAGTATGTGAAGTTAGGCCTGGTAAAGTAAGGGCGCATAGATCAAGAATCTGGGCTCTACATGAGATCTGACCTCTTTTTATAGATTTTGATTAAGGTGTAGTGTAGAGCTTGTGGGTTTAAAGCGTGTAGTCTTTAGAGCTTAGCCTTATACGAGATCTAATAACTTTTTCACAGGGTAAGCTATGTAGACTCGTCTTGGCAACATTACATGAAAATGTTTCTGGTGGGACTTCATTTATTTTTGTAAGTTGGTTTATGGACTTTTTTGAGATAAACATAATCTATTTTGATCTTGGGCCTTTACTTCCGCCTTACCCTTCGTCTGGAATTTAGATGAACCAACCAGTAGGTACTAAGTCTCATACAAACTTCCACCTCCTATTCCGAGGGGATAGGTTAGGTTAGATTTTTTAATGTTTTTGTTGTCTTTCTAGTAATATTAGCTTACATACCAAATTTCAGCGTTCTAGGACTTCAGGAAGCACCTTAAGAATTTTGATGATCAGTGAGTGAGTCAATGAGTGAATCAGTGTTGAAATCGGGGGTTTTAGACATTAATAAAATCTAAAGTATAATAGCTACGACATTCAAACTTTGTGTGGTTTAATGATTGTACTAGTATCATTATATCTTGATATATATTTTAACAGTTTAGCATCATCTAAACTAAAGTTATGAGAGTTCAAAAAAACGACGAACCGTTTCGAGAAAAGGTAGGTAGTGCCCTTGCGCTCCGCTTGGCTCGACTTGGCGGGGGCGCTCCCGTGCCCCCAGATCAATCTGTGAGCTGAGCCTTAGCCCCTTCGGTCCCAAAGTTTCAACCCCAAACAGCTCAAATATGTAGTAACTTCCGGTAACTTCATATTAGCGCCGTTTGAGACTTTTAGCTGCTGCAGCTGCTGAACCCGCTTTGGTCCTATGGAAAAAAAAATCAGACAGCGCCAATGTGTCATCGCAAGTAGCGGATCATTATCCAGAGTACAAGGATCATTCCATAAGGTCGAGGTGGTAGAAATTGAAAAGCGGTAAGGACGCTGTTTGTGTATTTTCTAGTTAGGGTTCCGAACCCTAAGGGTAAAAACGGGACCTTTTTACTACGACTCTATCCGTCTATCCGTCTGTTTGTCACCAGGCTGATTCTCATGAACTCTAATGTTGAAATTTTTACAGATGATGCATTTCGGTTGCCGCTATAATAAAAAAAAATATTAAAAATATAATAAAATAAATATTTATGTAGGCTCCCATACAACAAACTTGATTTTTAATTAATAGTATTACGGAACCCTTTGTGAGCGAGTCTGACTCGCACTTGGCTGGTTATTTTTAAGATTATATTCTGCATTTATTTTTTGTGCAACAAAGAAGGTTTTGTATTGTATTGTATTTTTACAATATTAGAAGGTAGGTACTTAATAATAATTTATGCCCTGTGTATATTATATAATCTTCTTACTAAGTAGTGAAGAGAGGATATTATTTTAAAAATAAGTCCGTTGCGTAGGATTATCCATACCTAAGTAATTAATGTAAAACTGGGTACTTTAATTCCTTGAACGGATTAAGCTTAATCCGTTGCGTAAAGTTAAATTTAGGGAACATCATAATTACTTGCAAAAATGCTATCTTAAATTCTTCGTAGGAACTTAAAAATATAGGAACCTCCGTGAATAAGGACGAGATTGAACTATTCTTCTTGACGAGTTAAAGTGGTCCCAATATACTTTCTATTTTAAATGATATTTGACCAGTATGTTGCCACGGCAATGCCTCTGTCGTTAGCTTATTCAAGTCCTCGATGGTATACGACGTAGGGCAGAATAGTAGGATAGAAGGGGGTCCATCGACTAAATAGCACCGCATTCGCAAAGGTCGTTATCAGCGTGATGCCGAATAACTCGATTTCCTCAACACCTCCCAACACCAGCCCGGAGTCTATTGAGAGACTTCCAGATGTGGCAGGCAGAGCATTTTGGGTCTTGCGGTTCTAAGCAAACAGAGCCTACCTGCAAGCGTAATGGTGGGCGGAAATATGGAAAAAATAATCCAAATGCTGATTGGGTTGATGATTTAAATATCGAATTCTAATTTATTCAAAATTCCAAAAATTTTAGAAAAATTGGTGTCTTGTATATTTACCTACTTTTTTGATTGCAAAGTAAGTAAGTGCAACTTTTTCATAAATTGATGTTAAATTAATGCTTGTTTGTGAAGTATTATGGTTTTATTAGATTGAAGAGAAATGTACGCAGGCGTCATTGTTACAATAGTACACGTAGGTACCTACGCTTTATCTCGTTTTTTAGACTTTATTTGCTGAAGGCGCACGATAATGATAAAGATAAGTACCAGTCGACAGTTTTATCGCAAACTATCGCGACATTCGCGACAAAAGAACTTTGCTTCAGGAAGTTATGCTATTTTGATTCGTTTTAAGTTAGCTGTTTATACATCTATGGTGTTACAAAAAGGTTAATCTTACGAGGTTGACACACCCAAGCGTTTATGACGGAAAGGGCACTTTCAGAAATTTGGTGTTCCTACAGATTGCATGTATGAATAATATATATAGGGGTATACCTTTTAAAATATCATTGGAAACGATTGAAAAGTTGCCTGTTACTGTTATTATACTAAATAACTATAGTATAAGTTCAAAATTTCATTATCCATTCAACCCAAACCACTTGTTATGCTTTTCAATGTTTTGGATGTCTGCAATTTAACAGAAGTAAGTTAACTTTACAAACATTCTGTTCATTAATCAAAAGTTTGGCGCAGCGTCTCTCCGTCTCCGCCCTCGTGTCTGCGTCCCGTCCCGTCCACCCACCCTCGCTCTTTGCAGTATACGTTTATATTATAACAATAATATAATCATTTAGGTCTTTCATAATTCCCTGCGTCTATGTGGCAACACTGAACTGAGAAGGTCAATATTTGACAAATGGCCGAACTAGGCGCTAGCTATCTGTCACTTTCTTTAGGAAAGGAATAGGTACCTGAACTCTGAACACCGCAGCGTTTACATTTTATTCTCATAAATAATGGATGATATTTGTCGTCTGTGTTGTTCGACAACGTTTGTAAATAACAAGATATTTGACGAGGAAACCGCATTATATTTAAAAATGGCGCTATACTTGCCAATAAAGGTGAAGTAAAACAGTCATTTTCAGTATTATTTGTTTTGGTATTTAAACCTCCATGGGCTTCATTTACCTCTTATTCGGCAGGTGTTCAAGAACGACCGGCTTCCTCAGAAGATTTGTGATAAGTGCAGCTGCAAAGTTAATGATATTTATCAGTTTTGCAATGAAACTATTGAAGTGCAAAAGAGGTAGGTACTTATGAACTTGAAGTAAGTTAACAATTTAAAACGATAACATTTAGTAAAGAGACAAATAGTACGTGCACCGCACATCGGTTGGCGGAAGCAGGTGTAGGACTTTTTGCACACCAGCATTCCCTATGCCATCCAGTGAGCAGTAGACTGCAAAATTTCTAGCATGCGTTATAGTAGAGATCATTGGATAGAAAATACTGCTGTCTACAGATCAACCTTGGTAGCATTACATGCAATCTGGACATTTTCTGTTTGAGCTGGACAGTGGAGCCCTTTGCGCAAAAACTAATCTAACAAAAACAAGGAGAGATACAAGTTTGTGTGCAGCTTAATACACACCAAGTTTCATCATCATTATCATATCAGCCACAGGAAGACAACTGCTGGATAAAGCTTTCATCATCATCATCAGGTCTTTTAAGTCTCCACTGCAGGAGCACGACCCTCTATACTACTAGAGCAGAGAGCAGCCAGAGGATTTTGCCTACACTCTCCATGCTGCCAGATGGGTTGGAGTCTTTCGAAGCAACTTAGGAAACTAATGAGACCTTCATTAAAGTTTCCTAAGTTGCTTTGAAAGACATCCACAGGAAGACTTGGAGTGGTCCTATTCTACTCTGCAGGAAACCACAGGGCCACACGTCTAGATAAAGCTTCAATTCTTATTTAATTTTGATAGTCATTGCAGTTGAAGTGTATAATCTGCTGTTTGAAAAAACCTCTAGCTTTTTGGCATTACAGTTTGTTTTTGTAAAGCAGCTGAAAATTGTTCAGCTAGGTTGTACGATATGTTACGTTTAGCAAAATAGCTAACATGAGATTGTATATTTTAGTTTGGAATTTTGCCATATAACAACAAATATGGCTTCCAATAAGGTACATTCTTCACCGTGTTCCTAGAGTAACTTGTTTTCATTGAGAGACACCATTTGTGACTTAGGACTGCAAAAGGTTGAGAAGAATAAAGCAGACTTTCAGCTTGGTACCCATATTGTTATTTTATTGCCTGCCTTCCAGCAGGATTTAAAAATGTACGTGGATGAAATTAAAACTGTACGAAACCGCTATGCTATTAAGTTGTCTCAATATGATATTTAATTGCATCACTGGTTATCATTCTTGTTTGATGTTTTATAATGTTGCTAACTGGATTAGTAAGGAGTTGAATTATTTATTAAGGTTTTATTTACATGCTACGCATGATTTAAAAAATTAAAGAACAACTATTGCCCCCTCATATATTATTATATTTGGAAACACAGTTTTGTTTATTAATGGTAACCCTATATAAGGAAAGACTTGGCACAGAGTGGCACGTGATAGAAAGGAGTGGAAGAGGCTAGAGTAGGCCTTTGCCGAAGGGCAATCAGACCTGCAGAAAAAGAGGAAAACTGATATAATAGAATAGCGAGAACATTAGTCTGAAAAAATAAGGCTATAATAATAAACCCTATATGTGATCTAAACATTAGCTGTTTTGTTAAATGTAATTATGTAACTTAGACAATCCAGCTAAATGATTTTCAGCTGTTTTACAAAACAGCAGTAATGCCATACAGCTAGTGGTTTGGTCAAATAGTGGATTATACAATCCAACTGCAACAAATATAAAACAAGAGGTTTTTTAATTTTCAAATTCCAGGTTACGCTCTATGCTTTCATCTGCGGACTATGAAATTAAAGAATCCATCGACATTACTCTAGAAACTTCTGTTCATGGTGTCAGAAACTGCGAGCAAGGCACTCAGACAGAGAATGAGCCACACAACCTGTGCATTTCTATTAAAGTCAAAGAAGAGCCCATGCCCCTCTCTCCAGAACCAGTCAAAAAGGAAGATGAATGTCAACAATATGAATCTGATGAAAACAAAGATAACTTTAATGTCTTTAATCAAGATCATGATAATATTGGAGATATCCCTTCAGATAATAGTGATAATATATCATTACTTAATCTCAAGAAAAAGAAAAAGACGAAAAAAGAAGTTAATGGTCAAGCTGAAAAGCGTGGTCGCAAGAAAAAGCCTAAGATGGACGATTGGAACATGCTATTAAATTCATTGCCTGAAGGGTTGACAGTGCAGAAGACTGAGGACACAGATCTGGTAGTGAAGAAGGAGCTGTCTGCGGAGTGCTTGGAGCCAGTGGTGGTGAAGAAGGAGCCAGATTCCGATGTGTACCAGTGTTGCATCTGCTTTCTGCAGTGTTACACTCGGGCAGACATGTTGCAGCATTACAGGTAAAGTATGTTACATTTTATTGTAAATTATTTCAGTTTCCATTTTTTTGAGTTACAGTCCCTAGAAGTAACTAATTTAATTTATTTATGCCATAACAACATTACAACGTGTCAGAAGTAATTCGTAACTTATACTGTAACATCTTCAAAATAATCTTTTCCAATATACACAATTCATAAATGTTTTTGTCAACAAAGTGCCTAAACACTGCCTCAGAGACTAGTTGCGTCTCAGCTCAGACTTTCAACTTGCAACACTGCAGTTGTCAATTACGCACTGCCAACCTAAGGGTAATCTTAAACTACCACCCGCTTCCGATAATACCACGCGAGTCCAGTGTGAATGTATTGCTATACTGGTGTGTTGCAGACAGCACGTGCCGGAGGGCGCAGCGAGCGCGCCGCCGGCAGCGCCGCCGCCGCCTGAACAGCAGCCGCTGCGCTGCGTGCGCTGCAGGAAGGTACACCCTCAGACACCACTCTTTACACGCTGACTTTTCATTGGTTTTGGAAAGTAATGTCGTTTAGTAAATAAATTCCTCTAGCCATATTCATAATCCTAATTTGTGTATGACTTATGATAAAAAAGTTACAAATATGATTTTTAATCGAGATCACTTACGCCCGTCCAAGAGTGCCGCGTGACCGGCGTGACCCCGCGTGAATTCCGCCTCCGAAAAGCTAGCAAACTTTACTATTAATTTGTAAAAACACTAACCCTATCTCGGCAATCCCTTAACCGATATAGATAGATAGATAACTCTTTATTGTACACTAAAAGAATAACAAAGAAATAATTTTACATTAAATGAGTATAATGAGCGGTTTTATCGCTAAGGCGATCTCTTCCAGACAACCAGTGGATGAAGATTTATATAAAACCAGCAGATTTTTTTAAATCTATTATTTTACCGAGGCCTTATGGGAACTTCCATCCAGGGTTTAGTAACTGCTGTGGTCCATCACTAGAAAAATTAGACTTTTGTCACGTGCGAAAGCAGTTTGCATAACATTATGTAAAAATTTAAAGGTTCGGTCAGGCATCAAGAAATTGCTCAAAAAATAGTACATTATGGTACTAGTGTGTAACATTGGTGATTACCGCCGCGGCGCTATTGAGACCCGAGCCGTAGGCGAGGGTCTTAAGAGAGCCAAGGACGGTAATCATCAATACACACGTGTATCATACGACGTTTTTCAACACTTGTGAATAAAATAACGATAAAAACTCATTTTATTTAGTAGATAACAAGTTTATTTAGAGAAACAATTACTAAATGTGCAGTTAGTAAAATTATAATTAACTGTTTTTGATGACATAGCGGTCTCAACAGATAGATTATTTATTGAAATACTTCATGTTCTGTTGTAATTTCTGATGGCTCATTATTTGTGTAGGTAGGTGAAATCCAATCATTTGATGTACTTGGTGTTTCGTCAGTAGGAATCTTTAATAAATTTTTAAATATCGTCAGTCGATTAAACCTTTGATTTCTTGCTTCTAAATCCATCGGATAGTCTCTTTAGATAAGCTTCACATCTTATATCGGGCGGTGTACAACATAAATCATTTTCTTCGTAACGAGTACTTGTAGACATTTTAATTAATAAATAACTATAATTTCAACAGTGAAAACGAGTTGTAAAAAATGTTTCGCTATGGCGGGAAAAATTAATCAGTTTTCCTATGCGCGCGCATTGCGATCGGCCACAGACTAAAGAGATAAGGTTTTTTTTTCGCGCATAAGATTTGCGCCTATTCTGCCACGTACAAAATGGGGAATTTAAAGTTTTCTTTTATTGCAGAGAAAACAAAAGTTATATTTGAGTGAAAGTTTTATATATTAAACACGTACGAGTTAAAATTATCTATTTAGATAAGAAGTTGCAGGAAATGAGCAAGCAATAGGAACATTAATTTGTTTGTTCTATTGAACACGATCTTTTTTTTGAATAAAAACTTTTTTAATAAGAACAAAGCAACTCAACGCAAGTACATACAATTCCATGAACTCAACCAATAAAATTAAAAAAACAAATCTATAACTCACTAGTGAGTTATAGCAATGAAAAAGTCACAGTTTGATTATGGGTGTCATTATGTGCCTAATTGCGGTGACCATAGAGCCACTTTATGAGCAAGTGTGTTGAAAAATACGTTATTCACTCTTATGATAACTACATCTTATAACGCCCGCTCGACATCGATAGTGTAGATTAGTAAGTTATTTTTATTTTGTGCGCTCACTTATCTGTACTTACTATAAAATTGTAAAATGTTACATATTAAGTGAATCTTTATGAGAAATATACTTCTTAAACCAGATAGGTGTTCAAATGTAAAATCTACATCTCCCCCCACCATTTCTAATCACAGATACTCAAGTTATCGTAAACACGTCAGATTGTTAAAAAAGACTCAGCCATGAAAATTTTATAAAAATTAAAGGAAAACAAAATATTTTTAGACATTTTTATTCGTTAAACCGTATTGATATACGGCCAGTACGTTAGCCAGTAATCCAAACTCTTTACTGTCGCTTGTGACGGCAGGTGATGGAGCGCGCAGAGTGGGCGGCGCACTGGGCGCGGCACTGGGAGCGCGACCGGCGCCCGTACCGCTGCAGCCTGTGCGAGAAGACCTTCCGCGAGCCGCAGCAGATCCTCAAACACGGTACGTGTCTCAGCACTTGTCAAGCTTTATGGCTCAGCGAGCGGGTCTCTACTTTTCGGTTCGATTGTCATGATATAGCTTTGCATTGTGTATTGCATGCCTATAAGCGGAGCGTTTAGTGTTTACTCTCAACATGTCATGGTCAAGCATTTTTTAAACTGTCTCTATTATATTCATATTTTATATTGCGCTAATACAATAATATAAGTACAGAGATATGAACATCCCTGTAAACACATTTAATACTTGTAGAAAATATTTGGCATACCATAATATAAGAAAATTGTAGATGGATGTCCGGATCTCTGTATACAGTATGTTCCACGATTGCGCTCGAATTACTTAATGTATTTGTACCATTTTTTTAATAGTATCCTCATGTTACGGAATTATTTGCTATTAGTAATCACTATCTAATTCAGTGTCGTTAATATAAATTATATATATTATTTATATTAACTTCACTGAATTATCATGTAACGATATCATACTAATATTATAAAGGCGAAAGTTTGTGAGTGTGTGTGTGTTTGTTACTTCTTCACGCGAAAACTGCATACATAGGCTACTTTAGCCGTGGGAAACACCGCGGGGCGCAGCTAGTACATCTATATAATGTATTCAATTATTAATGCATATTTCTGTGAGCATACGAATTTCATTCTAAGGTTCACAATCCTTCCACTTGACGTTCACAATGATCAAAATCCTATGTGCACGTGAGCGTAGCGTTTTGAACGTCATGTGGAACGCAGCCTTAGGCACTATGAATTAGAGTAATGTATAGTTGCAGGCATGCGCCATATATCTTTCACCGATGACGCAAATAGCGAAATTTTTTATTTTAAATTTATGTAAACGCTGAGATAATATAATTACTAAAGTGACGGATACCCACCGCCATAGAAACTATTGGAAGACCCGTAATGCAATAATGGAGTTGCGGGGCACACAAAGATGGCAGCACACACGACTAGCAAAAAAATTGTGAACTAGCAAAAGGAAGTGTTGAATTTGCTTTAAAAAATATTTATTGCATTTCATATAAGTCATATTAAATAATTAGAGTACTACTTTATTTAAATAATAGGATAAAAAGAATTTAATGTTTTAATTATTACCATAAAGCGCCATCTAGTGACAAGGAAGAGAAATAATTATGTTTATATGGCGATGGGTAGGCATGGTAAAAGTAAAAGCATGGGTTTTTTGACATTTTTTTTTAATAAGCGTTGCAAATTTCTAGATCCTGCAAAAGCATCCGTATATTGATCACAATTTTTTACGACTATGCTTACAAGTCCTTCTGTCTTATTATAAAACGCAGACTAACTTCGTTACTAGGTTTAAACCATAATCCGACCAAATCAAGTTGACATCCAGTAATATGCCACTGTCTCATCTAAAAATGACAACTTGATTTGGTCGAATAATGGTTTAAACCTAGTAACAAAGTTAGTCTGCGTTTTATAATAAGACGGCTTTAGTTTATTTTGTGCCCTTACCTTTTTTGAACGAGCTTTATGATATGTGCACTTTTGTATTTACTAAACTTATTTTCTTGCCCTTATTATTTCTCTATTTAAGAAATACAAAGTGTTCAACATAATGTGTATGTTTAAGATGTGTATATTTAACATGACGATTAACACACCTAAAACATAATTTTACTAAAATATATGTAAATGAAACTAAAGATTCATAAAAAAAAATTCTGGCCTTGGGGGTGGCCCGAGGTTTACGCTCGACGTACCTTAATCTATATCTATACTATAGTTTTTGTCATCGTTACATGTTTATGAGACTCAAATTTATGTAAAAACCTTAGGTTAATGAAGATTTTGTCTACAAAAACATTATATGAAAGGCATTTGCAGACATCGCAAAAATTATGAAGAATGTCAAACTTTGGTTATGGCAAAAAAAAAATGACTAAATCATTATGAGAAATAGTAATATGAATTATAATTAATGAGAATCGAGGAAATCTTGATTATATTCTCCCACCCAGATCAAACAATCAACAGAATAGAAGTAAACTATCCATAATACAGACATAAGGTAAGGATTTTCAAGATTTTCGATTGAGGAAAAAAAAAACAGGCTGCACTCAGCGATTTTTTGCCCTTCATACAAACATTCAAGTATCAGATTGCCCTATTCACTCTGAGAACTTCTTTTATTTGGTATGTTTGTGCGTTACAGGTTTAACGCACAAGGTGGGGGAAGAAGGTCCGGAGTCTGCGCCGATATCCAAGCGGTTCATCTGTGATCTCTGTCCAGAGGGCTTTGTGTACATGAGGTAAAAAGGGCTTCTTGCTTTTTGGGCAGATAGATTTAAGGCTGAATTTGGTCCATAATACTGAACAACTTTCCCCAAGGCACATTTATAGAAATAAGAATAGAAAAAATCTTTCCATAGAAACTCTGATTTGATTTGATCGGTCAACTTGTATGGGAGTCAAAAGTTGTGTGTATCATTCGTTTTTTGGATAATCACTTGTATCCTGTGTTCTCTTCATTGTTTCGGCAGATAACACAGTTTACAGAGATCATAAGTCTCCGGAATTTAATAAACAAAGCCTTACTAGCTGTCCGCTACGCCCCGCCAGCGTATAAAGAAAAGCTTCAATACATCCGCACCGGCTAAGACGAACGGAATACGCTATTTTCCAATAAGTCAAATCAGGTACTTTTTTCTAGACGTCAAAACAAACAGTTTCTATGGGATTTTGTATGAAATACAGTCAGTTGACGTCATAGTTTTTTGGAGTCAAATAGCGCTCTTATTATCAGTTTTTCTGCAATAATTAATTTAAAATTACGATAAAATTAATATTTTCAAAGACAAGTTTCATTATTTTGCGACGTTTTATCTTGTTATCAGAACAAAATAATTTATTTTTGGCTTAAGAAAATACCTAATTAGCTCTGCATTTCTAACGATAAAGACTTGTAAATGCTGCTAGAATACGTCTCAAATGATGATGTATTGCAGTATAAGTCATCACGCGGCGCAATGTAGGGGTATCCTAATTATGTTTGTACATGAAACTGATACTAAAGGAAGGCTAAGAATAACTTAATAGGTTTCTAGTTAAAGAGTTGGTGTGTCGCTTGACAAATAAAGCAAATGCAGTACGAAAAAAGAACAAGAATTTAATTGGTAACTAAGAATTATTTTATAAATGTTTTTTTGCACATGGTTCGTTATTTTTAATATTAAAAGCTATATTATGCGATCGTTTTTTGGCACTTCGATCTTCTGATGTGGCGCCCAGCTGGGATCCGTCCTCCTGATATTCGCCTGTCACGTCGCGTAATGGAAGTCGGCTGCACTCTTCCTAGATCTTCCTAGATCTCCTGCTCATAGTTTTTTGACACATGAATGACATTATTTGGGAAGGTATTTGTAAAGTTTCAAGAACTGCAGTGAACTTCTGTAATAAAGAAAAAAATACATAAATAATTCTAAGGTGCCAACAAATATTATTTGATTTGTTCCTAAGTAGGTATCTACCTATAATTGTGGTATGTTGCTTGTATTTACGCGTGAACTGATCAATTATTTTTGGATTATATTGTTGTAATTGTGGTTGCCTTCTTCATCGATAGGCATGTTTAAAAGTTGTGATGATTTGTCCGTATTTATTTATTTTATTGATTAATCTAGGGCTTCATCAGATCAAAATTTTAAATGATATCTCCATTTTCTTTCAAATAATGTATTAATCTACATTGCCTTCTAAATTACAAAGTTAGCCACAACCAACCTGCGTCTGAATAATACTATCTTAATTAGCCACTAGTTATCTTCTTTGTAAGCCACTCTAAATACAACTTAGCATGGTAGTTATTTTTAGTATCTGAATTTATATCAAACATTCAAGCTATAAACTCATAATTTGGGAAGAATTTTCCAAATCGGTCGTCTTCGAATAATCGGTGAACGTTCTCCTTTTTTGGGAGTTGTATAAAAATGTGACACATCCTCCATTAATTGATAATCAAAATTTACCTAAAATTGTCATGAACCTCAAAACTATATAGGTGGGAAAAAAATAAAAACTTTATTAAAAAAAAAACAAGTTGTGTATTTAAAATACGTTCATTTTAAGTATAGTAATAATAAAAAAGATATTGTAGTTTTGGGTATCCATAACAAAATTGGATTATTATTGCAGCTCGCACTTTAGTTATCCTTTCACGTTTTCTTTTTTGTCTCTCGCGGTTGTGCCTTTGCAAAGCCTAGCACGTGTTTGCAGATGTACTTGCGATAAGTCTGGTCAATCACAGCAACCAATAATCCACTACGTCCGATTGTTCTTTAGTGTTACTTTCCAAGAAGAAAGGAACACTTGTATTCAAACTGCTTGAATGTTTTCTCAGGTTGATTGTATTTGAGTGAATCGTTTCCTGGAATTATTTAATACGTGGTGCTGGTGGCTGGTGTTGATTTACAACTCTAATTTTCATGTCAGTCTTGGCCCATTTGATATCCTGTTGTCTAATCAGATATCTGCAATTCATGTGTGAAGCAAAGTTTTCTGCTGTTGCTTGTTTTGACCAGCTATTAATTATTTCTTCTGCCATTATTAGGAAACGGGCTAATGGTAATGGCTCGCGGAGGGTGTTGTGATCTTTTATAACTCTATTATAGGACTCCAGTGCATTGTTCGTCGCTGGTAATATTAGTGCTGCACCCAAATAACATTCTTTTTAAAAATATGTTACAAACGCTTTTTGATCTTTCTAAAAAAACTACTAAGAAGCAAAAACACTTAGATGTATGTAGCCGATTGCAGTGACGTGCACAACTATTTTTACAGGGTAGGCATTAATCTTACCTAAATTACAAGAACGGCTGCGTATTGTATAAAAAACATTTCTCGCTAGTATCCGACATTATATCAGATTAGACTAATTCTATGTGTCTGTATGATACGCACGCTACTGGCTGATTGCAGAGCATTAAAGTGGTACTTGGTTCCGAAAATTCTTCTCCGTTGTTTGGTCCAATTTAGTGCATATCTTCTGAGCATGAGCCCAGCACATTTCCACAATAGTTGCTTCTCCAAACATGTCACGAAACGCATTCTGTATACTTTAATTCAAAAACTTAAACAACCTGCTGCGTCGCAACCTAGGATATTTGGTTCATCATAAGCATGAAAAAAAAAATTGACAAAAGATTGCCCTTCAATCCCTGAAACATCATTGTTTTTATGGGTTATTCCCACTATCAATATAGGAAAACCTTGCCAAATTAATTTGTATGTTGCATCTGCATGCAAAATGTCTGCAGAAATACATTGCTTCAACAAATTCTTTGAAGATAATACGATGCGAAAACTAAGTGAATCACTTTCCAAAATATAATCGGCTGGCTATCACGAAAACTTCGTTGTCGTTGTCTAAAACATTTGTGTGGTTAGTGATCCATTTTTGTAGCTCTTCTAAAGAAATTGTGGATGATTCATATTTAATACGCCGCACAGTGGTAGATTTTTTCAAAATAACATTGATTTTAGCCGACTTGAAAAAAGGAGGAGGCTGTCAATTCGAATGTATGTTTTTTTTGTACGTGTATTACACGATATCTTCGTCAACCGTGGGCCGATTTTGATGTTTCTTTTTTTATTTTAACGGCTTTTATTACCAAGCTGGTACCATATTAATTAGGTGAGGTCATAATAAAGAACTTAGGAGATATGGAAAAAACTCCTAAAGAAATTGAAGTCGGTTGTTCTTTTTGTTAAAATTTAATGATATTAGTAAATACATTTTAACAAATCATCATGGTACTTGTAAATATTCGTTAGTAACAAACCTAAGATACGTGTACAAGATGATTTTTCTCCAACTACCTCCTTTTAATTTTTATAACGTAATTAACTCAACTATTTTTCAAATAGTGCTGTTTGTTTGTTTCGATGCCGTTCGAACCTATCTCATAAAGTGCTGCAAGATAAACTAGGGCATATTTTTATCATGTCTTCGGAAGGTCAAGGTATATGCTTATTATATTGATATAAAAATCAAATGATAACGCCAACTCTTTACTAAAATATACGTCTAAAACTTAAAACTGTTAGGGTTTTTTTGTTTGAATTTGTGTTTTGTTAAGGTCTAACTGATATGAATAAGAGATTGTTGCCTGAAATATTAGGCTTTATTTTGCTATAAATTCTACGTACTACAAGTTTAGTGAGAAATATGACAAAACTTGATAAACGATTTTCTTTTCTAAAACATCAACTCTATGACATTCTTCCCTCCTGTTAAGTCTTGTAGTCATTGAGGTAGGCAGGTGGTCGCCGTTCTCTCGCTGAACGACGGGGTGCCTCGGCAACTAGACGAGGAGAAGCGGGTGGCGTGAAGTATTCCAAATCCGGCACTTGACTTACAATCGGTTCCGAAGTCTGTTCTGAGTTTACAGGTACTGCATCTCCATCTCGATTAACTATGTTGTTTTCGCCAGGAGGTATTATATCTTTCGTATGGTCGAGATGGTGGTTTGGTAATATACATCACCTCTAGGAGCGAGATGGCGTTTTGAAACAATCAATAGAGAATATGCACGCATTTTTTTTATTTGTTTAATAAAATCCCTATTAAGCACAGTAAACAAATATGAAAGAATTTATAAAATATCTTAATCAGCGACGAACCTATGATACTTAATTCGTACTTTACGTGCATCTAATTACGGAAGTGAAAACACTATAAACAAATAACATTATTTTATTCAGAAAAGCTGTAGATTTTTATGCTTAAAATCTTTGTCTTGATAAACAAGACAAAGATTTTAAGCATTGCTCTAAAGAGGTCTTGTTTTTTTGAAAATCGGCAACTATATTATTTATGCACTTGTCTTTTTGTACCGCATTTTTTTGACGATTTTTTTTTCTACTTGGGCTTCAGCCCTGTTCATTTCAAATAAACTATTAATGGCTTCATTTCGTAGAATTTGTATTAATTGAATAAGAGTTAATAAACTATTAATGGCTTCATTTCGTAAAGTAAAATAAGTATTTATTTCTCCAACATACTTAAGATTTAGGACAATATATTTATTGTTACAGTGATTGTATTTGGAGACTGACGACTGTAGAAGGTTGACCTGTATTACAGTGCGCCAGGCTCTCACATTGGATGACTTAGAGTTAGGTACTAAACTTACATACTAATATAAGAGGTGAAAACTAAACAAATCAATATAGGCAGAAGTATGCCCAATTAAGCACTTACAATTTACAGAAAATAAGTATATATATCTATATTTTAATAGAATAAGTAACAGCAATTAGGGCTATAATAAATAAGTATGACTATATAATAAATAGACTACTATATCTAGTTAATATAGGTTATTTAAGTGGTATCAGCAATTGCTCTGTTTCATCATAATTGAGTGATAACAAAAACGTAAATAGGGTTTTTTTTTACAAGTACAGCTAGGAAGTGATAATATTGATAGTTTTGAATGAAGTTTGTTATAGAGAAATGGACCTATGAAGCAGAAAAATCTGTGAGTAAGTTGTGTGGAAAAGAGGGAAGAGGGAGCTACAAGTTTACTACGCTTGGATTTATTTGGAATGTTAGAGGTGTTAGAATGCTGCTAAGAAACTATCTCTAATTCATCTAACTAAATATTTAGGATATACAGTTGTCTAACTGATAAGACTTCACAAAATTGAAGTAATTGGAATGTAGGGTACATAAAGGGCTTAAACGTGCAGACCTTCAGTAGGGCTCTCTGAGCTCTTTCGTGTTTTATTAGAACAGTCTTACAAGCGCCACTCCAGGAGGATATGCAGTAGGTCAGTAATGACTGGCCCAAGGATAAATAAGCCATCTTAACTATGTTGGCGTCAGCCACATGACGAAGTTTTTTAAAGATGTATATTAATTTACGAATTCTACCAGCGTAACGATGACATTGGTTGTTCAGTTTAAAGTGGCATCCCTATAAACTATTAATAGTGCGGTGTCGCTCTTTGTAACAGCTTATTATGTATATATTTTTTGGATTCAGCCATTGCTTTTCAAAATATAGGTTGAAACTTCTACTTCCATTTGGTGCATCTTTAAGAACGTCAGCCCAAGCTTATATTTTCGACCGGAAGATGAGAAAGCGCAATAGGCAAAATCAAGTTGTCAAATAGCGTCAGATAGTGAAAAGAGTAAGTTGGCGAAACGCGCCGCGCCGGTTTGCGAAACGATCAAGTTGGTATACGGCTGCCACTCCTTCAAATCAATCATATAATATTCTTTGGTCCGAGAAACAATTCTTAATAGGTTTTATTAAATGTCATGGGTCAAATAAAGCATTATATCTTTTGTCTTCGTATATAAAAGAGGATTAATATAGCTCAGATATAATCGAGGCGCCAAATTTTTTTGCCATATTTAAATTTGAAGCTATCCCGTCAAATGTGTTTTAATAGTACATCGCAATCAGAGTATTTTAAGAGGTCTGGGCATATCTTTAACAGCCTTGATTTTCGGAGCTTGTAAAACCTTTTCCAGGAAAGTATCCTACTAGCAATTTCCAGTAACTTATAGCAAATTAAATGCGGTTGGATTTGCTATTTATATATTTGCATGAATATTTACAGTTAAAATAATTATTATTATTTATAAAATATGTTATCCTGAACTGTGAATATGTTTTGTTGTCACTTTTTCTTCCATCAAGTCTTGTTGACAGTTTTGTCTCTATGCTTGACCTATGCTCTTCAATGAGGTAAATTATATATATGGAGGCGCCACAAAACGTTGACAGCTACGACCATGAATACTAAAATTTCTGTAGCGACTTCAATTTCTTCGCCATTTATATAATTTCCTATATTTATAAATCCGTAATGTGTTCTTCCGACGAGTTCTGTCTCTTCTCTAATTTTAATTTCGTCAAACGTGAGGCTTACGTATACTGGCTTCTTTATTGCTAGTTCCGAAATAGTGTTTAACGATTTTTTTGTGAAAGTCGGTTCGCAGTTTACCCATGAGTACCATGTGCGCAATGTTTTGATATGCGGTAAGCATAGATGAAATTTGTGTCTAATAGTAGATTGTGCTGCAAGGGGTAAAGGTAATAGTTTTAACGCGAGGGCGCTACTTTGAATCCTGAGTGAAGCGAGGGATTCATGTATATCGCCCGAGATAAAAATATTACTGTGCTCGAGTAGCCCATTCTACTTTTCATCTCATTCTATGAGGAAAACAAGGATGAAATATTTATTTCAGAGTAAATAAGAATAACAATAGATTTATAAATAAACCCCGTGAGTAGATAATAATAAGGAACTTCAGATTAAAAATTTATGTTAAAATTATTGCAATTAGTAAGTGCTAGAGATATATTTTTATTAGGTACGTTTATTGAGGTACTATTAAAAGTTTGTGTATTTTTGATCTCTTCTTTTTTATTTTGAGGGACAGGAGTTGGTGATTCTGGAAATATATCTTCCTGTGTTGATGTCGATGGACGATTGTGGCGATGGCGGGTGCGTGTCTGTATTGGTTGAAGTTGAATCTATATTTTCAACTATGCATCGACTGATTTTTGACTTGTTTTCGAAAAAATCTTCTATGTAACCTTCTGCTGCAGTGTTGGACTTCCATCCTCCGTGTCTTTTCAGTTGTGTTATGTCGCCACCTGAATCAACTTAAAGGGTAGCCGATGTTTTTCGAAAACAATGGCCTGTGTAAAGTTCACTATCAGGAAAATAGCTATCTTTATTTTTTTTGCCCATTGTCTGTAGCACTTGCCTTTATTATAACGACAAAAAATCTATTGCTTTTGATATCAGACGGACGCAGAGCTTGGTATTTCTCCACAATATTCTTGTACTCTCCACGAACTATAAATGATCTATCAATTTTAGTTTTTGTATCCAATACATAATTTAACTAGTATTTATTGTTCAGAGTGTTTCTCGATGAAGCTACCTGGAACATTAAAGTAGAAATGGATTAAACAAAATGTCTAGATAGGTATAATATATTTAAATCACTGATATATACATCAATCAAAATAGGTACTAACCTTATCGGCGAGAAAATACTCATCAGGTGCTTCATTTAAAAAGGTTTAACATTTTGGGTTGAAAACGCTTTCGATTTTTTCTTCTTGTATCCATCGGAATGCCTTTTTAAGTATGCAGTTAATTTACTGTATGTATCTTTTTTAGTGTCATGGTTTGTTTAAGCATAGAGTACTTACTACAAAGAGTAGATGGTTTCTTCGATTTTGATAAGTGCTGAAAATATATTATGCCAAAAGTACATTTTCAGAAAAGGAGGAAGCTTTTATCTCACTTTTCCAAGATAAAAAATCCATATATGTTTTGATGTATATTTTTCTTGATTTTTCAGGTAATAGGGTTTTGGATACGTCTTCCGCTACATCACTGATATTTTCTGGTGTTAGCGCAATGTAGCTTTCAAAACTAGAATCCATTTTAACTAGAAACAATAATAATTGATTTTGACCAATTACCCAAAAGAACACAAAGACAATAGCCCTTATGTTTTGTTGATTGGTAAAAGAGAAAAATGTGTTGACTTACATAAAGCCATTTTCAATGAGTCGAGGGTAAGAGTGATTCCAAATTTGAAAAATGACGACGTCTATGATTTTCTTTTTGCTGGACTGCCAACATTATTTTTGGATCTACACAGATTAAATACGTGTTCTTAATCCCTTAAGATTTTCTTTTTCACCTTTTAATCCCGCGAGAATCAGCAGTAACTTCAGCTCCAAATGTTTTGGGATGAAAACATCGTTTTTCGAGTAGATGAGATGAAAAATAATTATAGATGTGAAAGTGCACATTTAATGCAAATTTTTTAGGTCAATATTATACATTGATGATTAATGTTATGATATTGCCTGTCGTTTTTCCGTTAACACGATCTATAAATTTTAGCAGCAAATTATTTCTACAAGCTTGAACGTTATTTATGTGATCGTTAAGGTTGGGCCTATTATATAGTTCTTTGACTACATCTTGTAAATTTAACAATTTATTTTACTTCTTTTAACTTTATAGCTCTTAGATTTTATGTGCATTTTTTCTTAAAGTGACGTTTTCTTCATTAGTTTCGTTTTCTGTAGGAGGAACTGTTTTATTTGAAGAACCAGGTTCTGGTGGTGAAGGTAAAATTTTTTTATATACATATGAAGTCGTTCTTCTGATTTTCAATTTCACCCGTAAAGAATAATTATTTTACGAAAGTGACGACTTGAAATTTTTGTAAAATACTATAAATGTACAATAGTTAAATAAGATTTATATCGTTGGTTGTTGATAAAAGAAGCGAAATTTTACACAGTTCAAGTTCGAATTTTGTCTTAATTTCTATGTAAGCATATAAGTAAAATATATTTCACGCAAAAAGGGATTTATTTGAAATAATAACAAATAATTGACCAGCACGCAATTAACGAATTATGTACACTTACAGGATCAAATAAAGTTGGCAAAGAATCCTTGATTAAAACGTGCTTCTGCATTCTTTGTATAAAACGCGTTGGCTGAAAATGTTTAATGCAAATAGTAGAACACCTTTTGGAAGCCCAAATCTGTCTATTCACAAAGGTTATCCATTTTTCTTTTAAATTGACATTTGTTGATAATCTGTCAAAATTATAAGTAATTAACTACTTTTACTAAAATATAATATAAGTTCTAACAAAATATACTGCCACTAAATTTAAGGGTAAATTCAGTTTATGATACTGATCAATTTTCTCCAAGGAAAGCGTATCGAAATATGAAAAGTAATTTATGGCCTTCCTTAAAAGTTGAGCGGTCAGCTGACTCGAGTTTGTTTGGGAAGCCGAAAATTGTTTTTCATATTCCGACAAAATATGTCGAAATACATAAACATATTATGTTGCTTGGGAAAAGTTGTTTAGTATCACGGACTGAATTTATCCCTAAAAGAGTTTCAGTATATTTTGTTAGACCTTATTATATCGGTGCTTTTATAAGAAGTTGCGCTAGACTAAAATTAACCGTAACAAATAATACATAAAAATATTTATAGAGACAAATGTTGGGAAATAAATCTAACCAACCAAAATCGAAACTCAATATGAAATTTTATTTTACTTTTGTACTTATTCAACATGTGTATTCATGACGTCAAATAACGTCAATAATTAGTCAAACCCTAGCGGAATCAGATACTTTTATATTTTATATTAGGTTTAATAAATTATACTGAAAGCATTTTAAGGGTGAATTCAGTCCATGATACTGAACAACTTTCCCCAAGCAGCACGTATCGAAATATGAAAAGTAATTTTTGGCCTCCCATACAAGTTGGCCGATCAGCTGATCCGAGTTTGTATAGAAAGCCAAATATTATTTTTCATATTTCGACATATGTTTCTTGGGGAAAGTTGTTCACTATCACGGTCTGAATTTACCCTTAAAATAGTTTCAGTATATTTTGTTAGACCTTATATATTACTGAATTTCTCAAATAACTAGTAAATATTGTGTTATGAAAATGTTAAATGGTTTTTTGGTGAAGTTGCAAAGGAAATATTGACTAACAGGAGAAGGACGTTTCTGGCAAAGTTACCTGTGAAAAGTATATTTATTGGGATTATTGTTTGTTGTTGTATCACAGCCGGTAGAGCTGCAAGATACCATTTTTCCAAGGTAAGGAAACTTATGGAATAACTTAGTTTACAATAAGAAATATCTAATTTTTGTATCACACATTATAAGCTTGGCTGACCGCGGCTCACTCTCATCCAAAAGTTGGCTCATGTCACTGTGATTGCTCCCTCCGTATCAGAAGGGCAATATAGTAAAATGCCCTTGTTGGACAAACGACATGATAGTGAAATGACCTACTAGTCAAATGTCTGAAATATAAATTGGTCATACTAGTAAAACATCTGAAACGAAAAAACGCCATTTTAGACAAAATTACTGGTACATTGATACAGAAATTAAACCAAAGATGCTAAAGTCAATGTAACTATTTTTTTTATAACATCACAAATAAATATCATTCTTTTATAGGTTATGTATGTGAAAAAACTAAAATGCGTGATTTTCGACTAATTAAACATTACTTATTACAATATCAGGTTTTAATAATCGTCCCCAAAAATAACACGTTTTATATGCGATACTCGTTGTCTGCTCGGCGTCAGGGAATACCATCTGAAAAACATTGACCTGAGCAGCATCATAGTCACACTGAGAGTCACACTTGAAATGTCTGATGTCATTCTTTCATATGTTGATTGCGTTTTATTTGGTAGCAGCACAAAAATTATAGGTATATTGGTGGTCTTTACAACTGTCTATATCAACATAAATTGAATATAGTTGGTAGGACGGACTTGGAACCTTAAAAGTACCATCTCCAAAATACAGCGCATCGCCGTTGTTCACATTAGTTAAGTAAAGTTTTTTGGATAAATTTTGTAACTGAAACAATTTTTTCTTCATTTTCCTTTCCATTCACACAATGGAGAACGTATGCTTAATAATATTTGCTTAATGATTATTTGTTTAATCATTTTGGTATGTCAACTTTACTTACATTTAAGATTTAATGTATCTTTTTTGGATTCAATGCTTGGCAAGATGTAGAGATTGGATTTTCTAAAGTGATTCTTTTGTAATATTAGAAAATCACTTTCGATTTTATTCTTTTCTTTGTGCCTTTTTGAATGTAAATTTTCCCGAATTATTTCTGTTTATTTTGGCGTTTAAAGTCACTGAAGCATTGCACTCTCCCCCTTTCGAACATCTCCAAAAACTCGTACCATTCCTATTTGTTACACTATAATTGTGCCTGTAGCCATCTCGCAATAAATGGATCTTGATTTTCCTCCATTTCATTTTCAGAAACTTAATCGAGCACGTAAGACGGAGAGCTAGTTTCGGAAATAGGTATACAATTTATAAAACAACGAAATCCCTCTAGTTAGTATGCCATACTATCGTTATTTATCAATTCGCGCCTGGCAGCTTTTCAGAGGTGGGTGTGAGAGTGGATGGGCAAAGGGGTTTTAAAATCAATTTAAGGTAAACAATTTAGAGCTCTGAGTTTGGTGTGATATAACAGCTAATTGTATATTAAATTCGAAAATAACAATTCCAGGCGTTTTAATTGGGGGAAAAGTAGTGCCAGGTGACTTCTAAGGTGCGGGAAATAGTGCCAAAGTCGTCTCATTTATGCTTGGGCTTATACTTTTTCATTACAGTGGACCTTCAGAATTTTGTTACCTTCGTGTTTTTGGTCTTTTGGCATATGGAAATACTCTAGTAGAATAGCTTCGAATGATCTCCGCTTTCGAGTGCATGATTTGTCAGCAGATCCTCCAGCATTACCGATGGCGGATACCAGAGACTTATTAGTTAGTTGTCACTTTCATTTTGGATTATAATCCCAATGCAGAGTATCTTTGCCGCTGCTAGTTTCAACAAATCTGTCAAAATTGTCAAAAGCAACTCTTATGGTTAAATCTGCAGATCGTGTGATACCTTGCAGGCAAATAGTTATACGATCGGAAGCAGCAAAATTTGCTTTAGTTTCGAGCTCTTCGACGGTGTTGTAACTGCAACAATGACCAAATCTGTTTAAAATTTAAATTATTTTTCTGCTGCTTGTTAACTTTTTCATTGCCATGCCTAGGGTTATGTGTTTCGAGGTTTTCAGTTGGCCATTGCGAACATTATAAATTGAGTCTTCACAAAGAGATTTCGCTTTTCTTAATTTGTCGCTACTTTGTCTTGATCGACGATGTACACCACGTAGTAGTGTAGTAAAAAAATCATACGACTCTTTAGGAATCGTACATTCACCGGAGATCAAATTGTTTTCCTAATTTCCATAATTTTTGCCTTAGTTTCAAAGAAAAGACATAGAATTTTTTTTACTACGTAAGTTTCAAAGCCATATAATTTTAATGATTGAAAAGTCGTTTCATCTAAAGTGACGTCAGTGGGACAAAGAATGTTCTGATTATGCATGAAAACAAATTTTAATTGTTTACCAAATGTTTTAGAAATTTTGTCCTTGACCCGCTGTGATTTAAATTCTTTATAGTCATAGTCCGAGTGTTGGTCTAGTTCTCGTAAATTATTTTTAAAATACTCTATTATAGAGCTAAAGAAAATACATTTTCGCCGTTGCAAAACATGATCTTTGATAAAACTGGATAACGATTCAAATGCCATTTTGTAGTTATTCCTTCTAATGTGCCAATCAGTTCGTGGACATTTCGAGTCAGTAAATGATCGAAATTTAATTTGGTAAGCTGGTCTGCAATGATCGTGATAGCTTAAATGTTCATTTTCATTTTTTTTTCAATAATTGTGAATCACTCAATGCTGTCGCTTGCTACCAAGGTTTCCCTAAAAGTATTTGTTTCTATTGCACGCAATATATATTCTTTTCCATTTATCCTAGCGATTTATCCTCGAGTTTTATCACAAAACAAACAGTTTTTGTCTTCGGTCGATTGATGCGAGGATAAGGAAGACGCACTCTGTTGCTCGTTTTCTTTATTTTCTGTTAAATATTTACCCATAACCGCGATAAAACTGTTACGACATTTACAGTGATATCCGTTTGAATCACACGGGGCAGATGGTAAGTCAACTTTGCCGTATTTCAATCCGTGTCAGTTGTCCGTGGAGGCACTAGAGTCAAGACACAAAGATGCTAAACGTTAGGGAGCATAATAAAGAAGTGTTTCAGACTAGCATTGATGAAGATTTGTTTTATGCGCTTTTGTACAGTTCTATCTGTTCCGTTTTATAAATTCCCTGAGACATGTTGGTCCTCCCTCATAGAAGGGAACCGCTTCATAAAAAGGTGTTATCTTAATTAAAAGAAGCACCAGCTGATTCTTCTGTAATATATATATTTTTAAATGGAATAGTTATAAAGTTGCCATTTTGTAGGTATTTTAAGTTCAGAATATTCTTTCAGGCACTCCAGATTGTTATGCTATAGTGATCTGTTAAAGCCCGTGGTTCTATTTATTACGGGTACCCCTTCTACATTGTAACTGTGCCTTGGGGAAAGTTAATCAGCATCATGGACTGAATTCAGCCTTAAAAACCGTGTATTTGTGAGGGCATGTATCCCCCAGGTATTTGCTGTCGCACCGGCTGCGCGCGCACCCCGAGGCGGCGGGGCGCGCGCTGTCGCTGCGATGCGCGGTGTGCGGGCGACAGTTCGCGCACCTCAACTCGCTGCGGCGGCACCTGCGCGCGCACTCGGGCGAGCGGAACTTCCTGTGCAACGTGTGCGGGAAGGCGCTGTCCTCCAGAGAGCACCTTAAGTTCCACATTAGAATCCACACGGGGTACAAGCCTAATGTTTGCAAGTGAGTCGTATTTTATCAAAGCAAGAAAATGCTTTAGCATTAATAACTATTGTAGCTTTTCACCCGACTGCTTGTGTTTGGCGGCTATGTATTTATGTGAGTGTGTATGTATGTTAATATGTGTTCATCCGTTCCCTCGTACCATCCATTAGGTGTCGTATGAAGTGTTTTTGCTGTACCCTAGATAAAGGTTGTATGACGTCACACTAATTGATACATTATGTTATGGCTATTAAGAATGGTTGATTTTCAAAAAGCCTTTTTCCCCAATGATTAAAATGCTGTTTTAGTCTCGCTATAAAATCATATCGTTGTGAGAATTGATCAGAGTAATGTTTGTTCCAGAACATGCGGCAAAGGGTTCGTAAAGAAGTGCAACCTCACGCTGCACGAGCGTGTGCACTCGGGGGAGAAGCCGCACGTGTGCTCGCACTGCGGGAAGGCCTTTAGCCAGCGCTCCACGCTCGTCATACACGAGAGGTGAGGGTTCAGAGAGAACAGATTGGGATGGTTGGGGTTTTGTTAGAATCTTTACATCATTACCCTTTACTATTCACTGAATCTTCATATCTGGTCTAAAAATCAGACAGTGCTGTCTAGTTCTAGTTTTCAAATAAAAATTACAATTTACAATAAAGGAAAAGTACAATACTCGATAAACTAACATCAAACGATAGTTTTTAGATGTGTTTTTTAATATAAATATGGCTTGTTACGAATGTCTTATATCTTTTCGACAAGTGACGATATGATCCCTAACAAGCGGTACTAAATTGTTTTTAAACGGCATGCAAAAATTATCAAAAAATGTGGACGGTATCAATTCGTCGCGTAATTTGAAGACGCCTGGACCGATTTGAAAAATTCTTTTTTCGGAATTTTCGAGGTGGTTCCATAGAAAATTTATCAAAATCAGTTATGTAGTTTGGGGTGAAGTGAGTTTTTAGTTTAGAAAAACTGTAATCACTCGGTATTAAAACAATATTTAAAACCGTACGTTTATTTATATACTTACCCTTAAATTCATTAAAATTAACAAACATTAGCCAACCCAATTTCAGTTTAAACTTGTTTTGTCTCATTCTTTCAATGTCAAATATTGAAAAGCGGAAAAAAGCCAAACACGTTTCAACCAAAATAGTTTAGCAAAAGTTTGTTAATTTTTATGAATATGAGGGTAAAATTTTTTCGGCACGACTGGTAGCTTTTTCCTACGTGGCCAGACTCCGTTGTCACTGTCGCTCTGCCGCAGATACCACAGCGGCGCGCGGCCGTACGTGTGCGCCCTGTGCGGCCGCGGGTTCGTGGCCAAGGGGCTACTGTCCATGCACCTCAAGACCACCTGCATCTAGCGGACACACAGGTAGGTCGGCATCATCGTCATATCTTTTTTAGTCTCCACTCTGGGACGGCCCTCTCTGCAGTACAACATACATTTTCATGTTAGTATCTAGTTTAAGAGCCCAGGTATCTCGTTGGCCGACTGTACTTATATTAATTCTGTGCCAAAGCAGGGTTTGACCTACACTCTCCACGCTCATTGATGGCTTTGCTTAGCTTGTATTTTCTAAGTCGCCTACGACATCATCGGGACGATTAGGAGTGGTCCTATTCTACTCTGTCGGAAACTACACTGGTATGTAGCACTCTCATTCTTTTTATTTTTCTTATTGAAAAGCTTGCAGCTCTTGTCGGTGCATCTAGCCTAACTCAAAACTTAACCTATCAGGCCATCAATGAAATCAAAGTTTCAAAACTAGTTTCGATAGCGGGTATTTTACCTGACTGCGTCAGAAGGAGGTTATGTTTTTCGAGTGTATGTATTAACATTTCTGTGGGACGCTCTGCAACCTAAATGGCTTGATGGATTTAAGGTTGAGAGGTGTCTTTAGATTCGTGGGTATATAAAAAATTAAACAAAAGCAAAATAGCAGATTTTCGGAATATTTTGAAACGGTCGGGTTTGATTTTTTTTTTAATTTAATTACGTGTGCTTAACTGGTCATATACTCCACAAAATAACAATATCAGTCATCTTGTATAGGAGTCCTGAATTTTTTTTTTATATTTCGTTACATGTTTCATGAGGATAGTTGTTATACCTTGGACTGAATTAACCCTTAAAGTAGTTTGAGTATAATTTGTTTAATCCTGAATGATTATTTAATAATAGCAATTTGTGTGCTACATGTACGTGTGTGTTTGTTTGCAGCCGCGCACCGCCCCGCTGAAGGCGCACAACGAGCTGACTGAAATGTAACGTAATGTAAAATATGTGAAAAACTTTTGATCAATTTTGTTCCTCGTATATTTATTTAAGATATAAAAATTTTATTTACACGTAAAAAAACTGTCTTCCTAAAACAGTCATATAGTAGGAATGATACCAATTTAAAAAGTCCATTGCAGAAATTTATGCAATAGGGAATATGCACGTATTTTTTTATTTGCTTAGCAAAATACTTAATAATAACAGTAAACAAATATTAAAGAATTTATAAAATATCCTAATCAGTAACTTGTGATACTATAAAGGTTCAATTAGAAAGAGAATTCCGATATAGACTGAAGACTTCAACGTCCATATGTCATCCATACATTTGCCATAGAAAATAGCGTTTTTACGAGTGACATAGACATATTTTCGTAAAATCGTTATATCTCGTTCTTTTTTACAAAGTTTTATTTTGTTTTCACTGTTAGTTCATTACTTTTAATATAACGAATATTTATGGATAAACTACTTAGATATCAAATATTTTTTTCATGCATATTTCCTATTGACAGATAAAAAACAATAAGGCTCGGCACAAACGGACCACCACAAAACGCGGCCACCGACCACTTTCATACTAATTAAGTGGCCGCCACCGACGTCACCGTGTGCGGTGAGTCCATACAAAATGTATGAAAACTACAGGACAGTGGTCGGTGGCCGCGTTTATTGGTGGCCCGTTTGCGCCGAGCATACTTCTGCTGATTCACAGTAGCTTTATACTCAGTGCCGTTACGAGTATAGATGTGAAGGCGGTTGTTATCGTAGTAAGCCAGCGGGTAACCAGCCGCTTTTTTCGCTGACTACGGATAACAACCATAAACAGCGGCTGTCTACGGTTGACATGTCATTATGTTTTTTTATTGAATCCGTTTTATGTTCTAAGTGATTATTTTTGTTTATTTGCCTACTTACTTTATTCGTAAATTCAGAATTAATAATTTAAACAAGCGCTCTTTCCTATTTCATAGTTGTGTCGATGTTATTTTGAAATATTTAACTTTTGAATTGAATGTTTCATCGTATTCGGGTTGATCATTTATAACGAAAAACACGAAACACAAAACGGACGTCGTAGTTATGTGTACCTACGACGTCCGTTTTGTGCTTTTGGTTAAAAGAGAAAAGCCGTTTTCAACATTTTTTGCGCAGCGCGGTGCTGTTTGTTTCGGTATTATAGGTACCTGCCCTAACTAGCGCTCGAGCGGAGACGAGATCACGCAGGGTATGAGTGAGTATACCTAACCTATCTCTTGCGATGTAAGCAAAGAGGATGGAACGCTAAGCTTTGCATTAACCTATTTATTAGGTACGATTGTTCAATCATAATAAAAGTGACGAATCGGAGTTTCATACCTACAGATTAAATACCTATTTTGTACGGTATAAATAAGTAGGTAGGTTTAGTTGACAAACATTAGTTTATTATCTGTCGTGTTAAAGGACATTCCAAAATAATTCATAATATTGAACATTTTATATTTAAACCATGACAAAGTAGGTAATTCATTTAGTAAAAATACCTATTTGTATATATCGGCTCGTATATTATAACAATTTCGACTTAGGAACTGTAAAAATTGTAAGACCTTTTGGTATTGAGTCGGATAAGCAGCCGGTTGTCAGCCGCTGTTCATACGTTATTATCCGCTGCTTTGGATAACTATCCGATAACAACCGCTGTTTTACAACTATAGTTACGAGCCTTTTAAATATGCGCCCGGTGGGGAATTTAAGGACTCGTATTTGTACACCCCCCTGTCACCGGCGGCATATTATAGATTTGAAATAAAAGGTGGTCATTCCAGCGCCCTGTGTCGGGGCACTGCTGGTGCCGCCTTAGTTACGGCACCGGTTATACTATGTGACTGATTTAAGAGGTGCAGGTTTTTTATGAATACAAGGGCTAGACTGAGAAATAAACAATGTTTCGGAATTTGCCATCCGAGCCGAGTGATAGAACTGGTAAATTCCACCGCCCGACGTGTATTTATAATTTTACAACTCCTTGGCCAGGAAGTGGCGTACAGGGCGCAAACCGCCATTGCGGCCCGGAGGGACGTAACGAAGTATGATAAATTTATGTTATTGTCGCGTTTTACTTTGCTCACACACATCAGTTCACAGAGTTCACAATTGCTGGTTTTATACCAGTAGTTCGCTGAGAAACCATGTGCAAAAGTTAGTATTATTTTTAACTTAACAAATGAATAAAAACCCACTAGTTCAATCAACTGATCTAAACTAATGGAAACAAAGGACAAGAGAAATGAGGAAATTAGTTACAACCAAACATAAAGTTTGGTTGAAACTAATACATACGTACATAAAAGTTGGGAGTTAAACAAAAGTTTGGAAGTCTGCGCGGTTTGTTTTTAATAATGACTAGTTTATAAAATAATTTAATGCAATGCAATGCAAAGTGGCGCAGGTTACGAGCCTAGGTCGCGATGTTTGACGTATGTTTGGCAGGGTCTAATGATTCTTATAAAAATATTTGTAATAATATAGTTAAAAATAATTCTTTTTCTCATAATCATTTTTTATTTTACATATTTTTTTAAATATAATTATATTTGTCATAAATTTTGATTGTCATAAATAGTAATAGTCATAATATAATTTTATAATAATGTCATTATGTACTATAATAAGTCGCTTTAATGTAATTATGTCACGAAATACGTAGGCCCTTTATACTTTAAAAAAAAACTAGGTCTATTGGGTAGGCGTATCTTTTCGGCGAAATTACGACTTATGTGCTGTTATGAGGAATAGACTATATAAGGTGTAACAAAACATACTAAAACTATTTTAAATTCAGTCATTGAATTCAGTCAGTGATACTGAACAACTTTCTCCAAGGAACATTATCGAAATATTACAAGTTGACCGATCAGCTTATCTGAGTTTGTATGGAAAGCCAAAAAATATTTTTCATGACTTAATTCACCCTTAAAATAGTTACAGTAAGTTTTGTTACATCTCATATACTCTGAAATCATATTATCAATGTTCTTATAATACTGTTCGGGAACATATAAAGAAATAGGAAGAATATAAATGAAGGTGCGTTGTTTAGAGACTAAGCGGTACAGTAAGTCGCTAATGCCGACGCAGTTTCTCCCTGTTGTTATTTTACGATAACCTTATTATCGCGATCCGATAGCGACGGCCGCACAAGCTTTCGATAAAGAATGGAAAGAAACAGCCGGATATGGAGTGAAAACTAAAAACCGACTTCAACACCATCGATTTTAATAAAATTTCAATAACAAGTATTTAAACCATAAAAATCCAAATTGGTTGAGTTAACGGGGGGATAACTTAATGCATAAAACCCCTCCTTTTTTAAGTCTGTTAAAAAGGGGCGGCTTTTGCCCAACTGTGAGACTTAAATGGTTAAAATGTCATGGTTTATGACGTGCAATTATATTGGGTGGTTAAACAATATATGTACTGTTTTAAGTATTTCTTATTTCATTATCTATAATAACTTTACGTTGGTCTATGAGAAAAGAAAAAGTTAAAATGTGTAAATGCCAACTGTAGCGCATCGTTATAAGCATCTGACATGGATGACTTCTGGGATATACGGCTTAACTTGTCTTCCAAAGCACGGAGTAGCTCGCGAAATCTTTATGCCACTTGTGGTCACCCATCCAAATGCGGACTACGCGCGGGATTGCTTAACTTACGGAAACGCGTTGAGTCTAATTTGGTTTGACATTGAAACTTGGCGACACTATCGGACGGATGTCGTATCATTTTATGTAGTAACGGTCATGAGACATGTGTTAGTCTGCTGTGACTACATCTTTAACTAATAACGTACCGGTCACGCTGTGTGAGCGAAGTAAACACGACCGTCGATGTATGTATATGTGTAGTTGTATATGCTAAGATATAGTATGACAAGTGCCTCCACATGTGATATGTTTAGTTCTACTAGTAGGTTAGCAGGGCCTGCACACTGCCGGTGGACATGATACATAATTAAAAAATATTGTATAAGAACTTACTTTATTTCATTTTCTCTGCCAAATGAGTATTTAAATTTTACGCTAAATCACGATTTTCACTGAGTGACGTCACAAACCCTACTCCGAAGGAGTTTGTTTGAATTTTTATTTAACTGTTAAATAAGTGTCCATTATTTTGTGACAATCTAACTGGCGGACTTAATAAAATATTAATTTTCTGACCCTGTTATATATTATATACATTCGCTTTATGAAAAAAACTGATACCCGTGTGTGACAGTGTGATTACGGGTAGTTTTGTTATTTGACAATCCCTCAGGGATCTCCTATTTTCGGGATAAGAAGTATTTTATACGTTATTCGAGGTAATAAACTATCTACATGCCAAACTTTGTAGAAAATATACATTTGTCAGACAAAATGAAAAAATAACATATTTGATAGATTTAACACGTTTGAAGTGTCTGAGCCTCGTCTGAACCCTATATACATATATCTGTATAACTTTGTAATGTACATGTAAATATTCACTCGAAAATAAACATTTATTTTTCTATGGATATCTGCATCACTTGATAATTGTCAATTTTTCTTTCTGTAGTAGTTGACGTCAGATGATTTACTTATGTACAGCTAAGTTTATTGCTATTGCTAACATTGTTTAGGTATATGCATCGACTATCTACTACGACTTCGACTGTCTACACTATAGTTATTGTTAATTTTATACTGTTCACTATTACGTCTTTATCTCTAATAGGACCGACAGAGCATTTTAGCTCTTGCGGCTCTAAGCAGACAGAGCCCAGAGCCGCAAGAATCAAAGGCCACTTAACATGATGGTTGGGGAGAAGATGGAAAAAGGAATCAAAATACTAATGATTTGCCTAGGCTCCAGCCTACTTAGCCTAGTGGTAAATCCGCATTTGGATGCAGCTTTGCAGTTCATAGTTTCGCAATGTCTGTTTCTCTGTCTGTCCGTCCGCGGTTTTATTCAGAGACTTATAGTCTCTGAATAAAACCGCGGACGGACAGACGGTACTATAGACACAGCTATAGTTTGGTATGGGTATGCATATTAACCATGCCGAAAAATTGGGAAAATAAAATATAGTTTTTTTAATTTAAATTAAAGCGAGAATTTTTTCTCGACTAAACCAATCCCGTGTGGGGTATCGTTGAATATTTCAAAAACATTGTGAGTTTGTGAACAAAATTTTATGATTTAAGGATCTGTTTTAAAAATATTTGTTTTAATATCTCTATCTACTAAACGTTATATATGGACACGAGAAAAAAGTCACAGAAGTAGTATATATGTATCTATAACGAGGTTTAAAGAAAAACTATCATAGCTAAGTAGGGTTTACAAATTAAAAAGTTATAGCCGACCGACATGTAAAACGAGTACGTTTTACTAAGAGACAATACAATTACATACAAATTTAATAGAAAATTCGTTTTTAGGTGTTTTTTTGGTAGGCCGGTTTTTTTTAAACGTATATTAACACTCACACAAATATTATGTAATGAACTCGCACTGGTGGTGGTAAATTACAAAGTGTTTTGAAAAAAACTTTCATCATCTGTAATTGCCTATCCATTTTGCTTATTTACTTAAGAAGAATATATTACCCAGTATTCTACAAAAATACACAGGCAGATTGATTTGTTTTTAACGCGTGATTGCGCACTATTAATTGTTAAAGGCATTTCACATTTTGTTGGCTGTGTCGCTCGCACAATCAAACATTATTAAAAACATGTCTAATTTTTAGAACGGTGTATTTTAATAAACTTATATTTACATTAAATATAAGTATATTAACTGTTGTTGGACTTGTTGTCATCTCGCGTATTACTTAATGCGATAACAAGTCAAATAAGACACTTTTCTAAACGTCAAAACAAACATTTTCTTTGGGATTTGTATGAAATACGAAAGCGTAACGTCATGCTTTTTACAAGCTTTTATTTAGCTTCACCTATCCCGTAGTCTGTCTTTCTGTAATCAAATCTTGTTTGAAGTCAAATAGCGCAAATGGATATGATCAATGAAGTGGCACTATTTTGTGACGCTTTATTTTATGTACTGTACCCTGTACCAAATAATTTATTTTTGACCCAGACATCTGCAAAATTTCAAAGTCAATGTCCACGCATTATAAGTAAAGTTAATATATATTAAAGGTTAATGTAAAATTTTCAAAAAATGAATGATCTTTGATATATTTAATTGTGCGAGCGAAACAGCCAACCAAATGAGAAATTATCTTAAGTATTTATTGTAATGAACGTTATAGTTAAGTAATCGTGAGACAACGATGATTATGTTGTAAAATAATAATGAATTTTACTGTGTAACAAAGTTGATAAATAAGTTAGTGGATCTGTCATGTTGCGGAAAAAACTAACAGAATTAAATGAACATGGCACCGTCCATAACCCAGTGAACTTTAATTCTATGGAAAAGTAAGTTCAAATATTTGCATTGCGCAAAACGTCCCTACGAAATTGATATAACATGACTGTATCATTTATTACTTAGCATCAACTGTCGGCCAATGCCCGCTTTGACGCAGTGTCATACAGCAGCCGCTGATTGATCAAGCAATTGGCGTGAAGTAATGTCAATAACAGTTTTAAATACCACCTACTTGATTATTCTTGTAATGGGGACATTATAGCGCATAATTATGCTTCCATAGCATTATAGTTCGCTGCATTAACCCAAAATTCAAACTAATGCCACCTGTATAGGTCCACTAACCTAGTTGTTGACCTTTAATTGGTGGTGATACTATTATTTAATAAAATCCGCTGTATTAAGTATAATGCCCTATACGCAGACTATATATTTTAATTCCTGAAGAATTGTGATTTACTATTAAATGTGTAAAAATAAAAAATAAGTAAAGATAAATATTTTTTTAATATTTACTTCTTAGGCACTTTAAGTTCTCTTGGGAGAGATAAATGAGATTATAACCGTCGAATAAGTATTTCCAAAAAAATTGTGTGTCTTGGATCGCTTATATTGGTTGGAAAGAAGTTACAAAAATTTAAGCCCCTATAAAAATTCCAGGCCTTGGTGATGGAAAATTTTTACCCTTTTTTCGCCTAGCCCTCATTCGCTAAGTATTACAAAAATCTCTAATACCAAATAAACAAATGAGACTGTATGCGCTTTCTAGCCAATCATGGAATTTATATTTGATAAAACACAATTTTTTTTCATTTTCATCAGAAAATTAGAACCTGTCGCGAGGTTGATGTGAGGATCTTAATAACGATATCTCACACGTCCAGATCTTTTTAGGCATTTCGAGTACGTTAGAGTTATGTACACACACAACTGCTCCAAAAATGGAGTGTATGTGTCATGTGTTCAGACAAACCATGTCACTTGGACAGTACAACAGGAATCGTTTGAACCGAATGCGCCATGGTACCGCATGTAAACATTAAATGCATCACACAGGTGTGTCGACCGGCCCCTGCCCAGCCTCCGTGCAACCTTATCTATTTCAAAATCTGTTCATTCCTCACGCTGCCAGTTTCATAGAGGACTTTTTCCACTAGCTGGTTAACCAGTGACCGTGCCGTGGTGAAGAGTTAATACTGTTCAGTGTGCTATCGTACGTGTTCGGGGGCACTCGCGTCGGCTCTCGGCTTTATCAGGTCAACCTTGACGCTATTTTGACGCCGGTTGTGCGTCTTTACGCAGCCGGACCCACGTGTAAGTATTTTTTATTTAATTATTGAAAGATTACGATGTATCTGGTGGATTTGCGGGATACTATGACTGTGAAATTTAGAAAAAAAAAACAGTCTTTGCGGGAAATAAAAGACATTTGCTGGCCTATGGCCGTGGTATCATGTGTATCATAATATCGATCATGCGCCACATAAAATAGAGTGGGAATATGAAAGGTAAAAATTGTGGGCGTAAAATATCGCAAAAGTTTTAAGGAAACTTCAATACTTCAATATATGTATGTTAAAATAAATCCTTTATTTTTGAATTGATACTTGATTTTACCTAGAAAAAAAACATAAGTAGCTACTTGCCCATTTAGAAGAAAAACAAGTGAGTAAAACTACCTTCTTACATATTAAACATAGTTTACAAACAAACAAGTGTCTTCAATTTACATAAAACAACGTGCATTATGTCACATGACAGTAATGTATTTTATTTACATACAACAATACAATCACTACCGTCATAATTTTGTGGTAAAATAAAAACTTCGCTCTAAAAATGATGATCAACTAAAACATGACAAGCTGACGACATTTCATTCTAGTAAATTAGTTGGTATTATGATAACTAGATTTACGCAGTTACAGTGCACGTCTCTGACAATTTTTAAATAAATGAAGGCATAAGTAGGTAAATATATATCTATCTACAGAAAGATCTCGCAGTAATTACAGTCCATGATGTATAAAGTGTAACATAATATACTGAAATGATTTAAAGAGCGAATTCAGTCCATGATACTGATCAACTTTCTCCAGTAAACATATATCAAAATTCAAAATATGAAAAGTTAATTTTTGGCGTAAAAGAAATCTATGTCTATGTTTTTGACCTTCCATACAAGTCATCAAATTCATTCGAGTTTGTATGGATTTGATTAGTATCATGGATTGATTTCACTCTTAAAATAGTTTCAGTATATTCTGTTAGACTTTATATGTATACTGATTAAGTAGGTAAAAGCTACAAGAAACGTTATGGGAATAAATAAATATATATTGACAAATAAGTATATCTAACTATTTAAAAATTACTTCGACATTCCATACAAACACAAATTTAGCTAAAATGATTCAAGTATCGGGTCGTATTTTCCAAGTTATTATTTAACTTTGTATTTTAGATGTATGAATGTTTGTTTAGGTCAAATCTTGCAACTCAATTTTTAAGCAGTTGATTGGCGACTGAGTTTGAGCTTAGCATACTGTGTAAGTCGGATGACAATACAAAATGAAAAAATCCTAATGTATATTCTAGTACCCGGGGGCTTCGCTTGGAAAGTCAAAAATATTTTCTATATGAATCGTTTTTTTCGTGATGAATGATGAAAAGTCATTGGATGTGATTGGCAAAAACTATTAAGATTTGAAATTCATAAAGATTTGCCTGATCTGATTGAAATCAAAGTCATTTTTTATTAAATGTAGGATACATTTATCTCATATTGAAGGTAATTTTTTAATTATTATTTTAGTGCAGAAGCTAAATACTACTAGCGTTTCGGAATGACCACTGCTGGGAAGATTACGCCGAAAGTAACTCAGTTCAGTAAGCTCTTTCTGCAAAACCATAAAAAAGTAGTAGAAAGATAAGCCGTTCGCACCTTGTGGGAATTGTGGGTTGAAAACCGAAAAGCGGGTTGCACGAAAAGCAACCGAAAAGCAAATTCATTCTCCATTCTATTGAACAGATTGCCCAGGAATTCCTATAAAAAAGAAATACGAAAACAGATTAAGAGTTTCGGGAATGTTTTGAATATTTTTTAACCTATCAAACCCCGACGGTTCACATGTGAACCCGTTAACAATAGAAATCTATTGTGTCTGCGATTCCGGTCGTTGACGGGTTAAACTACATATTTGGTTGACTTTCTAGGCGTTTTGAATGAAATCCACGGAGATCTTTCAAAGATGTCATTCGCATCGTATCGAATTACTACGACCGAGTGACCGCAGCGTCCTCTGGTCTGTGGCATACAATAGTTCGACTCACGTTTTACAGGCTTATAATTTATAATATAACAACTATTAGAGACGACTGACTTTCAAAAATAGGCCCCAAATATGACTAGCAATTTTTGCTTGCGTTTTATATCAGCGAACTATAATAATATGAAAGGGTAGCTATAAATAATTCCACTGCGCGACGGCACCACGATACAAACAGCAGGCAGCTCCAACTGACGGCCATTATATGCTGTGACGCAGTGTCATACATCAGTCACTGATTGGCCCTGCAATTGTCAGTCAAGACTCAAGGTAAATAAGCGACAGTACATAGGCGGTATTAAAAAATGATATCTCGTTCATTTTTAAATACCGCGCTTGACTATACTTCAGTATTATACGGTAGTATTATACAGTATTAGACGCAGTATTATAGTTCGCTGATTTACACGGTATGAAATCAAAAAAAGCTTTGATTATTCTGTAATAAAAAAAATGACATTAATAAAAAAATTGCCATTAGGCGACTCGCCCAGCAATCACTGTTTTGATTTATTTTCGCCACGTTCACATCTACCGTCATGCTAAACGTGGCCTTTGGGTCTTGCGGCCCAGGACTCTGTCTTACCCGTTAGGGATAAAGGAATGACAATATATGTAATTTGTAGTGCTTCATAAACGTGACTGTTCGTTTTAACCGACTTCCAAAAGAAGAACGAGTTTTACGGTCATCTATGCGTCGCGTTTTTTTATTATTTTTCACCGATTATTCGAATCACCTGAATCGATTTCAACAATTCTTTTTGTTTAAGAGGGCATACTTGTTATGTCGTCCCATAGAAAAATTATTAAAATCGGTTGTGTAGTTTGGGGAAGTAGTCAGTTTTTAGTTTTGATTTTTTTTATGTATTTTAATGCTAGTGACTGGCGCAGGCGCTGATGTGTGTGAGTGTGACACTGATCAATGTCCGTCATATTGAGCTATCTAGTGTGTGCGCGCAATTTTCGCAATTCTTATGTATAACAAGTGTTTTAATTGGCTGCTAATGGGGCCTATAGAGCTTTTTTTGTCTTGCAGTTCTAAGCATATAGAGCCCAAGGCCGCGGCTATACTCTATAGCCGAAAGACTCGATTCAGCGTGATGGGATAGCCGTATCGCTTCTACAACATGATTCGCTTTTACCTATACCTTCGATCGGCTTCTACGATCTGCGCGGGAAGAGCAGTCGATATATTCTATCTTATTTTTTACTCCCAGGCGACCATTGAAGGATCAGATGTTAAGCAAAATGTCAAGTTACGATTGCATCACTCTAGACCAACATAGAAGAAATATATGATATTTCGCAATTGGTACAAATAAATAGTATTAGATATGTACATTTTATAACTTTATTATTTTATTATTTAATTTATTATTGCTATATTACATCCGTAATTTTCCAGCAAACAAAGCAGGTATCTGAAACAATGCTCGGCGATAACCACCAAAGCTAATAATGAGTTTATGAGGTGGTAATGATATCACGTTTGAAGGATTACGCGCCGTAACGGCACTCAGGAGACAGTGCAATGTTTTTATATTGAGGTGTGATAAGAACAAAAAACTGGTATTAGTATTGGTTGATAGCTTTTTATAAAAGAAGAAAATGTGCTACGTGTACCTACACTACCGTGTCTAATAGAAACTACCTACATCTATCGTTTTCTGTTGTTGTAAATATTTAGTTACCTACAATAAAACTGCGCGATTCTCTTCACGATTTTTTCGCCTGACTTTTCAAAACACTTCCCTTTAAAATTAAAATCCATATAAAATCAATAAATAGGGTAAATAACACTGATTGCGCTACTTCCAAAGTAAGTGTGACTTGGTGTTATGTTGGGGATACTCAACGATACCTACTATATAAACACCAAAGACCCAGAACAGTTTTCAAAAGGCCATTTTTAAACTGGGCCTAACTGGGGATCGATTCGAACCCTTCGGCTAGCGTGTGAAGGTCGTCGTAAAGTAAATACGTAGTTATAGCTAATTTCGACGACTTTAAAGTTTCTGATAGTAGATTTATTTGTCGTAATGATAACGCTTGAACTCTGAGTTAACCTCTACTCTGCAAGACCTCTGATACGGCGCCACGTATCTAAATAGATACATTCTGCGAGTGTGGGAGGAACTGATTTGGGATTCCGACGCGGCTCTGCCGGCGAATGTATTGCTTTGACGTATTTCAAGACGGTCTATTCTACGTTTTTTATACTTATTTTTTTAAGGGCTTTTTAAACCATACCAAAAAAATAAACTCCTTTTTTACATATATGGGAGCTACCATCATCATCATCATTTCAGCCGTATAAAGCCCACTGCTGGACAAAGGCCTCTCCCAAGGATAAAAAATGGGAGCTACCATAAAAATATATTTTATTTTAAGACTTTTTTGGCATGACTAATAAACATACCCATTCCAAATTACAGATTTCTTGTACTTACATATAGTCTCAGAGTAGAACCGCGGACAGACAGACAGGCAGAAAGACATGGCGAAAGTAAAAGGGTTTTTTGTTTACTACGGGACTAAAAAAAGGCCTTTTACCTAAATATTGTCACCCACAATCTCCTAGAACTGGAATCTATGTATACCCCCGTAGGTATATTTACTTCGTTCCGCAGAGTCATGTGAAAGCTATAAGTCTTGGTCTTGGTCGTCCATTGGAACAACTGGACATCTGGACAACTAGTGTCAATTGGTCATATTGATGTTAACCGCGATGGGAGGCAAGCAAAATAAGGACGGTGCAAAATATGGTTCAACATATTATTTTGAATTCATATTTTTTTATTTGGATAAAAATGTTTTATGCAAATAAAAAACTTCCTTCTTGTTAATGTGCAAAGTAAACAGTGGCTAATGTTTAAATAATATACTTAAGTGATTAGAATGTTGACTATCTACTTTCTGGTAAGAGCTTGACTCTTAACACATTGCGGGACACTTACGGCTGTAAACGTAATTCAGTTGCAATTAGTGTCAATGTGTTAAAAGTCTATAATACTTAAAAAAGATTGAAAGATAGAGACTTTCCAAAATTAAGCCATCAACGAGCCGTCGAAAAGTCGTATAGTTTTGGGTATTTTATATTTACAAACGCCAACCAAGTTTAAGTTTTTGTATAAAATAAACAAAACGACGCATTTAATCATTTCTCTCAGCAAAATATGGGTAAATATTAATAACGTCAGCCCTTGAGTTGTGGAGGACTTACCGAGAATATTCATGCTTACTGTCAAAACATAAATCATACTGTTCGGTATTCAATAAATTCTATGAATGTTCTTTATTTTCCATATTTTGTAAGCAGCGTGCTAAAAATACCGAGCCGCTTTTGTCTACTGATTGAGAAATTGAGAGTCCGGTGCGCTGCGGGCGACTGCAGTGGGTGACTCGTTGACATGGGTAACACCACTTTTAACCGACTACGGCGAAGCTCAAAGGCGGGTTATGTTTTACTGCTATGTATGTTCATCTCATCCCTCGTATCTTAAATAATATCCATGTTGCTTTGACAAATAAGGTTTCGACAATTCCTCATTTGATATAATAGTTTTACGTCCTTATCCCTTATGGAACAAAAAGTTTTTTGGTCGGTCCTGCAGGTCAAAGCAGACCCCGCAGAGCCCCCAAGGCCACTTTTAGCGTGATGATGGGCGAAAAGGTGGAAAAAAGGAGTTAAAATAGTTATGGGGTTGCTGCCTACCCGCGTCGACATGTTTCGTATTTCGCCAATTTCCTCGATCGGCTTTAACGCTCTGCGCGGGAAGAGAATCAGCTGGTACATTCTAAGATTTTTCTCCTAGACTAGCATGGAAGGTACCGTGGGAAGTGGAGAAAAAAAGCCGGAACGTACCTACCCTAAGCTTTACAGCATTGAAGCTGAGGGAATGGGCTGAGATAAGAGAGATAGAGATGGAGGAATGAAGCAGATAGGCGTAAACTTGTGTATTTTTTATTGTACCGCTTCTATCTTTAGGCTCGTAGGCGTGACTCAAAAAAATCTATTTTGATCGAGATTCCGGTAGTATTGCGTTCATTTACACTCTACACGAGTATATTAAATTACAACCTACATTTAATACCTATTGAAACAAGTAAATATTAATCTCTTAATTCAGTGATTATATTAAGTAAGGAATTACAATCCTTAGTGATTGTAAGCAAGGTGTTGCGCGTTGATATTTACCTCTTTATGTATGTACCTATATAGGTACATGATTGTAGGTAAGTACGTACAATGTACTTACGTACGTCTCTCCGAGCCGCGCCCCCGCCGGTAATGGTTCATACATTCACGTAACTGCGCATTGTGTGTGTAGGTACTATTATACAACAAGCTATGCACACTAGGGTGGATCATTTTTAAAAATTTTAGATATCTTATACAGATGGGTGTGGATTTGATGCCAAATAGGATAGTGATAACGTAAAAAATATTTAAAAAAATATCAAATATTAGGAAATGCCTCCACAACGCTTCCAAAAACTAAAAAATAATATTTTTTTGTTACTTTTTATTTTAATTTTTTTAAATAATTTAAACACTCAAAATTTATTACAGTTATGGGAATATTAAAGAAAAAGGTGTGTTTTATACTAATAACATGAAATAACCCAAAATAAACGTAAACCAAAACTTCTGGAAAATTATTTAAAAAAATGAAAATGTACTAAATTTGCTGGAATTTAAATTATTTTTACTCTCAAGTTAAGGCATGATTTTCACTATTTTTCATGCAATTTTTATGAATCCATCCCTTCGTAGTGGTCCACACACTAAAGCAGATGCTTTAGTTATCAATTTCACGCATCTTTAGATAGCTTGAATGTGGTATGGTACTCCAGGACCAATTTATCAATTTCAGTGAATCCAGAAGACAACGTGAGTTGACGATTGTTTTAAATAAATGATTAGCACCTGGATACCTGATGATTTAGACTTAATAGTAAACAACATGTACTGACAAAACGAACTTTATTAATATACTTAAAATCTTTAGAAGGATTTTCTGGAAATATACAATCTAAGGATACGATTTGCAGTAGTAAGTCATTATGAATGTACAATTTGGCCTCGATTACTTCTAGATAAATTTTTATCACAAAAAAGTTTCTGATCTGTTCTTAAATCATCTGCATAAGAAATAACCGGTAAATTATATCCCACTGATGAAAATTGCAACACTGGAAGTGCTTTTCTGATTACTCCTGTAAAACTTTTTGGTCTTGTTGTAGTCCCGTCCAAATGATCGAACAAGTGGCGAAGTAAGAGCTCATTGTCGTGTAATTGGCACACTAACCACTGAAGAGTACGATCTCAGCACTTTAATCTCCAAATAATGCCAGTATACCGATTAGACAGCAATCAATACTGGTTTTATTGATCGCAGTCTAATCACAACCAACTTTTTCAAGTGAATCTGCTTTTGTTACAAAAATGAAAGTATTTTCAATAAATTCTTGATTTCTTCATTCCGGAGTCGGTCAACTCTATTCCTGTCGATGATGTTGGATGTGTCTGTTTCGGTTATCATTCCCACAACAAATAAAACATAACAACTTTCACGTTGGCAAAACATTATGTGCATGTAATTAGCGTGCAATGCCGATTTAAGTACAATTGTATATTGGACAAGTAAATGAACTCTTCTTAATAAAACTTATTACTTATAAATAGTTAAACTTACAACTCACAAATTATGAACACATTAATTCAAAATTTTATACCACTGAGTCTTGGGACTAAAGCTAATATTTTGTAGCGTCAACGCAAAGTTTTAGAGATCTACCACTTTAATTTTTATCCCAACGTTACCAGTTTTTTTTCATCTTTAGTTCTAAAAAGTAAGAATAATATTTAAATTATACTAATAATTGCTATTTATCACTATATATAATAATAAATAATAATCTATGATGTACCTTAATTCAATTTTTTTTTATAAATTCAATTGCTTTGTGGAGGCATTTACTGACATCAAATATTTTTTTCATTATTTTTCCCGGAAACCTCTTTATATATGGCATTAAAATTGGACCCATCGTTTTCAGAAACTTGGATTTTTTTCTTCCCCATACATTCAGCGATCCACCCTAATGCACACGCTGAGTCGCTGACAGACAAATTTCCTTTTCAACACACTTGCTCATAAAGTGGCTCTATGGTCACCGCAATTAGGCACATAATGACACCCATAATCAAACTGTGACTTTTTCATTGCTATAACTCACTAGTGAGTTATAATTTTTTTTTAAATTTTTTGGTTGAGTTCATGTAATTGTATGTACTTGCGTTGAGTTGCTTTGTTCTTATTAAAAAAGTTTTTATTAAAAAAAAAGATCGTGTTCAATAGAACAAACAAATTAATGTTCCTATTGCTTGCTCATTTCATGCAACTTCTTATTTAAATAGATAATTTTAACTCGTACGTGTTTAATAAATAAAACTTTCACTTAAATATAACTTTTTTTTTTCTCTGTAATAAAAGAAAACTTTAAATTCCCCATTTTGTACGTGGCAGAATAGGCGCAAATCTGAAGGCGGGTCTCCTGCGCCAGAAATCTCGAAACATTACACAAAAAACATGAAACAAAAACAAAACAAAAATATTATTTTTCATACACAAACCGTCTCCTGCAAATAATTTCTGTTTTGAATAAAACATTTCTTTATGGTTGACTTCATCATGAGGTGCTACTTTTCAAACGCGGAGTCACTAAACGAACGGTTTTTTGTACGGAAAAACCATTCGTTTAGGTGACTCCGCGTTTCAAAAATGACACTTAAGGTACCTATTTATTTCTGATTACTGTTATCATCATTTCTGCCTGACGAAGAACTAGAAGATGTGTAGAAGTAGGCTCTAAAGGACTCTTAAACAAAACCGTAAAATAATTAAAAAAGAAATCCTTCCCCTCTCGACCCCGCGCAGGGCATGTTTTCCATCTGCTTTCGAAAGCAGAAACATGTGTATGCCATAGACAATTGTGTATGGCCACGCCCCTTTGTTTGCGTGTTTTTGTGTAATGTTTTGGATATTTTGGTGCAGGAGACCCGCCTTTATGCGCGAAAAAAAAAACTTCATCTCTTTAGTCTGTGGCCGATGGCAATGCGCGCGCATAGGAAAACTGATTATTTTTCCCGCCATAGCGAAACATTTTTTACAACTCGTTTTCACTGTTGAAATTATAGTTATTTATTAATTAAAATGTCTACAAGTACTAGTTACGAAGAAAATGATTTATGTTGTACACCGCCCTATATAAGATGTGAAGCCCTTAACGTTGTAAAAAGTTTACTACCTGAAAACTCCAAGGAAAAATATCTATTAGCGTACCAAAATTTCATAAAATGGCAAAACAGCAAGAATACGCATTCTTTTTTAGAAAATGTGTTCATGGCTAACTTTAAAGAATTATCATCTAAGTACAAACCTAGCTCTTTGTGGTGTTTATACTCAATGTTAAAAAGTACAGTCCGAACAAAGAATGGAGTGGACTTAAAAACATACTCTAATTTGTAAGCTTATCTAAAGAGACTATCCGATGGATTTAGAAGCAAGAAATCAAAGGTTTAGTGATTACCATCCTTGGCTCTCTTAAGACCCTCGCCTACGGCTCGGGTCTCAATGCGCCGCGGCGGTAATCACCAATGTTACACACTAGTACCATAATGTACTATTAAAGTTCAATACATATAGTGCTCTATTAGGAGTGGAGGAAGGTCCTGCCGGAACGTTAACAGGATGGCATGCAGAGAGAAGAGAGGAATGTTGACAGCTCCACTTGACTCCACCGACAAGAGCAAGCGTTGAAAGTACCATAATACATATATATGCATTATCACATTTTTTTGAAGTTACAAGCTAACAGTTTTGCTTTTTACGGGAGAGGGGGAAGGGGTTGTTTGGCTTAGCGAACTCTCTAGTTTTGAAGCAGTTGTTACCGATACCGATATGACTGCAATTGCATCCTTCCGTGGACGACGCGTGGACGTGTTCCGGGACTCGTTGCACAACCACCACTTACTATAACTGAGAGTTATGGTCGACCGGACCTTGTCGGAATTATATTTATAGATACCGATTTTATTTCCAGGCAAATCGGTGATAAAGATGCGACATTCATTATAATACGGATATAAAAAAGGCAAATCAACCTTTGTAATAATTTCTTTATGAACTAGTTGTTGCCTAAGGTGCTGCCGGCGTGGTGAAATTTGACCACAATCCATGTTCTACATTATTAACAAATATCTGCACAATGTCTAGTGGTGCCATTTTTCTAACGCGGAGTCACTAACAGAACGTTTTTTTTTATGAAAAAACTATTCGTTTAGGTGAATCCGCGTTTCAAAAATGGCACTTCTGGGTGCAGGCCATGTGCAGGCAGGAATTTGACACCAGCAAAACCATAGTTCCTATTACTTCTTGTCAGGGTTCGGGACCATCTGGATACAATCCGTCTGAATCCCGATTATCCCTGGCAACACTATTTTTACGCACACGGCATGCACGATGTCGCACGATCTCGATAACGATAACGTCCGTCAAAATAATCGCTGTTTGACTATGTCGGTGGGAGTGACAGACAGACAGACAAACAGTTGCAAATGCTAACGACATCAATATAATCAGTTGCTAGTATTTTTGCTATCTAGTTTTAAGTGAAATTCAGATTTACTAATAAAAGGAGGAACATATAACAATAAGATACAACTCTCGTGATCTAAAGCTATGGACTTACATTATTACTTGGTATAATCCACTTTGTTGTATTTACCTTAAACAAGTTTATCTACATGTAGTAAAATTATAAAATATCTCATTAAAATATAAATATATGCCTACGTACAAATGTGTAAATGTCAACTTGCTTTGGGCGGATAATACCAAGTAATGAAGATTGTCCGTGTTTTATAAAAAAACTTGCCCCGACCCTGACCAACCGTAATAAATGTATTTTTCATGTACGACACTGTGAATGGCACTCCCTTTCGAGAGAATTCGCTAATCTACTTATTCAGTATTTTGCCTTATTTTTCTAAAAGAATGTTATCAGTATTACTGGACCAAACTTGCCATAAAAAGTATACTTACTTACATGAAAAATATTTACGATTTGCACGGGCTGCTGCAAATTTTTTTACAGAAAAGAAAACTGTGTCGTAAAAATCTTTTCTGAATGTATAGTGTTTTTGTTAAACATGAAGACAAACAACAGCAACGGATACACATACTCGTACACACACTACAGTATGTGTAGACGTCACTATGACGCAGCTTGTATTGAACTTGATCTCAACAGACGATATAACTATATACTACGCATTTGTTGATGAGTACAGTTTTTTTACATTTATCTTTTCAAATTTCCACAAGCAAAGCGTAGTACACACCTAGAAGGGTGGTTAGACGACCTGACCGAGGTCGATTGAAATCGCTGGATACGGAAGGCTTCAGATAAGTCATTTTGGAAATCCTTGGGAGTGGCCTATGTTCTGCAAAGAAAGTAATAGGTACTAAAATGATGATGAATCATCTTAAAACATACAAACACTCGGAGAATCTCGCACATTTCGCTATCTCGTTGTTCAGAAATCAGTTATCCGATCACGTACTATAAACTTCTACTACTACGTACTATAACTAGTAGTTCGCCACGAACTTAGACCTCGCGATTATTATTTCAAAGGGAGTGCCTCCGCTGCCGGCGCTGGTTGCCGAATTGGCTGCCGGCGCTGGTATAACACGATCTGTGTCTGTTGTAAGATATGCATTTTTAAGAAAGTTGTTCAGTAACCCGGACTGAATTCACCCTTAAATAGTTTCAGTATATTTTGTAAGAAGATTTGTATTGTATATCAGTCACGGCTCAGTCAGCTAGACTTCGCGAATCATCCTAAACCCGTTCAAGTATAACGTATAAAAAAGTTGTTCTGACAAAATAGTTGTTCAAATAAAAAAATTGCGTTTTTATCAGGTTTTTATAATGGCAATGGCAACAAAAAAGTCTAATGACATTTTTGAAAACATTTGGAAATGGCGGATATATGACACTTTTAAAATTTAAAACGCCCATATTTCCGCGCTTTTGAAAAATTTCAAAAAACTGGCTCGACAAAAAAATTCTATTTAGTTGCTGAACCTGCTTACAAAATTTCATGAGAATCGGTTAAGGAATGCGACCTGTAGGCGCAACAGACAGACAGACAGACGGATAAAAGAATTTTTGGCTAATCTCGAAACTGAGACGCTTCGCTCGCTTCGCTCGAATTTTTTGAAATATTTTGATTAATAAAGCCAATTGAAACGCAGAGGACGTTTGATGTTTGTGGACGAGAAATTTTTTTGAATCCTCAAGTTTACACAAGTCAAAACAGTCATCTTCAATAATTGGATTTATATGAAATGCATTATTCTTGAAGTCAAATTTTCTGCTTTAAGAATTCATCATCTAATATCACGTTCAAAAAGGATATGTTCAATGCAAAGTGACATTATTTTGTGACGATAATTTATTTTTGAGTTTTTCGACCCTTTGAAAACTACTTTACTACATACCTTTGTTTTATTAGCTTTAAGTCCGTTTGACTGCTGGCAAATTTTAGGCCAATTACACACCCACTTTTTTCGTGCATTGCATTTGAGAAGGTAGAAGGGCACTTTTGTAATTATATTTCAGTAAACGCAGCACAGAGGCAGTAAAAATAAATAGCCTCCTGGCGGCAAATGTGTAATGTGTGTTCGGTATGATCTTCATTATCTTCCTTGTCATCTAGTGGAGATACCTCCATTCCTCTCTTCTCTCTGCCATTTCTTTGGTAGACCCCATACCTAACTTTGTTTGTTTGTTCGTTTTTTCGCCCATCCTATTTGAGCCCGTACTATTTGAAAAGGAACTTTATTTGACTTGGTTTTAACATTGAAGTCATTAGGAATGTAACTCGAAGAAACTTCAGTATTCTGAAAAGAAATTGAAGATTTGTTTTTAAAAGAAATAAAAACGATGCCGTTTAAGTATCTGAGGGAAGCGCATACCATAAGTTATTATTTTTCATTTAACTTTACTCTTATTTGCTAGAAAATCTTCACCCTCGGTCTTTCTTTTCCTCATCTCCCTTTTATTTTCTTCGACAAATTTTCTGAACAGACTGTTAATACGCAGTAAAAAAATCCAGGTCCAGGTCAATACTGTCGTATCATAATTCATAATAGAGGTCCAGTAATCGTCCCCTTGCATTTTTAGTATTTTTAAAATATATACTTAGTCTTTCTTCTATACTCTTTCCTCATTTCCTACTTTTATTTTTACTCTATCCATCTCCTTTCGCATCACACGTTTATGCTTATGTTCCTTCTTCCTCATTGTCCAACTTTAACATCCATATAAAGTTGATATAAAACACTCCAAATAAATATATTTTTAAACCGTTTTCTTAAATTCTTACTAAATTAGAAGTCACAGCCTTGAATAGAAGCAGATTACATACATACATACTATCACGTCTTTATCCCTAATGGGGCAGACAGAGCATTTTGGGTCTTGCGGTTCTATGCAGAGCCCAGGGCCGCAAGACCCAAAAGCCACTTTTAGCGTCATGGTGGGCGAGAAGATGGAAAAGCAATCAATACAGTAATGGGTTGCTAGCCGCATCGCCTGTTAACATGATTTGCATTTTTGCCCATTCCCTCGATCTGCGTGGAAAGAGAAGCAGCTGGTACATTCTAAGCTTTTTTATTTCTCCCAGACCAGCATGGGAGAATAGAAGCAGATTGACGTAGCGAATTGGAAGAAGCCACCCGAAACGTCTGGATCGACGAGCATTGAGCATCCTGATAGGTAATTACGATGGCTCGTTGAAAGAATCAAACCAATGACTATCTAATTTGTGAATCAAACGTCCTTACCCGCCGTTTGGCAGACAGAACAAAGAGTTGTGACGGCGAAAAGCGTCAGTGGTTTGCAAGTTTTTTCGTCTAGTATTTGATGTTGCCATATAAGGAACGTTCTCCACAACGTTGCAACCATGTTGCAACGTACACAATTTCTTCATTTTCTTCTTATATTTGAAAACCAGGTAGGATTTAGGGTCCTTAGAGACTTAGTAGTCCTAGATCTCATTAGCTAGGTCATCATCATCATCATCAACGGTAACGCTTCAGAGCCTTTACCTAGTCTCAGTAGATCTCTTCGGTAGTAGCCAAGTATTTTATATTTATATCTTGTCTTTTCAATATTGTTAGTTTCCAATACGATGTCTAAATCGTCACAATCAATTGGAAGCCGGCCTTGAGGCAGATTGGTAATTCGGAGCGAATTAGGAGAAGCCGGTCGAAACGACTGGATCGATTAATTGTCACGTGATAGAATAGTACGTCCTTACCCGCCGTGGGGATTGGGGAAGACGTCAGACTAAGTGGTTTTGTTACCAATGTTGTCAAATAACGATTTATCCGCCCTTATCACATCTGAATGAAGATAAAACATTGTTAATTTAAAAAGCAGTGGTATTCCCAGTAGCACTGTAGGTAAGTCTTTTGGGACTGAAAGTACCAGTACCTAGTAGTTAAACTGGCAGGGCTATTGGGACAAACATTTTATTTCCATTAGAACGAATGGTAGGAATAAGTTGGCAGGTCTACTGGGCCTAGCGAGCGAATTGTAAAATTTTGTTTTTCATTTAGCCGCTCAGCAATACCACAGAATACATACTAGTACTTACGTACAGAAGTCTTACTCTAAAAAGAAATTCAAAGAAATATCTATTCAATATTGTTAGCGATATGGTCTAATTTAACCCGCGTCAGAATTCGACGCCTACTCGTTTAGATACCTAGAATTTCAGTTGCAAGCCAATTTCATTCTTATTGCGCTAGACAAACGGTTCATCATAAGTAGGTACCTACACAAAACCGATTGAGTGAGCAGTTCGCCTAGGGTTGTCATGATACTAACATCGCCATCTAGCGCAGGCAATTACAAACAGGCGTTTTTGGCTGCGCATATATTCACCTACCTTGTTAGCTGTACATACATAGGTAATAGGTAATATATTATATCGTACATAAATCTCTTTTCGTAATAATAACCATATATATGTTACCAATATATCTTAATATACCTATCTGATAATTCATGATATACTAAATAGGTACGGTACATATTGAGTATAAATAATTTAATATAAATACGCTACCTAAAGACGCTGAAACGTCTTTAGGAAGCGTATTTATTAAGCGAAAAAAAATTTAAATCTGGATCACTGTCTGTGTTTAAGCAATTAAACACTGCACAGTATTTTTTTTGCCTTTTTAGGATTCCGTACCCAAAGGGTAAAAACGGGACCCTATTACTAAGACTTCACTGTCTGTCCGTCTGCCTGTCACCAGGCTGTAACTCAAGTACCGCTATAGCTAGACAGTTAAAATTTTCACAAATTATGTATTTCTGTTGCCACTATAACAACAAATACTAAAAACCAAATAAAATGAATATTTAAGGGGGGCTCCTATACAACAAACGCGATATTTTTGCCCTTTTTTGCTCGATATCAATAATGGCAACAGGTAGGCACTTGAAATATTCACAAAATATTCAGTTGTATTTTTATTTTAATAATAAATAAATAAAATATATTTAAGGGAGACACCCATACAAAAAACTTGATTTTCATAGATAATGGTACGGAACCCTTAATGCGCGAGTCCGACTCGCACTTGGCCGGTTATTTCTTTTTCTTTCCATGACGATTAGGCGGTGAATCTGGTGAACCATGGTATAATAAAACAGGTATTCTCTTCCCGAGATGGAACTTGACTACGTCACAAAGTGTTGCCACTGATTGTTCTTTTCAGTAAATTTAAGGACTTTCTCAATTAGTTCATGAATATTAAATAAAATATTAAGTAACTTAGCTATTTATATCTCGCAATTCTCGCGTGATTCATCAATTCAATATTTTATAAATTGATATAATGGATTATTAATTCGAAATTGGTATATAAAATTCAAAAAGCATTACGCTCGGGTAATTCAATTTCACACAGTGGCAACATATCACACTGATGACGTAGTCAAGTTCCACCTACGTCATCAGCTGTCACGGTAAGAGAATACCTTATTTTATTATACCATGTGGTGAACAAACCGCGCGTGCGTCACTGCTCACTGCTCGCTAGCGACCCTAGCGAGTCGTCCTTGCTGGATTAGCCTCCATATAGAGGCCGCAATGCGTAGGTATATTTTCGATACCTAAACGGGGAGTGACACAGGCCTGGCAATACTATGACATGATTGCTGGGTAAAGGCCTCGTCGTCTATGTACTAAAATATTATAGCCTAAAAAATAACACATTTACAACAACAAAGTACATTCAAGTAGGCGGTACTTAAAATGTAAGTACAGTCAGCATCAGAGATACCTGACCCCTCCTCTATCTCTATCTTGAATTTTCTTTTAAACTGAACATAATATTTCCGTGAAAATGTATATTCAAAAAAACTTCACTTCAGTTAATATTATTTACAGTTTGGCCTCAATTTTTTATATAATTTAATATAAATTATTTTTAATTAGTTTTAATTTTAGGTTGTATTTATTTAGTTAATACTATATTGTTATATTATGAAAAAAAAAAAATTTACACATGTACCTCATATTGAATGTACCAGCTGCTTCTTTTTTTTACAGTTTATAAAAAATATTCAAGATGTATGTGAAGAAGGGGTCAGGTATCTGTGATGCCGAAAGTACATCCTTTTTTCCGCTATTATTATTAACGTTACTTCTAGAAAATTGCAGGGCCAATCAGTGTCTGTTGTTTGATGCTGCGTCATAAGTGTCATAACGGACTATGGGTATGGCCGACAGCATGTCGACAGTCATGTGATGTGGCAGTCCTTTTATAAAAATTTTGGGGCCATTTTGCGTGACGAATGACGATAATGATTGAAGTTACCTACTCTTCCGTAGCATACCTAGTTCGTTGACTTGGACCAGCTCAGTATTTTAAATATCCTGTCCTTTTTACCCGACTTCCAGGGTTATGTTTTTTGCACGTACATACATATACAAAAGTATATTTTTATTTATGTTAGTAAATTTATTTATTACCATTCGGAGGACATCTTGCAAACGGCTGGATGAATTTCGACAGCTTTGTTCGGTTCGTCTCAACAACTCAAGTGTCCTATATACCTATAAGGTGTCTTATAAAACAAACTAAGGAAAAGCAAATTATTGGCGCAAAATTGCAAGTCGTTAATATTTTTTTGTAACCAAACCTATCGCGTATGCGTATCAAGACCTGTAAAACATAATGTTTTAATTTAGGTAATTACTGAATTTTCCGGAGTCTAGTGCTGCCCCAATTTGAAATAAAAAATCAAAGGGAAACGGAGATATAATTTAAAATTTTGTCATAATCAAGCTTTAGGTAACACTTCAAACTATTTTTTGAACTACTGTTTATAGTTTAAAGTGAGATAATTTATTAAGTTAGAAAATGAACGCAGTCAAAAATATGCTTTTTTAAAATAATTATCTGTTATTCTGGTACTTATCCAATACTTATTTAAGTAGTTTATGAAGTCATGTTAATCAGTCGGAGTCGGCCTTGACGCGTTGTTGATTCGGAGCGAATTGGGAGACAAACAGTCATAATAGCGTGTTTATCGCTTATTGCGTAATACTTATTTTGCGACAAGTTTTTTCTTGTTTACTTCTTATATAATAAACCAAGCTAATCAATTTTCTAGGAGGCAATCATCCAATCTAAACATCCGGAGTTCGGACTTACGAAGAATTGTTGTCAAAGCTTAAACGCCTCGCTAGCTCGGTCAAAAAGTTACATAAGTAGGTATTTATTTTATTTGGTCTGAGGGTAGGTACTTACGTGTATATCTACGTCACGTTAATACCGTGTCTTCGTTCATTTTTAGGGTTCCGTACCCAAAGGGTAAAAACGGGACCCTATTACTAAGACTTCGCTGTCTGTCCGTCTGGCCGTCTGTACGTCTGTACGTCTGTCCGTCTGTACGTCTGTCTGTCACCAGCCACCAGGCTGTTTCTCAACAACTGCGATAGCTAGACAGTTTTGAAATTTTCACAAATTATGTAGTTCTGTTGCCGCTATAACAACAAATACTAAAAATAAAGTAAAATAAATATTTAAGGGGATTACCATACAACAAACGCGATTTTTACAGATAATGGTACGGAACCCTTAGTGCCCGAATCCGATTCGCACTTGGCCGGTTATTCTTGTTTATCAATATCTTCCTAAGGGTTAGATCTCACAGAACTTCAGTCGCTCAGAATCGTCATTTGCAGCGAGTAAGTACCAACCCTAATTACTGATTCAGCTTTTATGTTGTTTTTTTACGAAGCCTAATGTAAACATAATGGTAATTTTATTATAATCGTTGAAGCGATATTTTAACGAACTGTCAATCAAGGTCTTGTCGGTGTCACAAAAGTGGACCCATTATTAAACGCGGGAATCAAACAACGAATGATTTGCGCGAGTGTTTCTAAAGTGACGCATACTTGACTCGCTGTACGCGAGTCGCGGAGGATGCAACGAAGCAACGAGTAACTTGACCACACGATAAGCTACAAATGTCAAAAGAAACGTTTGTGTTGTTGGTTTGTCTTGGAGAATTAGTTCCGTTTCACGCTGGTTTTCCTTAATGATGTGAAAATTTTATGAAAGACTAATTTGCTAATATTTTTTCTCCTTTGTCAATTTTATGAATCCGTCAATACCTCTTTATGAATTCCTACACTGAATTTAGAGCTTACTGCATAATTTGTACTAACAAAGCAAGTCTTATGGCTAACTCCGAGTCTAGCGTAGTAACGTAACTGTTAGTGGTCTAGGGCCATAGATAATAATTTTTCAAACCTAAAAATTAACTTCAGATTTTGACAAAATTTCTATGAGATGACCAGATCCCATATCTCTGGAGATGACCTGATAAGTATGCCCTTTCAAACAAAAAAATAACTTTCCATATTTATCTAGGCGTCTTCGAGTAACCGGAGAACATACAAAGAAAAATCATATAGACGAGTATATTCGAATGAATAACCTTTTTAAAGTACATAAGCCAGTTCCGTCCAGTTCGGCCACTGGAGCTGAATCAGCTGCTATCGCCACAGATTAGATATAAGTTGGCGGGTCAGGTGTCAGTTATCAGGCCGACCTGAAGATAGCGTGGACCTCGGGGGCGATTGGTTTACACACTACGTAGTCTTTTAATAATTGACAACTAAAGAATCGGGACTTTACTCCATGAAATGACACGACAGCCGCCCGATAGTGTCGTCCTATTTCAAATTAGACAAAATTATCATTTCGTAGTACAGACCTAGATGTTTCTTAGCGCAAAAAATATATATAAATGGGTGATGTCTAATGTCTTGTGTCGCCATACACGTTTCGCACCCATATTTCCAGTTTGTAACCCAGGTTACCCAGGAAGGCTTACGCTTGTATAACACATACCCGTGCGATGACAGGGCGGGTCGCTAGTCGCTGATAAATCGATGTCTGTCAGTCACCTCCAGCGACCTTCGAGGATTGCACGTGCAGTTTTATAGCTTAACATCTACTTATGTTAGTAATTACACTATCATTGCATCTACTGACCCATTACCGTGCTTACTGTAAGCGAGTTATATATTTGCTTACATTACTAAGTAAATATTATGAATACAAGATTTCAAATGACATATCTAAATATAAATAGTTGTAGTAAAGTAAGTACCTATCCCTTGTAATTGAATAAATATAAATATATTTATAGGGACAAGTAGCACAGATTGAGCTAGCCCCAAAGCACATCAAGCCTTAGTAATTATATTATCTTTGCCCAAAGTTGTAAACTTGTTATGGGAAACTAACCAACGCGATACTATTACATAAATAGATAAACACCCAAGACCTAGAACAATTTGAAAAATACAATTTTTCGACTTGCTTTGGAATCGAACCCAAAACCTCCAGAACGGCGAACTAGCACTACACGCAACTTTGCGCGGTTATAGAAGCAGCTGTTCCATTCTAAATTTCGTTTATTTTGATTTTATAATTAATTTTTATGTAAAGCTTTGTAGGTATATCTAGAAGGAAAGTACCTTACAATATTAAAAGTACAACACAACACAATAATTAGTGTAAATTGCTCTATCAAGTAAATATTAGGTTAGGTATTTGTATACCTGTCGCACAGGTTTTGCAAAATACTGACGCAGGCCTTTACAAATACAATTGTCACTAATTAATTACTTGTGCCTTCATACTTTTGCTCCTAGAAAGAAGAAAGAAACAAAGAAAGAATAAGCGGCCAAGTGCGAGTCGGACTCGCCCATGAAGGGTTCCGTAGTAGCAAATAACATAATATAAAAGTCTTGTAGTATGCTTTTTTTAATTTTTTTATATTTGAGTTGATTGAATGAAAGGTAAATTGCCGTTTATGATTTATGACGTATTAAAAAAAAACTACTTACTAGATATCGTTCAAACCAATTTTCGCTGGTAGTTTTTATAGTAATTAACATCATGTATTTTTTTTAGTTTTATAATTCCCTTATTTTAGAAGTTACGGGGGGGGGGACACACTTTTTTCCACTTTGGAAGTGTCTCCCGCGCAAAGTATTCGGTTTAGAAAAAAATGTTATTAGAAACCTCAATATCATTTTTGAAGACCTATCCATAGATACCCCACATGTATGGGTTTGATGAAAAATAAATTTTTGATTTTTAGTTCTAAGTATGGGGAACCCCCAAAATTTATTGTTTTTTTTCTATTTTTGTGTCAAAACCTTAATGCGGTTCACATAATACATCTACTTACCAAGTTTCAACAGTATAGGTGTTATAGTTTCTGGAAAAAGTGGCTGTGACATACGGACGGACAGACAGACAGACATGACGAATCTATAAGGGTTCCGTTTTTGCCATTTGGCTACGGAACCCTAAAAATGGTGGTAATGGCTTTATCTTTTATACTGTGCACCCAAATGAGTTTCTTTCGGCGTTTCTTCTCAGTAGTGATCGTTGCGAAACGCACTACCCTAATCGGTAGCTGATTTTCTTTAAAATCAATACATATAATTAATAATTTAAATATAAAAAAACATTACACGCAATGCACACTAAAATTATTGACGTGTTAAAGTGCCTACAAATGGGGCTACCTTAATTTTCCGGGGACCAGTCCTGCCTCCATTTTAAATAAATTATTTGAAAGGAAACGGAAATATCATTTTAACTTGTGTTATAATTATTCAAATTATTTTATGAACTACTTGTGAAGCTTTTCTTCGCACAATAACTAAAATTGGACTTTTTCGCAAAAGTACGTTGAAAAGCTTCACGTTCTCATGCACTGAAACTGTAAAGAGTCCCTAGTTCACAATATAGTTTGAAGGGTTATCTATGGTTTAGTCCAGAGAAAATCCGAAATGATATCTCCGTTTCCTTTCAAAATATTTATTTCAAATGGATGCAGCACTGGACCCGGAAAATTCAGGTAGCCCGTTAATGAGATTAGTTAAAAAAATATTTCTCATAATATATTTACTACAGAAATATTATGAGAAAGAATATTATGCCTAACTAAAAACAAATAACCGTAAGAATTGTGACTAAGTAATTTGCACTCATCGTATAAATAAGTAGTCATTGGGGAGGTATATCTTATCTTATACCTTTAAACGAGCAATTCTTATATATTTAGATATAAATTTATTTCTGTGATCTCGGAAACGGCTCCAACAATTTCGCTGAAATTTGGTATATGGGGGTTTTCGCGGATAACCAATCGATCTTAATCAGTCTTATGTTTGCGAAAACGCGTGTTTTCGAAGTCAGTTCAGAATATGATATAATATAACCGAGCAAAGCCTCGCCCAGGTACTTAACATTTAAAGAGTACTATTTGCGTCCCCTACCTCTCGTCACTAGTACCTAATTACTCGAACATTATATTAACACTTTGGCCCTCCTTCAAAAAAGTCTACCTATCCTACATAGTAATATATAAAGCATTATATTGGGAGAGTCTACCCGGCGAGGCCTCGCAAAGGTGATGTCGCCGACGTCCATTTTACGAGTAAATTATATCAAGCACCACCACTGTTTCCAAATAACTATGAATATTCAAATATGTAATGATATGACGCCAGGGCCAGTTGAAACTGGTGTAGTTGTCACGTGTGGTCACAACTCGACGCGCCCTCCGACATTCTGATTTAGATTAGATGTCTGCTGTATGCATACTAATCTTATAATCACTTTATCTGCTACTGCTGCCGTATCTGAGACTAGATCTCCTGATTAGTCCTGATAGCAGTAGTAAGGCAGGCATTTCGTCCATCGGATGTATTGAAATTCATCGAATCTTCTAATTTTGAAATTTACTGAACCAGTTCTAATGACCATTGAAACTGTGATATATTGCTAGCTGCGCCCCGCGGTGTTCCACGCGGAAAAAGTAGTACGTCAGCTTCCTGCGTACCAATTTATCAAAATTGATCCAGCCGTTTGCGCGTGAAGAAGAAACAAACATACACTTGATTCATTCAAACGAGTCCTACTCAATGAGGTTGTGTTGTTTTTATACTGAGTGTTGTCGAATATCTTGCGGCTCCATCATCAGAACAGCTCATTGATATTGTACTGTCATCCGGCTTACACAAGTATGACATCTTTCAGCTTAATCTGTTGAAGGAAACTGGTTGAGAATTGAGTTGCAAGATTCGACCGAAACAAACACACAACATACATTGCAAGTTAAATAAAAAGAAATTACTTGCTGATAGTTAGCAGTAGTTTATCATATCACAGTGTCGAACAAAAACTACGCAGACAATAACCTAACAATTGTGCTGCTGTCAATTTGTCTGAGGATGGTCTGCGATGCCTCTCCCGATAACGTCCGTTACACTAAACGATTTGCGTCCTTGAATGTTGTGGTGGGTGCCTGCCTATGTCTACTTTAGGACAGAAAATTACGTTTTATTAAGACGCTTTACTTATTTGGGCTTTATTTTACTTTTCCAAATAGAAAAAGTTATGTTACCTATTTTATACTTTAGTATACCTACAATGTTTGAAGACTTTAAAATGACGTTTTATTAGGACGTTATACTTATGTGGGCTATAATATACTTTTGCATATATATAGAATAAGTCATGGCATTTGGTGACGCAAAGCAAAGCGAGCGAGGTCTCTAAATCGAGTTGGGGGCGAAAACACATTGTATTCATGTTATGTATGTATGGTTGTACCGCGATAAGTGCCGAACCGATGGTCCGATTTTTATGAAATTTGGTAGGCATGTAGGAAATATCGATAGAATTTTCAAGTTCGTTGGGCATCAAAATCGGTGCAGTAGTTTTTGAAATATTAATAAAAATGTAAAAAAATAATAATCGCGAGGTCTAGGTTCGCGGTGAACTACTAGTACTTTAGTATACAGAGTGTTAAGGAACAGAATAAGATACGTATACGTTTAAAAATACCCGACTTCGGGAACCACTTACGGCTAACAATGCAGGTATAGGCAGGATTCTGGCAATGGTTTTTATTTGAGGTGTGACTGGTTCCAGAGAAGCAGTGAAGCCGTCGCGATGAGCGCCCGCGGGAGGACGCACGCGGCCACCAACGGCACCAACGGCCACCTGGACACGGACAGCTGGAACGACTTGTTCCTGCCTCCCCCCCTACGTCTGGAAGACAGCATTCGAGCTCAGAAGGTATGGCGACCTCTTTATCCGACTGCGTCAGAAGGAGGGTTATGTTTTCGGGTGTATATGTGTATGTTTCTTTTAACGCTCTATAGCTTAAGTGATGAAAGCTGCAGCAGTTCGTCTTAATTGTCAAGGTGACTCTGGGCACCGCAAAGAACCAATGAGAAAATATCTATAATTTTCATTCAAAACTAAAAACCTAGGTACCTTAACACCAAACTACACAATTGATTTTGATACAGTTTCTATAGAACTGCCTGACAAGTATTGCAAAGCCAACAAAAAAAAATCGGTCCAGACTTAGTAATCGGGGTTGATACTTAAAACATATACATTCAAACTGATAACCTCCTTCTTCTTTAAGGTCGGTTAAAAATGATAAATATTATAACTAGCAGAATGTTGTTTGTTTAATCCTTGTAATATTTATTTGAAGTAGAAACATAGTTGTATTACTATGTCATTCCCACAATGACATAGTACTACAACGCTTGTAACGAAAAGGGGGTATCAACCCGACCGAAAGGGACTAAACGAACTAATCAATGTAGACAACTTTTACAGACCATTCCTGAAATCACAAAAACAGCTCCATACATTCTGGTATGGTCTTCTTCTTATCGTGTGTCTTAAAGGCCTCTGACATGGTTTTAGGTAACGACCAATGTCAAAGACAGTGACCGGGACCGATGGCCTAACGTGCCCTCCGAAGCACGGATCATCTTACTTATCAGACAATTAGGTGATCAGCCTACAATGTCCTAACCAAACTAGGACAGCGTCGTTGCCCCCGCCGGGAATCGAACCCGCGACCTCCGGGTATGAGCCGAACGCTCTAACCACTACACCACGGAGGCAGTCTGGTATGGTAGATCATTTGTATAGAGCTGCAGATTTTTTATTTGCGATTTCAGGTATGGTCCCATGATAAAAATTGTTCACATTCTTTAGTACGTTTACAGGGAGTAAACGTACTAAAGAATGTGAACAATTTTTTCGGAGTAACACTTGATACGCCTTTTTGTTGTACACATTGTGTATGTATGTAAACTTATGTTATGTCATCAGGTGTCGTTTAATTTATCATCATAACGTAGCATTAGGCAATTTAATAATGAATGTAGTTGTCATCATCAGTCACTGTTCTGTAATCTTTCTGTACGATTTTTATCAAAGCAATAAATTGTACAAACATAGGTATATTGTTTCTTACGCCTATAGTACCTCACTAAAAATAATTGCAGTGTGGAGTTTTCAAAGCCGCGGTATCTTTAATCAGGCAATGAAGGCATTCACCGTTTACTAGGTGGTATTTCATTATTTTATTGTCTTGTTAATAAAACAATTTTGTAGCGCTTCTGTGTATTGATTCTTATCGAGATAAGATAGTTTTTTTAGCTTGATAATCGTATGTTTTTATGACAGTTAAATTGGTGTATTTCAGGCTGGAAATAACGTGGTATTTCACCAGGACTTGGCTCACGTTAGAACATAAAAAGAATAAGTTTCTTCTCCTTGTGCAAATAGGCATTGCTTAGCTTAGCCGCCAAGGGGGCAGCAAAGTGTGTCACGTGGGACGTAAGTAAGGACTTAGAATAGGTATGTCTGCTCTTGACAAAAGTGACGACGGTGGTAGGGGAAAGAGCAACAAAAATTGCTTGACTTTGCCGCCCCTCTGTCCGACGTGATGGACTTTGTCAACTTTTATACGAACGGGAAGTCGTTAGTGGGAATATTGAAGGGGTAACATTGATAATTTTGCCACACCCTTCTTCTTGCCGCCCACAGGCCTCGGGTTAACTCTTCCTAGAGCCGGCGCTGCCAAAGGGCAATAGCCAATCAAAGCTGTAGAAGCGCACGCGCTGCAGAAGTCCTCTACACTTGCTGGGGGTCAATTAGCAGCATCAATCATACGACAGTAATGCACGAGGAGCAAATGAACTGTCGGCGTGATTAGCTTCATTTTAGAATGATGGAAATATAACTACTTATTATTTACTAGCCGAAGCCCGCGACTTCGTTCGCGTGGATTTTATGTCTCCGGAAAATGCTCATCAGGCTGAACAACTTTAGCTAAGGCATCATTTTTTTTCTTATAGTTTAGCTGGACCATCATGGGTCTGCATCAGGTGTTCCGTATTTAAAAATCAATTATAACCTCTATGTTGCTCAGGCTTAATAGCTATTTAACAAAAAAGTTTCATTCGAATCCGCCCAGTATTTCCGGAGATTAGCGTGTACAAACAGACAGATTTTTTTAAATTCTTTTTTTATTACTATTTCGGCTTGGCCCTTAATTTTTTTCGGAAATATAGTCTACATTATACTATACTACCTATAGTATAGAATAATATAGTATACATTTTTTTACTGTTTTATTATATTGCATAGAATACAATCTGTGTCCGTGAGCTGTAGACATCCCGAGTCTGTCTTTGTAAGACCCTTGCACCCCTGACAACTTGAAGTTTATCGAATAACGTCTTAAAGGGGTAACAAATAAAGGGATTGCTACATTTTTGGAAATGGACCTATGATATTATTTAAGTTCTCAACTCGCTCCGCTATTTGCAAAAAAGAAAACAAAGACTGAATCGCCTAAAAGTTGAGAAATATGAGAAATGCGACATGTAGAGGAAAACAGCCGGACAGACTAGCATCAATGCCTAAACTAAAAAAGAGACGCATCGAACTCGCTCGGTTAGCAAGCAATACACTGAATTTAAAAGGCCTTGAAAGAGCATGTTTTCCGTCTGTTTCAATGTCACAAGCGTGATAAATGGGCTTCGCTGCGAAAACTTTAAATTGATTTGCCACAACTTCAATTGATATTGAACGATGATGCATTGGTCTCAAAGTTTACACGTTTATACAGTTTTATACTTATTACTGTAATCTGCCTGAGGAGCTTGATAGCTAAGCGACTACATATTAAGTATACGCAACATAACTCCTTTATCTCTAATAGGGTAGACAGACAGTGGGATATGGAAAACTGCACATGATGACGATGGGGCAGGCAGAACACTTTGTGTCTTCCGGCGACGAACGCCCATAACTTAACCTGTTGTCAGTGCAAAATACCAGACACAATAGTAAAACAATGCATGTCGACCGGATTCAGGTCTGTGAACGAGCTTAACAGAGTTGACTTATTGTTTCAGATCCAGAACCGCCTATCAGGTCTGATCCTGGGAGGTCGCACGCTGCAGAAGGTGGCGGAGACCTTCGAGCGCGAGATGGAGCTGGGCCTGGCCCGGGACCCCATGAAGCCGTCCAGCTTGCAGATGGAAAACACATTCGTTCCCGAGCTGACAGATGGAACAGGTACAAGAACTGGCTCTTTATACCTGACTGTATTAGAAGGATGTGTTATATATTTTTTTACTAAATGTATATTCTCTATATATTTGTATTTTTGTATAAATTTGTTAGCGAACCGAATAAATAAAAAAAATGTATCTTTGTTCCACATTTTTGTTTGGCACAATCCGGAGCCTTTGGACTTGATGGATAATGGGTACTTACTTACATAAAAAAGGTAACCTATGATTGTAACGAAACTTTACCGTTCGAATTTTAGATGATCGAAAACGGTACCAAACTGATTATTTTACATAATTTTATTCATCAATAAACACATTTTACCTATGTTTCATTTTCCAAAATAACACATAGCCGAATATTAAAAGTAATTTTTTCGTTCGACATATGTCTTGTTTACTAGTACTAAAAGTCGAAGTCACTTATTTACTATTATTTATTACTTAGCTACTGTTTCGTATTCTAAAAAAAAGCCAGCGTGCCGCAGCAGCGGCCGGCGAGTGCCAAGATAGAGAGCCTTTAGTAACTATATATATTTTATATGTTAGGCGTCAACCAACGTATTTTTACTTAAACTTAGGGCGAAAATAAAAAAGACATCAAAATATGGTTATGCCAAAACTATAGGTTAGGTTTTGTTAGAACTGCGACCGGCGAGTGCCAAGGTATAGAGTAACTTAACAAATAATATAAATAATATAATTATAATTTTATGTTAGCCGTTTTGCGTGTTGAAAAGAGATGATAGATTTTAATAAGATGTCAATTATAGAAAAATCTTTTGATAATTTGAAAAATATGTTTATGACGTCTAAATCATCTTCCATTACTAACTTTACGCAAAAATCAAGTAAGGATTTCAAAACATTTAGACATCGAAAACAATTGTAATTAAAAATCGGTTTCTCAATAAGTTTTCAAATGAAATTTCGGTTAAATGAAAATATGGAAAATAAAAAAAATTAAAAACGTTTTCGAACAAATAAGATTCGTATGGCAAAATTTCGTCTTTAAGATAGGTTACTCATAAAAAAAATGAAAATGGAGGTTTTCCTAAATTTTTTTTTAACGCAAATGGTTTATTGGTTTTTTGTTTTAATGTACGTAATTTATTGTTTACTGTCCTGCTTTTAATATCACACTATTACGTACAGAGACTGATTGAATTATCCTAAGATTAGAGAGAAGCAGATAAAGATCGAAGTAGCTGGGAAAACAAGGAGAGGTCTTGACTCTTGACCGAATTAGGTGTTCTACATGTCTAGTAAAAAATGTAACGCTAGGAACGCTACAAAAATGAATTTCTATTTTAGAGGAGGGCAAGTTTCTGGCGCTGGACCTGGGTGGTACCAACTTCAGGGTGCTGCTGCTGGAGTTGCATGAAGGGAAGCTCATCAGGGAGGACGTAAAGCAGTACCACATCAGGTGAGTTCCAAAACATGATTGATTTATATATATTTTTTTCCAACACCGGTGTCCGGAAGTAGGCGGAACAAAGTTTGGGATAATGGTGATGATGGCATACACGCTTCAAAAATGGAGTCATAATTTCTCAGTAATGCTGAGAAAGCAATCTTCATAGGTCATCGTTATGAGCAACATATATTTTGTTCAGAGAAAAGTGTTAATGTAAAATTGGTTATTTTTTTTTGTTTTTTAGCAACACATTGAGATTGGGTCCCGGAAAGGAACTCTTCGGCTTCCTGGCTGACTGCGTGTTGAACTTCGTGCGCTCCGAGGGCATGGAGGACGAAGAATTGCCGTTAGGTTCGTATCTCCAAATATCATTGTATTTAACACCACAACCGGTACGCCATTAAATAACATGTTACACGATAGTCGTTCGAAAGTGTCGTCCTATTTTTTATGTCAATCCAAATTAGATTTAACCATCATTTTGTAAAGCTTAGTTTTGTTTGACGCTGAAACTCTTAGTAGAGCTACGTACGTCGGTCGTGCCTCTTTTGGAGTAAGGATTCTGATTAGCACGGTGGAAAAATAAATACCCTCCCTTGCCATGTCATATTTCACCTGTTGAGAAACTTCCACTGGATTGCGATTTGACCTGGGCAGTCTGGAAGCGCGATCTGAAAATGCGCTGCGTATAGTAATATTTTTTATTCAGAAAAAAGAAAATACTTGTACAATATTTTTTAATAATCCACCTGTTGGGCCAGTTATAAATCTTCGGTCATTAAGCTTGTGATTTTATTTATTTATTCATTTAATCTTAATGTTCCACAATAGAATATAATAAGATATTCCAGAATAGGCGGACGTATCGCTAAAAGCCTTGTCCCCCAGTCAACCATAGGGCTAAACGGTATAGTCAGTTGCGACGTAAAGGAAATAAATTTATACACAAATTATAAAGATTGAATTTTTGAATTTTAAATGTATGGTTTTTAATATATTTTTTTTTTAAATTTTCCAATTCGTAAGTGGATGCAAACGTGTATCTCATTTTTCCAGGTTTTACCTTTTCGTTCCCCATGAAGCAGACCAGCATCGTATCAGGGCAGCTGATCACGTGGACCAAGACCTTCAAGTGCAGCGGCATGCAGGGCGTGGACGTGGTGGGGCTGCTGCAGCGCTGCCTCGACGAGAGAAACCTCAAGGTCACCGTGCAAGTCCTGCTCAACGATACCACGGGCACACTGGTCGCTGGAGCGTATACCGATCCTACTGTTGGGGTTAGTATAATATATCACGGATACGAATGTCAAATTTTCGAATGCGGATACGAATGTTTAGGCTGCGAATAACGAATGCGAATGCGAATAAAGACATCAGGTATATTACAAATGACATACATATGAATCAATAATCAATCATTTCAATCAAAAATTCGCCATATTTTACTTTTCATTCCCCTTTAGGTATCCCAATAATGTTTAAAATACAATAAACTATTTGTTTACCTAATGAGCAATTACAGCAGACTGCAACTGAAAAAAAAAACAAACTAAGCAATCACAAAAAACTCACGTGAAATAAACGTTTCCTATTGGCTGAAATAAACACATTATGCGCGAATAAACGCAGAGCATGCCCTGATTTGTGCGAACGCGAAAGTCGATGAATCACTGATTGATGCGAATGCGAATTCGATGCGAATGTTTAAAGCGATGCAAACCATTGCGAATGCGCGAATCTATAATTTTTTTATTCGCTTTGACGCAGCGTCATACAGCAGCGATTTGTAACGATATCAGTGGAAAATATGTGGTTTTTGAGTTCCACCTACTTGAATGTACTTTTTATGAAGTCTTCAAGGGAAGGAAAGAATATTTTAGTTCATTGGATAAAAGTTGGTAGTAGTTTTTTTATAGATTTTTTTTAACGTGATTGTTAATATTGATTAGTACCTATGTTTTTTTATTTATGAACGGATTGAAATAAACAAAACTTGAAGTTTAGGTACCACAATAAATAAGCGAACCGCAAGCGAATGGGTTAACCCGTTTCTGAGATGAATAGTACATTATGGTACTAGTGTGTAACATTGGTGATTACCGCCGCGGCGCCATTGAGACCCGAGCCGTAGGCGAGGGTCTTAAGAGAGCCAAGGACGGTAATCATCAATACACACGTGTATCATACGACGTTTTTCAACACACTTGTGAATAAAATAACAATAAAAACTCATTTTATTTAGTAGATAAAAAGTTTATTTAGGGAAACAATTAGTAAATGTGCAGTTAGTAAAATTATCATTAACTGTTTTTGATGACATAGCGGTCTCAATAGATAGATTATTTATTGAAATACCTACTTCATGTTCTATTGTCATTTGAGATGGCTCATTATTCATGTAGGTAGGTGAAATCCAATCATTGGATGTACTTGGTGTTTCGTCAGTAGGAATCTTTTATAAATTTTTCAATTTCGTCAGACAATTAAATTGATTTTGATTTCTTGCTTCTAAATCCATCGCTTACAAATTAGAGTATGTTTTTAAGTCCACTCCATTCTTTGTTCGGACTGTACTTTTTAACATTGAGTATAAACACCACAAAGAGCTAGGTTTGTACTTAGAAGATAATTCTTTAAAGTACGCCATGAACACATTTTCTGAAAAAGAATGCGTATTCTTGCTGTTTATGTAAATTTTGGTACGCTAATAGATATTTTTCCTTGGAGTTTTCAGGTAGTAAACTTTCTACAACGTTAAGGGCTTCACATCTTGGGCGGTGAACAACATAAATCATTTTCTTCGTAACTAGTACTTGTAGACATTTTAATTAATATATAACTTTAAGTAATTTCAACAGTGATAACGAGTTGTAAAAAATGTTTCGCTATGGCGGGAAAAATTAATCAGTTTTCCTATCTATGCGCGCGCATTGCGATCGGCCACAGACTAAACAGATAAGGTTTTTTTTTCGCGCATAATATTTGCCTCTATTCTGCCACGTACAAAATGGGGAATTTCAAGTTTTCTTTTATTACAGAGAAAACAAAAGTTATATTTGAGTGAAAGTTTTATTTATTAAACACGTACGAGTTAAAATTATCTATTTAAATAAGAAGTTGCATGAAATGAGCAAGCAATAGGAACATTAATTTGTTTGTTCTATTGAACACGATCTTTTTTTTTATTGAATAAAAACTTTTTTAATAAGAACAAAGCAACAATTCCATGAACTCAACCTTGATAAATAATTCTTGTATATGGGCGTGAAAAAATACACGGCAGTAAGTAGTACATAATGTATATGACATAGTTAAAAAGAAACTATCAGAGCTAAGAAGGGTTTACAATTAAAGAATTAAAGGTGACTAACTTATAAAATGTACTTGGAAAAGAAAATTTCCTTATTTTAACCCCATAGAGGACAAATTTCCAAAAGTCCCGTCTTAGTGCACACTTACGTCATTCAACGAAACTCTATGCGAAATTCATGCTTCCCAACTTAGCGGTTTCAGCTGTGCGCTGTGCGTTAATTGATCAGTCAGCCAGTCAGTTTTTATGATGTTTAAAAGGATAATATTCTTCCAGATTGGCGTGATCCTGGGCACCGGGTCCAACGGCTGCTACATGGAGAAAGCCGAGCGCATTAAGCAGTGGGGAGACGCCAAGCACGACCGAGTGAAGGTACGGACTGTTTTCTTTTATAAAACGCACGCACACACTTACGGACACACACAGTGTAAGACCAGACTATGCACATCTCCTCTCCTGCCCATCGTGCCTCACCAGCTACAGTAATCGTAACAGATGTAAGACCTCAAACAATACTGTGAAAGTGGGGACCATCTGGAGGGAAAAATCTGAATTCAATTGAGTGAACGACGAACTGATGTCTCAATTATCTCCAAACTTCTAACATTACGCTCTAATTGTTACCCCGCAAATGTTTACCCCGCAAGTAATAAAGAATTAAATATTTACTTGTATTCTAGGACGTGTGTGTGGACATCGAGTGGGGTGCTTTCGGCGACAACGGCTGCTTGGACTTCCTCAAGACGGAGATCGACAGAGAGGTGGACAACCGCTCGCTCCTCGTCGCCTCCTTCACGTTTGTGTCTTAGTATTATCAGTATCATATCATCCTCCTCGCCACTATCATATTTGGGGTCAGCTCTGTATGTCAAGTTCAACTGCTTCCACTTCTTTCTGTCATCCACCATATATTTGCACTAGCCTCCGTTTCTATAAATCTGTCCTTATACATTCTTTCGTATTTCTCGCTCTTCCTATCCTTCTGCAGCCCTCAATCTCCATGTGATAAAATATGATGATGCAATAGTTTCGCGGTCACAAGCTTTTTCATCTTAGCGCGTTCCCGGTTGCATCCTCAGCTGTACTGCTTCAGAGCCTAGGGTGTGCGCACCCGCTTTTTTTCCTCCAAATATAATATGCATTTCAATGGTCACTCAACGATGCTGAAGGCTATGTAAAATCGAGAACCAGCCGGCTATAGTTTTACGACTGGCCGCCTGTCTGACGTTACATGCAGTTAAACAATGAGAGTTAAATCTGTTTCCGGCAGGTTCGAGAAGTACATCAGCGGCAAGTACCTGGGTGACGTGCTGGCGGTGTCGCTGTCGCTGCTGGCCCGGGACCACTTGTTCCCCGCCGCGCCCAAACCCGGCGTTCTGCACGCTGCTGAGCTCAGCGTCATTGAAGAGTAAGTGCTTTCTTTTCCTATACTAGGTGTACTCTTTAGGTTCTACTTATGTAGTCAATATCATAGAATTAATATAAATGTTACATACAGAACGGTATCTCTTAATATGTGTCCCCGATCCCGTCCTCGCATCACTCACCCGTTCTCGCCTTGTGGTGTTGAGTGGTCGGCTGCGGGCGCCTGGCCGGGGGACGTATATTGCGTGGGACCTTGGTAGATTCCGTTCTGTATGTCATCATCATCATCATCATCAGGCCTTTTTCTCTCCACTGCTGGAGCACGGCCCTCTTTGTACTACCAAAGCCATACTTAGCCAGAGCAGCCAGAGGACTAGGCCTACATTCTCCTCGCTGGCTAGACGGGTTGGAGAGGTCTTATTGATGTTTTTAACCTGTCATCTGTGAGCAGACCGGAATCCGGTCGACATGCATTGTTTTACTATTGTGTCTGGTGTTTTGCACAGACAACAGGATAAGCTTTGTTTAGCCTGTATTCCTTAGTCGTGTTCTAGGACATTCACAGGAGGACTTGGAGTGGGATTCTACTCTGCCGGAAACCACACGGCAAACGGTTCTGTATATAATCTCGAATTTCTTCCACGCCGGCGTCCTTCTGGGACACTAAATGGCTGAAAAAGTCTTAAAGTCGTTCCACAATGTTACGTCTTGTTGATAAATTCGGAAATTCATTAATAATATAAATAGATAGTACATTCATATCAGCCACATTATCATTATCGTATATAAATTCTTTATCATATCAGCCACAGGAAGGCCACTACTAGAAATAATAGGCCTCCCGCAAGGATTTCCAAAATGCTAAGCGTCAAAGTCAAGGTCAACTTTTTTAATTCAATGTAAGATAAATATATCTCTTATTGAAGGTCATTTTTTTTAAATATTATTTAAGTGCAAAATCTAAAAACTACTAGCTTTTCGGATTGATCACTGCTGGGAAGATTACGCCGCAAGAAACCCAGTTCAGTATTAGTCCCTACCATTGAATTGTATGTGCTGCCTACCCAGCCTGATGGCCTATATGTCACAATGATTGTAAGTAGCCTACATCCAGTGTTTTCCTACAACCTTGTTTAGGTCGTTTGACCACCTAGTAGTGAGTGGGTGTCCTACTCTGCGCTTGCCAATACGTGGCTGCCATCCGAGAACCCTTCGCTCCTAACGCCTGGGGTTCTTCGGTTCATCGCTCTAAATGCCCCGCCCACTGCCGCTTCAATGAGTTTATCCGTTTAAACATGATTGTGACAGTTCTTTTAAAAATCTCTTCATTACTGTCTGTTTGTCTGTGTGTCTCGATCATGTAAAGTAAGTCAGAAGTGATAAACATTTTGGTGATTGTTTCCAGAGAGTGCATTGCGGGGCAGGTGTCGCAAACGATAAAGGTGCTGCAAGACGCCTGCGGATGTCCGATCTCAGAGACAGACGCTAAAGTGGCTCAGTTCGTCGCGCAGGTCATCTCCAACCGGTCGGCGCAGCTCGTCTCAGTCTGTGAGTATCTTATTCATCATGTCGAATGACATTACTGGAAGAATATGCATGTCTTTAATTTTAATTTAACTAGTGGTTCGCTACGAACTTTTACCTTGCCATCACACGTCAACTACTTATTACTTTGCTTAGGAGCACGACCCCCTCTGTACTACCAAAGCCAAACTTGGCCAGAGTAGCCAGAGGATTTGGCCTACACTCGCTGGCCAGACTGGTGGGAGAGGTTTCATTGATGATTATAAGCTTTGTTTAGCTTGTATTTGCTGTGTCGCCTTCTACGACATCAACGAGAGGACTTGGAGTGGCCCCTATTTTACTCTGCCGCTTTATTCTAAACCACACGGTTTAGTGAATTATTACTTTGAAATTTCCAGGCATTTCGACGCTCCTGCGACGCATGGGCCGGCCGTACGTGTCGGTGGCGGTGGACGGCTCCGTGTTCAAGAAGCACCCGCGGATACGCACGCTCATGTACAAGTATATCGCGCTGATGGCGCCCGACCACAAGGTACAGAACGTACCCTTATGTCTTAATATACACGCTGACTTTCTAATGGTTTTGGAAAAAAATGTGTAGTAAATAAATTTCTCTACCTATCCATATACGTAATTACAATTTGTGTATGACAAAGACAAAAAGTTGTGACCACGTAGTAACCGTTAGACCCCGAAGAACTCCGGCCGGGCGGCCGGCCTAGCCGTGCCTAGTGACAGTACTACTAATTGATCTCACGATTTTACTTTCGAGTTTTAGTCAACATTTTTTGTTTCAGATTTTTTATTTTAGATAGCTAATGAGGTCTTACTGACGTGATCCATATATGAAGTGGCCTTCGGCTCTAAATCCAATGAAAAATCACCGTGTATAGAGAATACATTCTGAGATTCAAGACCTAAAAGCTAATGTTCTATATTCTTGATCTTGTATAAGGAACAAGGTTGTATGGTCGACTGCTACAAGGCTCCAAAGGTGTATTATCTATAAACCATAACCTGTGTACCTAATGGTGTAACAGTTACCTCGCAACCGTAACACCTTTAGGTACTCACACACCTACATCTCGCCCTGTAAATGTATAATGAACAACGTTCTTTGGAATATACGAGTAGTTGTTGTATTATTTATTTTGTTCCAGTTTTCGCTGCTCCCAGCCGAGGACGGCAGCGGTAAGGGTTCGGCCCTGACAGCCGCCATCGCCGCGCGCATCGCAGCGCGCTCGTCGTAGCGACACAAACTATAGCACGCCACATCTAGGACTACTGATATCATGGTAATTCTTACACAGAGTATGGTAAAACAAAGAAGATCTCAGATCATGAGCATTAACTACTTGGGGGATGTTGCTAAATATGTAATCTGGGGCTTTCTTTACGACCATACCATAGGTGCTTTAATATTACGCCTTCACCTGGCCAGAAAGAAGGTTTGGTTTGCATGCAAAGCGGGTGCAAAATGCCTCTTTTGTCCCGGGAGGATCAAAGATATCAGAGGCTTTCTATTTCACCTCAATGTAAAAAATATACATATTCTTAAAAGCTGTAAAAGGCCTTTTTTACACATATACGACGTAAACGTCAGTTGTAGCTCAGGCGGACGTAAATACTTATTACTTACCTCCGCATACTATACTAACTTGCCGTGTGATGCGGTTTCTTTATTTTGTAACATAGATGAACGTCAAAGTGGCTGTGTTGTGTAGCTATTGTAATCAGGGTCACCTTATTATTTGTAGACATAATTCTCAAGTGCAGTTTTTATGCATTTTTTGTATGAGAGTGGATGGAAAGAAACACTGGTTTGAATGGATGGATCCCAATCTAAACTGGTAGCCATTTTACGTATCAATTGCGGTCAAGAACCTTGCATTTATATGATTTTTTATGTAACTAAGACTAGACATTGATATGAACTCCACCGACAAGTGAAATGATATGAAAAATGGTTAAACCAGTAAAAAATGTTTAGTATCAACATTTTACTTCTGATTTCATGGCATGAATGACATGTGAATCAACTTGTAGATTAGTGATTTGTTATTAATTAACGAGCATACAATAAACCGATTTTATATTTTCCCATCGGAGTGGAGTATTGACAACGCAGACGCGTTGTATGATACATCCAACCTAATAGGTACTTTTTATCATATATTATAAATACTTATTTAATGCTTTTTCTCAACTGAAAAGACACGCACTTATGTAAAACTATAGCAGGTTAGTGAAAAATTGTTATGACTTTTACAAATTTTATTTTTAGATATATTCAAAACAATTTATTTTTATTGTAACACTAGTAGCGAATATAGTTATTTTATTATATTTTGAATCGCTCATGCTATAAAAAATATCTACTTGTTTTTATCTCCCGAGAAATAAGAGGGGTATTATAAGTTTCACTAATGTCTGTCGGTCTGTAGCATTGTAGCGCTCGAACGGATGGACCGATCAAGATGCGGTTTTTAAGTCAAAACAGTTCCATTACGGTGGTTCTTAGGTATTTTTGATGAAAATTGGTTCAGCCGTTTAAAAGTTATTGGGGGTTGATGGTTAAAAGTCAGGGCTTCCGCTAACAAAAAATAGATGGCGCTTGGGACATTAAATCGTATCGGTATTTTCGCTACTTATCACTAGATAGCGTTTTAAAAAGTTATGGATTTTTTAATTTGCTTAGCAAATAACCTTGTTTAGAGCTTGACATTAGATTTGTCTCGATAAAAAGATTTTTTAAATCTTTTAGAAACATCTTAAATACCTAGACATATAGTTGATATACCCGTAGCGTATATAGTCGTAAGCGTATACATATCGTGCCATACTTGTGTTATTGTTTGGGTCTTGCTATTTATACACGATCGCTCAATGATTTGAGGTATCAAAATATTTCTAGTATATCATTTTACTTTATTCAGTGTTGGAGATCAAGATTAAAAATATTCTGTAAAATAAATCAGGGAATGTATTCTGAACTGCCTGTTGCTGCTATTGCATTATGTCATTCGTGACGACGAGAACGCGGAAGTACGTATCGTGTAGCTTCGGAGTAGGCCCCCAAACTGTCTATAACATCACATATGTCACTGACAGTACCGAGACTCTACAAATATGATTATTTCTACAAGACACAAATATGACAATTTTGCACAGTGAATTAAAGCCACATACAAACAGATGAATTTGCTTTTATTTTATTTATGTAAGTAGTTAGGCAATTTGTGTTATTATAATTTAAAAAGTGTAAATTAAAAATGTATAGTTTCCTGATATTGCAGTTATTATTGTTACAAATATTTTATAACTTTTCAAATATTAAATTATAAAAACTGTTATCAGTTGAAATAGTTGACTGTGTAGGGATATATTTTGTTGTATGATTGTGTAATCTTTGAAGATAAGTATTAGATAAAAGTTATCACTAGGAGTTGTGCAATAGTGGATATTACTTGAAGGTGCCGAGCTACATCTGGTACAGTCAGCAGCAAAGTGTATACAATAAGTCTATGGATCTAAACAAGAAGGAAGTGCAGTAAACATATCATAAATTTACTCATAAGAGAATAAGATTCCTTATATTTCATACGGCTCTAAGCCCGCTGATTACATTTTCATGTAATAAAGTTAAATAAATAAATAAATTCCTTTCAAAGTTAAACTGAATAAATTTTGTGTTTTCAAGCTGACTGTACATAATTATTAGGACCTTTACTCCATAAAATGACACGACAATCATCCGATAGAGTCGTCCATTTTCAATATTAAAGCGAATAAGATCATTATTTTTTGCGCGGATGCGTAGCTACGTACGAATGTCGTGTCGCTTTTATAGTAAAGATCCAGGCGCTGTTGTTTTATTTTTGTAAACAGGGATAAGAATGTATACTTACAGCTTCATTTTCTACTTCCTGTAGACATTAGTTATTATAGATTAAATGTTGAACACGTTATAGTTACAAGTGTTTTTTTTTGTTTCAACTCGTTTTATAAGGCAAATGTGAATGGAGAGAGCAGGACAGTTCTGCGACCAGATTGCAACGTTAGAAGTACGATGCGACTACTATCTGCGCGGAATGGGAAGCATCTAATATATTCTCCTTTTTTGCCCTAAGACTGGCATGTAAAACTGAGTAAATAGATTGTTTTTTTTTAAATTGCCAAAATTATTTTGGTGACATGGAAAACATCCACCGACAAGAACTTAGTTCTTAAATTTATTGATTTTATCACGAAAATTATGAAAAAATATAAAAACTCTGTTAGGATCTTTTTATATCTTTAATTAATAAAAATATCTATTTATAAGTATAAATAAAAAAGATAACACGAAATTAGAAATGAACAGTTTAAAATATTTAAATATTCTTAATGTAGATTAATTATATTAATAAAATCTAAGATGTATTTTGGACTAATTGCATTGCTTTTAAGGCTGAGTTCTATTAGCTAGAATCAGCAAGTGGTGATGAGTCATAGTAGGCTTAAACAAGAACTTTGTTCCGATTTTTCAGAGTAAGTTTCCTGTTGCTTGAAATCTTAGGAAAGTTGTTTAGCACCATTCACCAAAAAACTTAGGATATTTCAGCTTTAAATGGTCTAATAAAATATACTGCAAATATTATAAGGATGATTTTAGGACCCTTACTCCAAAAGCGGCACGACAGACGCACGTTAACGTAGCTACTAAAGTCGTTATTGGCTTAACAAAGAAGAAGGACAATACTATCGAAGGACTGTCGTATAGAATTTAGAGTAACAGTCTAGTATTCAATACTGAACAACTTTCCCCAAGAAATTTATATAGATTAACGAAAAAATGGTTTAGCGTCCCACACAAGTTAATTGATCAGTAGGCCCAAGTGTCTATGAGAAGTAAAAAATATTCCTTGGAATCTATACATATATTCTTAGACGTTATAAAACATAAAAAAATTCAGTATATGCACTTATTTACCCTATAGTTAATACATACATAGGTACATACTATCACGTCTTTATCCCCAATTGGGCCTAATGACAGAGCCCAGGGTCGGAAGACTCAAAGGCCACTTATAATAATAATATAAATACTATAAATTATAATTAATAACAATTAATATTGTCCAACAAATTCTCATTCATCTTTTTCTGTCCATGTAGTAAGACTGGAATGCTTTTATTACTTAACATTAATTATTGCCCCAACCATGCAACCGGGCGGTGCCTTCAGCAACACGAAGAATCTTCGTCATCGTCATATCGGGATATAGCTTTCAGGATACCTCCACTTTTTCGCGCGCTTTGCGCAGGATGCTCTGCAGCTCTGATGAGGAGGTGGTTTTGTACTGAAACAATGTTATAATCATAATAATTATCAGGTCTTTTTGTTTTAGTCTCCACTTCATCGGCGCGTCGATATACTGACAGTGAAGCCAGAAGCACATTCATGTACACTTGTTTGGCAAGTCAGATCGGTTTAATTGCTTATAGAAAGTATTGAATTAGTTACCAGAAAAAATATGTGGATACAACGTGAACATGCTCGTAATAAATCGAACCACGGGCTATAGGTACTATATCGCAAGCATTATGATATTAAATAACAGTCAAAAATTAAAATAAATCGGCATTTATATACGAGATTGTGCAGCTGCCCAGGCTATTTATATGAGAAGGTCGGTTTATTTGTTTTGTTTTTTCTCTTTTATTTTATTATTATTATACTAGTGACTAGTGATCTAGTATAGCCCATGGTTCAATTTATTATGGGTATGCCCCTTCCACGTTGTTTATATGTGTATCAGCCCTGAGACTTTAAGAAGTGAGTTTGGGCCTCTGTAAAAGTAAATCGACTCTGCTTTTAAAAATCAAATACAAAGCTTCCAATGCCGGTCAGGTCGCTATCAGCTTCGTGTATTTTTTTAAATCCACCCTCATTGGACAAGATTGGGAAAGTCGCAAGAGTCAATTTATTAAAAGATGAGCGCACGCGCACCATGGGTTGTTTGGGGTCTCAGGGCACTCACCCCGGACACGTTCCGCTGCACCAGTATCTGGCTGTACAGCCGCTTGCCCTCGTCGGCGCCCAGCGCCACCTCCAGCTGCGACCGAGACAGCGAGAACAGCTGGTGGCCTGCCATCTTCAGCTGCCGCTGCGCGTGCGAGCTGAAGCCCTTGGCTTCTAGCCACCCTACCACTTCTTCTGGGTTGGATTTCTGGAATTTAGTTATTTTTTGCCAATATTTAATAAAATTTTGAAAATCCTTGGGGGATGCCTATGTCCAGCAGTGGACTTCCTGTGGCTGATATGATGATGATGATGATGATGATTTAATAAAATAAATCATATAAACATATGCACTTTAAGCCTTTTCCCACAAGGGTAAACAGAGATTTTGGTGGACTAAAGGCCTATCCCAAATCCTATCCTATTAATATTTTAAATATGAAATGGATGTATGGATCCTTGTTTCTCTTTTACGCCGAAACGGCTGATCGAACTGGAATGAAATGGATACTTTGTATGCTGCAAAAATTTAACCGCACGGGCAAAGTGCACAGATTAGTAATAAGTACGCGGGCAACGCCGCGGGCACCAGCTAGTTCCCATTATAGGGAGAATTGGCACAATCACGCTGGGCAGACGAGTTAGAGATCGTAATATAGAGTGAACTTATACCTATTGTGGGTGGACAGGACATGCCGGTCGGGCGGACCACGAGTTCACAGTGTGTAATACTACCTGATGTATAAAGATGTCCGGCGTCTTCTTGATATCCAACAGCTTGTTCCGTCGCTGTTGGATCTGCGGCAGCACCATCATCAGCTCGTCGTGAAGACCGCTCACCGTGCTCACGTTAGACTTCGTGGCTGGAGGGCATATTAATATATACTTGCTTTGTTTGATGCAACTAAGACTTCAGTTAAACTTTCAATTTAGTAACAACATTGATGTTATATTCATTAGCAACAAGCTTCGTTAAAAAGTGTGAGTACCTGCAAAAAAAAAATCTCAGCGACTTGAAAACTCTGACATGTAGCTACTCCCTATTAATATCGTGTAGCTTTTGAAGTAAATTCCATATTAATTGGTTAGTATCCAGGTTCAAAATAGTACTTAGTAAAATAAAATAAAAATCTTTTATTTCAGGCTTAATACCCATAAAGTGTTAGTAACAAAGAAAACTTATGACTATGTTAGTATAATATTATCCACATCAAAATTTATAGACGGTTTAGTGTCTTTGACTAGGTGAACGCGAGTCCAGAGCTGCATGATAGCACTGTCCACGTCCAATCTAGCCGCAACCGTCTTTAGTTAGTAGTATATGATACAAGTGTGGTAAATTGTTCATTACAACAGTCGAGACGGGTTGACAAACTAGCGGGCGAAGACGCGCGATTGTCTATGGAGCCGAGACTTGTAATGGACGATACCACACGTGTGCCATACTACGTTTTTCAACACATTAGTGAGGAAATAGAACTTCAATATGCAATAAAACAATTTTAAATTTTGTTAAAGCAAATTTGAAATATGGCGCTCTTTGTTTTTTTTTCTAGGTGCATTTTGCGCATGCGCGAATCTGTAGTAATGCGAAAGACACAGAAATCAATCCACCAACAGCCAAACGATTACTTAAAACAATTTTTTTTTTCAAATAGCAGATTTATAAACTTATTTTAGTGTTGTTACAAGAATTTTATTCTCCTACTAGGATATAAAATGGAATAATTTGAGTAAAACAAGGTTTTGGTATGAGTCTAGGCTGGCTGCATGCAGAGATTTTATGTTGCAAAAATAATATTCGATATTTTGAATTTATAGAATCTTATTCCTAAAACATTAAAAAAACACTTTACCGCACTTGTGCGGTAAGTAATATTTACCGCATGATTTCGAATGTAAGCGTAATGAATGGTATCACATAAGTAAATTCAGTGTGGTAAATAGCCCTTTCCGAGCTAATGTGTTGAAAATAAATTGTTTTGTAGTAAGAAGGAAATAAAACGTCACAAAAAATTGACACTTGTCAGTGATCACATCCATTTTCAACGTGATTTTATTTATTATTGCAGAAAAACTGATTAGGAGCGCTATTTGACTCCAAGAAACTATGACATCACGACGTGCTATTTCATACAAATCCCAAACATGTCCATACAAATGTTCGTTTTGACGCTTAGAAAAAAGTATCCGATTTGACTTGTTGGAAAATATCGGATATATTTATATGGATAGTGGTGCCTATACCACTTGCCTTGAAGTAAAACTTACATTTCATGGTATCTGTTTTCTTTTCGATGGGCGGTGCGGGTGGAGGCGGCGGCGGCGGGGGCGGAGGAGGCGGCGCCGCCGCAGGCTGCCGGGCGGGCTGCCGTTCTGAAACGCAGCAGGCGTCAGGATGTGTGTTTACTAGTCACTCTCCAAGGGTTTTAGTGTAGAAGGCTAAAGTTCAGTAGTATGTAAAATTCTACTACTATAACTAGGCAGGGTGGTTATTTCGCTGATGAGGCGCCGCGCGCTTTGGTTTTTAACTGACTTAAAAAAAAGAGGAGGTTCTATGTTCGACCATATATTTTTTATGTATGTTCACCGATTTCTCCGTCAATATTGGACCGATTTTAAAAATTATTGTCTTATTCGAAAGACTGGACTTTGTGCCATAGTTTTATGATAATCGGTTGTGTAGTTTGGGGGTGAAGTCGGTTTGTAGTTTTGTTAGTTTTTGGTCATCGAATCAACCTGTATTGAGCATCTTACATCAAGATGCTTTATTTGAATTCTTCGTTGGATTGCCATAAACAGCGACGATGCGAATGAACGATTTCTGTTTGGACAATTTATATATAACGTACCTAGTTAATAAAATAAAGTACATTAAGTACACTTACCACCTTGCGTCACAAACACAACACAGCTAAAGCCAAGCAACACTTACACATACACATTTGGAACACTTATTGTTATTTATAAATTTATTTGTTACGATAACAATCAGCTATTAGTGCCAGTATGATTATTTTCGACAGGTATCTTTATCTGATAAATTAAGGTTATATGAAAGTGAAATTATTTAGTAAATATTGTAATTTAATTTTTGGGTTTGGGTTGTGAATAGAACAAAACGAAATTTGGAAAAAATACTTTTAATGTATAAAAAGTTCTAAAAATACAAACACGGAGCATTTTAACTAATTTTTAAAGACGTTGGTCTACAGTAAACGTTATTACATTAAAACGTACATTTATTTCTAACGCTTCAAAAGTTGTTGGGGCGTTTTGGTTATTTCTTTGATATTTATGCATTTTGCTATATGCCTTATTTTGCTGCAATTGCATCCTTACGTATGTAGTTGCGTCTGTTTTATTACCTTAGACAATTATTTTTACTATTCACAGCAAGCCTTTTATCGGAAAATAAAAGAATATTAACTATAAAATAAAAATGTAATAGGCAGTTTACGTTATTTTTTTCATTTATTGTAGACCAACGACTATCCGAATGAATGTACTTATTGCAAAATTATTACGTATTTGCTAAAACACAGTAAGTCCACTCGGAACTAATACAACATAGTATATATATTACTTTATACTTAAGTAGGTACTGAATTGCATTCATCCATTTACAGTTTATATAATAAGCAATCTTTAATATTTTAAAATAGTCTTTTAGTTCTAGCTACACTATGTACTATAAAATACTACTTTATAGCGCTTTGTTCACACATATAATAACATAATAATAAATGCCAATTAAATGTTTCTATTTCATATTAAAATATATATTATTTAGAAACAAAAATTGAGCGTATTTAAAGTTTTTAGATTTATGTAAGTATACGGAAAATCTATAATATAAACTTGTACACTGTATACGATAAAAGAAAATTCAGTATTTCACTGAAATTTTAACAGATTTGGTGTACTTGAGCGTAATTAAGCCATAAATCTCCAAATTTTGCCATAAAATACCGCTTAAGCTTTGGCCTACAAGATAGCGAACGGATAAAAGAGAAAGAGTTACAAGCACAAGTCGCACAACTTGACGACCAAAGCCTTAAGACGTGTCTCGACATACACGCTTCAGATTAAGCTATCATGGTATGCCTTTATTAGATGCGTGTAAGTCGTACTCCAAAAGTCACACGACTAAATCGAACATTCTCCATACCCATCGACGCTGCCAAGTCAAATACGGCTTTACCATCATTACGTTACGCTTAATATAGCTTGACACTGACGCGAACACAAATTGCTTATTGTCGTGTAGCTATCGGAGTAAAGCCCCTAGGGCGTTACACCAAATGATGACATCAACAGTCAACGTAACTGTGTGTTCGTGTTGTAGCGTAAAACATAAAATAATACAGTGATACGCAATGTCATTATTAATTAACAGTCTACTCATGTTGTATAGTCCGAAAATACCACCAGGTTTTTATGGATTTAGACGAAACCTCGTTGGCTTTTGCGACTATAGGAGTAAATCTTTTAGTAATATAATTATCACGTTAAGTAGTTTGAACAAAATTATTGCAACGAAATTATTATATAGCCTACTATGGTTTGGCGTGACACCGCGACGATATCGACTGAGTCGGTTATTTATCGGAGTAAGGAGGGTGAGAGAGAATGTTTACATTAGTGGCGATGGCGACACTGCACAGATATTAGCGACAGACACAAGCGCACACACACAAACGCGTCCCGAATACTTTGACTGTTGCCGCCGCACTGAACTGACCAATAAATACTCGTATCTACTACAATAGAGCTTAGTTTACACGAGCTATATTTTAAGACTCATTTAAATGTGCTAGCTAATGTTAGCACTAGAATATGTTACGCATGACACTTGTTTTGATATTGCGTTAATACAAGCTATATGTGATGATATAAAAATAAGAAGTGTCTTCAATAGATTGTTATGGGTTTGCACGTAAGTATCCAAGAACAGGGTTGATACTGTTGCTAGGGACCACCGTTTTATACATACGTATGAAAATACTAAAAGTATTCCTGCGATTATATAGGAAAGTTACTATAAATGCATAATATACAAAGAGTTTTTTTTTTCCACCTAATATTTCAATATCAATATTTTCACGTATTTTATAACCAACGAATGTACCAACTTATTAACTTTTATAGGAATAAGATGACATCTCGGACTACTATCGAGTAACTCTATAGAGTATAATATAAGGTATAGTAAGGTACTAAATGTACTCGTGCAAACTAAGCATAGTGCGTTAAATATAATGATATGACTAAGAGCGTCGAGACTTAATTAAAAGCGCGGAAAAGCACTTTGGTTGAGGGTTGTACGAGGTGGGCCGGCGAAGGGGTTTGGGCGAAAGTTTTAGCTTTTTATAAAGAAGAGTCGAATGTTTCTGGGAGAAATTCTGATAGTATCTAGTAACATTTTAGAATCAGGGTTGTACGTAATATTTTTTTACACGACAACCTTGCAGTTGATAAATCGATCAATTTGTCTTTTTGCTATAAGCTATCACAATAAATACTTGTATGTTGTAGTTGGTAAAGTAATATTCTTAAAGTTTTGATATTTTTTTTTCTTACTGAGCCTTACTACTTTGCCTCAGAAACAACTCTAGAATGCCCTTCCCTTCACCAAGTGCGGCGGCTAAAAGTATCGGAACTCGCCCTTCTTGCCGATGCGCTCGCGGCGCACCCAGTCGGCGCCCCCCGGGCCCGGCCCCCCTGCGGCCCCCGCGCCCCTACCCGCTGCGTTGGTGGGGCTGCTGCCGCCGGAACCTCGCCCGCCACCCTCCTGAAATGCAAACAAACCTTTGAAAAAACCAAATGAAAAATTATTGTAAATTTTTGTTTCAGAGAGGTCTTTCGTGAAAACATCGTTAAATTGATGCCAAAACGCAGGTAGTTGCCAAGACATCCTCGCAGTGTCTTCGGCATCCTTAGATGACGTATCAGCTTTGGAGAACAAAAAGCCGAAAAGCGCGACCAGGTCTCCAAAGCAACACAGATAAGAAATGCGTTCTGACGGGGTTGTGGTGGTTTTTCAGACAAGTTCCATATTATTACTCTATTGTGCCAAGCTGTCTTAAACATTGTGTGCTGACAACCCTGGTGCACTGCGTGAGGGTTTTATAATACGCAAAGAAAAAGAAGCACTGCTAAAGCGTACCTGATAATGCGTGTAGATAGGGTTAGGGTAGAGATGCGGTGAGGAGGGAGGGGACAAAGCGGGCGCGACGATGGTGTGCGGCACGTGCGCCGTGACGCCGCGCCGGTTGCGCGCCTTCCACCACTTGCGGGAATCGTCCAGCACCTGCAAAGTCACGCACATCACCAATACTTAAAAAAAGCACTACTAGTAACCTCTGAATTTTTAGTACATCATAATGACAACCACTTGGCTACCTAAAATTTAGAATTAAAAAATTTTTTTCGTCCCATTTATTCGGTACTGACATAAAATTTCGAACAAAAATGCTCGTGACCAAACATATTTTGTAAAAGTAGATCCAAGAACTTCGCTCGCTGAGCTCGCTCGATGGCGCAACCAAAGCCATGTCATCAGCAAAATTTATGTAACTGACATTTTCGACATTTTACCTAGCATACATGTTGCTCAAGTTCATTATCAACTAATATTTACACACCGATACGTATACAGGATGTATAAGTTAAAGCCTGAGTTCGGTTTCTAGCACGGGTTATATTTTACATGCTCATTTTCTAAGGTATCATGTCTGTGGATGGATCTGAGTGTGATGTGCATTTAGTGTTTGTGAATAATTCTCCTCTCGAATCGAAGTTCGTGTTCGTGTTCATTTCATCCGTGAAAGTAAAGAGTTACACAGCTTCATGTCTCACCTTGTGGCTTTGCCATGGGGTTTCCGGCAGAGTAGAATAGGGCCTCTCCAAGTCCTCCCGTGGATGTCGTAGAAGGCGACTTAGGAAATACAAACTAAACAAAGCTTATAAACATCAAAGAGACCTCTCCAACCTATCTAGCAAGCGAGAAGAGAGGCCAAGTTATCTGGCTGCTCTGGCCAAGTATGGCTCTGGTAGTACAGAGAGGGTCGTACTCCTGCACAGCAGTGGAGACAATAGGACCTGATGATGATGTCTCACCTCTAAGTATTCTCCCCTGACGACCGTGAGCTCCTTGTCGTTGTTGGCGGTGCGGGGGTACGTGACGCGCACCACGCGGCCGCCCCGCGCCGTCACGCCGCGTGCCCACGCCTCACCTAGATCGTCTGAAGAAGAGGAAACTTGAGCTGAAAGCTGTCTACTACTATAGTAATTGTCCTTACCAAAGGGAATCATAGTCAAGGGCTAGGTATAGGACCCAAAGGTCATGTTCAGCGTGATAGAAGGCGTGTTAGTTGAAAAGTAAGGACATGTTGTATGTTGTATCGCGTATTGACACGATTCCTTAGATTTTGATTGGCTTTTACAAAAGCGGACATTGAAATGTCTGCAGATTAAACTAATTTGAAAAAAAAGGAAGCCTTGTTTTAAAACTCTTTAGACGCAATGACGAACCTTCGTTTGCCAAATAAGATATAGCTTACCGTCTTCTCTCTCCGGCCCTCGATAAGGTGGCTCCCGGTCTGGTGACGACGCGGCCGACCCTGAGTCCTCGTGTGCCAACGCCCGGGGAGCTCTATTAGAAAGAAACACACATATTTATAGTATAAGGAAAATTCATAATTATCTTATTATCCTATAGGAGGTTTATGCCCAACAGTGAGTTCATAAAAGCTAATGCGTGGCGCTCCACTTCATCAAGCTTCGCTCTACGTAACAAACACAGCACAGAATACCTGTTATAAGGTGTGTACTGCTCGCCGTACAAGTCTGGCTCGTCGCGGTCGTACGCGTATGCGGCGGAGTCACCTCGCTCCGGCGCGCTCCGCTCCGGCACGCTCCGCTCCGTCGCGCTCCGCTCCACGCCGCTGTCACTGCGCCGCGGCGACGGGCTACACGACAGCACGTCACAAACATAAAACAGCAACAAAGCACAGACAACAAACAAAAACGAAACTCGACAGATTTTACGTAATCTCTTTAGTTAAAGACAGATATGAGTGAATTAAGATTACATTCGGTGATTAACATGAATAGAATAGTTATGCGACAAAACGGTAGTTGAAAACCAGAGGACATTTTGACAACCAGACAAATACACGCAATAATAACAAGCAGCGCAAACGACGCAGTCCCCAGGACCTTTACTTACTTATTAATATTAACATGACAGTCATCAGGCATATAAAGGGAAGCAGGCTAAACATTATTGTATAATACAAAGAATGCAGCGTGGCATGAATTTACACGCTACATAGTAAGTACTTACTTGTATATTTTAACCAAACACCCTTATATCTTTTTATAAATATATTATTTAGGCAATTAAGAAATAAACTACGTGTGATAAATTGCCACGTTTTCTATGTATGTTATGTTTGGCCTGCTTTCCTTGATTTAGTATGTTTTGGCTAGTGTGGACGACACTATTTCAATGTCAAACTAAATTTGATTTTATCATAATTTCTTAGCACTGCAATGCAGATACTCGGCTATGTACGTATGTCGTACTCGTATGTACGTAAGGTTTGATACCTAAATAAAGTAATCACCTACCGTCTAAGTGGCTGGTCGTCCACCTGGTAGTCGGGGGTCCAGCCGTCCATGAATACCGGCTGGTATGGAGGGATTGGCGTCTTCCACTGCTCCCTGTAATAAGTAGATATAGAAAAGTAAGACAATGGTAACGGTTGTGTTACCAGAGCAAGTGTGTCAAATTTCAGGGCGTGTCTACCCAAATTAGACGGTGTCCCGCTTTTGTCAGTTTATTTTCATGTTTTTAATGGTTGACGTGTTTATACTTTGAGTAGAGAAGGAAGGGGTTTCAGCCTTTTTACCTAAAGTGTCCAGCTATACTGGCTGGTCTGTCTGTTTAACCTTTTAGCGGCGGAAGATGGGCGGGGCGAGATAGTTACCTAATTGATCTATACTTGAACTCCCAAAGTGTGTGTTTAAATTGGTACCTGTAGGTTTCACAAACTTATTGTTACACAAAATACCTAATTTGGCCCGAAATAAGTATATTTGATAACGGTACATATTTAGCGTACCTATCTAATCAGCCACATTTTAATTCACCGGTGACTGTGTGCCTGCGTGTAAATGTTTATATTATCTCGATTTGTCATCAAGTGGCTTGCTAATGGAACATTGATTTTATAAGCTATCTCTTTTCCTAAATGTTATAAGATACAAAAATAAGGTTGAAAAATCCAAAAGAGCTTATTAATACACGCCTAATAAACCTCATTCAAAAAAAATTTAAACTTGTCATGGGGCTTATACGCGCGCTGACCAAAAAGTAGCCTCAAAGTTGGGATGTTACGAATATTTGCATTCGCATTTGCATATGTGAATGGTTCGCATCGTTTTAAACATTCGCATTCGCATCAATCAGTGCAAATGTTTCGCTCATTAGGTAAATAAATAGTCTATTGTATCTAAAACTATATTTTGATAAAAATAATACATTTTTAATGGCAACGGGAATGTAAAGTGAATTATGTTTCTTTTATTAAAATGATTGTCTACATTCGCTTTCTCATTCGCATTCGCACATTCGCAGTTTAAACATTCATATTCGCATTCGCATTTGCGAATGTTGACATTTTGACATTCGTAACATCCCGGGCTCAAAGAAAGTGGGACGGGTATCCGGCTAAAGCATGCAAAGAGTCGTAAAACTTAAAAATAAAAGACGGACGTCAACGGTCTCTCATGTTTTTGTTGCTTCCAAAAGTAAAAATTAAACGACACAGAATTAGATAAGTGGTAATTTTTAAACAATTCTGTAACGTGATGAAGATATTTAAAAAATGATTCAAAAATATTAAGTATTTCGAGCTTTCCTAATCGTGGTACCCCTTTCGAGTATTTGGTGAATATACATAGAAAAAGATGCCGACAAATGATAACCTCATCCTATTTTGAAGTCGGTTGATAAATATAAAAAAAATGTGAATTCCTCTTTGATGTCGTCACACGCATTCTATGATAGCAACTTAATGGATAAGCGATAAATCCTCAAGTTCAGCTAAAAAAACAGTATTTAAATGATATCTTCGAGTATCAGGGATTAAGGCGGAAGTCATTCAGAACTACTCGAGTTTGTTGTCAGCTACTTACGTACGCTGTTATATAGTAAACCTTTATTGCCCACATTCAAAGATTCTTATTTAAATTTATCACCAAACTTCTTGTCGTGTCACAGTGTGGAAAGAGCATGAAGTTATAGGGTAACTAACTTCATGGGATATTTTCCATGAAGACGCACACAATGATCATTTATTTGGCAAAGATATTTCACACACTACAATAAACTAAATCGTCACTAGTGAGTACGTTTCCTTCACCGGAAGCAAGTAGTAGTAGTTAAAAATGACCGAACATGAGATACATCAAACATTTAAACTAACAAAAAGACGGCATTCTTAAAATGTTTATGGACAATCGTATATCTGCATGTTGTACTAACCTAGGAATAAGCCACGCATCTCCTAACGAATGCCACAGCTCCGTCTCTTTGCTCGTGACGCAGTTTGCCAGTAGATTCAAGGCGTCTCTCGTCAACAGAGGCTGTACCACTCTCGCGGGGAGTCTCCCGTCTGCGGCGTCCTGCGCAGCGTCCACTATCAGCGCCAGCGGTGTGAAGAGGAAGTGCACCAGCTCTGGGGCGTTGGGGTCGTGGATGTGGGCGCGGAGACGCGCCAGCAGGTTGAAGGACAGCTTGAACTTCTGCAGCACGTCCACGAAGTCCCGCTCGGGCGGCGGACGCGTGCGCAGCGCCAGCATGCCTTCTCCGGCGCCAGCTGCGCGTTTCCCGCCTTGTATATACAGGGTGCAATTGAAATCATTAGCAATAATTTAACTTATCATCATACTCACATAAAGGATTTTTTGTATGGTAATAACACTGCAATTAATGCAGTAATTAAAAAGTATCAAAAAGTAAGAAAAATGAATAAAGTATCAAAACACTTCGAGTCGTGCGCGCGTACTGATACCTACGTGCCGCAAGGTCAAAGACCTTGGACGGATACAGCCAAACGGCGCGACCGACCGGCATACAAAAGTAGACTTTAGTTTACGTGAATAAGGTTTAAAGTCGAGTGGGGACGGGTCGTGTCACACGAACGCTTGAAGATAATAGGTACGTTTGAAGTAGGAACTAATGTTAGGGTACTATGACGCAACGAAATTGATACTATTATAATGAATTTATTTTTCGTAAGTTTAATGACGATTAGCTTTTTTATTTATAATTGCAATAAGGGTATCTATCAAAGAGTCTGACGCATGTTTAGAGGTTTTCTTGAATATGAAAATGACGACTTTTGATTTCAGTTTTATTAAAGTCTAATTTTTTATTCCGTAGAATTCTGACGTTTCATAAGTGTTGCTACTAAAAAAGTTCTCCAGCTAAAAAGGGAACGCGTATAAGGGCGATAAAAAATTTAATTCTTGATTAATTTTAATGTTTTACCAAGATAATGGTACACTTTAAACTTTCTGGTATATTTAAAATGTTAAACCATTTTTTAATACCGAATTATCAAAGTTATATTTTTAAGTAATTTTAAGTCAGCAGGTTATTTTTCTTTCCCTGGCATCACTCCCTACTAACTCATGTATCATCAACCTTTTTAGCCAAAAGCTTATTAAATATTTTTTTTCGTAATTCATCAAGCACAAAAATTAAAACATAAAGTATGCGGCCATCAGCTGTTATATTTGTTATGTTTCAGTTAATTTTTTTCTTGTTGAAAAAAGTTTTTTCTTAACTGATTTAGATTAAATTTGATATGGAGATAGTTTAAGAACCTGGAAAGGACGTGTAAGCCATTCACCTACAAATTGACCGCGGTGGAAAGCTAATTGGATTTATTTGTGTGTATGTTTGTTAAATCAAATAGTTTTCACAGTTGTTCATATTTTATGTCGGTTATTGAACTGTTCGTGATGAAAATATTACTTGCTGTAAATCCCCTTTTGATTTGGAGCACAGCACTTAATTAAATGGTTACATTCACTAACAAATAAAATGTGTAGACTCAGATGTTCACACTCTTCTTGAAATCTGGTATTTAATAAAAAAATGTGCCTGGCCAAAAAGGTTTATGATCTCTGATATGTCAAAAAATGACAGCTGTCAGAATTCTACGGAATTAAAAATCAGACTTTAGTCTTAAATTACTTTGTATCATGGGTATAGTAGATACCTAAAATATTGTCAACGAATTCAATTCCACCCTATATAAGAATTGTAAGTTAGTTCAGGTTTTTGACCGAGGGACAAGTCTCCGTTTCATACAAATATGACTGGTTTCTATGTAGTCTCTTCTTATAATCGTAGTCTCTGCCTAAGTTTCTACCTACATGAAACTTAGGCAGAGACTACGATTCTGACAGACCTTTCTCGTTTCATCTACACTCATTAATCTCTTTACGTCCATGTTACGGGTACTCCGTTTCAACCTGGATAAAATGCTTTTGTATGCCTGACCTGTTCGGCTGTTTTAATCAGGTCGCATTTCTCAACTAACTCCGATTCAAAAAATGTTTTAAGGGAGATTTCTAAGTCGTTGCACGTCTTTCTAATGTTTGTGGCCTTACCCCCGCCCCTCGACCTCCTTCGTCTCTCTAGCTCCCTGGAAGCCGCGGCCGCGTGCTGCAGGCGGGCGATAAACTTCTCGATGTCGTCGAAGCAGCGGTTGAGGATGGCGATGTCCTGCTCGTACAGCCGCTCGGAGCCGGTGGACGACGCGTCGTCCCGCTCGCCGCCCGAGCCGCCGCGCTCGCGCCCGCCGCCGAGCTGAGCTGACATTTGCTGCGAACAGAGTAGAAGAAAATCTCATCGTAAATAAAAACTTTATTATTGCGACCTATTTTCAGATGAAATTTCCTGTCAATTTTTACCAAAATAAAAAAAAAGCAATAAGTTTAGAGAACAAGAAGTACCAAGAAACAGCGTTACCTCGAGCCTTGGTTCGGGGTAACACACTGAGTAGCAAAAAATTTTTTGGAATGTAGCTTCCTATACTCAATTAGGTATACAAGTAAAGTGGGGTAAAATTTTATTCTTGACGAATTCATGGCGCGGGGTATCGTTGAATAGGTCTTTCAAAAATACTTGAGCTTGTAAACACCATTTTTTTATTTAGGGATCCGTTTCTGAATTATTTGATTTTATAGAGCAATTTTTAACGAATTCCGAAAAAAGAGGTTTTAAATTTAATCGAATTAATCGAAGACGCCTAGACCGATTTGGAAAATCCTTTTTTTTGTTTAAAAGGGTATACTTATTAGGCGATCCCATAGAAATTTTGTCAAAATCGGTTGGGTAGTTTAGGGTGAAGTCGGTTTTTCACAATCACAGAACCATATTCTTCGCGTGGCTCTACACGCACTTGGTCGGTGGTCGGTGTTATCGAATGACGCTGAATCAAATTGCCACAAACATTATCACATTTATCACGATCGATTTGCGCAAAATATTTCATTGCTACCTACAGAGAAAGTGCTAGCTAATCGTTTATCTATTTCACTTTGCTTGTTAGATAGATCCTTTCCAGAAACCATGGCACACCACTTTCAAGTAAAAATTGGCCATGTGTATAGGTATGTTATTCATGTGACCATGCCATAGTGTTTGGGCCTCATTTCACTTTCAACTTATTATTCAACCTCCTATAAAACTTGAAAAAATACATGTACCTATTTATAGGTAGATAAACATCCATGATCCAGGGGTCAATCTGAATAAGAGCGTTTTTTATCTTGACCTGATCGGGGATCAAACCCGGTATGTTTGTGTGTATGTATGTGGATGTGGGTTTTTCTGTCTGTTTCACCGTAGCATCCTAACCGGTTTTCTAATTTTATAAAAGAGATATTAATCGATTTGTTACTATCGTCCGGTTTATATAGGCCTGTTACAATTTTTTTAATTAAGTTAAATAAATAAATAGGCCATAATTTGTTGTTTTTTAGGACTGCGTTCCACTGGTTCCCGTATTACAATACAGCCGCGCTATGCCGACGACAGTTTTTCGGCGTATCAAGTGTTTTACCGCGAGACTTTATATCATTTGTCGTGCCCCCAGCGCGAGCCATGATAAATCTAATAAATACCTACAACCAAAAACGGATATGGATACGTAAGTTATGTGCCAAACGAGCAATTTTTGTCGCTTATTCGCGGAATGGGTCCGACAATGTTAGTCAGATAAATCCGAGATTCGAAGTAAAAGGGTTAAATAAGGCACTAAAGGAGTATCACTCACGTTGAGGACAGCGTCCCACTGGTTCCTGGTGTACGTGTGATACAGCCGCGCCATGCCGACGACCACGCGACACTGGTGTCGGTCTTTATCGGCTATCGCGTAATCGACTCGATGCTGATAGGGGTTGTGATTATGGAAATATTGTTTATACCAGAGTACGAAATTACCATTTTTTTTATTATTCATATGCAAAAAGTATCTAACATTATCCGGAACCGAAAACAAAAAGTTTTTTTTAAATCCGCTCAGTAATCTGGAAACTAAAATGGGATGCGCTAAACTTAGATGGATGTTCTAGACCAACAATATTAGCCACGTCCGAATTCTGCAAGTATACAGGGTCTTGAACAAATTATATGGATAGATGGTTTCCGACGGGCATTATAAAAATATTCTGACTGAAAAAATCTGGAGAAGGCTGGAGAGTACATAATAGCTCTTTGCGACTGGCATTATTCCGGTGGGTAGAAAAAGAAGAACCCGACAGAGAAGCATAAAGCATTTCGATAATGTATCGGCCTTGATCGCTAAGTATTCTAGAATAGAGGGCCGATCTTATCTCGCATCTGATAACCATTACCACAAATAGTCACAAGTGACTTGACAGCGTATGTAATGCGTACGTGCAACACAATTAAGTACCCATTGAATTAATGTAGTAGGTACTTACTTTTACTTATACTATTGTACATCCTACTAATATTATAAACTCGAAAGTTTGTAAGTACGGATGGATGTTTGCTACTCTTTTACGCAAAATACCTTTAAACGAGAAATTCTTGTTTATTTATTTATTTATTTATTAAATATTTATATGTTTATAAATTTCTGTGATCGAGAAAACGGCTGTAACGATTTCGCTGAAAATTGGTATATGGGGGTTTTCGGGGGTAAACAATCGATCTTGATTAGTCTTATGTTTGGGGAAACGCGTGTTTTAGAGTTTTCATGCGTTTTTCTTTCCACGCAGAATATGATCGCTAATTTCGTCGCGCCGGCCGCCATCAATTTTGGGTCAGCGGTTTATGATGCGGACCGCTAGAAAGAGTGTTACGGGTTCGAATCCCACCCGGTGACTTACTTTTGTTTTTATTTATGTTCAAACTTATATATAATTTTTTATTTTGTATTGTTTTTAGACAAGTTTAAAAAAATGTAGTTATTGTTTGAGATGTAACCGAGCAAAGCTCGGTCGCCTAGGTACTATAGCTTATACATTAGACAATTTATAAAGATACTGCGCAGACGAAGTCGCGGGCACCAGCTAGTTACAAATAAACAAAGCAATACCAAATTGATGACACTGACTAGGATATCTATCTGCGAGAGAATTTCATTGCTTGATATTTTAACACCTTTGCTGTCAGTTACTAAATAACAAAAGACGACCTCCGTGGCGTAGTGGTCACTATGCTAGTCGGCCACCCAGAGATCCCGGGTTCGATCCCCGGTCAGGGCAAGTTAGAAAAGGCCTTTTTCAAATTGTCCTGGGTCTTGGATGTTTATCTATGTATTTGTTATAAAATATAGTATCGTTGAGTTAGTATCCCGTAACAAAAGTCTCGAACTCACTTTGGGGCTAGCTCAATCAGTGTAATTTTCTCTAAATAAAAAACAAAAACAATAGTAAAAAAAAAAACCAATTGATTTGTTTATACACTCTGAATTTTCATTGGTTTTGGAAAAAAAATGTCGTATAGTAAATTAATTCCTCTATCCATATACGTAATCCAAATTTGTGTATGACTTAAGGTAAAAAAGTTGCGAAAATGATTTTCGATCGAGACCACGTAGTTACGCTCGTCCAAAACAGCTGCATGAGTTCGATGAACTTCTAAATTGATCTCATGATTTTACTTTCAAGTTTTGGTCAAAATTAATTGTTACTGAATTTTTATTTTGACTAACTAATTAGGTCTTATTAACGATCCTTATGAAGTGGCCTTCGCCTCCAAAACCAATAAAAATTCACCGTGTATAAGACAGTTAGTTGTTAAACACTAGCTGAATTTTTGGACCGATGTTGAGCTCGAGCTTCAGGACTAGGTTCTTGTCATTGACTAGACCAACTGGGAAAAGGCCGGTGGGTCGCCCTAGGTATATATCGCTGGAGACACGAAGCCTGCAAAGACGTCGAAGTCCTCCAGAAAGATATGCATATGGCGCAGGCAAGGGAACAATGGCATCTTCTGGCAATGGAGGCCAAGACTCACTTCGGGTCGCTGTTGGAGTATTTTTTTTTTCTCTTTATTGTGACACAAACAGTCATTACAGAAAATATCTTAATAACTAACAAATTTGTACATTATGTAGACATTGAGTGTCGAAACTTAACTATTCATAAAACAATTTTTACTGATGTAGCTTCAAATAGGTTTTAAAGTTGATCGCTAATAATAAGACTATAAAAGAAATAAATGTTAAAAATTATTAGAGTAAAACATTAGTAGATATACACGTACATAACTTACAGATTGTATTAAAAGAAAAAGAAAAAATACTACTTATTCATTATTGTTTTCAAACAATTTCAGGAACAATGATTTCTTAAAACCAAACATGGAGGAACTAAATAGATCAAGTTCAGATAATTCTTTATTATAACAGTTAAGTGAACGAGGGAAAAAAGTATTATTAGTGTAATTTTTTATAAAGTGAGGAGGTGCAAACAAAGGCTCACTAGGTCGTGCATGGCGAAACGGTCTTCGTTTTGATGCGTTTAAGTACACTGATGCTAATAGTGATGATGAGTGTATCTTATTGTTAAGTAACTTATATATAAACAAGATATCAAAAAATTTACGACGGTCTTGTAGGCTCAGTAGTTTATAAAGATTTAGAGAGTCCGAGTAGCCTTTTTGAACATTATTGCGAAAATTTAACGTTTTGACAAACTTTTTTTGAATTTTTTCGATTCGATCCACATGAAGCTGGTAACATGGGGACCATACCACGCACCCAAAGTCCAATATGGATCTAACTAAAGAAAAGTAAAGAACCATAAGAGTAGTTGTATTAGCGAAAGGCTTGGTAACTCTGTTGATGAAACCAAAATTCCTAAAAGCTTTCTGTGTAATGGAGTCTATATGAAGATTAAAAGATAATTTGTCATCCATTACTATGCCTAAGTCACGTGTGTGATTTACTCTTTTCAGGGGACTATTATTGATCGTATAGCAATGTTTAATGGGGTTCTTTTTCCGGGTGAATGTTATTACATTGTTTCTTTATTTTTTTGTTAGTTATTTTCCATGTCTCCCTATTTTTGGCTTAATGCTTGATCCTCTATAGGTCATACGAGCTCAGAGCGGCTGGTATTTTGCAGGTTTCTTTTCTCAATCGTCAAAAAACTGTGTGAGCAGGTTAGTAGATTATTTTTTTTAAAACGGCTAAGCTATTTGGTGGCGAGGTCAAAAGCTCAAAAAATCACTAGTTTAAAGATCTTACTATTATATAGACTTTTCAGAAACGGATCCCTGAATCAAAAACTGGTGTTCACAAGCTTACAATCTTTTTAAAAGACCTATTCAAAGATACTCAAAACAACAGGTTAAAAAAAAATGTTATTTTATTTGTATGGGAGGTACCGTAAAGATTGTTTTGAAGGTTTTATTTTACCACTTTTTCGGCATAATTAATATACATACCCATATCAAATTACAGCTTTCTAGTACTTATAGTGTACGACGCACGACTTACTACTTGAGTGATTAGTTCTATGATTGTAAGGTGAATAAAAAGGAAGCATCAAATAAACAAAATTAAACAATTTAAATATAAACATTTTTATGGTCACCCATCCAATATCGAAACGCTGCGAACGTTACTTAACATCAACCATATTATCATGTGCGCTACATACACATACAGCAATCAAAAGTTAAACCCTACTACAAAATCGTACTTAAAAATAAATTATAGGTAGGTCGGTACACAAAGTAGCTCTTCAAGACGAGTCAATCAAGCCCAAACTCGGTGGGGTCATGTTGTTTTATCTCAGAGATGCCGTGACCGCCTTCCAGTTCCAACATCAGATTAGCTCCATGTCATCATAAAATTGCATTGTCACGCGATACACGTATGCGTGAAATTTTCAGCTCAATCCGAAAACCGGGCAGTGGTTTAATTTAACTTGCATGATTTGATTACAGGCAGACAGACAAAGGGACAGGTTAAACTAAATAACAGCTTGTAATAAATCGCTTATTGCTTAGAAATAAAACACCAATCGCAACTGCAGCGCGTCCGCGACTGATTGACTGTTTGTTAGCAGTCAGTCACGGAACAAGTGTATCCTGTCCTTCGAGGCGCGTAGGCTGTAAGTGTAGGTAGCACAGACGTAGGTAGGTATGTATGACTTGCGTTCCGATCATGTGTATGAAGATAGAATACTGTATTATATGTGTACTGTGCTGAAGGCCGATATTTTTTCTAAACTAAAAACCGATTTCACCCCCAAACTATTCAACCGATTTCGATAAAATTTCTAAAGGACCACCTTGAAAGTGCACTCTTCTAAATAAAAAAGAATTTTGAAAATCAGTTCAGAATTGACGGAGAAATCGGTGAACATACCTAAAAAAATATTATACAGTCGAACATAGAATGCTCCTCTTTTTTTTGAAGTCGATTAAAACCAAGCCACACTCAAAAAAAAGTTGTGAACATTTTATAATTAAGGACTTAAACAGAGGAGCGATCGCGTGCCGTGACAGTGAGATAGTCGCTCGTCTGATAGAGCCCTTAGCTCACCTGTCGCCGCGGCCGTTCCATCTCGCCGTCTCGTTCCCTCTCGCGCTCTCTCTCTCGCTCGATGGCGAAGTCACGGCTTGCTTCGCCCGAACCGCCGGAACTGACGCCCCTGCAACGAACCGGAAGTTGTAATGACTTACTCAAAGTGACTCACTTCACTTGAGTTCTGTGATGCCATTTTTCAAACGCGGACTCACTAAACGAACGGTTTATTGTATGGAAAAACCATTCGTTTAGGTGACTCCGCGTTTCGAAAATAGTACTTCTGAAGGATGCACTAACAATTTTAGTTGGAAGGTCATCTGAGTTACAATCATTCTGTGGAAGAGGATGACGACTAAGAAGAATTACACTGAATGTCAGAGTTTAGTTTCGAAGTGTATTTAATTTTGGCCTCGTTTGCGGTGTAACGATGAATCTAAAAACAAATTTTATGTAAGCACCCTCATCAACCAACCACATAATTATTCTAAACACTTTTCACTGGCTATTTTTATATAAAACACCTATACTTACAATATGTACACTACACACGTCCACGCCCCATATAGGAGTTCCGTTAGGTGAGGTAGGTACGCTACTGAATACTGATTATTGCTCTTTATCTCAGATTGGAGCGATGTAGAGATTGAACGATTACATTAATGGGATTCCTGACTTCTGAACATTGTTGTATGACGCTTTACGTATATTTAATTCTTTCTTTTCCTATAAGTGGCCAAATTTGATGTAATTTTCTGAATGAAACTGCCTAGAGGTATCTGATACAGTTAAAGCCCTAGATTTGTCTACCGTGTAAGAGATGATCTTATCGAGTATGTCGTATAATTATTCGAGCTTCCTAAACGCATCTGACTTACCCCGATGACTGTCATGGAGTGAAAACACACTAGTGAACTAGTGTGCAACTTTCCTCACTATATGATTTCCTACACCGGAGCCACAATTATAATATGAACTCGTGCCTCGTAGGCACAGCCGGAGCCTAAACGCACCATTGCTTCATAGGAGATGACCACGTGATATATTTGCAAATTCCCACTCGCCTTGAATATAGCTAGAAGGTTCAAAATCACTATAAATGAATCCATACCAGGTGTACGCCGATACGGGTAGTCCAAACAGATATTTATGTCGCAAGTATATCATAAGTCTCCACTAGACCACACTATCCACCACACCACTAGCCGTGTCGCATCTTGCGCGGGCTCTACCAGATAACATCCCAGAAGATACCCTTATCCAGATTACAGTATCTTGAGAAATGTCGTAAGTGCTCTAGTTATGAATTGAGATGTTATATCCGTCGATAAAGCGATAAGGGAGATATGGAAGCTGTTCGGAATAAAATGAAGTTTGCAATGTGAGTGCTGTCTTATTTTTAGTGTTGGGAAATCCGAAGATATGACTGACGTTTAGTCCAACAATGCATGCGATCACAGAACAATATTACTCCTAGCATGAGATCTCTCTTATCGAAATGTGTCAAAGAGATCTCATGTAGCTAATACGGGTAATAATCAGATTTATCAATCTATACTTTAAGGCATCTGACGTGGCGCAATGACTTTCATCTAGTGACAGCAGTGATTATTACACTCTAGTGAATACTGCAGGTTCTCTCACGATGTTTTCCTTCACTGGTAGTTGAAAATGACCATACATTAGTCCAAACTCAGAGGTAGACTATCGAACTCCTGCCGTGCTCACAGACGCACAACCATTGCCTACACCGCTTTGACACCACCTTCAACTGACGTGACTTACTTTCTCCGCTGGTTCATCGACCCGAAATGGATCGTGGCCTTCAAATCAAATCAAAATTATTTTTTGCACAACTGTATTTTTCGAGAAGAAAGAGCTCTACAATTTTCTGTTCTGAGCGATATCTTGCCAGCTAACAACTTCCGTCTCCCGCGAATTTGCCTGCACCATATCGCTTCAGCTATATTTGGGTCAACCTACTGGTCTTCGGTCATATATGGTGCCTTGACGCCACGAATCCTTCTTCATTCTTTCCAGATGCCCAAACCATTGTAAGCGGAGCGCTTGAGTAACACCATATATAAAACTAGACGACGCAATCTCAGTGAACAGCTATGTCGCAGAAGGATTTCAATGATATAGCGATAAGAACAAATTACACAGCTTGAGCTAGCCCCAAATTAAGTTAGTGTTAAAATTAGTGTTTTATGATAAATACCTACGGAGAATATAAAAAAATGGCCCGGCGGGAGTACGCAATGCTAGCGCTTTCGCAAGTAAAGCGAAACCGGGTGTGGTTCTCATTTGGAAGGGTGACCGTAGCACAAACATTTCTCAAATTCCTCCGTGCTTCTGAAGGTACGTATAAGCCATTGGTCTCGGCTTGCATCATTGCATGGCAGCTACGTCAGATGCCTGAAAAATCTGACACCAGTGTAGGCCGCTTATACACACGAAAAACAAAACAAACACAAAAAGTTTCTTTCTTACTTAAGCGCATTAAGTTCTTCCACCAACGCCTGCGCGCCGACGTCATGGCATTGGAAGATGTGCAGCTCCCGTCGCGGGGTCGCCCCGCCGGTGGGGCCGTCGGCCGGGGCGCCCACCACGAACGCCAGCACGTTGTTGTACAGCTCCGCGGGCTCGGGCGACGTAAACGCCGTGGGGGAGTGCACCCAAGACGCGGGAAAGCGCTCCATTATCGACTGCGAAGAGTTATCAAAGATGTTAGTCAAATAATAACATCATCATCAGGTCTTTTTAGTCTCCACTGCAGGGGCACGACCCTCTTTGTTTTACTAGAGCCATACTTAGTCAGAGTAGCCAGAGGATTTGGCCTGCATTCTCCACTCTGGCCCGAGTTTTAGCTGGGTTAGAGAGGTCACATTGATGTTATAAGCTTTGTTATTCCTAAGTCGCCTTCCAGCCGTTTGGGCGTGAAGAAGTAACAAACATACACGCACACACTCATAAACTTTCGCTTTTATAATATGAGTGTGCCGCCGCCTCGTAGAAAACCAAAAACTTAATTCATAATGCCTTGTTTTTTCTGAACAGCACACTTGGTGACGCATAGACGTTCTACAGAAAGGAATGTTGGATTTTAACCGCCCCTCTGCTCTTCACCTAGCCGCCTAGTGTGTGGGCCTCTTCGTGGCACAACTCCCCCCAGATCCCGAGCTAGGTTTAGTAACCGTAAACACGGCCTTACCCCCGTCTCGTAATCCATGACTAGCACCCACTGCCCCTCCAAGCACAGCTGCATCTTCTGGCTCCATATTCCTGAAACACCAGAAAAAATGGGAGTCACGAAATCTTCAATGCCGGTTTAAGAGAAAAAAACTTAAAATGTACCGTAAATTGTCGTAAAAGCCGATCGAGGGAATGGGCGAGTAATTGAACTACGTCAGATAGACCTAGAACTTTCTATGACGCAGCTTGACAAATCTGTTACCAGTCTAAGTTATTAACATAAAGATCACGTCTTTATCCCTCGGAGGAGCTCGGAAGAAAACGAGAAGGTCATCATCGTCAGGTCTTTTTGTCTCAATTGCAGGAGCACGACCCCCTCTGCACTACCACAACCATACTTGGCCAGGGCAGCCAGAGGACTTGGCATACACTCTCCTCGCTGGCCAGACGAGTTGGAGAAGTCTCATTGATGTTTACAAGCTTTGTTTAGCTTGTATTTCCTAAGTCGCCTTTTACGACATCCACGGGAGGACTTGGAGTGGCAAAAAACCACACGGCAATTCATCAAGCTATATCAGATTCCTTTAGGCAGCTGAAAAAATCTGACGCTAGTGTTGGTCACTTCCACGAACAACATACCGATTTTCGTCCATTCCCTCGTTCGGCATTTACCAAGTGTATGGGAAGAAACTACTTCCTATATGTTTTCCCTCCCTTCAGACCATGGAAGAATTAATATACTCGATAAGAGAGAAAGACCTGCAGGCATTTACCATGGTTACGGCAAGAGAGTACTTTCTATATTGTTTCCTTTCTCCCAGACCGTGGAAGAATTAACAACTTGATAAGAGAAAGACCTGCAGTACCCACCGTTAGTTTTCTCCAGCTGCAGCAGCCGCCGCATGCCGTCCGCAGGGTACACGATGCCGGTCTCCCGCGTCACGGTGAAGGTGGCCAGGTGTTCCAGCACGTACGCCGACCTCTCCTCTCCCCGCCCGTCGGCTCGGCCCTCACCACCTCGGAGGCCCGCCAGCTCTTCGAACTCGTCGAGCGTGCGTTGGGCACTCCTGAAAATATATTGTATTTAAATATAATATTTTTTTTACTTTTCAGAAAGTATACTATATGTTTTTATAATCTGCATATAGATTTTTTCGCTCATGAGGTCTATTCTGTGTGTTATTGTCAACTGTCAAAATTTATCTGAATCAACTGAGATGGGCCAATGTAATTGTATAAAAGTTTAATCATATAAGGAAGATATACATATACAACCTGAAAGGGACATACCCGTAATGAATCGAACCATGGGCTAAACAGTATATTCGTAACAAAAGAACAGTCGAAAAACAAAATTCGACATTCCTGTACAAATTGCCCTCACTGCTGCACACGTCCGTATGGAAATGCCGATTTTTTAAAAGTTTTGACTGTACTTTTAATTTTATTATAATAAAGTGATCTGGTTTATTACGGGCTTCGATTTATTACGGGTATGCACCTTCCACGTTGTATATACGAACCTAGAAGTCCCGCTGCCTGCACTCCTGAGCGCCATTTTGAGCTCTCTCCTGACTCACGCGGAACCCATCACACCCGAATGCAGTCGCTGCCCGTTCACCTGGAACTAACACAATTACATTGTTTCACAAACAAATCAATATACACGGACAAATCACACAGATAGAGCTACGCCCAAAGTAAGTTTGTGACATTGTTGTGGGATACTAACGCAACGATAATATATATTTTTTAAATGCATATTTAGATAAATATCATCATTTCAGCTGCATAACGTCCACAGCTAGACTAGACATAGGCCTCTTCCAAAGATTTCCAAAATGACCGAGCCAGAGCTTCCTGCACCAAGCGGCACAGACATTGGTCAGGTCGTCTGACCACCTTGTAGGCGGGTGTCCTACGCTTCGTTTGCCATATATTATTACATAAGTACCTGGGCGACCGAGCTTTGCTCGGTTACATCTCAAACATTAACTACATTTTATTAAACTTGTCTAAAACAATACAAAATAAACAATTATATATAGACTTGAACATAAAAAAAACAAAAGTAAGTCACCGAGTGGGATTCGAACCCGTAACACCCTTTCTAGCGGTTCGTATCAACCGCTGAGCCAAACGAATGGCGGCCGATGCGACGAAATTAGCGACCATATTCTGCGTGGAAAGAAAAACGCATGAAAACTCGAAAACACGCGTTTTCCCAAACATAAGACTAATCTAGATCGATTGTTTACCCCCGAAAACCTCCATATACCAATTTTCAGCGAAATCGTTAGAGCCGTTTTCGAGATCACAAAAATTTATAAATACCTCTATATAAATATACAAGAATTGCTCGTTAAAAGGTATAAGATATATTTTATAGTAACAGAAAAAAAAACGAGCGTGCCTTACGGTAGTCGCATAAAGAGTATTTGCTACACTTATATTATGTACTGTTCTTTGACTAAATAATCAATTTTATATTTTATGTGTAATAACAAGCACTACGCTCATTATACACGATTCCGTCGCATTTCACGAAATCACTCCACAGATTACAGGAAAGCGGGAGGAAAGATAAAACACATAAAAAATATATAGCCCTGTGTATCCAAAGTGGGTCCGTACGTACTCTACATGCGCTGGCGCACTTTCCTCGCCGGAGCTATGCGCAATTTCACTCGTACTCACACTTGGTCAATACTCTCCAATTGGTCAATAGAAAGCCCCACATACATATATATGTAGATATATTTGTGTTAAGTACGAATAGCTTTAGTGCTAGAATCTCGTTCTCATATTCGTTCATTTACAACTGATTTTCTCATGTTCGTTCCATACAATGTTTGATTTCGGTGAAGAAAAACATTGTGTGGAACTGCACTCTAGGTCAGTACAGAGTAGATTTGTTTGTCACTACATGAAAGTCATTGTGCTACGTTAGATGCTTTTAGGCAGCTAGAAATATGTGACGCCCGTTAGTAATAACACACTCGATAAGAAGAAACGTTTTGCTCTATAATTTTAAAATTAATAACCTTTTTTAATTTATATTGTAATTTATAAATAATCTTTAATAACATAAAAATACAATTTGACGATTCAAATGACATAAGTTCGTATCTAAGTGGTCCGATACTGGAGTACAAAATCTAGTAGTACCATCGACACGAAAAGAATAATTTATTTTGGTTATACAATACATGCCCTTAATTGCACAAAATAAATTAATTATCGCTAAGCAATTTCGTCCAGGAAACCTTGCTATATAGATATAGTTGGCTTTAGTGAAGTTGTTTACGGTAAAGTTTTTTTATTTAAGTAAATAACCATATAATTTAATTAAATGATGATGATGATCAAATGAGTGTAAAAACGTCACACATTTTTGGGTAATTACAACCTCACCATCTAGTCATTATCGCCAGACGTCAACCCACACTACCACACCCACACACACACGGCTCATTGTGTGTAATTGCGGAGTTCTCACTCTCAGGCCTATAATGATATAATGACATTAATGACTCATCAGCCGTAGTTTGTAGCAGCCTATGCTTACAAGGCCAGTTGCGAATTACTTTAAATGCGGGTTCAGTCTATGATACCAAACATATTACGTTGAAAAAGTAATTCAAAAAGTGATAGGTTGCTAGGCAAGTCGTACATTGGCCTTTTTCAAATTGTACTGGGTCTTGGATATGTTTGTCTACATTAGTACTTATCATAAAATATAGTATCGTTGAGTTAGTATCCTTAATAAATCTAAATAATCTAACATAAACCTAAGTTGAGAGTATGATGTAGTAGAAGTTCAAGCTTACTTTGTAGCTCAATCTGTGTGATTTATCCCTATATATTAATTTACTTATATTAGCCTACTAACATGATTTAGATTTTTGCACATTCCCTCGAAGGGCTCTTACGATTTTCGCGAGAAGAAAAGCAGCTAGAACATTCTACGTTTCCCTTTTTTCTTTTTTCCAGACAGCATGAAACATCAACAAAATAAACATAAGTACATTCTTCACGCGCGATATACAATAGGATTTGTAGAATAAATAACAATAGAAGATAGACGGGAGTTATACACAAGCCCACGTTGCCCCTCCATTGTGAGTCTAACGGAATGGCCGACAACGCTCCCGTGGGACGTCGGCCGCGGTTCGTCGCTTCACAAGACATCAACGCGCCTGCGCGCACTTCACTCGTCATCCCGTTATTTTAAACATACTGCAGCGTCGAAGAAAGTTATATTTTTTTTAGGTAGTAGATATCGAATGGTCGTGGGCGCAAATAGAGGATCAATATGAAAAAATAAAACACAAATCTGTCTACGAAAACGTGATTAGAAAGAATAATGTATAAATGTTCAAGGAGTAAGGGGGCCAGGTAGAAGGACGCATTGCTAGCGCTTTTGCCAGTCAAGTAATAAATCCTGTCCGTGACCTGCTCTTTAAAATGTAAAAATAAAAATTCACAGATTTCGTGCCTCATACGACTATCGAGCATATTGGAAATGAATCTACGGAATTCGAAGCAATATTGTTGCTGAGCGACGAGAAAGTCGGGATAAGGAAGAGGTTACAAAATAAAATTACAACGTTGAATGTTAATTATTTTATTCTTAAACTTATGTATCCTTGACATAACGCCTGTGAACAAATAAATTGCAAATTTTCCACACATTTGAATAATTGTCACCAAGGCGCATATGTATATGTTACCGGAAATGTGTGTAATCCGTCATTGTATACAATTCCTAGGAAATGTATATAATTCCTAAAACCGCCCGGAAATGTGTGAATTAATTTATATACATATTTAATTTTTCGATTAATAAGCAGGATATATTAACGTGTCATGTTAAGAACGTCGTTCTAACTTTTTGATTTTTCTCATAAAGGTTAGGCTAAAGGACGAACCTCCCAGATCGTCTTTGTTTTAGGTTTAAATTGTAGCTGACTAAACTATCCACAGGATTTTTTTATCATTCCTCGTTTCCAAAACATCGAGCGCCAAAAACAAAAAATCGGAAAAAAACTTTATTTTTCACTATTTCAGCCACAACTTTCTACGTTTTTGATTTTTCCGAATAATTTTCTTTGCACCTCTTGCAGCTCTTGTGAATACGCGTCTTCTGAGCTTTTTTGAATATCACATCTTCACAACTCTTCAAGATATAAAAGGGGATCACACTTATTCGTGAAATTGATGGATGGAGCGAAAGAATAGACATTTCCAATGTCAGTCAAAATCTCACAAAGTTCGTTCCACAAGTGGCTCGAACGTTTCTCGAGATCCTCCGTGCTTCGGAAGGCACGTTTAGCCGTTGGTCCCTGCTGTCCTCGTTGTAAGGCAATCAGAAACAGAGGCCTTAAGGCAGCTTATAAATTAAAATGTTGGCTTACATACACGAAGAATATGTGAATAAAACATGTAAATGTGCTAAGCACAAGCTATGCATACTCGACTCGCAGCCTACAGGCCGCGCCTGCGTGGCGTGTGGCGAAGGTCGGCTACTTTAGCCGCTGAACTACCTGCAGCCAAACTTGTAGAATGCCAAGTGTTTATTTAGAACATCATACCTACATAAATAAATACGTTTTTAACTGACTTCCAAAAAGAACGAGGTTATCAATACGGCGCGATTTTTTGTAATTTTATGACTTTGACGCTTTGCGTGATTGGTCAGATGCAGCTCCGCAGTGGGACAGTAAAGGTGAATTTAAAAAAATATGTTTACCGATTATCGTAAGACACCTGGACCGTTTGGATTTTTTGATCTATTTGAAAAGGCATACTTGTCAGGTCACAGAAATTTTATTAAAATCGGTTGTGAAGTTTGGGAGTGAAGACGACTTTTTCAAACGGCGGTTTCAAAAATTATAAATTATTGATTTAAGAGCAAATTTAAAAAATGTTGAGTTATCAACACATAAAATCAATTTCAATCAATAAATTTATTAACACAGTAAAAACCGCGTCTCTGTACATTTAATTGTAATATTTATTATTGTTTTGTAAATACTGCTCAACCTTTTACCAGAAGATGCCAGGAGCTAAAAAACAGATGTGCATGTGGATGCAGCCAGTCCATGGCACACCTGCTGCCATGTCATGCCCTACGTCCACCGCGACCTGCTCTAGCGACGATCTAACAATGGACGCTAATCAAAGGGCTATAGATGACGTGATATTCTAGGAGAATACAATTTAAATGACAAAGTAAACTTAGCTGTAAGTAAATGATTTGACGTTAACATTTACCTATGACAAATTGGAGGAAAAAATTAACAATTATCAAGTGATAGAAATATCCTAGGATAAATAAATGATTTTTGACTTATATTTGCCATTCAAACAATAAAGAAAAGTAGGTAGGCCAGGACGTAGATAATCTCAAATTTAACGTCAAAAATTTAACCTACATGAACCATCTAACACTAGTAGATCGCCTCGAACTGTGAACTCGCAAACCCCATATCAGTGCAAACCCTTAACCGATTTGGCTCTCGTTCAAACTTAAAAATGATTTTAGCTACTAGCTTCAACATACCTACCAAATAAGACGCTCCAATCAAAACTATATAAACTCGAGTTATCGTCGAACAAACATACAAACGTCGGATTATGCAAGAAGACTCAGAGAACTTCGCTCGCTATATCAATTAAAACACAGCAAGATAAATAAAAGCTTGTGTAAATTCCCGACAAACACATTTCAACATCGAAAATCCAATGCGAGTTATTTACAACAGCATTAGATACGATAAGATTCGGCCTCACAATAATTATCACCTCCGATAAGGCTGTGTACGAGAGAGGGGCGGCAGGCAGCGAGGGGGGGGAGGGGGGAGATAATCGCTGGAATGTATGACGTCACGGCGGACGGTGAGGCGAGCGGTCGTGCGGGATTCATTGTAGAATAGTTATGATTTTTCGTTTTGACGAGTGTTGCTTTGAGGTCGACGCGACGTGTGGTTTTCGACGTTCTAACTTTATTGGAATTTGGGAATATGTAATACTAACTACGATTTTATCAGATAGATAAATAAGTTTGAAAGTTTGAACCATCAAAGACAACCGCAATAAATAAAGAAAAATCTAAAAACGATGCATGCTAAATTATACATATAATAAAATATTATTAAAATGTGTCTGTACATTAAATATATTTGGGGCGATGGAGACATGGTAATAAAATTAGAATTTAAAAAAAAAGTCTGTTTGTTCGTACACGCTAATCAAACGAAACAAAACAAGTTTTTTTTGGTATATAGCTGTTAAAACCATAATGACCCAGCTGAACTATAAGAAATATAAAAATAACGCCATAGCAAAAGTTGTTCAGCCTGATAAGCATTTTTCGGAGTCATAAAGTCCACGCAAACGAAGTCGCGGGCTTCGACTAGTCACTAATAAACTGTGATGTGAAGGTGCAAAAGGTAATAGTAATGATTTGCTATACTCGCCCTATGATACAAGATTCCCTCGTTTTACTTTTACGCACAGGGAGATGTAAGCTTATCAATTGCGTTTCGGGTTTAGATAGGCTATATCTGTAAGTTTCGCATGCTGCCATCCTTTTCTGTCGCTCAGAGCTGTCATTTACCAGCGCGCGAGAGAACGATGGAACGCTATGCTATAGTCCAACCCTGAAAGCTTGACGCAAGAAGGATTTTTAACATGGGGCCCAGCGTCACTAGACGACATCAGTCAAGCTAAAATCTGTCAAAACGTGCGTGGCAAAAAACATGCTTGTACTCGAAAAACATAATCCTCCTATGGCGCAGTCAGGTAACATGTGTAAGGACTGGACAGTTATGAAGAGTGACCGATATGGTCAATAAGTCACTCTTCATAGTTGAATATCCTACAATCCTACGTAGGTAGTTCTTTAGTCTGCCAGAGAACATGATGGCAGTAGGGTCGTCGAAATATGGTGGTCCCTTTAATACAATACTGTCTTTTTTGTTTTAGAGGGCAAACTTGTCAGGTGGTCCCATAGAAATTTTATCAAAATCGGTTGTGTCGTTTTTTGAAGTCGATTTTTAGTTTAGAAACAGTGATCGGATAATCGGGCGCTTATATACCTAAATTTCTTTTCTTGAAAGAATAATATGGATATTCCTTCCGGAATTAATAAGTAATCCCTTGTTTATTTTACTATAACTTCTAAATGCCTGAACCGATTTAAAATTGTGTGGTACCTATTGTTAGAATCCTCAGGTCATCCCGAGTGCCATAGATTACAAATTAAGAACTATGTACATACAGTTATTTATATACAAAATTAGACCTTTGTGCGACGCCTACAGCTTCACATTCTCACTTTTAACTGTAAACAGTAGTCGATAAAATATTAGGGTTATCTAGGGCTTGGTCTAGAGTTCTTACGCTTATTGTCGAAAACTACCGTAAAAACATTGAAAGTACGTGAGGGTATGTAAGCATTATTTAAAAGAAAATATATCGTTTTCATAACGAGTTCTAACTATATTTTGTATGCAGGTAACATTTTTAGCAATCACGAATTTCAAACTAAAAGGCATGTCCGTATTATTCTTTCGTAGGCATAAAAAGGAAGTTTAGGTATATTAGCGCCCGATTATCCGGTCTATGATTATATCAGACAAACTTCTAAGGGTCAAGGGTCATTCGCGGGGTCCAGCTCACAGAGCCACTAGTACTGAATAGTTTTGGGTTCTAATTAAGGTTTCTAACAAAACATACTCGAAGATAAGGGAGTAGCTAGTATAGTAATGCCTGCAGTAGGTTGCGGCATGCATTCCAAACTCGCCCGTCATTAGTTGCCGAGAGCCGGTGAATCGAGTGCATTAGGTTATTGCATTGCGAGCGTTGCGACTTGCGACACGTCGCCGTTTCATACCTACCTAAACTAACACGTTTACTAACCACCGTATTCGTAAACATCGGTGCTAGGTATAGGTATACATAGTAATGCTACCGATTTTAGAAGCATTGATTTTCTTGGAAATTTTCCTATTAAACTTAAGTAAAACTTAGTTTTCAGTTTCATTGTAATATATTTTATTATTGTACCTTTCTCAGTGTTTACTTATACAATGTCAGATCCCCGATTTTTTATGAATTACGGTGGCAAGAGCTTACTTTTCATATCCCCGGGCTAAAAAGTGGTATTGGGAAAACGAAAAAATGTATACATTCCTCAGGCAATAACTAAGAAAGCCTTGGATCATATAGGATTATATATTGAGCACCGTGGCCTTAGACTAGGCCAGTGGTTCCCAAACTTATTTTGTCTACTGCCCACTTTGAGAATAAATATTTTTTTAGCGCCCCCATTTTTTCACCTATTTAAAAACCACTATAACTTCAAATTAAATTAATTAATTATTGTGACCTATATATGTACATTAACGGAGAATTCTAAACGAAACTTTCACTATAACCCGCAACTTCAATAAAATAGGACAGATATATGAACTACGCGGAGAGAAATATAGAACCGAGTTTGAGCAATCTTTTAATTCATATTAGTTTATGTTTACAAGTTGTTGTTGAGAGTCGAGAGTTGTTTAAGAGGCCTCCTAGCTAAATAAAGCTCCTAGCAAAAAAAAAAAACATTTTCTTTCTGGGTCTCTTACCGCCCCCCTTGAGACCTGCAGCGCCCACAAGGGGGCGTTATCGCCCACTTTGGGAAAGACTGGACTAGGCTATGAAGCTTTGGTGGGCAAGTGTTTTCGGCACAATTAAGCCGTGCGTCAGATACTAGTTCGATCCTCATGGGCAAACTAATACTATGTGTCAACGTATTTTAAAGTTTACACATATACCTATAGTTACATTGCACGCAAAAAATGTGAAATAGGTGTAGGTGTTAATTTTACGACCTTGTTGACTCATTACAGAACGATGCTTATTGTTTTGACTCTATTTATCACATCGGTGTCTCTTGAGCAGATTTCAAGATTTCTTGTCAAGTTGTTGATGAACGTTGTTTAGTATTTAGTTACTCAAAAGATATATATATATATATTCATAAAAATCTGCCCACTTAAAGCAGTCATATCATGCAGTAAGTGAGTTACCTACCACGTGTGCAACTTTGTGTGCATCTGTGTGTGTTTCGGTAGTAACAAGCAACAAATAAACTGTAAATACCATGGAAGATGGAAGTCACCGATTGATGTGTTGAGTGTAACTCGACAATGTTTATCAAGTGTCGCAAGCCTTCGTGCCCCATTTCTTCCACGACAAGACTGTAAACCGAACACTTTGCTCTCGAGATAAGATATCTGCTTTATATCCTGAATGATTCAGAAAATGAAGCCGCTCGACACTGTGTTATTAGTCTTTAGCTTTGTAACGTAAAAGGGGCTGCTTCTCTTCTTGCGCAGTTGGTAAAAGTCAATCGAAAACCTAGAGTCCTAGACAATCTTGTGAATTACATAGGTTAATAACCCGTCACTATTTTTATTCCTTTTCCTACTGCGGCTTTAGGTCTTATTTTCCTGGGCTCTTTCTAACCCTTCAGGCATAAAGACATGTACATAGGTAGCAATGACAACTTATATACGAAATACACACCTACGTTATGTTAAATTGCAAGTTTCTCGCAATGCCAAGTTTGTTCTCTTATATTCTGTCATTATAAAAGCACTTACAGTAAGACTAAGGGCGCGTTTAGACAACGCGTGTACGACTACCCTACGCCCGCAGCGCCCTTTAAAATTTGTTGCATATAATTTGAGTCCTACCACACATCAATACAACTCAAATTGAATTTACCGAAGTCCAGTCGGGGCGAGAGCCCCTGACAGGCGCGAGGCGGGCGCAAGGCGGAAGCATGGTACAGTAAAATAAGGTATTCTCTTCCCGTGACAGCTACTGACGTAGGTGGAACTTGACTACGTCATCAGTTTGATATGTTGCCACTGTGTGAAATTGAATTACCTGAGCGTAATGCATTTTTGAATTTTATATACCAATTTCGAATTAATAATCCATTATATCAATTTATAAAATATTGAATTGATAAATCACGCGAGAATCGCGAGATACTAAATAGCTAAGTTACTTAATATTTTTTTAAATATTCATGAACTAATTGAGAAAGTCCTTAAATTTACCGAAAAGAACAATCAGTGGCAACACTTTGTGACGTAGTCAAGTTCCATCTCGGGAAGAGAATACCTTATTTTATTGTACCATGGGCGGAAGCAAGGCGTAGGCGAGTGCGTGGCGCAGGTGAGGCGTGCGTGTGTGGACTTCGGTGAATGCAATTTGAATTGTATTGACGCGTAATAATAGGGCTCGAATTATATGGAACAAATTTCAAAAAAATTAAAGCGCGCTCGGTGTGGTATAGTCTTACGCGTGTCGTCGGACCGCGCCCTTGTATCTTGATATCCCTTGGCAATCACCACATATAATTTTAGATTGATTCAGATGATAGCCGGGTGAACGTCAACGTCAGGAAAATTGACGTACTGTTATAACTTTTAAATGTCAAATTGTAAAAAATAATAATTTAGAACTTGGTCGCTTTAGCAACTGAAGTAAACCAGGGCGTGGTCTGCACTTGGATGCAGGCCACAGTTGACGAAGAATTTTCTCGAATTTGTCCAATGGTGTAGATGACTGGGTCAAAAATAAATTTTACGGTACATTTTATAAAATAAAACGTCACAAAATAGTGTCACTTTTCATTTATTGTATCAAGTACCTGGGTGACCGAGCTTTGTTCGGTCGGTTACATCTCAAACATTAACTAAATTTCTTTAAACTTGTCTAAAAACAGTACAAAATAAAAAATTATATATAAACTTGAACATAAAAAAAAAACAAAAGTAAGTCACTGAGTGGGATTCGAACCCGTAACACTCTTTCTAGCGGTCAGCATCCTTGACCGCTGAGCTAAGCGGATGGCGCCTGGCGCGACGAAATTAGCGACCATATTCTGCGTGGAAAGAAAAACGAATGAAAACTTGAAAACACGCGTTTTCCCAAACATAAGACTAATCTAGATCGATTGTTTACCCCCAAAAACCTCCATATACCAATTTTCAGCGAATCGTTAGAGCCGTTTTCGAGATCACAGAAATTTATAAATAAATAAAAATACAAGAATTGCTCGTTTAAAGGTATAAGATTTACCTACAAGCGCAGCGTAAGACATCCACCTGTTAAATGGTCAGCTGGTGCTGGATGCAGGCCGCTTAATTTTGAAATCCTCGGGGGAGTCCTATGTTTAGCAGTGGACTTCCTGTGGCTGATATGATGATGATGATGATGATTCATTGTCATTATGATTTTAGATTTATTAATTTAGAAAGAGCGCTATTTGACTTCAAAAAAGCATGACGTCACGGTTTTGTATTTCTTACAAATATTATAGAAAATTTTAGTTTTGACGTTTAGAAAAAAGTTTCTGATTTGACTTGTTGTCATCTAGCGGATTGTACAGTCCGTAGACCAAGCGAGACCCTATGCCTGATTGAATCAAGATCTATTTAGTCTAATTAGTATCAATTTCTACCTATCCTCTGGGTCTACGGACATAATTGTCCATGCTTCCCAACCTTCGACTATCCCACTACCACTTGTTTGTTTGTTTGTTTGTTTGTTTATAAAGCTTTATTGTACACAAGAAAGAACACAGATACAAATCAGAAAAGTAAACATACCGCTTATTTAATTGTATCCACTGCTTTAATTTAAGGGTACAGATTGAAAACAGACAAGAAACTAGAACTGTGTGAATGGGTCTTTATTTCATATCTTGATAGTACTAAATCGCATGTGTTTCTCGCATCGACTTGATTTCTTTTGCACTCGTTACACTATCGTCATTAACGTTAGAATTAAAAAAAGAGCTTGGTCCCCGATGGGGATACGCATTTGTTTTATTTATTTATTTTATTAGTTCATGTACATTTGAAAAATTATAAATTAAACTTTTTAAAGTAGATTTTTTTCCAGGAGAGGAGGACCCGCGAGAGGAAATGGGATACGCATTTAACTTTTCTGCAAGTTTAGCAAACCCGGGGCAGGGTACGCATTGGATGCGGATGACAATTACTAAAGAATTTTCTCGACCTGAAACTATCCGATCAGCTACTAGCAATCACAAAATCTCGGTACAGGAAAGCACGTCAGACCTTTTATAACTGTGACAACAGTGTTGGGTACCTACACACACGGAAAACTAAACTAAAGATGTATAAAAAGTCGCAAAAATACAAAATCATGGCAGTTAGCTCTTTATTTTAGCTCACATCGTGATGGTGCTGTTTATCGTAAGTGTGTCGCACACCGACTTGATTTCTTTCACACTCATTGCGTTATCGTCATCAACGTAATGGCTAATTGATGGTCCGCATGCAAGTGTTACGCTTCCGGTGTAACCGATTGTGCAAGGTGGAGTGCGGACACGACAACACCAGTGACGTCACTAAGTCTACTAATAATCTGTAATCAAATCACCAGTTAGGACATGATAAACCCGAGCTCGCGGACAAGATTGAATAATAGTTAAGTTTTGGTACAAGTGGTGGTTTTAGATTATTTTGCAATCCAGTGTCATCTGCCACAGGAAGTTCACGACAAAGGCCTCCCCTAAGGATTTCCAAAATGACCGATCGGAAGCGGCCTGCATCCAGCGTTTTCCTGCAACCTTACTAAGATCGTCCAATCACCTGGGAAATGCGAGGTGGGGTGTTCTACCTACGCTGCGTTTACCGGTATACGTGGCCGCAATTCAAGAACCTCTGCCCCATCGGCCATTATGAGCTAGTCCGCTGGACTATGTCAGTAACCTTCGTTCTTCTCCTAATCTCCTCCTAGGAACGGCGAGATTCGTAACACGAGAACAACAGAGAAACACCGAGCATATAGCTCTCTATCTATAGGTAAGAAGGTCAAGTAAATCCATTGACTTTTCAAACTGAACGGAATACTTTAAAGCGGTGTGATGCCGTCAACCCAGCAATCACACACGTAGCTGTCAAACGAACAACATAATTACAAGCGGAATGCAATGCGGATGTCGCCCGCTTGAAACCTGCACCGGTCGCTGTCAGCCTGATTCTATGCAGATTAGTTGTGGCGTACATCTACATACTTGATACATCTTTAAAATCTATTAAATGATGACCTTTTCTTTCTTTTTCCAAGAGTACCATACGTGGCAACCGGGAGGTAAAGGTAACAGAATGAGCGTCCTCTGTGCGATCACCAACGTGATTATAGGCAAATCTCTTTTTATTGAAAAATGTAGTCTACCAGTTGACTATTTAGGGTCTGAAAAAGAAGAAGACGAGGTAGAAGGACAGGAACAGAAGTCAGCTGTATAGACGGGAGGCCAAAAGTAATATTTTTCAGAAATCAAAAGTAAAAATCATGTATTTATTTTTGGATATTTGTATCACTTCATAATTGTAAATTTTTCTATTTCTTTCGATTTCTTAATAGGTAAATGTTTACTTACAGCTAAGTTTACTGCCGCTTTCTAAGTGCAAGTACAGAAGAAGCGGTAACAAACTGCACTTCTCCAAAAACGTCAACTTACAATTAATTATACTGATATTAAAATTAGATATGTGGACTAAGATTACATTGTTACGTCTTTATTATTCATTAAGCATGAAGTCAAATTTGAAATTAATGTCAATTTGTAAATGTTGAACTTAAACATTAACAGAATGTACCTACTCAAATTATGAAATTTGTGAATGTATAAATACAAAGTTTTAAGAGGGACCCGCGCCAAGCTCAAGCCAGACATTTTTATTGTCTCTAAGGTAATCATCGGTTCCGTTTTTCTATCTGGAACATCAAGAACTGATTCTGGTAATTTTATAAAACTTTATAAAGTTTCTCTTACTGACTGTTTTCAGCCTATAAATACGGAGTAACTGAATCATTTATATTACGTAAGTTTCTATCCGTAAGATCCCCCTCTTTATTAAACAAGACAATATTTTTTTTTACATACCGATATTATATTTTCAAATATGTATTAAGTATACATGTGTGGTTCAGAAAGTATACCAATTTTCTAAAAAAAAAATAACTTAATGAGTCTCTCGATCCTAAACCGTAAATAAAACGAAGCGGCGTATTTTGCAAAATAGAAATAGTTTGTATGTCAGCTGTACTCCCCTCTTAAAAGAATCCCGTAAGACATCAGACTATGAATGTAACTAAAGTAAAGCAGTTGTTACATCTGTGGTTGTTGTTGTTTCATATTTAGATACTGCTCCTATGGGAAAAGATGTTCAGTATCATAATGATCCGAATTTACTATTAAAAAGGTTGCAGTATATTATTTTAGACTTAGACCCCGTATATCTTGAGTAACATATATCATACACTATCAATACACGCGTCATTTCTGGAATGTGTATAGAAATGATATCGCTATCGACGTGCGATAACTTGCAATAGGATTAACCCACTTGTCAAACAATTAACTGCAGACCACTTTTGAATAAGTATTAACTAGTGTGCTTTTAGTGCTACTAAGTAGTGGATAGCACTGGTTTGTTTTGTTTTTCTGATATAGTACTAATTGTAAACTTCAGTGAACGGGCAGCAGCAGCTTCCTTTGTACCAATGACTTAATAGGGATGTCACAAATATTCGTTCGCATATGTGAATGGTTCGCACATAGACCTATATTTTTTTTTACTCTTAAATCCATGGGTTCGCATATACGAATGGTTCTCATATTATTTCTCATATGCGAATGGTTCGTATATGCGAATCTTTTTAAACATTCGCATCAATTAGTGCGAATGTGTTGTGCTGGGGACGTATTTCTGAAACCACTTGTCACAATTTTTTTAATTGGTCGTATGCGAAGAATTTGAAACGAGTGGTCTTGACCACTCGTAATTTTGATATTTGTAGCGTATACATAATAAACATAAAATAATATTGTTTTTGGCTGACACGACGGTTTCAAAAATATGATCAAATGGTGTTTAGGTAAGTCCGTCGATGAAAAAGAACACTCCAGCAGTGACATGTCCATCGCCTGCGCCGCATCTCTGCGTTTCAGGGATTCGCGCATAACGTGATTAGGTGTTACGATTACGACATTTACGTTACGAACAATAGGAAGCGCGAAGCATGAAAAGTGAAATATGGCGACTTTTGATTAAAAAGATTGATTATTAATTCACATATATGTTATTTGTAAAACTTGATGTTTAAATTCGCATTTGCATTGGTATTCGCATTCGCAGTGGTATTTGTATTCGCATTCGCATTGGCATTGGTGTTCGCATTCGCATTGATAATCGCATTTGCATTTGCACTTGAATTTGCATTTGCATTCTTAGATTCGCAGTTTAAATTTATTTGTATTCGCATTCGCATTCGCTAATGTAGAAAATTTGACATTCGTAACATCCCTGCTTTATACCATCTACTGTATCACTAATTGTCTGTTTAGCTTGCTGATGATTTATTTATGCATTTAGTCCAGCTGTGGACTGGTATAATCTATCAAGGAACTACTCATTTGGTATGAGAACTACCGCCACTATATCTAGCGACTAACTCGATGCTTCTATGCCTGCAAGGTTTGTAGAATTACTGGACCGTAACTCCATTTAAAAACACTATTTTTTACTAGCCTATGGCTGCTGAGTCCCATTTCCTTTCAGTCGTCTTTGTCCATCGCTACTTCCTACTATTCAGGCAAGAATTTATTAAAGTCATGTGGTTGTTGGCCTGCCTCTGTTGCGGCGTCATTCTGATTCATAATATCATTCGAACGTATTCGGTTACATTTTCACCGGTAACGCTCTCATAGTGAAAAGAGTAAGTTGGCGAATCGCGCCTGTTTTCGAAACGATCAAGTTGTATACGGCTGTTACTCCCTTATGAGCCCGGGCTCCGCTACCTAACCTAGGAGATTTGACGAGGTTACTGGTATTTACACCGACTGCCGTCTGACCTTCGCAATCCAAAGGGTAGACCCGAACCAATTCTTGGATAGGCTTGAGCAAACGCTAGACGGTGACTATGACGTCTGGGACCCACAGTTTGTATGTATCACAAAACGGAATCATTTTTCTTTTCGAATAATCAGGTGATTCAAATATCCCAACCAGTCTGGAAAAAACTTTTTACAAAGTATGTTTTCAGTGGGATTCAAACCCACGACCTTCGGATCACAAGGCGAACGCCTTGACCACTAGAACACGGAGGCAGTAAATAACACCAAAGTTAGTATCGTCTTATCGCTGTGTCAATTCAAATTAGTCTTTATCAATATTTCGTAACGTTCAATGTTGCTTGACATGGAAACGCGGACACGAGGCTACGTAGTACGTAGCTGCGTGTCTGCGTGTCTGCGTGTACGTAGTACGTAAACTCCACCTGTTTGTCTACTTAGTTGTATACAAGTTAAAAGTAAAACACCTTTTTATTTGTAATAAATAGCAGGACTGAGTCTAGCGGTTTAAAACAGCCCTGGGCTCCTGGGATATAGGATCAATTTTTACCAGGGAGATCGCAACTCAGTGGAAGTTTCTTCACAGATGGAATACGAGTCGCAGTCTCTTTTATTATTTATATATGTAACTATACAACGCTATGTAAAAAAACCTTCCACCGATAGAAATCAAATGGAAGTGCTTGTCGTTATGTTTCCAAGCACGTCCTGCGCCGGAACTCCTTTCAAGTCAGGAGTTTCCGATAGGCGTTCGACAGTGATGTACAGTAGACTGTATATTACATCAAGCTGTATCTCCAATATGCATTTAGTCTATTTCATAGCAATTGGGTGGTAATAAGTAAGAACTAGTTAAATCTTTGTAGCGGCACAATATAGAGCCTTTGGCGGTGGTTATAATATCATCAAGACAGTTATATACATCCTTGAATGAAAAGTTGACAGCTTATTCGTATAACAAAAGATGATACTATACATGAATTAACTATAATTTTTTACATCTTCTCGCCAACCGTTACGCGCATCAATTTCTGACAAATAGAACAATGTATTTGAAAAACTTGGTTAAATAAAATTACGAGAAAATCAAACAACTCTGCCTTTTACAATAAGGAAGTGCATGAAAGGCAAAGAAAGAATGAAAGGGTTAATAATGTCAAAGTTAACATTAGACTGACATTACCCCACCTAACGAGAACAGTGCTAGTCAGCTGCAGCAGTGATGATTAATGTTCTGGTAAATTTATGTGCCTTTTTGTGAGAACCTGACGATATAACGAGCGTGAATGCGTGGAATATAGTGCTAATGAACATCTTCATTAGTATCGACGTTTCATAGGTAAAGACTTATTTCCAAAGGTCGATCTGATAGTACGTCTATTCAAAATCAAGTTCTATCAGTTAGTAGGTGCGCCTAAATAAAGAAAGCTAATAAATAATGAGTAACATAACATGTGAGCGAGAGTGGTGCGGGGAGTGATGCGAGTACATGCCCGGAGCAACGACCGTACCGTGGCGGCATCTAGCGGCCTGCCCACCAAACGCCTCGGCTCTCCTCACCTTTTATACCAAGAAACCCTCGCTTCCCACCCTTGAATCTTTTCCGAAAACAACAAATCATAACCAGCACGTAAAACTATCAACAGGCACCGATAATACGGAAATAACAACCCATTGTGTCACTTGAAACAATCACAAACAATGGCACACTTATGGCACGTCGATGCAAATGGCTGCGTCCACTTGGAACGACTGATTAAATTTAGAGATGGACCAAAAGCCGGCTAAGGGCGCGCGTGGGAGCATAGTTTCTGAGCCATCAGGGAGCGTGTGACCGCGGGAAAGTGACCGCTCGGCAGCTCTCTACGGCGCCCTAAATCCCAATAAGATTCACAATCGCTCGCAGTTTTGTATCTATCTGATAGTGGAGTGGATACCAACTCAACTTACCCTTTGATATGTGCCTGAAACGGGAACTCCCTCGTTTTATTTCGCGGTTGAACACTTCACTCGCGTGGTATGCGCCAGATCGGCGTTTCGGTGTGCACTGGAGGCCACGGCGCGCGGCGGCCCCCACCTCTCGCACCTGAACAGAACCTGCACAGGTGTGGCGGCGCGGCGGGGCGCGGGTGGCAGCGGAGCCTCCGCGCTGCGAGCGCGGGCGGCGGTCAGTCTCGGCTCGAGAGCGACTCCAAGCGCGTGCGTCAGCGAACGAAATGTCCGCGAACGGGTCGGCGGCGACCGAACCGCGGCTGTGCCACGTGCGGAAGACTCCAGACTTCGATGGCTATGGATTCAACTTGCACGCTGAAAAAGGCAAACCGGGCCAGTACATCGGCAAGGTAGACGATGGCTCCCCGGCAGAGTCGGCGGGCTTACGCCGCGGGGACCGCATCCTCGAAGTGAACGGACACAGCATCGCCGGGGAGACGCATAAGCAAGTGGTTGCGCGGATCAAGGAGCGCCCCGACGACGCCGAGTTGCTGGTGGTGGCGCCGGCGCCGGGAGAGGCGCTGCCTGACCTGGACGCGCCTCTGCAGTCGCAGCCTGCGGCGGCCGACCGCTCGCCGCTGCCGGCGCGCGACAGCCCGCCGCCCGCGGAGCCCCCGCGACTCAACCTCCAGATGACCGCGGCTGAGATGCGCGCGCATCTCGCCGCTAAAAAGAAGATTGACCCAAAAAAAGTGCCCATGGACCTCAAGTCCAAGTTTGACATCGTCAAGAAACTCTGAGAGTTTGCGTCGGAGTGTGAATAGTACCTGTCAGTGTGTGGGTGGCGTCGTCGCGAGCCGTTGTTGTTCATAGATGTGCATCTGCACATAGTGGTCCGGAACTGCGGATGGTGTTATTATTGGCTGCCGCGCCTGCCGCGAAGGCTGCTCGGCCGCCCCCGCCCCCCTTGCGCCCCGCACCGCGCCACACGACACGAGAATTGTTGCCAACTCTCGCGCCGCGACACCGATAGGTTCTCACACGGTTATCGCATCGCATAAAGTACACAAAATGGAACAATGACATCGATAGCGCAGGTGCGGGTGCGCCCCCTGGCGACGCGACGTATCGTATCCGCGACGCGCCCGTGTGGAACAACCCTAATCAATTTTGATTCGAATGACAAAATTCATCCATTAATAACTGGTTACAATTGCAAAAAATATGCAGATTTGCTTTGTGTACGCATAGCATTGTATTTCGTAATAAACTCAGCTTATTAGATTGAACGTTGATTCATATTTAGGATAGGAAACTTTAAATTTTTGACAGCTGTCATTCCGCGCAATTTTACTAAGTTTCGTGTGCTGTGGCTATATCGACGCCCCCAGTTCTTTTATTGTTTAAAAATGATGCCTGTTCAATTTGCCATTGAGAACTGTACATACGTAGGTACCTTACTATTGAGTTATTGAATAGTATGTATATTTATTTTATGTAAAAATGCAATTGTTTTAATTGTGATTATCTAAATGTGTAGTTTAGAGTAACATTTTTTAAGTGCAATTCTGTTGAATTATGAATTAAATACATTCTACAAACGAGCGAGCCTTGTGATTTATCTAAGCCGGTTCCATCTTGAGCTTTCTTCCATGCAGACCTCACACATATACACACAAACACACGACAGGACGCTCCCTGCCCTTCACCGTAAAACACGTTTACATGCCTGAGTTGTAAGTAATTGGAAAAACGAGTATGTATCTAAGCATTGAAATTTTTGAAATTATACTTTACCAAAATTATAGATAGATCCAAAATGTAATTGCAAACATTTCATTTCATTATTAAAATGTGATATCAGAGCGGTAGCCGTGGTCGGTGTAATCAGTAAGTAAAGTATATTATCGTGTGATCACGTCATGATAAATGAGGGATTAATTTGTAGACTGTCCTTGAAATAGATATAATTTGTTAAAAACAAAAAATAGGTCTGATTTTAACGTGGTGTATTGTTTGTCGATGGGTAAACAAACTTCTAAGCTATTGGTCTGAGATTAAAAAAAAAATGTTTACGACTATTTATTTTATACGGCCAAGTAAGCTACAACCCACTCCCCTGATGGTGAGTGACTGATGTAGCACTAGCAAAGCAATCTAACTAGTTAGTAGTACCTAAAAAGTCTCTAGGACCCATTTTTGAAAAGCAGTGACCATTCATGGTCTTTGTTTTAAAAAAACATTCTTTTATAGACTCAGCATTTCAAATGGCACTCCCAGTCATTCTGGGGAGTCATAATATACCGCTTATAAGTAGGATGTCACCTTGGCTTCATAATCCAAGTAAACACAATAACTAACCATTAACCAACACTGTTAGCAATGTCGACACTAAAGCCCAATTTACACAGAGCAAGTTTTTTGCTTGTTGCGTACAATTGAAACAATAAATGATTTATAAGGTAGACATTTTGTTTAGTTAGACCGTGTAAGTTACTTGTTGTTGCTTTAATCGTATGCCTCATGCTGTGTAAAAGGGCCTTAGCGATAATAATTTTGCAACATGGAAACGAATCAATCAAGGTCGAATATCCATTTTTTTTAAACATACAAGTTTCCGACAGACGATCCGACTGGCGGCATGATGAAATCACAACCGGAAGAACGACGGCGGACGACCGGTGAAACTACTGGGTTAATCATCCGATGATGAATAAACATTAATCGATGCAACTTTGTGGCTGAGGAGGATAGAATTGATGATCCAATCAAGGTAAATGACGTAAAGAAGAAGAATGTGGTAGGGTAAGTTTGTGAGAATTGACGCAGTTCATTTAATATCAGCGCTTTAACATGCAATAAAACGCTTATTCAGCGATAACCTTATTTGAAACCCAAACAATAATATACGTTCTTGATTTCCAGTAGCAGTTCAGCTATTTTACTGATTTTCACTGTACGCAGCAGCGGTGGGGCGCAGGTCTGGTGCCACAGCTTTGTGCGTCGTTGGATCTCTAAATTGTTTTTGACACCTGGAATAATTTAGAGTAAGTTTAAAAAAAAATCGCTTAATAAGCGTTTTATTGCATGTCAAACTCTGATACCAAACTGATGTATTGTTCGGTTCGGTTGTGTTGTTATTTAAAACCCAAACAATAAGAGATTGTCTGTTTTTGCCAGCTGAACCTGTTAAAGCCAATGCGACGTTATTACTTATTTTGTTCAATAAGCCATGGAAGGGACATTCCCGTAATAAGTCAAAACACAGGCTATATTACATAGATTTAAGATAAAAAAAATCTATGTCTATGACTAGATCACATAATAAAATAATAGCCAAAAACCTGAAAATTTAATTGACATTTCTACACTAAAGTGTGCAGCCGCCCGGGCAATTTGTATGGGATTGTCGAAATTATTTTTGGGTTATTGACCATTATTTAATTTTATTAAGCTATAGTGATCTAGTATAGTGGTGTTCTTAACGGCTATATTTTCGTAACATGTTACATGGAATATGCTAAATCTTTATATCATGTTAGTTTTGACGCTATGTTATAATGATTAAAAAAATAAAAAAATAAATTTCAAAATATTTCAAAGGAAATTTAAAAAAATTTCATTAAAAAATTATTACGAGTAAAGAAAATTGAAGACCTTATGTATTAGAATTTGCCATTATTTAGCTAATTTATAACAATATGAATAATTCATAGAGTGTAAAGTTTTACGAGATAGTAATCACGTAAAAACTTGACTAAATATAAAGTTTTCATATTAAATCATTAAATATTTAATGGCGTCTTTTTGGTTAGTTTTATTATATAACCAACGTGAATTTGTAATTGAGAGTATATTTACACAAACACAATTTTCATAACATAATAATTCATCAGTCAACAGACTATTTACATTAGCGCGCGAAATCTCCAAACGTCCTCCGCCGCCTACAACGGAATAGTGAATACAACGCGTGAACGCGGCGCAGCGCTAAACGTATAGTGCTAAATTTGCTAATGTTATTTTTATAACGCCAAAACGATCGAACGAAACGTGCGCGCTCGTTGAGAGCGCGAGCCGCGGCAGCGGCAGCGCCCCGCTAGGTTAACGACCGCGCGATTCGTTTTAACGTAGCGTAATATGAATAAATGTTTAGCAGGCGCTTTTCGTTGCGAGTACATAGCGTGTTTTTTTTATCAGTTATACGTTATATTAACCACCACTAATCTAGTATAGGCTGTGGTTTGATTTATTACTGGCCCCTTCTACGTTGTATACGTACTATTATATTTTTCTTTACTTTACATACCCAAAAATAATTTAATAATATACGCTAATATTATTACAATCTAACCTATTTTTTTTTAATTAACCTGTACTGTCCCACTGCTGGGCAAACGTCTAACCTATTAACTTAGATTATTTAGTAACGTTCCATTGACCTAGTCTTGTAAGGAATAGTAAAACACAAGCCTGCGCGTTTCACTGAAGAGCATATTTTTCATTAGCTAAACACTATATTCGAATTAAATGTATCAAATATTATAGCTATGTAATTTAAATATTGTTGCATGATTAGGGAAAACCTGTGACTTAGCGTTTCGCAGAACAGCGATTTATTAGTTACACACTACATTCGAATTAGGTATTTATTAACTAGCACGCTTATATGTACAGTAATACAATTTTATTGCATGACTAGGTAAATATAAGTAAAACCTGAGCTTGTGCGTGTCGCTGAATAGCAATTTTCATTAGTTTAACACTATATTCGAATTAAATTCTATCAAATAACATACTTAGCTATGTAATTCAAATGCTGCAGCATAACTAGGAATATCCAGAGTCTGTGCGATTTGTTGAAGAGCCATTTTCTTTGGCATATTTGAATCATTATTCAAAATGTGTCATAATATTATAATATTTTGCATTATTAAACCTTTGAATATCCCGAGTCTGTATTTAGCAAAATATTGCAATAGCTTTATTCTGTTTACATACATACATACTATCACGTCTTTATCCCTAATGGGGCAGACAGAGCATTTTGGGTCTTGCGGTTCTATGCAGAGCCCAGGGCCGCAAGACCCAAAAGCCACTTTTAGCGTCATGGTGTTATTCTGTTTAGGCACTGCATATGACCAATCAAGAATAGTTAATCAAAATTTGTTGTGTATTAAATAATATTATAGTTAAGGAATTAAAATATTGCAGCATGACTAGGAATGACCTGAGTGACCTGAGTCCTTACGGTAAGCTGTGCCTGCCCAGCATCATTATATTGTAAAGGCGCCCAGAGCATCCCAAATATCTTAGCAGTGCCACAAGTGTTCAATTAAAACGATTGTATAAATGGCATTTTTCTTAATATTTCCTAAATTGATATGCTAAGAAGAAAACTTGAACTCTATAAAAGTCAAGTAAAGGTCGTTATTCGATTCTAATGTTTTATAACAATACATATGTACTAAAAGTAAACCCAAAAGAAGAGAAATGGTAGAACTGTCACGATAGACAAAATGAACACTACATTCCTCTCAGGATCACTAAATAGGTATTATAAAGTGTAGATAAAAGCACTACACAATGAGAGTGGTCAAGCAAAGCCAGTTTAGCACAAATCATTTTCTTAAGCCACTTGCTTGCTCAGTTCTAAAACACAATTACTTCACTTTTTTTAGGTTTAAATAACTGCTGAAAACGTCAGGCATGCACCTAAAAAGTAATATTTGTAACGGACGATAAGTGACTTCATTTTGTGACTTTTATTCTAATAACAGTACATACAATATACTAATAACATTATGGCCCCGGAAACTTTTATAGCCGAAGGTAACAGGAAAATAATTTTATTTAGAAAAGGTATTGATGGAAATGTACGTAAAATTCCTTGTAGATATTTGCACTGGTTTTATATAAACTCGTTTTATTTAAATAAGAAAGATAAAACAATTTACTCACACAATAAGAAAAATTAAAGAAATATAAAATTACTGATTTATTATATTCTTAAATACTCAAAAGATACAGCTTCAAATTTACTCAAAAACATCGTGGCTTTATCTCGAATAGGCAAACAGCGTTTTTTGTCTTGTGGATCTAAGCAGCCCAGAGCCGCGAAACCCAAAGGCCACTTTAAGCGTGACGGTTGGTGAGAAGTTAGAAGAAGAAATACTTATGTTGATGCATCTTGAAATCGTGCTTTCTGTATGCCTATATTTTTTTTTATATTTTGGGACAAATTACACTGATTAAGCTAGCTCCAAAGTAAGTTCGAGACTTGTGCTTTGTTATGGGATACTAACTCAACGAAACTATATTTTATAATAAATACATATATACAATTTAAAAAAGGCCATTTTTCCAATTTGACCACTACGCCACGGAGGTTGTCAAAATTCAAAGAGTTACCTCGATTTCTCCAAGATCCCATCATCAAATATACATTTCGAACAATAAAATAATTTATCAAATCGATCCACGCGTCTTCGAGTAATCAGTGAACATACATTAAAAGAAAAGATCGCGACGAATTGATAACCTCCTCCTTTTTTGAAGTCGGTTAGCAAAATAGGGTTGCTACCACAGGTTGCTACGCTAACCGCGTCGCCTATTGTCATGTATAACGCATTTCCGTCCATTCATCGGTCGGCTTTTACTACCTGCTGCGCGGGAGAAGGAGCAGTTGGTACATTGTAAGGTTTTTATTTTCTACTAGAACAGCATGGAAGGAAGTTGACAGAGTCAAGCAAAAGATAATTTTTTATAATTAGTTAGAGCGTGATATGATAACGTTATTTCTATAATGTTAGTGGTGCTTGAGGAGGAAAAGATATGAGTATTGCGCGTGTTACATACATGATGTCATGTCTCTAATGATGAGTCACACGTGTGTTTATATTGCATTGCATACATCCTCACCTATTGTTAAAAAACCCCGTCCCACGCCTTCACTTTATTAAAAAGATAAGGCAACCTTCACGTCATCTGGTTGTAGTAAAAAGTACTTTTTAGCATAACGTAGTGTCCCGCTGCTAGGCAAAGGCCTCCCCTTCTTGATTCCTCATTCACGATCGGAGTATCCACTCGTTTAACTTCCAACGTCGTCCCACCACCTTTCCCTTCGCTGGCGTTCTTTTAAATTAGAACTCGTAATGTTGTCATGAAAAGTTTATTTTTATTGTTTACTGGGGTAAGATGTTCAGTTAAACATTAGATACGGCTAGAATTGGTCACTACTTTTCAATCAGGCTAAAAGTGAACACTTAGACACCCTAGGTTTGGTCTCCACTGAAAAAAAAAACGTGATTAATGGGTAGATAGTATTAGCAAAGTTGTATGTTTATACCGAGCCTGGTCATATTTTTTTTCAAAGACGTGTCATAAATTCATTTCGAATATTGTTATAGGTTTACTGCGGTTTACTCACATAAAATAGAAGGAAAGACCAGGTTTCGTAATACTTGTCATATTACTGGCTCAGTGCAGAGAGTGCAGCGGTACCGTCGGATTGCCACAGCTCCAAGTTCCAACGTGGTTCCAACACTCCCACATCCACTGATGATGATATCGATCAAAACCACTGCATTCCCGAGTAAACGTTAACAATATTTATTAAGATGTGACCTTTCATGTTTTCATGCCATTCACGATGCAATTAAAGTAATGGTCGATGACGCGCGAAGATTTAACAATGGTTGCTTTGCTATTAAGTCATTATGTGCATGGCTTGAATGGCGCCGAGGACGCAGCTCAGAACCGACCTTGCTCCTCCCTACACTTTTTCATCTTAGCGCGTTCCGGTATGCGTCCTCAGGTAGTCTTGCGAACTCAGGGAGCGATTTCTCTTCCTAAATAAAAAATACACCTCGGTATGTGAGGATGCCGAAGACAATGTGAAATTGAGAAGAAATAGCCGTTACTAATAAAACAATGGCCAAAATATTTACTTAAACGTTTTGGCTATAGTTTAATGACTAGCTGCCTGCCTGACGTTAACCCTCTTTGCATGAGCTCAATGCTTATCATTTATCTCTCGTAGGTACTTACACGTAACCTACTTACACACACCATACGTTAGCGACCTAAGCTAAGCTACTACCGAGGTTTTTAATCCAATGCCTAGAAGACTGCTCAGGATTGTGGCCTCCTTCCTCGAAGACAGATAGTTAAAGTGGCGGTCGAAGACGCCGATCTTCAGAACGTCCCATGCGGAGGTGATCCAGGAAGCTGCCGCCTGCGTGCCACGCGTAGCACATCGACGACATCCCAGTGACCGGTCAGGGCCATCTAGTTATTTTTCCTGACGACGACGCGTACTTTGCGGTCAGCATGATTTCAATGTACGTGAGAAACTCCACTCAGTGCGCTCCTTCCGCCTCTAGCTTACGCGGCTCGAGATCTACAAGAAGTACGTGAGATTTCGCCTGTTATATGCGGTACGCATTCTGCAGGGAGACTAACAAACTATACGTCTCCGTGCCCAGGAAACACCGTCGGGGCCCCGTGTTACGTAAAGAAAGCCGTGATTCAACAAGACTTAAAATGGAAGGGTCTGGACAACTTTGTCTGCCGCCTAGCGAGGGACATGAACTCCAAGGTGGACTCCCACCTCAGACCGCACAACAAGCTACACAGACGTACCACGAGATGTTTGTGCTTAACTAGTCCTTTCTTCATCTTCTTATCGAGTCGAAAGAATTAGCATTTCGTAGCGAAAGGATGAGCCAATCTGCGTTACCAACGGACTGTCAACGGAGATTGCCCAGTGAGTGCCGGATGTACAGGCGGGCTCAGTAGATCACTCGGGGCGGCTCATTTCTTGCACCCCAAGTCTACCCTTAGTCCTTTAGTATCCCATTAAGATATCCACAGGAACAGATGGAGTGGTTCTATTCTATGCCGAAAGCCATACGGCCAGAGTGTTTAGTCAGGTCCTATAAGTATTAGTTGCTAAAGCCTACGATTGTCAATGTAACGGGTACTTGCAGCATGACCGCTCCCGACGAGGCCGCTGCTCTCGCGACCTTCGTCTGCTCATTCATCAGCATCCTCCAAGAACTATTGCTTATTTTATTAAGACATTTTTTATATCTATAATATTTTAAGAACAGCCTTACCCTAGACTTAACTGAATCATAGAAACGTACTCTAGCGTATATTTCGAAACAAAATATCAGGTTTTGGAAAAATCGGTAATTTTATTAGTGTATTACATGATACATATTGTAGTTTCAGGTATATTATATAATTATATATTATTTATTCTACTAGCCTTGTTATAATTATATTACGTTGTTAACTAAAGACATGTATCAAAGATTTCAACTGGTTTTCCACTGTTTAAATATAAACTTGAAAGAAGAAATTATACCTATGAAACATTTTAGCGCTTTTACGGTTGTACATTTAGCACTTTCCGAACACTGATGCTCTCTTTTTTTTTGGAGCTCTATATTTTTTACCCCTCTCGCTTTTTTCGTGATTTTGTGCCATTCGTTTAGGTTACTCCGTGTTCAAAAAATGACACTTCTGGACTGGGTTCCTCCCAATAATTTTTCCGTAATCATTATGCTGCTAGGCAGTTTGCAAACTACACAGTAAAATACTTATAACAATGATTCATAATGTCGTATCAGTAAGTGAGTATCGCAAAACACTTGCATTGCATATACCTACCAAGTTTTTTATGCATGTTGTATTGTATATTTTATTTAGAATTTTATGTCGTGGGAATATTGAAAAAAATTATTAAAACCGGTCTAGTACGTGTCGTACGTCACACTTGATCCTGAACAAAAAAATTCACAAACGGATCTCTAAAGCGTAAAATGATGCTGGAAAACTCACAATAGTTTTGAAAAATCTATCTAACAACACCTCGGTCTAAGGGTTTGTCGAGTCGAAAGAAAAAAAAGAAATGTGTATGGGATACCTATATACGCTGATTTTTTTTTCTCCCAATTACGCTGCAACTCTGTCATAGCTTTACTGCTCTACATATCCAGCACAAAGCGGAACTTTACTGCTCCATAGCAGAAAAATGTATGGAAATATTTTACTGAACTGTTTTAGCTTTTTTTAAATCATGCAAACAGCCTTGATACATTTCAATGCAGTAACGCAAACGACGCGCGCCGGACTTTTTGCGCGACGTGTGCGTTACTGCATATTGCATATGATTGCATGGGTTCTATTTTCACAGGCTAAAAAGTGCGTCACGGAGTCTGTCGTTTGCGTTGGACCTTAGTGGTCAACCTGACGGCCATAAGTATGGACACTGGTACAAAGATTGCGTGTGATGTGTGTATAAATAAAAATACTGGCCATAAAGAAAAATAATTACTCGTAGCCAAGTGCAGTGTAATGATCTGTAGTTGCAAACGCCGACTTTAAGTTAATGCCACTTAAAAACGTCTAAAAACTAATTTTCTTTTAAATTTGTATGAAATTTTCATAGTTTTATAAGTTGGTCGCCTATAACTTATTGTGAAGTGAACCTACTACGGCTGTGAATTTTTTCACGTGTCCATATATAACCGTTTACCAGATAGAGGAGGAACTTGACTTTAACAAAAATTAGCACTATAAAATTAAATACTTCAGAAACGGATTCCAAAATCAGAAAATGGTATTCACAAGTTCACATAGATTTTTAAAAGACCTTTCCAATGATACCCCACAAAAAATTTTCAAGATTTATTACCACTTTTTCGGCATGTCTAATATACATACCCATGCCAAATTACAGCTTTCTAGTACTTATAGTCTAAGTGAAACCGCGGACAGACAGATAGACAGACACACAAACAAAAATAACAGCTGGATATTTAGCAAAATGTCTAGTTTGTATATACGCGACGTATACTATAGTGATGGAGTCGGAAGGACACCGCTTTATCACTTGAGCGATAACTGCAACCGGTGACCGCAACATATGAGTGAGTAAGGGCCTTGATAGTGCTCAGCGTCTCGTTGCTTACGTTTTATTACTAGCGGCCCTGCCCGGCTTTGCACGGGTATGTATATTATTATATGTTTATGTTGCAGCCATCTGCCTAATCGTTGCGGTTTATGACTTGGCTAGATGTCGTTCAGCCATTCAATTGGATTCCTGGTTTGGCTAGGCTACCAGTTGGAATGGCTGCGACATATATAGACTTTCCTCTTAAATTAATATAATTAAAGATGAAAACCACATTAAAATCCGTTGCGTAGTTTAAAAGATCTTAAAGCAGGTGTCTACATACAGAGGGACAAAGAGCGAGAAGCGACTTTATTTTATACTTTTTATTGATGACCTTAGTGGCAGATGATGGTAGGTAAATACGAGTACTTTAGCTGCCTGGAAAAGGCGAAAAAAAACAACATTTGTTTATAAGTACAAACTAACGAAAATTTCATTAATTTTTTCTATCTAGACGCCTACCGTGGCTCAATACGTCCATATGGAATTCTTTGCTACTAGGAGCATAAAACATATCCTAGGCTCTGTCTACCCTGTAAGTGCTACTAGACGTATAAATGTATCTGTATCAGCATGACCTCCATATCCTCCATCTTACGATGCCTAGAACATATGACTAACAGCTAAGTAATAAAACCTGGTGAAGCAAAAACATGCGCCCACGCATCGTAATAAAATGAAATACTTATTGAGCATTACGATACTTGCTTAGTTTTACTAGTTTTACTACCGACCGCTCGCTGTTATGAAATACAATTTAATACTCGACTAAGCAATAACATATCGGATTTCAAGGATAAAATAATATTTTATTGTGACGATAAAAGCGCTGATGGTCTAGTAATTTAAATGGAAAGCACAGAAGTAATAAATAAAGTATCTTATCACGAAACATCCAAGGTCTAGCAAAATATGCTGAAACTATTTTAATGGGAAATTCAGTCCACGATACTAAACATCTTTCCCCAAAAACAACAGTCTTACGCGACTGCGAGAGACAACTGCGATGAACGTGAATGCGTCTTCTCGTCACTGTTCTACATCATCACTGCTCTATAACACCACTGCTATCTAGGTCTATAAAATATTACATACAACGTAAACCCGATCTTTGGTGACCATCCACACCGCAGTATATGCTAAAACCTTACCCTCTAGTTTTCACGTTGATAGTTTAAACCATTTTTGCAAACAAGAAGTAAAAAACATATATTAGGTTCATATTAGCTACTTGCCGCGTGAGGCCAAGAGTTCGTGTATATCTATAAAAATAATAAATACTAAATATATAGGGACAAATTACACTGATTGAGCAAGCCCCAAGTAAGTTCGAGACTTGTGTTATGGGATACTAACTCAACGATACAAAACTTTATAACAAACACATACCTATATAGATAAACATCCAAGATCCAGGACAATTTGCAAAAGGTCATTTTCCAACTTGCCCTGACCGGGAATCGAACCCGGAACCTCCGGGTGACGCACTAGCATGGTGACCACTACGCCACGGAGGTCATCATAATCAGTCATATCCAATAAGTGAAAAAATATTTGATATAATGATTTATCAAAGCTTAAGGAAAAACGCTGTGCTTTATAATTTGAATATAGCTCGAAAAGCGCGAGATTTCCATCTATGATATTGACTACGTGACGAAGCCCTTCGTGACCAAGCGTGGTATTTTGACGACCCCTTAAAGGGTAACGTGGTATGGTAGGTTCCCTATAACACAAGTGCATTCTAAAGCGATGTTCAATCTCGAAACGTGGGAACATGCAACATGTCGCAGCGTCCTTGCCGGCTTCTGCGAACTTATCTATAACTGCCGCAATTTGCTTAGTGTGACTGTCGGTTCGTGCGTCCATTAGCACGTAACGTTGTACACCGTGCCATCACGTGGGTGAAGGTTGCTGTTATCTGCGGCGACAGTATCCATTTTTCTAGAATAAATAGTATCCATTATTTGCACATGCTAATCATCATTGAAATTCTTTCAGCGTTTTTTTTTTGTAATTTATATTATACCTCTTCTTATATCTTAGATTAACATTATTCGGATTTTCACTCATTCTTTTGATTGCATTTTACGTCGTACGTCGTCAACGCGACGGAAGTCGACTTAAACAGTATTCTTTACTGGCGTTACCAATCCACTGCTGGACAGAAGGCTCTCCCAATAAAGGTAGGATTTGCCCACAGTCATCACGCTAATCAGACGGGTTGGATTCGCAGAAAATGGTATAAAGTTGTAACGGTGCTGTGCTGTGCACTCGAACAGAATGAAAGATAAAGAAATGAGATGTATAACAGCATGCAGCATAAAGGATTCATTTTAGCACGAAATGAAGTGAATCATATTTCATTTTCATTCCATTTCCAAATTCTTGGCACATCTCTATTTTTAAACGACTTTCAAACAGACCGACCGATTTCGAAAATTCTTTTGACATTGGAAATGTCTTTTCGTTTGCTCCAGTGTAGGCTCCGCGTTGTGAAAGTATGATACTCAAAAAAGAAAAAAAAAAATTATTCAACGTTGTAATTTTATGTTGTAACCTCTTCCTTATCCCGACTTTCTCGTCGCTTAGCGACAATAAGTATTTTTCAAATTGTGCTTGATAGTTCTAGTACAGATATCAGTGATGTAAATAAAGTGCTAGTGACTTAAAATATAGAGGTACTACCTAACACAGTGTTCTCATTGTTTCCTGTGCTGAGCACTTTAATTATACTACCTTCAAATCTTCCTATATCTTACATGAAGTTTGCCTTAGGTACTAGCGGAGCCAGGTCAAGCTTCACAAAGTCTTTCACAGAAAAGGCTTCGCCAATATCAGTGGTGACTAATTTTATTCAAATCTGCCTCGGCCTCGACGAGCGTTTGTCTGTTTGTCTAGTGGTGGTAGTGCCGCCGTAAGTGTCTATTTCTATAAATAGTGGTTAGCCGACAGTTAACCGCATGTTTGTTATTTGGGGACTCGGCCCGCGGCGAGCATCGGCAGTCCTTGTGTGTGCACTCAAATGAGTGTTAGTGGCCAACACTTGTGTCAGAAGATGACAAGATCCTAGTTGCCTAAGTGGCGCTCCAAGGTTCATAAGAATCATCACTCAAAAAATTTATAGGTACTTGGGAACCCCTTATTTTTTTTTATCTTAGCTTAGATTCTTATCTTAGATTCCCGGTTGCATTATTCATTTCTTCCATGCTGGTCTGGTATTAAAGAAATAAATAGATTGAACTTGATATTTTTATTTTCTTTAATTCCATGAGAATTTCGTCTCTCCCGAGAAAGAGTGTCATTTATAAAACCTTCTTTTCTCGGCATTAGCAGAAGGTTCTTCTCAGTCTTAGCTCGTCACCGGCTGCATCCGCAGCTGAACCTTTTTCGGAGCCCGGGTTAAGGGCACCCGATTTTTTTTCTCCAAAAATAATATGCATGTCTCTGATCACCCAAGGACGCCGAAGAGCTTGCGAAGTGTAGAAGAAATAGCCGACCAAATACCGACCGTTGCATTTTAATATTAAAAGTTTGTTATAAAAAGTAAAATAAAAAAAATGTGCGAGTGAAGCTACGAATTGCCGGCAGCGATACCTGGTCGGCCAGGTTTATTTCGGGAGTTAGGGCTCTAACAGCGACAGTATGCCCGCGATTATCAGCGACTGTGGCTGACCTGTGCCGCGAAAAGTGAGACGCGTGTCGAACTGTCAAAAACAGCGGCGCGGCACGACGATCGCGCGGCGCGCTTTACACTTTTAGTAGCATTCATAATGACAATATCTAACATTTCCTGCCATTGACTGCAATAATGACTAAGAAAGCACATTCAACTCGGGCACGAAGCACATTCGTTGAGAGTGCTAATGCGTGCGCCGGCGCATGTCGCGACTGCCCAATGAGAGAAACCTGCCGTTGATGTCACGGGCGCCGCCTGGCCGGTCACGTCCCGAGATTCCGCCTTGTAGGACAATGGCAACTTGCTCATGCAGCAATTCAGATCATCTGCTATCTTTGCAGACAATTGCTATCTTTGCAGACAATTACTAAATTGGAGTGACTAAGTATATACTAATGTGATATGCCGTGCGGTTTTCGGCAGAGTAGAGAAGGAAATTTTAATTGAAATAAATAAATAAATAAAAGGACCACTCCAAGTCCTCCCGTAGAAGGCGACTTAGGAAATACAGGCTAAACAAATCTTATAAACATCAATCCCATGCTGGTCTGGGAGAAATAAAAAAAAACTTAGAATGTACCAGCTGCTTCTCTTCCCACGCAGATCGTAAAAGCCGATCGAGGGAATGGGCAAAAATGCAAATCATGTTAACAGGCGATGCGACTAGCAACCCATCACTGTATTGATTGCTTTTCCATCTTCTCGCCCACCATGACGCTAAAAGTGGCTTTTGGGTCTTGCGGCCCTGGGCTCTGCATAGAACCGCAAGACCCAAAATGCTCTGTCTGCCCCATTAGGGATAAAGACGTGATAGTATGTATAAACATCAATGAGACCTCTCCAGCCCGCCTTGCCAGCGAGGAGAGTGTAGGCCAAACTCCTCTAGCTGCTCTGGCCAAGTATGGCTCTGGCAATACAAAGAGGATCGTGCTCCTGCAGTTGAGACAAAAAGACCTGACGATGATGACTAATGTAATAAACCCGCTAGGATGTGTACCTATAGGTTTCGTAAAGTAACTTCCTCAAGAAAACCGACAACCATAAAAGTATTGGAGTACGATGCATCTCAAAGACTGTCATCTCAGTCATTCTTACACACAAGTGAAACTTGGATTTCCTCACGATGTTTTCCTTCACCGGAAGCAAGTTTTGGTTTCTAATAATAAACGTAAAATGAGTCAGATTTCTCTGCGAACTCAGAAGTACAAGTCGGACCGGGCGGGGATCGAACCTGAGACCTTTCGGCAATAGGCTGTTAAACCACAAGACCACTACCAATAGTACCCCATGAATGTGCACCATGGCATACATATAGCTATGGCTTATGAATGAGCTGGGTGTCGTCACGACTGTGAAGGTTGACCATTGTCCGCGCGCAATGGACTGTGCGTTCCCACGCTGGCCATTGTGATGCGTCCGCGAGCGCGACATGAGGATGCTAAATGCAGCTCGTTAACTAGTGGTGTAGTATGCGCATGCGCAACCAACAATATCGTATTTGACAAATCTGCTGGGAAGGGAAGCTGTCAAGTAATAATAAGAAGGATTCACTGCAATTAGGTTACACGTGTATGAAAGAGATAACAAGATTTCCATGTCGTCACAGACATTAAAACCGGGCATCCAATTAAATGGCTGAAAAAAACATCTAGCCAAGTCATTAAACATCATCTAGTCCTTCCGAAAGAGGTGGAGGTAATCAATTCGCTGCGATCTTTTTTTTTATGTATGATCACCAATTATTCGATGCCTAGACTGATTTGGATTTTTTTTTGAACTTTTACTTGCGATGTTTTAATAAACATAGAAATAATAATGAATAAAAGAACTTTTACTTGCGAAGTTACATAGAAATTTTATCAAAATCTGTTGTGTAGTTTGGGGGTGAAGTCGGGTTGAAAAATAATTTGACAATAGAATTTGACACCATCACTTTAATTTCACATGAAATAGCACACCAAAACGAAAAATACTCGTAACATTGTTGTTAACGCCATATTTATTTTAGTGCGTCGCTGCGTCACTTGGCTGAGTCTTGTTCAGTCATCGTCAAAGGGTTAAGTTTCAATACGCCATGTAATTAAACGTTGAGTGATGCCAGTTCAATCAAGTATCGGCCTAGGCATCCAATTAGATGCTTGGTTTGAATATCTGGGCTAAGCATCCAGTTGGATGGTCAATTTAATCAGATGGCTGCAACATCCACGCCACGTCCCATTTTTCTTTATCTTCTTCTTCTTCTGTAGGTGCCGCTTCATTCCTAATGAAAAATGGCAGTTAGCTCTTTAAATCTTGATTTGTCCATGGCAAGCCTGAACAGTTGTTCTACTGTTTTGATACCAGTCCATTGTCGGATGTTCCTCAGCCATGACATTTTGCGACGTCCCACCTTGCGCTTTCCGGCAACTTTACCCATCATTATGGTCTGGAGTAGATGATATTGTGGGTTTCTCAACACGTGACAAAGATATGTGATTTTTCTTATTTTAATGGTTCGAACGAGCTCTACTTTTTTGCCCATGCGGTCTAAAACTTCAACATTAGTAATGTGATCCGTCCAGCTTATGCATAGCATTCTACGGTAAGATCACATCTCAAACGCTTCCAGTATCTTTCGGAGGTCTTCGTTCAGGGTCCACGCTTCGCAACCATAGAACACATGAGGCCAAACATAGCACTAAGGCAACCTTGTTCGTAGTTTGACGGAGAGATCTCGACTACACAACACTTTTCTTATCTTTTCAAAGGCTGTTCGTGCTATTTCTATACGGGTCCGAATCTCCAATTCACTTTCCCATGACTGAGTTAGCCAAGACTCAAGATATTTATATTTGTCGACTCTCTCCAGACGTGGACTGTCTACAAAAATAGACACTTCTTTTTCTTCATACCAATATTTTAAATGCTAATTGCTGATTCATATAATAACCAATTTTTAAATTGTTTTCGTAGTATTTAGTATTATTTGTTGGTCGTAAGCATGAATTATTGTGTAAAAACTAAACTTAGTCAAATACATCTATTTAGGGGGAAGGTGGTGACAGATTTGTAGATACGGATCCTTACTAACGGGGTAGACAGAGCCCAGGACCGCAAGACCCAAACACCACATTAGCGTGAAGGGACGAAAAGGTAGAAAAAGGGAATCAATATATTGGGAAGAGCTATAAGCAGCTGGTATATTTTTCTCCCAGACCACCCCTGGCTTCTTACAGCCTATCTCAGTCTACATTAGCAGCTACTACTAGTACATTTTTCTCCCAGACCAACCCTGGCTGCTTTACAGCTTTCAGTCCTATGCTGGACTAAAAGCCTCTCCAAAAAAGGAGGATTTGGCCAATTGTCATTACGGTACAAGTATAGTCTTTACACAGAGTTGAGAGTGAAGTTACGCACAGAGTTACAGAGCTAAGAATATAGGTAGTAGGGAGCAGGAAGGATCCTGTTCTCTATTACCTATATTCCACAATGTTCTGAATAGTGTAGGGAACCCATTTCCCCCTAGTCGCATTTTATATCGTAAGAGAGAGCCAAAAGTGACGAAAATGATCAGGATAGAATTTCTCAGCCGGGGGACTGAGAAGTTGCTTTTTTTCTCACAATTAAAACGCCTCTTCCTAACTTAAGTTGTAAAAAATATATTTTTTTTGTATCATCTTACACCGCCATGAATGGCTGGCGGGCGACCTCGGCCCGACCTTCGCATCATGCCTGAGTAAATGACTACGACTATCAGCGATTAGTTTAATGATTTTAACCGCTTAGGTATAGCAAATGATCTAACTTAACGGAATGTTGCAATTGCATTAACTATCTACGCATGCGTTTTATTATTATATCTACCTACTAATAATAACTAAGTATAAAGTAAGTACTTACTTACTTCATTTTTAGGGTTCCGTGGTAAACAAGGAACCCTTATAGTTTCGCCATGTCTGTTGGTCTGTCAGTCCGTCCGCGGTTTTTCTTAAAGACTAGAATGCTGTAATATGACATGGTTACGTATATTAAATCATGCCGGAAAAACGGTAGAGTAAAACCTGCTTATAAAAACCAATTTTTAGTATAGCTCCCATACAAGTGAAGTAGTAGCCCATGTTTTTTTCTTGACTAACCCATCATGCATGTGGCATATTGTTGAATAGGTCTTTCAAAAATATTGTGAGCTTGTGGAAACCATTTTTTCAATTAAGGGATCTGTTTCTGAAATATTTGGTTTTATAATGCAAATTTTTGTCAGAGTCAAGTATCTCCCGTTCTATATGCTAAACGGTTAAAAGTATATGAATACGCGAAAAAATTCACAGCTCTATATTTTTTTTTTATTTATTATCAGGGAACTTAAAAAATGTTTTAAGGCAACGAAAATTTAGTTTAAGACGTTTTTAGTGGCGTTGCGCGAGGCCCGACACGCACTTGGCCGGTTATTGGAAAAAAGATGATTTATTTATTTCAAAACTGAAGGTAGGTTTGTGACAAGATATTACATACGCATCATTTGCCCTAAAATCAGTTGACCTAATTTTATTTGTCATGATTGATTATGTAGTTCTTATTTTTATATATTCTTCTAGCCATTTTTTGAGATTTATAACACGCTACACCTCCTGTAGGTAATTTTTTACTGACTTAGCGTTTTAAAAATGGCACTTCAGACTAAGATGCGGGAAGATAAAGCAGCTGTTACATTTTAAGTTTTTTTCTCTCCCAGATTATTAATTTGATGTAAAATTTAATGTCCTATGTCACTTTAAATACCTGCCACAGACTCGTTATTTTAAAGACAAGCAAAGTTACTGCCCTAACGTCGTAAGAAACTTAAATAAAAGGAGAGGGTGACCATCAAATTGAAAACCATTTACCTTTTAGGTACCATTATAATATAGGTACACCAGTACCTATATTATCGCAAACATTAAAATCCAACACTTTCGTGCGCATCACCCATTAAATGCTAAAGATCAATGCTTCGCCGATAGCGTGCGATTAGATTGTGCAATACTATGTAGAGGGGAGGAAGGGGAGGAGGGGTAAAGTGCCGATACTGCGATAAGCTGTTATGCTGCGTTTCGAGCGCCACGTCAGAGCTTTACGATTCCGATTTGTCAATTAGTAACAGTAATATCATATAAATACATACAAAATACAAAACAGACACTATCATGTCTTTACCCCTACCGAGCAGACAAAGCATTTTGGGTCTTGTGACTCAAATGCCACTTTGAGCGTGATGATGGGTGAGAAGGTAGAAAATATCAAAATAATGAGGGTTGCCTAGCTAATCAAGCCATTATCATTTCAGCCGCAGAACTTCCACTGCTTTACATAGGCATATCACGAAGGAATTCCAAAATGACCGATCTAGAGCGGCTTGCATGCAGCGAAAACACTGCGTAGCTTCCCGAACGCTGCCCAGCCGAGTCGGATTCGTCGAAAAATCTCTTCCTCCAACCTGGAAGTTCCTGTCTGTAGACCAGTATATTGTCACGAGAGTGGGTTGGGGATAGGAAAGGAAACACCAATCCTATGGAATAGTGCCTTTATTTACAACTCTAGGGTACTCACACAGGTCTGTCACAGGTACGTACGCGGGAATGTCACTGTACTGTCACACACACGGAAGCGTCACTGCACTGTCTTGCGCGTGGAAACGTCACTGCACTGTCACGCGCGGTAATGTCACTGCACTGTCACACGCGTAAACGTCACTGCACTGTCACGCGCGGAAACGTCTCTCGCGCGTATTTACTGCACTGAACACTTCACTTCACTCACTATTACACTTTACTTTTTACTCACTACTTCCACTTTTACTTTTCTTCCTTTTTCTTCTTCTTTCTTCCTTCTTCGGATTTTACTTTCAAACTAAAACTGGCGTAGGCCGCGCCTTGTTCTGCTTATATACCCCCCGGATGCGAACAATATCGCATCAAAGTTCCAAACTTAAGTCATAAATTTTCTTTTGTCTTCTTTTATTTCCGGCCCGTATTTTCATTCCAATTTAATCTAGAGTTATCTAGAAACTTCTAACAAAACTTCAAAAACACTATACATGACTGTGATTTGAACCTGGGGTCTATGGATTCACAGTCCAACACCAAGACCGCTAGGCCAATCGTGTGCTGACGTGAGTGACGAAATTTCCCTTTAGATGAATTCTTCTAGTTTGAATTTGTGACGTTGACATTGTCATTATCACTTATCGTCCTACGCGACACTGCCCCCTCTCGAGACATGATCGTCCCGATCATTATTGCTTCCATGATAACGTGCCAATCGATCCACATGAACTATTTTGAGAGGACTGCGAGGATTACGCTGAATTCGGTAGGTCACGTCGTTAATTCTGGTGATAATTTTGTAAGGTCCTTCCCAACTTGGTTGTAGCTTTGGAGATTTCCCTTTTCTCCTCACCGGATTATGAAGCCAAACCAGTGTTCCTTCCTCGAAGCTGAGGCCATTAGCTCTCCGATCGTAACGAGTCTTCATCCGTTCACTAGCTTTAAACCCAGCCTCTCTAATCTGCTCATAGACGTCAACCATCTTAATCCGAAGGTCATTAGCATAGTCGGTTATTACTTTTGGGGTATCTGGTGGACAACTTGATAACAAATCAGCTGGCAATTTCAATTCTCTTCCAAAATTGGCATATGCTGGAGTAACTGTAGTGGTCTCATGCACCGCAGTCCTATAAGAAAAGAGGAATAGTGCAATATACTCGTCCCAGTTTTTCTGATGGCTTTCTACCACTTTTGCCAGATGCCGTTCCAATGTTTGGTTAAACCTCTCAACCATTCCATCTGACTGCGGGTGATACGGCGTCGTCCGAGTCTTATGGATTCCCATGATTTCACAGACTTCTCGGAATACCTGTGATTCAAAGTTTCGACCCTGATCACTGTGCATCTCCAATGGCACACCAAATCTACAGAATACTTCATTCACAAGCTTTGTCGCTACGGTGGTAGCCTCCTGATTAGGTAGTGCAAATGCTTCAGGCCATTTCGTGAAGTAGTCCATTACTACCAAAATGTACCGGTTGCCAGCATTCGTAATTGGAAACGGTCCGGCTATGTCAAGAGCTACTCGTTCCCAAGGAGCTCCAACATTATACAACCTCATGGCTCCTCTGCTTCTAGTCTGTGGTCCCTTAACTGCCGCACAACTCTGACATTTACGGCACCAGTCTTCTACATCATCTCGGCAGTGTAACCAGTAGAAACGTTCTTTAATTTTTGTGAGAGTTCTTCTTATCCCCAGGTGTCCGCCGGAAGTACCATCATGGAAAGTTTTTAAAATCTCCCTTATCTTCTCTCTGGGGACGACCAATTGTAGATGGCAATCTTTACCTTGAGTACTTTCCCATTTTCGGTAGAGTAATCCATCGTATAGCACCAAGCTGTCCCATTGCGCCCAAAGACTCTTTGTAGCCGTACTGTATTTGGCCACTTCTGACCATTTTGGTTTAGTTCCGCTTCGTAGCCAGTTCAATAGTGGTTGAAAGTCTTTATCATCTTCCTGAGCCTTTTTCATGGCATCGTTAGTCCAATTTTCATCTATGGAATGAGTACGGATTAGCCGGATGTTTACTTTTTCCTTCTCTTCCTGCCGATTGCAATGCTTACAGTCCTCCAGGCAAGGTCTTCGAGACAGAGCATCCGCATTACCATGACTCTTCCCTCCTCGATGTTCAATTTCAAACTCATACTCTTGGAGTAGCTCAATCCACCTGGCTACCTGCCCTTCAGGATTTTTGAATTCCAATAACCATTTTAATGCAGCGTGATCAGTCCTTATCAGAAATTTGCGACCAAGCAAATATTTCTTAAAATGTTGCAATGTCTTGACCACAGCCAACAATTCTCTGCGAGTTACGCAGTAATTTCTCTCTGGCCTTGAAAGAGATTTGCTGAAGTAGGCGATTACTACTTCCTGATCTCCTCTCTGTTGAGATAGAACACCTCCAATTCCGGTGTTACTTGCGTCAGCGTCCACAATAAACTTGCCTTCCATGTCAGGATATCCGAGGATAGGGGTTTCACATAGACGCATTTTGAGGTCCTGAAAAGCTTGCTCACAGTCTTCATCCCAAGAAAATGCTCGTTTCTCTTCAGTCAACCGATGTAAAGGCTTAGCGATATCGGAAAACCCTTTTACGAATCTTCTATAGTAAGAGCATAGACCCAAGAATGCTCGCACCTGTGTCTTATCTGTTGGCGTTGGCCAATCTTTTACTGCACTTATTTTAGATGGGTCAGTTGCAATACCTTGTTCCGAAATAACGTGTCCCAAGTAGTTGACCTGACGTTGGAAAAATGAACATTTCTTTGGACTTAGCTTCAAATTTGCACTCTGTAGTCTTGAAAACACACTTTCAACCTTCTTGAGATGATCATCAAAATCTCTCCCCATTATTATGATGTCATCTAAATAGACCAAACAGGTTTCTCCTAGCATACCTGCCAGCACATGTTCCATCAACCTTTCAAATGTTGCTGGCGCGTTACATAGTCCAAATGGCATAGTTTTGAACTGCCATAAACCCTTGCCGGTTGAAAACGCAGTCTTCTCTTTATCCTTAGGATCCAAATCTACTTGCCAATACCCACTTTTTAAATCAAGAGTGGAGAACCAAGTCATGCCACAAAGTGAATCCAAAGTGTCATTGATTCTTGGAAGTGGGTAACTGTCCTTTTTAGTTACATCGTTCAATCGCCGATAGTCTACACAGAACCTAGTCGATCCATCCTTCTTCTTTACTAACACAATCGGAGAGCACCATGGGCTTGATGAAGGTTCTATCACGCCGTTCTTCTTCATCTCTTGGATCATGTCCTCAACTTCCTGCTCACGGGCAAAAGGTACAGGTCTTGGTCTCTGCCGAATAGGTGTTGTATCCCCGGTATCAATTTTATGTTTTACCAAATCGGTTCTGCCAATATCTCCATCATTTTTAGAGAATAAATTGCTATATTTCAACAAGAAGTTCCTTGCTTTTATTAATTGCAATTTAGTAAGATTACCCTTGCAACCCTCCAGAAGCCTTGCGACATTTTCTTCCTGATTCGTAATTTTCCGCTTTTGCCCCTCTTCACACTTCCTCAACCAGGCTACTTCATCACAGTTTCCGACAATCGTACCCTTTCGCAGTGTTTGCTCCACATCATGAGGATTCAGAACAGGTACCAACGCAACTTGGCTACTTCCAACTAAGGTTCTAGCCGGAATCCATGATGCGTCTGAGATTCCTCCCTCTATAATGGCACATCTCCGCGGTCCACTTCCATTATTAGGCGGTAACATAACAGGGACCGTCGTTTGGGACCTAGGGCTAAGGACAGTGTCCCTCAAACATAAAACCTTACCAAAATTTCCTCCTTTCATCGGAATTTCATCATTGCCATGTTTTAGAACACCATTTTTCAAGTCAATATTGCACTGATGATTTTGTAGAAAGTCCAAACCAATAATGCAATCGTCGGAGATGCCTGCGACAATCACTCTTTGCCAATAAAGTGTTGCCCCGATCTTAATGGCTACAATTTTTTCTCCTACAGATGGGATTCGTTGGCCGGTAGCAGTAGTTAACGTGATATTTTTATTTGCTTGAATATACCGACCTCCAATGTCCTTAAGTCTGTGATTGCCGATGACTGTCCGTGAAGCTCCAGTATCTAACGTCAATTGGCAAGGTTTCCCATTAATTAATCCGTCTATCACTAAAGTATTTCCGTCGCTTGTCTGCTTCACAAGAATTTCTGGGGCTTTACTACTACCGGCCAGCGCCCACCCCACAGCCCTGGCCTTCTCTAGTTTTTCCTGTGGCTGCTCCGACGTTGAAACCGCTGCATCCACCTGACGTCGGAAAGTTGTACGTTCACGCTTCGGGCAAGTGCTTCGAATATGGCCCCATTCTCCACACTCATAGCACATTGGGTTGTAGGGTCGTCGTCTACTGTTTTCTGTGACTACAACCTCTCGTAGCCTCAGAGCTCGTGAGTCATGACGAACCGCTTCGACTTCCAAAGCGTGAGCCACTGCTTCTTTCAAGGTGGTGTGGTGATCCAGTCGTACAGCCGCCCTGACTTCGGGATCCCGTATCCCATCAATAAAAACCTGCAAGAGCATCTCCTCCACGACAGATGGTGATGACTGATATGCCTTGCGGACCAGTATTTCCACTTCCACGGACCACTGTTGTAAGGTCTCGCTAGCCCGCTGACAACGATGTTTGAGTTGCGCCCTGTATACATGCTCCAGGTGGCTGTCACCGTATCTGGCTTCTAGAGCGCCTATGAGTTCGTCGTAGGTGACCTCTTTCTTTCCAGCGCCGAGTGCTTCCAATACGGACAGAGCGTCATCTCGAAGTGCCAGGGTCAATGCAGACTGCGCCTCCTGCTCATCCCAATGGCTGGCTTTTTTAATTGTCTCCAACTGCAATTTAAAAGCAGCCCAAGAGGATTTGCCGTCGTAGGGTGGCACCTTTAAGTTTTTGGTAAAAGGAGCGACTACAGAGCTAGTGACAGGGCCAGACTCTTTGAGAAGTTTAACTTCCTTACCAAGCTGTTGAAGCGTCCCTTTCACTTCAGCAACTTCCTCTTTTACTTCTGTAACTTCCTCCTTTACTTCTGCAACTTCCTTCTCGAAGTCATCCATCCGGGCTGTGTTGGCCCGAACCGCGGCCAAAACATCTTTGGAAAAGGACTGAAGTTGCTCCTCCTGACGGCGTGCGTGCTCCTCCTGGCGGTGTGCTTGCTCCTCCTGCAGCGCCCGTATTTGCTCCTCCTGGCGGCGTGCTTGCTCCTCCTGGCGGCGTGCTTGCTCCTCCTGGCGGTGTGCTTGCTCCTCCTGCAGCGCCCGTATTTGCTCCTCCTGGCGGCGTGCTTGCTCCTCCTGGCGGCGTGCTTGCTCCTCCTGGCGGTGTGCTTGGTCCTCCTGCAGCGCCCGTATTTGTTCTTGCATCATGACAGTAATCTGCTGCAGGAACGCGTTCATTTCCAATGGAGCGGCTGGTGGGACGGCCGCTGATGTTGTCGCGGCTCCGCCAGAGTTGGACTCCTCGAGCGATTGTTCCTCTGCCGCTGCAGCTCCCGCTCGAGTGGTTACCCCTCTCTCATTTCTAGGCACGATCGGCATCTTTCCTATCCCACTTCTGACACCAATTGTCACGAGAGTGGGTTGGGGATAGGAAAGGAAACACCAATCCTATGGAATAGTGCCTTTATTTACAACTCTAGGGTACTCACACAGGTCTGTCACAGGTACGTACGCGGGAATGTCACTGTACTGTCACACACACGGAAGCGTCACTGCACTGTCTTGCGCGTGGAAACGTCACTGCACTGTCACGCGCGGTAATGTCACTGCACTGTCACACGCGTAAACGTCACTGCACTGTCACGCGCGGAAACGTCTCTCGCGCGTATTTACTGCACTGAACACTTCACTTCACTCACTATTACACTTTACTTTTTACTCACTACTTCCACTTTTACTTTTCTTCCTTTTTCTTCTTCCTTCTTCCTTCTTCGGATTTTACTTTCAAACTAAAACTGGCGTAGGCCGCGCCTTGTTCTGCTTATATACCCCCCGGATGCGAACAATATCGCATCAAAGTTCCAAACTTAAGTCATAAATTTTCTTTTGTCTTCTTTTATTTCCGGCCCGTATTTTCATTCCAATTTAATCTAGAGTTATCTAGAAACTTCTAACAAAACTTCAAAAACACTATACATGACTGTGATTTGAACCTGGGGTCTATGGATTCACAGTCCAACACCAAGACCGCTAGGCCAATCGTGTGCTGACGTGAGTGACGAAATTTCCCTTTAGATGAATTCTTCTAGTTTGAATTTGTGACGTTGACATTGTCATTATCACTTATCGTCCTACGCGACAATATCCTCCTGAGTATATTGGTCCACAATTGACCCAGGTAGATGTACTGGTCTATAACTTCGAGGGTGGAGTTCCCAACACAAACAAGTAGGGGCGCGGTATGGAAATTCATCATACTTTCGTTTTGTCCAAGTTCATTTTAAGGCCTAATTGTTGGGTAACTCGATTTAGGTCTCCGAACATTAGTAAAAAACTTAAATCTTCAATCAATTCTAGCTTGACCATGTCGATAAATTGATATTTTAGCCAAATCCTTCCCATTTCAGGGAAGGATTTGGCATCAATATCAATGGCGAGTATATCATTCACCTTCGATTTGCCGACTAATTCATTGTCAAGCAAGAATTGATTGAAGACTTAAGTTTTTACTAATTCTCGGAGACCAAAATCGAGTTTCCCAACAATTAGGACTTAAAATGAACAAGCTTGAACCTTACAGTGTAGCGGTAAACAGTTTTTTAGATATAACGTCTTCCTGTCATATGCTGAATAAAACGCCTGCTTACGCGTGTTATTAATCCACTCGTGAATTGACTCCAAAGGTAGATATTGCCGTCAAATCTTAACAGGAGTTACTTTAGTAAGATATTTAAGTATCTAGTATATAATAGAAACCAACAAATCGTCGCGTCGGCAGCCAATGATCAAGGGGGTAGTAGAAGTAGGTAGTTCCTATACCTAAGCTAGAGAGTCAATATAATAATAACCTCAATATCCCGACCGATTTTTTGACTCTCATAGGCATTATAGCCTATCAGTATCCTTAGCATATCATCATTTGATTGTATTTATCAAGGCATAAATATCTAAAAATTATACACAAATGAGATAAGGATGGTTACATATCACAAACACAGTACAGTAAAATAATATTATTATCTCTTTTTTAAAATAATAAATATATCTAAAGCAACCTTTTTTATTTTAAAATATTGTTTTGTGTATAACCCTACCTAACTAAAAAAAAAACAAGTAGATTATGCTACCTTAAAAACTTCAGTCTCTATTAGCATGATTAGCACAGTGGACGATTGCTCTATATAATAGAAATGTATGGAGACATGTGCGTTTTTTACATTAAGAATCTGAAAGGAGTCAGAACGGTCACCACCACACTTCAATTCCTCGTCCTGAAAAAAATTAGAACGTTGTGATAAAATTCAGCCCTGAATAATTCCTGTCGTCTACAAAGAGTAGCCAATTTGTATGGGATTCGGTGCGTCCGGAAAAGTTAGAATCTGAATACTCCGTACGTGTTTTTTTCCGCTTAAAACATCTAGGCCACCAAAGTGAGTGGCCCACCTTATTGTCTGTGTGCTTGACTATTTTACTTGTTCACTTTAAACGAGTTTTATATATGAAGGAATTTACGAATGTGACTACTCAGATATTAAAAAATCTAGGTCTATGACTCAGATGGCTCCATGATGGTACTGTAATCAAAGAGAATATAATCACTACGTTTTACTGTAATAAAATACGCATATAGATCTATCGGCATCTTTGGAATATTTAATATTTTAATTTTTTTAAATTTAGTTTTAAATATTATTGTTTGTAAATATGTATTTTTCAATTGAATTATAGTAAAATAAAAGATTGGTTAATGAATTACAAATTTATTAAACATATTGAACCAAACGGCCTCTTTCTTTTTGACAGAACGATTTATAACTATTATGCGCCATCTATTGATAATGTTTTTAACCTCATTTTTTCATTGGCAAACGCCTCATTAGTTTCAGGGCTCTTTGGTGCACACGCTAGCTTGTATAAAGCTTACTCTCAGCTCATGTTGTCCTTCGAGCCGCGTCCCTTGTCCCTCTTTGGCTAGGCTAGACCCAGCCGTGTTTCTCTAAATTCGATGCCCGGGGTGCGCTATCCCGCTTTTTCCACTGTTAATATTCTATGCATGTCTAATGGTCAAGGATTCCCGGGACCATGCGAAATCGAGAAGAAATAGCCGGAACAATTTAAACGTTGCCTATAGTTTTACGATTATTAACTCTAAGGCCACTTATTATATACATGGTACATGACTAAAGTATATAACAACTCTTTGAGAATGTATTTGTGCAAAAAGTTTTATAATCGGTCGCTAGTCGCTACCCAGTGATCAAAAATCCTTAGGAATGTAGTTGTTGCAAGAGATGTTTGTGCTTATTCCTTTAGTCGCCTTTTACGATATCGACAAGAGGATATGGTATGGTCTTATTCTAGGCCGGAATACACACATGACACAGCATAAGCACGCGTCACGGGCAGAAGGAAATAAAAGATGTGGTAAACTACTTATTTTATGTGTGGACGACATTAACAACACACGATATTCGATAAATTTCTATACTTAGATGGAACACTAACTTAAATCGTTATGAAAAGTAACATCGTATATTTCGATTTATTGAATCATTTTTCTTCTGACTGCCTCCTCTTCACTGTGGTTATTATGATCAAAGGTCCTATTTTTGAAATAACTTTCAATTTCTGGCAGAGACCTGTCTTTGGTTTCCGGAAGAGCAAAGTGCATTATAACTAAACATAACCCTATAATAATAGCAAAAATAGCAAAAGTTCCATAGACCTTTAAACTCAGTAACATGTAGGGAGTAATTTTTAAGCCAATCATCAGAAACAATGCTAAAAATATCCCCGTGGCTGCTGATATCGAGCTCTTATGAGCTAAAGGAATAATTTCTCCAATAATTATAAAGGGAAACGGCGTACAACACAAGTTTGCTAATACAAAGTATACTACAAACAATGACAGAGGAATCCAAGGCTTATCTGATGATACTACTTCTTTAGATGACAAATACAAATAAATAGATACAGAAATCAAGACAACTAAAGATGACAGCCCGGTAGAGAACAATAAGACACGTCGTTTCATTAATCTCACTAAAACAGAGGAAAACGTGACACTCGATGTTATAATTAAATCTATAGATAACGTGTAATAGAATGACTGTGTTTTGTCTCCAGTAATTTCTCCAATTATTTGAGGTGCATACGCAGGAAATATATGCCTTCCACTGAATTCCGATAAAACAGCAGAAATGATAACTATAAACAAAGGTTTTACAAATTGCCTGTTCTTAAATTTACCGAAAAAGTTCATAATACTCTTCAATTTTGAATAACTGCCTTTAGAGTTCGACAAGACTTCTTTCTGCGATTGAATCAGATCAGTAAATTCTCGATAAGTTCTTTCATTTCTGCTTCTAAGCGTAAAAAAGGCATCTTCACTCTTTTCGAAATATCCTTTAGAAGCTAACCAAGACGGGCTTTCCTCCATGGTGCAAACAACGCAGAACGATATAACAAAAGGTATAAGAGCGTACAAAGCTATCGTTCTCCAATCCATATAGAAGTTTAGGACATGGACAGCAGTGTTTCCGACGCATACAGCAGCAGATTTTAGGTTTAAGAACATTCCTCTATTTTCTGGGCTCATGTATTCTCCTAAAACGATGGCTCCGAGGGTGACAGTGGCGCCACCTGAGATGCCACCGAGGATTCTTCCGATCATCAGCATAGGAATGTTGCCAGCGAAGTAGATGAAGAGCCAAGCGACGGCGCCAGGGGCGATGGCCATGGCAAACGTTCTCCGTCTGCCGATAGATTGCATGAGGTAGGAAGATGCCAGGAAGCCAATTATGCTGGAGAGGCCGACTGAGGACGCTGAAAGAATCAAAAATGGATATGAATTCTATTCATATTATAAATGCAAAAGTTTGTATGGATGTTGTTTGTTCCACGAAAAAAAACGTGAAGTTCCCGTGGAATTGTCAAATACCATTTGACCATGCGGGCAAACCCTTGATACCAGTTGGTTATACATAATAATGTTTACATATGTAGTGTAGGTAGTAGATAAACGCCCGCTGGTTTCTGTCCATGATGAACATTATAATATTAGGTTGAGTATAAGTGGCAATACCGGGGTTTCGCTAAGCTTTCCTACCTATACCTCTACATCACAAATAACTCTCTAGTTTTACTGTTAAAATATGAAATGGTAAACGAAAGTGGTTCTATTGATTGATATTTACAGCTGTTTACAAATGCTAATTATTCATTGTAATAGAACTAATGCAGTATGTATGGCGAAGTAAACATAGTTACATAATAATTGGCTAAGTACGTGTCGGGCCACGCTCAGTGTAGGGTTTCGTAGTTGCAAATGCCGACTATGAGCCACTAAAAACGTCTAAAAACTAATTTTCTTTTGAATTTGTATGAAATTTTCCTTTTCCGATTACATTTTATAAGTTGGTCGCTTATAACTTTTAATTTGTAAACCCTACTTGGCTATGATAGTTTTCTTTTAATTTTATATATTCTACTGCTGTGATTTTTTAAAGTGTTTATATAGAACCGTTTGGGAGACAGTGGGGGAGGGATTAATTCTAACGAATTTGCTACGTCAAAAAACGGTGTTCACAAATTCATAATATTTTTGAAAGACCAATTTAACGACCGATTATACGATGGAGAATTAAAAAAAATACTCCCACTATACTTGTATTGAAGGTACCCAAAAAAAAAAACAAAAAAATATTTTACCACTTTCTTGTCATGAGTAATTTACAAAATTTTAGTCTCTGAGGGACAGGCAGATAGACAGACCGACAGACAGGCATGGCGAAACTTAGTACTACCTACTAACTTCTGCAGTAAACAAGAAACCGTTATATTCTTGTTTACTACGGTACCCTAAAAACGAGCAATTCTTTATTTATATAAAGGTTCTGAATTCCAACGATGAAATTTAATTTCATGATGAAATTTCATTTCATATAGAAGTACCTTTTTAACTTGATTCGGTCGTTGACTTTTGTTTTTGCTTTGTTTGAAATCATAAATCACAAGTATTTTTTATGAATTCGTGAGCATATTTTTTTGATGGCAAGAATGGTCTGGAAAAGGTGTACATATCAAAAAATCTGATACCAGGGTTGTTAACTTATTTAACCTGTACTGGACAAACGTCTTGTTCATCTCCTTCCAAACAACTCGATTGTGTGCCACTTTTAACCACTTCTTCTCAAACTGAAGTAATTCGTTAACTTACTCATGAAAAACAAACAAAAAGTTCATACCCAGCCACGATGCAGTTGCTAAGTCAGCCTTGATGTCTGAGCTGTCTTCTTGCAGGGCCGGCAGCAAGCAGGCCGGGTAGCTCAGCATCACGCCCTGCCCCACCGCATTCAGCAGCACTCCAAACACCACCCACAACTGAAGTCAATCACAGGACTAAATTGTATAATTTCAGAAAGTAACAATTACTATTTGTAGGGTTAACTGAACTTTTATCATAACGAGCCATTTCCTTCCAAAAAGGCCTTATTCTTTAGCTTCCATTTCTTTCGGTCCGTTGCTTTTGACCGCCCTCACTGTCAGAACAGTTAGCCCGTCGCACCACCTTGTTTTAACCGCCTTCCGAAAAAGATTTTTACATATGTTCACCGATTATTCGAAGACGCCTGGACCGATTTGGAATTTTTTTATAAGATATACACGCGAGGTTTTCCTATAGAAAATTTATCAAAATCAGTTGTGTAGTTTGGGGAATAAATAGGTTTTTAGTTTTGAAAAAATATAACGCAGTCCGCTATTAGGTCCCTGTCAAGGCACGTTAAGCCGTTGGTCCTGCCGTTCATAATATGTTATGTCAGATCTCTTTTGGTAGCTTCAAAAATCTAACCCGTTGGCCACGCGAAAAATAACTAATTGAGTCTGCAGGTACCATAGACATAGAATTTTTTTTACTACGTAAGGCAGGTACTATCTTTGTCCAGTGATAAATGGACATTTGAGTGACCTTTTTAGACCAGGTCCTACTTTATATTTTTGAATATTATTAAAGGTACTTGCAACGAAACACTTTTGATGATGAATATGAATAAAAATTAAGTAAGGTTACCTGCGTAATGCAAGGCGCGGCCATACCGGCGGCCAGAACTGCTACTCTGACAGATCTTTTGATTCCTTTGTATTGCAATCGCATTAATTTGCACCCAAGATCACTATCATAATGTTGATGGAAAACTTAAAGTGTCGCACGAGCCAAGTTTAGTTCAGCTTCTTTATTTATTTATTTATAGTTAGGTATTCGACTTTTATTAAATTCATAACACAATGCTTCCATGCTTGTTTGGGAGAGAAGTATAAGCTAAGAATGTATTAGCTGCTTCTCTTGCCGCGCAGATCGTAAGAATCGATTGAGAAAATGTGTGACAAAACAAATAAAAGTTTTTATCTAGCAACTCATCACTATAACGATTCTTGTCCTACCATCACGCAAAAAGTGGACTTTGAGTCTTGCAGCCCTGGCCTCTGTTCTGTGTCCTAAGAAGAGCCGCAAGACGCAAAATGTCCTGTCTCCTCCATTAGGGATAAATATAGTGTATGTATGTATGTATAAAATACAAAATAGGTATCTAGTGTTATTTTTAGGATTCCATACCTCAAAAGAATAAAAACGGAACCCTTATAGGATCACTCTGTTGTCCGTCTGTCCGTCTGTCAAGACTTTTTATTTAGGGAATGCTTGGAGTTATCTTGTTGAAACTACAGTCCCTTGAAACAGTATAAAAAAACTTCTCAGATAACGTAAAAAAATACGGCCATTTTAGAAATCAGAATTTAATATGGTACTTTTTGTTAAATCTAGCAAGTACTAGGAAATTTGGCATTTATAGAAAAAAATCTGAAACTTATACATTTGTAATCAAATCATCATCATCATCTTTCCCTGGCCGTATTTCGGCTATGGTGACTGTATTTGTTTGATAATCAAATACAAAAGCAAGGAAAGGGGGTCCCTGATTTTGAAGTGAGGTAGCCGTAAAATTTGCGGTATCGTATGAAAGGGCTTCATTGGCACAAGCTTAAATAGAGTACGGGACTTGCTCGGTGGGCGAGTCCGACTCGCTCCTCTCCGATATTTTCATTATATTTGATTTGAATACACAAGTTCAAACCAAAAGTCTGAAAAATAGCTAATTATCAGTCTTTTTTTATTGATACATGTTCATACATAGTTATCAAAGGCGGCAAATCCTAAAGTAAGTATAGCAATTTACAGTTGATTGATCTTGTAATTTTTTTTTACACAACTTTATTGTAGTCGAAATTTGGCTTAGTACTTAGCCGGATTAATTGACTTGGCGGAGCCACTGCCGTGCTAATTCATTTAATAAAGATGGTTTAGACTTGCTTAAGTAATAATTAAGATAGGCAATTTTGTAGTAATTTATAACAGATTAGGATTCCCTAGCCAATAGAAAAAAAGAAAGTATGCTTTGTACTTTCAGATTTCTATGTTATTATAAAACTTAGTTAACAGGTTACTTACGTATAGAGTCAGCTATTGCCGACATGTTTCGACCTCATCCGGAGGTCTTCACCAGAGCGAATGTGACTACAGGCCCAATCAAAAAATTCTATAAGATTAGTTAATTTGACAGGAACCAGATGATAATATTCTTCATTGTTCCCTGTTTTATCCTCAGCTATACTGCTTCGGAGCCCTGCGTGCGCTTTCTATCTGTTTCTTCTCAAAATGCCAACACCCAGCCAACCTGATGCTGAAGATCATGCGAAAATAAGGACGTGCCCTTTTTATAAAGTATTAATATTTTAAGGGATGATACAGTCCATCATTTTGAACAACTTTTCCGGATAAATGTATATTGAAATATGAAAAAAATAATTTCATTTTCCGTAGTAAAAACAATAGTAACAAAGTATTATTCTTTCTTTCATTTATTTATTGGGAAAAATTGTCTAAAATGATGGACTGAATCTCACCTTAAAATATTAAATTTTGTTCTTAATAAAAAAGGACAGTGTATATGTAACGAAGAACAAAATTATTTTTTGTTTTTGACTGTTTTTATTATCTGTGGTTCGATTTATTTCGTCCCTTCCATGTTGTAAGTACATGCTTTCTCAATGTTCTCAACTGAACGTAAAGTGGGATGAGGTACCTAGTGTTAAAGTCGAGTTTTTGAAACCATGCAGTATAAATCCGTCTCTGTCTTAACTAGGATTTTTGTCCTATAGTATTCCACCTTCACAAGTAATCGCTGCCGGATCGCGTGTAAAAATTTTCATTTTTTCTTACAATGAAGCAAACAAGAGTTAAATTACTAAATTCCACAATTTGTAATTTTAATTTACCTACTTTGACAACAACTGATATTTACAACTTAAAATAAAAACTATGTAGGTACATATATACTTATATTCATATGGTTTTGGTAGAGGTATATAAAAGAAAGTAAACAAATGAAGCCTCCGTTTCAGCAATTAGTTCGTCAGTCCGGCCGCCGGCTGAGGGACTGTGCAGAATCCAGATGTACTTCTCTGCAGGTCGCATTTCTCGACTCTCATGTCTTGTGAAATGTGAAAGCAAGTGCGATAATTTATTTAAAAAAATACGTAGTTTATTGAGTTTATGAATTATTTTCAAAATAGCTAAGCCACGAGGCGTCTGTCGAATTCTACAGGTGAGCGTCTATGTAAGTTAGCACATAGGATGGGATTACCTACTATTATCAAAACAATTGTATTTTCTTCTCTCGCGCAATATTTTCTCATTGTAGTGTTCTCACAAATGAGGTAGGTACTTCGCATTAAAGTTATCCTTTAATCATATGTATAGATATCTGCAGTGTTATGGATATACCCACAAATTCTTCTTCTTTCTTCTTTTACAGCCTAATCTATCTACTGCAGGATATAGGCCTCCTCCATTGCACGCCATTCCGCCCGATGTTGCGCCTTTCTTTTCCATAGTGGACCGGCTGCTTTGACGATGTCATCTCTCCATCTTGTCATTGGTCTGCCGCCCACAAATTACGCCTGTTGATTTCAGATATCAATTTTGTAACTATGTGTATTTCACGTTTCTGTGAAGTGGCGACAGAGTTAAAATATGTAGAAAATATCAGCCCTTTCCTCTCCCAATTTGTCAGAAGAGGCGACTGAAGGAGGTACCTGTAAGTAACAGAGTATATATCACGCTTTGTGGCTACGTCACTGTTCTTTTTTTTTTGGACAAAACACACTGCACTGTAATGCTCATTGCACGTACATACATACCGGCCCAAAATGATGATTATGGGCAAAATGATGTTTACTATTATAAATATTTTATTTGTAAATTTTCAAGTTTACATGCAACTATAAATTTTAATTAAATAAAAATAATCTTTTCTTTATTGGTAGAGCCTTTTAAGAAATAAACCGATGTAAGCTAGTATGAAGAACTTCGCTCCAAACAGTGAACCTCCATATCACAAACCATCATAAAAAATTCCAACACGTCCCCGTGCTTCAGAAGACAAAGAATTTGGCCCAATTTGACACTGTCATCGTTGTATGGCCGTCTAATGCTTTTCAAAAACTTGAAATCTAACACCTGTGTTAACTACCGAAAAACCAAATTAAACACGGGAGTAGACAGAACCAGGGGCCGCCTAACTCAAAGGATACTCTTAACGGGATGGTGGCAGCGAAGGTGGAAAAGGGAATCAAAATAATGATGGGTTGCCAGTAGCCGCACCGCCTACTTAACGTGATTTGCGCGGAAAGAGAAACTAGGTACTTATTTATTTATTTATTTACAAAATTCATGTACACAAAATACAAACACAGAAACAAACAAAGTAAGAAAATTGAGTACATAGGTACTGCTTATTTCATAAGAAATCTGTTCCAGCAGACCCAGGAGAGGAAAAGTGAAGGAAACAGGTAGTAGTAGGCGTGTACATAATTAGTACACGGTACGATTTTTCCTGACTCCCGCAGACTAGCATAGAAGGAAAGATTGATACGCACTAGGTTTATTTATTTTCGAGAAAAACATCAGAACTAGGGATGCATTTGATACCGATACTAGTACTTATATTGGCGATACAGCGTATTTGCCGATAAATCAACATGGGCGATATTTCTATTAATATAATTCGGAAAACAACGTAATTGCGCCAGTTGTTTCGTCTATTTCTCTACAAACCATGTACGACCTTGGTGAAACCTGAGATTTCGCCTGTTGACCTACATTTTTTTTGTTGTTGTGTTAAAAGGGATGTGACTATAACACAACGATGTGTGAGATTATTTAAAAATACGGGACCCATAATTTTTTCGTTAAGCAAAGTAGTAAAAATTCACAAAGAGTGGGGGTGATTTACGTCACCTTTGGTTAAAAATCGTAGCTGATGGTGACGTCACGCGAAATTTAAATCGCAGTTTGCCATTATTTGCTAATCAGAGAGAAGGATTTGTTTTTCTACATCCGTATTGTTGTCTCATAGGTTCTGTTCGCTTAGAGCCGCTAGGCCCTCGCAAGACCAAAAATTTTCTGTCTGTCCCATTAGAGATAAAGATGTCATTGTGTATGTATGACTCTCTCTTACCTCTCATCACATGTATTCCCAGTTGTCTCTTCAGCTGTAAATCTGTTAAGCTTCCGGCTTTTTTGACTTCGCTTCGCACGGTTTATAGTATCCGTTAGATCATCGTTGTGTTTATGTATTCTTAAGCCACTCTATTTGTGTGGCTTAAGTAGTGTATGTGATAGTGGTTGTGTTTATGTATGCTTAAGCCCCTCTATATATGAATAAGTATACATTACTAATATCAAAATCCGTGAACATTTGCGTATCATTCTTGTTTTCCACACCTGGTGATGTTCATTTGAACCGAGGATTATGCGATAATAATGCGGTCGTAAAATTATGTAAACGTTGTCATCGAGTTAAGACGAATGTTATCTTTATGTTGTTCTCATGCCTGTTTCCTTGTAAGAAACATTCATAAATTCCAGTTGTTGTAAATTGAAGTATTATATAAGGTCTATCAGAATATACTGAAACTATGGGTGTATTCAGTCCATGATACTAAACAACTTCCCCAAGGAACACGTATCGTAATATAAAAAGTAATTTTTGCCTCTCAAGTTGAGCGATCAGCTGATCTGAGTTTGTATTAAAAGCCAAAAATATTTTTCATATTTCGACCTAAGTATATTCCTTGGAGAAAGTCGTTCAGTATCATGGATTCAATTCACTCTTAAAATAGTTTCTGTATATTTTATTAGACCATATATACAATACACTATCGTCTTTATCCCTAAAAGGTAATGGGGCCGACAGAGCATATGCGCCGTCCGACGTCAACCCTCCTTGGAAATGTAGTTGTAGCACGTAATGTTTATGCTTTGAATTCTTTAACGACCTCCGTGGCATAGTAGTTACTATGCTAGTCCGCCACCCAAAGGTTCCGGGTTCGATCCCCCGTCAGGGAAAATGTTGGTTAAATTATGTATTGTAAATAAGTGATAAGTATACTAGAAAACATTTTTAAAGTAAGTAGTCTTGATTTTTTTTATTTTAAGTGCTGGTGCAGCTTCCTTTTGACGTTTAAATCAATTTGTTAGGGAAATAAAACATTTAATATTCCTTATTGTATTTATTTCTAAAATAAAATTTAACAGTTTAATACAATGAGTAATAATAAAATTAGGCCTGAGTAATCCGACTCACACTCAACTAAGTATCTTAGATACATTTTTTTATAAAATGAAGTTTTGGTCTTAGAAAAGGTTTAGTTGGTTGGTTTATTATTCTTGATTACAATTGACTTGTAATTTTAATTATTTTAACACATTTATACATTTTTGGACAACATATTTAGACATTTTGATTACAAATATCAGTGATATAATATGACTGAAATTCTGTACGTTTGGTGCTGTTCAGGCAATAACTACTAATAATCAATTTGTTAGTACTAAGCGATACTGATCTAAACTTAATCTGGTCTTTAATCTCTCGAGGTAACAACATTTAAAAGTAGGAACTCGGATATATCAAACTTCTTGATACAATATAAAGAAGGTCGGTATCTGAATTCCTAGATCTAGTTCAATTCAACTGTCTTCCATACAACCAGTCCTACCTACGCTATCATTTTAAGTTTAACTTCTTCATCATCAATATTGACTTTATCATTATCCTTAAATCTACCAAAGTTAAAGTAATCCTCGATTTCTTGCAACGTCCTGTCTTTAGTCTCCGGCAAACAAAAAAATAAAATAGAAAGCAACAAGGCAGTTATTAGAGCAAACACGGTAAATGTTCCGTACACGTTTAGACTTACCAACATGTATGGAGTTAGTAGAAGACATAAGTTTAAAACCAGAGACATTATAACACCTGCAATACAAGACCCGGTGCTTCTGTGAGCTAACGGGAAAAGTTCTCCTAACAAAGCTAGAGGAATAGGAGTGCATCCCAAGTTCGCTAATATAAAATATATAACAAATAAAAGAACCGGTACCCATGTGTAGTTAGCTGAAATGATATCCCTAGATTGTAAAAACATGATTGTACATAAAATCAATAAAACTGCGACAGAGCTAAAGCCCGTAGAAAACAGAAGGGTTCGTCGTTTCATTAACCTCACTAATACTGATGAAAATGTGGAACTAAATGTTGTAATCAGGTCTATAGCTAAGATGTAGTAAAATGACTGCGTTTTGTTGCCTGTGATTTCTCCGATGATCTGAATGGCGTAAGCCGGGAAAGTATGTCTTCCGGAAGATTCTAGAAGCAAGTTTGCAACAAAAACTATAAAAAGAGGTTTGACAAAGTCTTTCTTCAAAAAATTTTTGAAGAAATCTTTCGTTTTGTCCGCAAATGAAATATTTTTTGTGGGTTCAGCCATGTGCATTTTTTGAGCGCGTATCATTTTTTCCAATTCATTCATTGCTTTTTCTCCGTTTCCCCTCAACCAGATGAAAGACTTTTGTGATTTGTCGAATTGTTTCTGGGAGGCTAGCCAAGCTGGGCTCTCAGGCCATGTACAGATTATACCTAACGCTGCTATATGAGGGACTAGTGCTAGTAACGCTATGGGTCGCCAAGGCATGAAGTGTCCGGTAATATGCACAATCATGCTTCCGAAACACACTGAAGCAGTTTTGAGGTTAAGGAACATCCCTCTGTTTTCTGGGTTGGAGAATTCGCCTATGACGACCGCGCCGAGGCCGACGGTGCCACCAGCTGTGATGCCGCCGAGGATCCTGCCGATAAGAAGGTGGGAGACGCTGCTGGCAAAGTAGACGAGGGTCCAGCCGACCACACCGGGGAGGATGATCAAGGCGTGCGCCAGCCGGCGGCCCCACTTGGCCATGAGGTAGGATGATATGAGGAAGCCAGGAACGCCGGCAACTCCCACTGATGATGCTGGAACAAACATAGAAAATATATGCATTAATGTTGTTGGTCGCATACGTTCGGAAAGATTTGGTAGTAGTGAAAGGTGCGCGGAAAATACAGGTTATAAACTTATATTGTGCTTCACTAAATGATATATTTTATATTGTTTTATGCTGTCACAAGGTTAATTGTAGGAATTACTCGTATTACTCGTATATTGACTGATTGCTGTAAATTGGAGCTATAGCTCCAATTTATTTTTTGTGATAAAGATATATCTTTATCACAAAAAAGCAAAGCCTGTTTGTTGTCAAATAGCTGTTTGTTTGTGAAATGATCTATCCAGATTGCAAAGCAGCTATAAGGATTTCTTAAATCTCCTTGTTGAATCATCAAGGTTTGGTAGCCGACCCCGGGCGCTGAAGCAATACAGCTGAGAATGCAACCGAGAATACGCTCGGAAGATTATCTGCTGATATGAAATCTTCTCGCTTAAATTAGTCGTAAGTCCAGATAAGATGCTCTAACTGTTCTATTCGATTATGGCCATTTGCATAAGCATAACATCATTACGGCACTAGTATAAAAAGATACTAAGGATTATCAGGCGATCTTATCTTTAGTATGCATAAAATATTAAATACTTAAGCCAATGCCGTCTGCTGGGGGTCGAATCATCTTCGTGTTATAGGTAGTTTAGGAGATTTTTCTGATGTCGTTTAAACGCTACAAATTTAATCAAGATGACGATGAATTGATATCTCTTAGTTTCTCTATCGAAGTCTTGTTCTACCAAGGTAACAGTACATAGAAAGCTACCCAAGTTGTTAAATGATAATGCTTAGCTAAGATGAGAGGAGTGCTTTTAAAAGGAATAATTGGCCAAGTGCGTGTCGGGTCACGCGGAGTGTAGGGTTCCGTAGTTCCGAATGCCAACTTTGAGTTTATGCCACTAAAAACGTTTAAAAACTAATTATCTATTGAATTTTTATGAAATTTCTTTTTCCGAGTACATTTTATAAGTTGATTGCCTATAACTTTTTAATTTGTATACCCTACTTAGCTCTGATAGTTTTCCTTTAAACTACATTATATATACTATATTATAGCTGTGAATTTTTTCACGTGGCCATATATAACCGTTTAGCAGATAGAGGGGGACGGGACGGGGGGGGACACTTGCCTCCAACAATTTTCACTTTAAACCCAAATATTTCATGTTTTTGAAAGACCTATTCAACGACACCCCACAAAATGTGTTTGTCGAGAAAAAAATATTTACTAGCTCTTTACTTGTATGGCACCTAACCTAAAAAAAAATATTTTTCTAGATTTTATTTTACGACTTTTTCGCCATGATTAATATACATATCCATGCCAAATTACAGCTTTCTAGTACTTGTAGTTTCTGAGTAGGACCGCGGACAGACAGACAGACAGACAGACAGACAGACAGACAGACATGGCGAAACTATAAGGGTTCCTTGTTTTCTACGGAACCCTAAAAACAGAACGAGTATGTTGTGCAAACTTAGCGCGCCAATAACTGAAAATACAATGTGCAACCTACGTAATAACTTGAACCACAGGCACCACTATAGTTTAATGAAATTAAAGTAAAAAATAGATGACATTTCCATACTAAAGTGTGCAGCCACCCGAACAATTTGTTTGTTTGTTTGTTTAACTTTAATGTACTACAATAAAAAAAACGCAATTACATACAATAATAACAGAATAAATTGAAAATAGCGTATTTGTATGGGTATATCAAACTTATTGTTGATTTATTACGGGTATGTCCCTTCCACGTTGTATAAATGGGAGCAGAAATATCCGTAAATTTCTGTTTCCGTAACACAATAATAGTATAAAGACGAAAGTTTCTGTTTGTGTGTATGTTTTTTCCTTTTTACGCGTAAACGGCTGGACCAATTTTGATAAAATTGGTATGCAGCCATTAAGTTGCAAAGATGAAGATGAATAAATAATAATAATGGTCGCAGAGAGGGTCGTGCTCCTGCAGTGGAGACTAAAAAGACCTGATGATGATGATGCTGAAAGGCACTGGATGCAGGCCGCTTTAGATAGGTCATTTTGGAAATCTTTGGGCATATATGCAGCGGTGGACATGGTGCGGCTGAAATGATATTGATGATAAAGATAAATACATACATATCCAAGCAGTTGTGTCCAAGTCGGTCTTGATGGAAGAGTCGGGCGCCAGCAGCGCGGGCACCAGGCTAGAGGAGTAGCTCAGCAGCATGCCCTGTCCCACCATGTTCAGGAGCACCCCGGATAGCGTCCATGCCTGGAAGGAAAACAATATTGACACCTTGAAAACTATAGCCGTATGTGCTATGAAGCCAGCTACAAAATCTAACTACATAATGGTCCGAAGGGATACACACACATTATTACGTCTTTATTTCTAGCAAGCTGCGCCCCGCAGTGTTACCCGCGGAAAAAGTAGCCTTTGTGTTAATCGGTGTCAGATTCCAGTAAACCAAATTTTATCAAAATTGGTCCAGCCATTTGCGCGTGAAGAAGTAACAAATATACATTCGCAAACATTCGCCTTTATAATATTAGTGTGATACTCAGGGACAGAGCCCTCTATGGATCTTGCGGCCCTGGACCTGTCGGCGCAAGACCCTAACTCCAATTTCATTGTGATGGTAAACAAAAATGTGGAACTGGGAATCAAAACAGTGATAGGTTGCCATATCGCCAATTTTCTCGATTGTCCTTTACGATTTGCGCGGAAAGAGAAAAATCTGGTATATTTTTAGAATATTTTTTTAAATTCAGACCAGCATCGAAGAAATATAAATGTGTGTGACAATGATATCAGGAGAGAGTACTTAGAATAGCTCCTGCCAAGAGCAAATCAACTTAAGATTGCCGCAAGCCGGCCGTAAGTCACGCAATCGGCGCATAATTTAATGGCAACAGAGTTATCGTCGCAATAAATTGAATTCAATAACTAGGCGTGGCAGATGATATGGCAATGGCCTTAACTGCAACTTGGTCAAGTACTAATTGAATCATTAAATACAACAGTTTGGTCAAAAACTAATTTGCAAACTTTTTTTTTCGTTAGCTATAATAGGTCCCATCGTTGGGCAAAAGCCTAAAAAAAATAAACAAAGAGGGGTCTTTGTTTCCTTAATTTGCAAACTACTCGTAAGAAATTCTAGGATCATGCTTAGCTTTAACTGGGCTAAGACGGTAAACGTAAACCACTAAAAGTGGTAAGGACTCCAGCGAATGACTCCATCGTAATTTTATCTAACATTTCACAAAATATACTGAAACTATTTGAAGGGTAAATTCATCCCGTTATATTGAACATTGTAGACCCTGCATAATGTAGTACGCCTATTCTCATCGGTCAACTTATACGACCTGCACGGGAGCAAAAATAGCTGGTCAATACTACATTTTTTGCTTGCCAAATTACAATGGGCGTAAAAATATAACCGGCCAAGTGCGAGTCGGACTGAGTATGAAGGGTTCCGTACCATTATCTATAAAATCACGTTTGTTGTATGTGAGCCCTACTTAAATATTTAATAAATTCTGTTTTTAGTATTTGTTGTTATAGCGGCAACATAAATGCATCATCTGTGATAATTTAAACTATCTAACTATCGAGCCTTAGTAATAGCTTTAACCCTTTGGGCACGGAACCCTAAAAAGTATACCAGTTTATCTGCGAATCCTTACCATGCATTTAATCGCTTAATATCAATATCTTTTTCCTTCTAAAAAATTGTATTTCTTTCTCCATTGTCGAATAAAGCCATGATTACGCAATAAACATGGCGTTTTTGTCTCACTGATAGATATTTATGAGCCTATAATGAAGTATTGTTCTAAGACTGGAATGAAAAAAAAGAGCAAATAGACTAAACTTAATTGTACATAAATTCAGATATGCAAATATCTATTAATTATCTTTTTGTGATTGATTTGCTTTTGTCATTGCCTTGCACATTTATCTTTTCTTTCTGCCATATTTTTTATGTCTTGGTAGGACTTTACTTACTTTTCTATATTTGTTAGAAAATTTCATCTAAGCCTTCATTTTCCTTTCTCTCTCTCTCTCATCTGAGCGTTTTCCCAGTTGCATTCTCAGTTGCAATGCTGAGAAGCCCGGGGTCCGCTTAGTATGTTTCCATTTTTTGATTTGGCTTTATTTTACGACCGGCCGCCTGCCTGACGTCAACCCTCCTTGGGAATGCTATTGTAGCACGAGCTTTTAGTGCTATGTTTCCTTTAGTCGCCTCTTACGACATCCACAGGAAGAGATGGAGTGGTCCTATTCTTACCCGGAACCACACAGAAGCCTTCATTTTCCTCGTCAATCAATTGATATAATTTGTAATTTTTAGTTTTAATTTCATTTTAATAAGTTTGTAAAGTTTGAATTTAAGTTAAAAAAAAATCCAATATATGGTACATAGTATCAAAAAAAAAAATATACGGACAAATCACACACTAGGTAAGACTTGTGTTATGGGATACAAACACAAGTTACTAATTTTATAACAAACTAGCTGTGCCCGTAGGCTTCGCTCCCCGTGAGAATTTCGGGATAAAAATTATCTTATATCCTTCCCTGAGTATCAAACTTATCGATATCAAATTTCCTCTCTCAAAGATTCAGTAGTTGAAGCGTGAAGTAGTAATAAACAAACAAATATACAATATCACTTTCGCATTTATAATATGAGTAGCATAAAATACAAATAATAATAAACTTCCAAAACCCAAGTCAATCAATTATATATATTTTATATGAACCAATTGGCGTATCATTTTGGAACTGTGTATTTATTTGAATGAATTATTAATATCTTGGTATAAGAAGCCTATTTTTATTTTTTATTTCATAAAGTGATATTGAATTATGACCTGTTTAAATAATGCATAAAAACTAAACTATAAAAAATTCGCAACGCATTGTCAAAAGTAAATATCCAGATATCTGCGTGTCGGGCCACGCGCAATGTACGGTTCCGTAGTTGCGAATGCCAACTTTGAATTCAAGCCACATAACACGTCAAGAAATAATCGGGTGTAACTTAAAAAATTAGCCAAATATTTCAGAAACGGATCCCTAAATCAATAATTGCGACGTTCATATGCTCACAGTATTTTTGGAAATCGTAGTCCCGCACGATAGGTTAGTCGAGAAAAGAAATGAGAGCTACCCTAAAACATTTCTTTTACGATTTTATTTTACCAATTTTTCGGCTTGATTAATATACCTTACATCATCATCAGGTCCTTTTAGTCTCCACTGCAGTAGTACGACTCTCTCTGTACTACTAGAGCCATACTTGACCAGAGCAGCCAGAGGATTTGGCCTATACTCTGGCCAGACGGGTTGGAGAGGTCCTATTGATGTTTATTTAGCTACGATATCCACGGGAAGATTTGATGTGGTCTTATTCTACTCTCCCGAAAACCACACAGCTTATACCTTACATAGTCATGCCAAATTACGTCTTTCTAGTATTTATAGTCTTTGAGTAAAACCGCGGACGGACAGACGATAGACATGGCAAAACTATAAGGGTTCCTTGTTTACTACGGATTCTTAAAAAGAAAGAATGACTCCAAAAAGCTCCTTCCGTAGGGTATTGAAGAGGCTAGCGGCATTCCGCATTGAATAACTATAAGTTCACCCAGAACAATATTTTTTCCAAAAAACATTACCTGTCTTACAAAAGGCGCCACCATGTTACAGAACTTATGTCACTGCCTCCCCGCGATCACCAAACACAATGATCAAAATCCGCCGACGACGTGCAGTATGGTCATAAAGCCAGATAAATCAGTACGCGACATTATCTCCCCAAGTCGCGGTGAAACTGGGCGACCCGACATCCTGCCGGTCGCTGGTTTACATCCCCGAGGCTGTGTCTTAATCGGTTAAGTGACGATTGATTCATAATTAATCTAAAAACGATTGTCAATAGTTTGTAGATTTGTTTAATAGGTTTCCTCTTGTTTCGCAGACAGAAAATTCAAAGAATTTAGTTTCTCAGAAAATGTTTCGTATAATATTTGTTATTTTTTTTTCGCATATTATTGTTTCATCAACTGAATAATACATATTTTACAAAAACACAATTCAATGAAAATTATAATATAATTTTTTATAAAACTTATCAAACAGTATATTTCTTTAACTTATATGGTTTGTTCGTTATATTTCTGTATTCGGTGTAAACTTATTATTATTAGTAATATAACAGAATTAGTAACAGAAATCAGGTAAGGCATTGTTGTACGTCAACCAAGTGATAAAAGCGACCAATTTGGCCATACCGAATGAGTCGCAGAAGGTAGGTTAGGTTATGTTTGTAGTGGCCATATATTATAAGAGCGAGCTAGCGTCGACCAAGTAATGATAGCGATAATGATTTAACTACCCAAAATTAGTGTTAGAAAGTAGGTTAGGTCATGGTTGTACAGTGACCTAACCTAACCATCAAATAAGCGGCCAAGTGCGAGTCGGACTCGCCCATGAAGGGTTCCGTAGCAGCAAGTAACATAATATAAAATCTTATAGTATGTTTTATTAAATTTTTATATTTTAGTTGATTTAAAGAAAATTAAATTGCGGTTTACGATTTATGACCTATTACAAAAAAAAAAAATACTTGCTAGATCTCGTTCAAACCAATATTCGCTGGTAGTTTGCATGGTTATGAACATCATATATTTTTTTTAGTTTGATCATTCTCTTATTTTAGAAGTTACAGGGACACACATTTTTTCACTTTGGAAGTGTCCCTCGCGCAAACTATTCAGTTTAGAAAAAAAATTATAAAAGAAACCTCAATATCATTTTTGAAGACCTATCCGTAGATATCCCACACGTATGGGTTTGATGAAAAATAAATTTTTGAGTTTCAGTTCAATTTTTTTTCCTATTTTTGTGTGAAAATCTTAATGCGGTCCACAGAATGCATCTACTTACCAAGTTTCAAAAGTATAGTTCTTATAGTTTCGGAAAAAAGTGGCTGTAAAATACGGACGGACAGACAGACAGACAGACATGACGAATCTACAAGGGTCCCGTTTTTGCTATTTGGCTACGGAACCCTAAAAAGCGAGCAAGTTTCGACCAAGTGACCAAAGCGACCAATTTAGCTACACCGACATAATGTTTTTATATGATAATAAAGAATATGGGTGCGCATTGTCTTACATAACTTTTTAACTCATATAATCGGAAGTCCGAAAATATTTCCCATACCATTCTAAATCATAATGATCATTCTTCATAAAAAATTGAAATACTAATGATTTTAAACTATAATTATTGGAATTCATAATATCACTAATCATACACTTCGTTTTTAATAATATTTCTTTTCATATATTTGTTTATACTAATGATCTAAACTCCTAATTATTCGAATTAATAGCTATTATATTCATACATTTGTTTTTTCTAATATTTTTTTTTATAAATTTCTTAATCATAAGTGTTTTATCCATATTATTGAAAATGATAATATCTATTATCAAACATTTGTTTTATACTAATATATTCACTTTCATACAGTTAATCTAAATTAAAATAATCATAAGTGTAAATGAAATGGAATAGGTAACAATCATTCATTAAATGAAAGTAGACAGACGCACTGACAGATAAGTGAAACTTAAAAAACCCCTATAATTTTTGGTCGAGGGTTAAAAGTAATAGATTTACTTTTATCGTTTAATAAAACAAATTGCTGCTAGAAAAGTAGGTTAGGTTAGGTTAGAACTGTGATCCCAACAGCGCCTGAGCCGAGCGAGCGAAGCGAGCGTGCCGCGGTAGCGGCCGGCGAAGCGCCAGAAACTATTTTTTGATAGAAAAGTGAACAGACACACCGACAGATAAGACAAACTTATAAAACTACAGTTTAATCGTTTAATTAAACCAATTGCTGCCAGAAAAGTAGGTTAGGTTAGGTTAGAACTGTGACCACAACAGCGCGCGAGCAACTTATTTTTGTTTGAAAAATAGACAGACACACTGACAAATACGCCAAACTTATAAAACCCATCTTACTTTTGGTCGAAGTCATCCATTTCTATGCGTTACAAAGACAAATCTACGTAAAATATTTTTTTAGTATTGCTTTTATTAATACAAAAATTATGATACTTGTCCTTTATAAAGTAAACTATTCTGAACAACGACGTTATGAAAGTTTGTAACAACATTATTAATAAAAACAATATGATAATTGAATGTTATGAAGAAAAAAGTTCTGAAAAAAAAATGAACTTAAACTTTTTCTTCGTAGCAACAGTATTAATAAAAAAATTATGATCACTAAATGTTAGCTCCGATGATAGTAATAAAAATGTATGAATAAAAAAAGTATGAAGAATAAAATTATGATGATTATGAACACAAATCATAAAAAATATAAGATAAAGAATAGGATTTAGAATTTTATGAGAGCCAATATGGACCCAAAGAATATTTAATTTCTTATTTTACGAAATTAAAATCTGAACTAAAAATTTTATTTGTAACAAAAATCAATGATTTACTCTGCGTTGTCATTATTCTCTAAAATGATAATATAAAGAAAAAATCTTTATTAGAATATTAAAGAGACAAGCTCTTGTCATGCTCTTGTCGGAGTCATTGTGTGGAAAGAGACGAACACAATAACTCCTTTTTTGGCAGTTTGGCGTTGCGTTGACTTGTCCCTAAAGCATAGACATATAATTTTTTAAGTCAAAAATGGAGAAGGCAGAGGGAGAAGGCAATGGCCTACCACCATGAAGTTTGAGTCTAACTTCATGCCAACCACTCTATTATCTCTGCCAAAAAATGTTCATAGTGTGCGGCTTCCTCACAATGACACAAACATGAATAAATTTAAATATATAGGGACAAATTATTACACTGATTGAGCTAGCCCCAAATTAAGTTCGAGAATTGTGTTATGGGATACTAACTCAACGTTACTATATTTTATAACAAATACATATACATATAGATAAACATCCAAGACCCAGGACAATTTGAAAAATACCATTTTCCAACTTGCCCTGACCGGGGATCGAACCACTCGGTGGCGGACCAGCATAGTGACCACTGCGCCACGGAAGTCGTCAATGGAGGAGGTGAGCTTGGCTCTTAAGCAATGTAGACATACGAAGAAAATATTTTATGAGAAAAGTCATTAGAATTTATTCATAAATCCGGATTACTTGAACAACTACAACCGAACCCACGATGACGGTTACGTATCTGTAAGCTGTATAAATTTGCACTAATCGTTGGTTATAAGCCTAATTGTTTACTTAGAAGTTATTTACTAGTAAAATAAGTATTAAGAGTTTGTTCTATGACAAAATTCGGCTTAGTGCTAGTTAAATTGTTAAACTCGACTGGGTCATAAGGAAAGTTACAATTTTACCCTGGAAAATGCTCATCAGGCCGATATATAGTTTAGTTGGACCATGATATTTCTTTTTTCCAAATAAGTTATAGCCTATATGTTGCCCAGGATTAACAGCTACATAACATAAAAGTATTTACGGAGATTATCGTGTACAAACAGACAAACAGACCAACAGACAGACATTTTAAAAAACTTACTCTATTCTTGTTACTATGTCTTAATTTATGCAAAAATTTTTTTTGGAAATCTTTGTTTTTCATTCATTTTTTTACTGTTTTATCATATGTATAGATTAAATATGTACCTAAAAGATTTTATCTTCTTTATGTAAACAACTTGAACACACGTTCCCTGACATTGGATTGGAGGTTTAGCTCAAGCATTAAAACAAACAAGACTTTATAGAACAGCAGAGCATAAGACCAATACGCTAAGAGAAGCTACGTTATATGTTGTTTTTTTACCATTTTTCATTCCAAATTACATTTATAGTAAAATCTTTTTTTCATACATAATTATATTTTTTTAATCTTTCAATAAAATAATTCATTTTAATACGCCACTCGATAGGTCTTAATTAAAAATAAACCTGCCAAGTGCGAGTAGAACTCGCGTGGAGAGGGACACTTATTTAAAAAATATATTTACTTTTGCACCTTGTATTTGGGTGATAGGATTACATCCTACGAAATTTCACCTGATTTGGTCCAGAAGATTCGGAGCAAACTGGCTGTGACAGATGGACGGAGAGACAGACGCACGAGTGATCCTATAAGGGTTCCGTTTCCTCATTTTTTGTACGCCAACCTAAAAAAATATTTGTATAATTTGACGGCAAATGCCCGCCATTTTAGATTTTTTTGTATAGTCTGTGTCACTCTCAAGAATATAACGACCTCCCACACCTCCATAGAAATATATCTAGATAGATAGAAAAAGTTTATGTAGATACCTCGTGTGCGGAACTGAGTTTACCACTCAATGCCGACAGACAAATCTTGGTGAGCTATGTCGATAGTTCATTAAATTTTCGTGCATTAGACGAAATCGAAATAGTTAATCCCGACTGAAGTCTATCCCCACTGTTAGTTGGACCGATACTACGTTAAGGCGAAATGGAGGCAGAAGTGGCGCCCTCGTTTGAAATGATGATAAAAAATTTGAGTGTCAACAATTTGCAGAAAGACCTTTAAATTATTTTATGAATAACCTTTAAAAGTATTATTGACTAGCTGTAAAAAGGATTAATGTTTGTTAAAAAAGGTTAAATTTTTTAATTCAACTTTAAATATCTGATGTATTTTTTTATTGTTTACCATCATTTTATTAATTTGCATGTTATTTTTAAATGTCAAAACCATCGCATTAGGTATATAACCTTTAATGATAAGTGCTTGTAAGATGTTAAAATAAAATAAAATATCGTAAGGTAAACCACTAGTGATAAGTGGCGGAACTACATAATTTATTGATATTGTAGCGCCCATAGATTTACGGAAAATTCTATGTCCATGGTAGCGTCATCTCATATTTGTCAGGTAAATTACAAAACCCCGAACTTGAAGTGTTATCACCCAATGACTTTTAACTGACTGAATCGATTTTCATCAAACATGGCTAACAACTACCGCGAGAAAAGTGGTTTTCCATCCGTTAGAGTGCAACGATGACATAAATAGACAGACAGACAACAAACATTAGCGTCAAAGGAATTGGCATTTTCAGTGAAATGGATTTTTTTACGGCGCTTGATCACAGAATAATACTAGCACTCACGCTTGGCCGCTCACACCTATTTTCTCCTACATTAAATTTCAGGCGTTTGATAGTAACTATATAATAGTGCCACACAAATTGTATTTTGTACAATAAAGGTTAAATTAATAAACTAATATTGAGTAATTTTAGTAAAAATAGAACCAAACATACGTTAACGTTATAATAACGATATGAACTAAATTAATTTAATAACAAAAGGAGATAATGCAGGACCGTACAGAATAGAAGAAGTGGAGGAAGGACTTTGCCCAGCGGTGGGACAGATGTTGGGCTCCAAGGTATGAGGAATAGATAGGCCTACTGATGGCGTGAGATACGGTGGTAGAAAGTGCCCATTGGCATTGTATCGAACAACTCCGCTTAACCACTTCTGCTACAATACAATAAAATATTGGGTCAATAGGAAGCAATTACTACTATTATCGACTTCTGGCATAAAATCAATCGATTTTTTTATCACTTTTTGTGTGAAATTGTGAGAGCTTATTATTATAGAGCTCAGTCTAGTCAGACACGGCAAAATTGTCTTAAATATAATTTGTATTTTTTAGGGACAGGTTTATTACAAGTATTTTTTTAAAAGATTAAATTGTTTAATGGCATTGTTTTTATTCAAGATGCAATAATACTTACTACATATTCGTACATTACTTTTCTTTGGGCGTTTCTTCTCAGCAGTGGTCGTCCCGAAATGATAATATCGTTATAGCTTTTTTTTAAATAACTAGACATTAATAAAAATAAAAATAAACATTTCACATATTATATACCAAAGTGTCGTGCCAAACTGCTTGAAAGGCCTTATTACTGAATAAACATTTGTTTTTGATAAATAAAGAAGCAACATTATCATTAGAAATGCGAAGTTAATGGGACTGGACTGAAACACTTTGATATCCTTTCGATATAGGCTACCCACTAACTTTCACCCCACATGCATTTTTTCAAATAATTAATTACATATATCACCATTCGTTATAATATGTTTCTTGGTAAATGTTGTTTAGTATCATGAACTTAATTTTATAGTATACTTATATTTTGTTAGATGTTATATATATAAATAAAATTTTTATATTCTCTAGATACTGTAATTGGGGAAAACAGTTGTATAAAGTATAATACAATAAATAAATCAATCAATTAATATGCTTTAAAGATGTTAATTTGGTATGAGTTGTCGTCTGACGCCAATTAAACCTGTTTATCTGTCAAAAATCATAGCAAGTTAAATAAAAATTGAATAATAGATGTGCCATTTCTAGTAATATGTTGTCGAGTGTAAGAGTAATCAGTGAGGCTCAATACCGCACGCCGCACGCCACGCCTTGGGCGCACGCAAGTCAGCTGAGAAATCTTCACAATTATAACATCATTATGAACTTGTAAACTAGCAAATAAATTTCTTTTATCCCAAAGTACAAACAGCAGTTATTGCAAAATAACTAGGGATCTTCACATTATTCCTGGATAAAGTTCTATAACTGTGTCTATAGATTTTGGGTTTTGCGGCTCTAAGCAAATCTCTCTCTTTCCGTCTCTTTCTATCGCGTAACGCTTACCTTTTCTGCCGCACTGATTAGCCACGCTGGCGTGGTCGCCGTATATACTTTTTTCGTACTTGCGTTTTTAGAGTTCCGTAGCCAAATGGCAAAAACGGAACCCTTATAGATTCGTCATGTCTGTCTGTCTGTCTGTCCGTCCGTATGTCACAGCCACTTTTTTCCGAAACTATTAGACCTGTAATGTTGAAACTTGGTAAGTAGATGTATTATGTAAACCGCATTAAGGTTTTGACACAAAAATAGAAAAAAAAACAATAAATTTTGGGGGTTCCCCATACTTAGAACTGAAACTCAAAAAAATATTTTTCATCAAACCCATACGTGTGGGATATACAATGTCCTTTTTTATTATTAAGTACAAATATTTTAAGGGGTGATTCAGACCATCATTTTGAACAACTTTTCCCAATAAATGTATATCGAAATAGGAAAAAAAAATTTTAGGTTTTCATAGAAATCGAAGTAGTTACGTGATATCATTACTATGGAAAATGAAAATTATTTTTTCGTATTTCGATAAAAATTTATTGGGAAAAGTTGTTCAAAATTATGGACTGAATCACCCCTTAAAATATTTGTACTTAATAAAAAAGGACATTGTATATGGATAGGTCTTCAGAAATGATATTGAGGTTTCTAATATCATTTTATTCTAAACCGAATACTTTGCGCGAGAGACACTTTCAAAGTGGAAAAAAGTGTGTCCCCCCCCGTAACTTTTAAAATAAGAGAATGATAAAACTAAAAAAAATATATGATGTTCATTACCATGAAAACTACCAGCAAAAATTGGTTTGAACAAGATCTAGTAAGTAGTTTTTTTTAATATGTCATAAACTGCAATTTACCTTTCATTCAATCAACTCAAATATAAAAATGAAAAAAAAAAACATACTACAAGACTTTTATATATGTTATTTGCTACTACGGAACCCTTCATGGGCGAGTCCGACTCGCACTTGGCCGCTTATTATTAATACCTACAGCGGAGTGAGAGAGGCCTGGTATAACTGAGCCGAATATAAAGAGAATTTAAAGATTATTTTTGAAGCCATTTGTCTTTCGAAATACTGCTCGTGTTGATAGACAACTACTCTTATTCTAAGATCAGATTTATTTGATCCTAACCAGTCACTTATCAGTACGTCTTCTTTTTCTTCTTGTGTGATAATAGGACTGAAGAAACAAAAGATCATTTTTAACATATTTCCAAAAAAGGAGGAGGTTAACAATTCGTCGCTCTTTTTATTTATCTTATACCTTTAAACGAGCAATTCTTGTATATTTATTTATAAATTTCTGTGATCTCGAAAACGGCTCTAACGATTTCGCTGAAAATTGGTATATGGGGGTTTTCGGGGGTAAACAATCGATCTAGATTAGTCTTATGTTTGGAAAAACGCATATTATCGATGTTTGAGATGTAACCGAGCAAAGCTCGGTCGTCCAGGTACTTTATTTTATGTATGTTCCCAGATTAGGTATTCGAAGACGCCAAGACCGATTTGAGAAATTCTATTTTTGTTAGAAAAGGTATATGTTAAAATTTATCAAAATTGGTTGTGTAACAGGGGGAGAAGTCTGATTTTAGATTTGAAGAAATATTGAACCTAGTGGTCTTTCGGAATATTTTCGGTTGATCGTATTGTCAGTCAGGCAACTGGGTGGATTCTATAATCTGATTTACATACTTGCTGCTAACTGGACTAATGAATTTATTCACTTTCAGACATTACTTCACAGCTGTATGGCCGCAAATACGAAAGAAGTGGCTAAAAGTACGAAACTACTTTCAGACAAATTCATGACTGTTTATCATGTTTTTTTCTTTCTCTAAAGTACGTGTTATCTCCTTAAGTAGTTTTATATTTTATCATAATAACTATATTTCTAACTTTTGATTTTTTTGATACGTTATCATTACCGAATTATGTTTTAGATAATTTGAATTCTTGTACTAATTAATTGGCATTTACCAATATTGCGTAACGATTGCCATTAATGTTTGTACGAGCCACAGTTTTCAACCCGCCGCCATGTAATCTACAAAGTTCATAGGGTCCTAAAAAATGTTAGATACCTTTACCTCACGGGGATATAGGCACATATACGTACAGGACATCACACACTAAGCGGCCTTATTGCAGGGGCAATCGCTTTTAAAATGCGCATTAGTAAAGAATGTTAAATAAAACACACAAATACCCTATAAGGTACAGCCGGGTGACAAGGCCCACAGTTTTGCAAGGCCCAAGCGCAGAAAACCATTTAAAATTCATTTGACTCGCACCAACTCTATGGTACGTGTGAAACAGACCAATAGGAACGCAAGAATGCAGCAGCCGGCAGCGCGTGGCCACCATTTCCCAAGTGACGCTCAGTTGTTCGCTGACTTTGGTCACGGCCACTCATTTAACTAATTATTGCTCCCACAAAACGTTAGTTTTCACTTGTTTATACTACGATTTATAATTAAATTTTTGTAAAGTGCTTTTATTGGATCATTATTCTTTTGATATTAACATAGCCATGTGCGATTTTATATGTATTTATTTCTAAAATGATCAATTTGGGTTGCGAGGCCCACGTCGTTTAGGAAGGCCCAACAAAGTTGTTGCTTGGGGCCTTACAAAACTCGACTGGGCCTTCCAACCCTACTGCAGTCTAACAAAGCCCCTTAATGTTATTATAAAATGAGTGATTTTAAAAAAAATTTTATTGGTGTACCTGTGCTTACTTATAGATACACACAACTTATAGATAAACTTGTTTTTTTATTTATTTGTTCTTAAATCATTAAATGTCTTCCCCGAAGAAATTGCCTAACTCAACGCGCTGCAGCTGAAAAATACCACATTCCCAGACGAACTTTAAGTAATGATTTAAAATCAGGCGTTATTTCAAAAGTAATAGGAAAACAGACTACCCTTAATAATACATATATACATAATATCACGTCTGTTTCCCACAGGAGTAGGCAGAGACTATGGAACTCCTCTTGCTACGATCCTGACTAACGTAATTAATATTAAAGAATAAACTAATTTGCAGGGCCTTGTTACACACTATAGGGGCCTTCTTAACCATACATGTGTGATAAGGCCCAATTCATGAAAATTAGAAATCAAAAATCTTTGAAAATAATTACTTAATTCTAGCAGGAACAACAATATTTTTAAGTAAAATACTACCATTTAGACACTTAACACCTAAAAATCAAATATCTGGGCTGTTTTCTTACACAGTGTAAAAGAGTATTTTTCTAAAAAAAATGTTGATAATTTTAGTAACTGCTTGCTGTAATCAAGTTCATGAATATAACATTCTTCATAATTTATACTTTTTTGATGTCTTTAATACTTACTTTTGCGCCAAACGGCTCAAAAACGCCACGGGCCTTATTAACCAGACCATGTTCGGTAAAGCCCAAAATAGAGGTTTTTAAAAATGTTTAAAAAACTAACATATAGTCGTCATAGCTTTAAAAACTACATTTATTTGGATTTTGAAATAATCTTAGCTTTTATTGTAAACCTTTTATTCCTTTAGGGTGGTAAAATAAAGGTTTTATTTCAATTTGTAAAAAAGTGGGCCTTGTCACCCGGCTGTACCTTATTTGTTATAGACAAAAGAAAAACGACATTCCCATATTCCACACTTGCGTATGGAAATGTAATGTTTTAAAGTTTTTTAGTGTTATTTTGTTTGTTAAGACTGGATTACATAGTAAGGATTTGAATTGACGTTTTATTTCCATGCCTCGAGTAATAAAAAATAATAAATAACAACTATTACCCCCACATAATTATATTATTTTGCTTGTTAACACAGTTTTATTTAATAATGGTTATCATACATGTGATCTAAACGTTAGCTGTTTTGTTAAACGTAATTACGTAACTCATTGACAATCCAGTTAAACGACTTTCAGCTGTTTTACAAAACCAAGCTGTAATGCCAAACAACTAGAGGTTTTGTCAAACAACGAATTAAACAATCCAACTGTGACATATAAATACACAGTCCTCTAGGGATAAGCTCAGCTTCTTTATTAGTGTGAGTGAGCGCCAAAAGTTGAGTCATTAAAAAAATTACACTACATGATATGATTTTTGAATTCAGTTTTTATTGTGAGGCCAAGGGTATTAATATAAATGAAATAAGCCCAAACTCGATGGATTTGCTTTGTTTTATTACTGAGTTCCATCGACCTCCCTTCGTCTCCAGGGATCAGACCTTAGGCATCGTCCACCATATTGAAGTGCTCGTTAAGACAAATCAAACGAGTCTTAGTCTATGAATTTATGTTGTTTCAAAACTGAATTCCGTCGAATATCTACCGGCCCCATCATCAGAACAGCTCATAGTCTACCTAATATTGTATTATCATCCGACTTACACAAGTAAGCAAAATTTGAACTCAATGGCTGAGAATAACTTGTTAAAATAAAAGCTTGAAAGCTTGTAGAAAGAAATGAAAATTATTAAGTTACAATAAGCACCATCCTTGATATTCTTGCCCACCTTCTTTTATGTGCAAATTTCATTCCTAAATTCAATTATTAAATTCCAGACATTCCTTGCTCAACATTTTTGACTCATTCCAACTTCACTTCTGATACGAATAACATGTCACCACTTATAATTTCTTGTATAATAAATATTTATTCTCTAGTTCTATTAGTCTCTTGCTCTACGACCTCTAGAATTTTCAGGTGGGAACACGTCTATACTAGCTGGGACAGGTAGAGTTCCCACAAGGCAATGTAGAGCTGAGAGCCCTGCGAGCTCTCTTGGATCTGCACTCCGACCGATGAAGACGCGCCGGGGACGAGTGCTCTCACCGGCTGTATGGAGTACTCGGGTCCGTGGTGTCGTTCCTCACCAAAAGCTCGCCACAAGCTACCCTGCGGGCTGTGTTTATATTATTTATTATTAATGTTAGTTTATATCAGTAATAATTCAAACACAACACTATTGGAACGTCAAGTTAGTGAAGTGCGGAGCAGAGAAATGACGTGCGAGGGTCGTAGCACTCGTGCGCGACTTAGGTCGACCTTTAAAAACCCTTAGATCTACCTAAATACCAGTATAAACCGGTATGGGCCGTCCCTTGCCTCAAGTCAATGTCTCGCCTAATTTGTGTGCACTCACACAAATAAAAATTTCGCTTTATTTCGAGTACATGTTTACGAAAATGTTTATTTTAGTTCACGCAGGTAGAAATCGGTCTAAACGCTGCAATTTTATAGGGTATTGTAAACATTGAATTCAACATTGTGCAGGCTAACTAGTGCTTAAAAAATCTGCTTTGTATGCGATGTGTGTAGTGACGTCACTTCGACTGAGGAATAAAGAGACATACCTACGCACTTGACCTTATCACGCCGAACCCAAATAGATGCGAGAATAGCAGAGTACGTTAGTCTTGGCGTTGTGCCACTTCTGCCGTAGCACTTATAAAATTAAGATTTTAGCCAAAAATCGTGACAATTTTACTTGTCTGAAAGTTTTAGCTTTTCCCAGTAGACTTTCATTCTACAGGGTTTTTTTGTCCCAAAAGAACTACTAGCTTATTAGTGATCTGTGCTACTAGTAGGACTACTGCTGGAAATTATGTGTTTTTTTCGCTGCTAAGACAAATTGTATGAACTATTTTTAAACTTCTGTCAGAGTCTGTCTTGTACGCGGTTTTACTCAGAGACTATAAGTACTAGAAGGCTGTAGTTTGGCATATTTATATTATTCATGCCGAGAAAGTTGTAAAATAAAATGAAATTAGAAACAAGGGTTCTTGTACTTGTTTTAAAAGAAACTAACAACAATAATCACCTATTAATCTGAACTAAAATACTAAATAAACAAAATTAAAATGGCAGAATAATAGACTCATAATCACAAAATCAACACTAAAATTTAACAATTATTATTCTTTTCAGGAAAATCTTTTGTGACACTTATAATTGCAACAAAATAACATTTAAATGAAAAATGAAACAAATAAAGTATCATCGTAAAATCTAGACTAAAATCCTAATAGCAATCATGAACAATTATTTCAGCAAGAAAAAAAGTGTGGCATTTAAATTTCAATAAAAATAACATTAAATCGAAACAATAAAAGACTCATTACAAAAAAAATACTAATAACAATCATTAACATTTCGCAAGAAAGACTTTTGTAACAACTCAGTTGCTCGATCGAGGAAAAGTGGTCAGCGTACGTTTATTTTAGAAAATGATTACTTTTATTGGTACTAAGGTTAGGTACATTTTTAATAATCGCCAACAAATGTGATTAATTTCTCACTTTAACCTCCACTTTCGGTAATTACTAATAATGATAGACAATTATTAATAATTTTCAATTAATCACACTTACCGTAACATATATAAGTATGACGAAGTTTGAAGGAAAACTATTCGCTATTCGTTGGTCGCAGAAATCTGGGCAGGCCCTCAAGACATTGGAGTGATGACATTTGGATAAAAACATTGGATGATGTTTTGAGAAGAATTATTGGTCGCAAATTGCATAAAATCGGGATAAGTGGAAGGATATGGAGGGACTTTTGCCCAAAAAAAAAGCGTTTACAAATTAAAAAGTTATAGGCAACTGACTTATAAAAGATATTCGAAAAAAAAGAAAATGCAATAAAAATACTTTTTAGACTTTTTAGTTGCTTGAACTCAAAATCGGCATTCGCAACTACATAACCTCACCCTACACTGCGCGTGGGCCGACACGCACTTGGCCGGTTTTATTTTCATTGACTGATTGGCCACAAAGGCTTTCCTATAAAGGAACCACTTCCGCATCTCATTTAAAGGTAGTTAGTTAGGACGATTTTGTATCTCTAGTTAGAAAGTTGTTAGGTATGTTTGTTTCCTACTAACTACACAAGTTCTAATGCCCCTTAAGTATGTTTGTTTCATACTAACTACACAAGTTCTAATGCCACATCCACATTTTCTAACTCACACATGCACACATTGCCCACTCTGGCAGTGCGTTCGCAAAATGCGAGGAAGCCGCACGGCTCATCTCGTATCGTATCGTAAACATGAATTATCGATTGATAACGACTCCCTTTATCTGCTTTACGTTTAGTGTGTAAGTGATGCTTGACAATGATGGCGATCACTCCTTTCAAGAAACAAGTAAGTATTTTTTTGTTTTGTAAAGCCATAAGCGATGACGACGTTTTATTGTGTATTGAAAAAATAATTGTTGGTATCACAAAATCACAGTATCACTGATTCGGCTCTCCAGTTGAGTTGACGCAGCGCGAGCGCATGAAACCTAGAATTTATTGGGGAAGCTGGAATTTATTGTAATTTAACCTGACTTTGATTATTTTATTTAAGTTATCATTTACAAAATATCGATAAGTTCTTGCTTCTTCTTCCAAAAATGAAATGATGTGATCCTGCCCAGCGATCATGCAGACATTTATTTGGGCGCACACCATTTTTTCCCATTACTGCCCTATATGGTTTCGCCCTCGACCCACATTTTGTACGGACTATCGAGCTATCATCGCACAGTGTCAGCATTTTTACACAATTCATTACTTCACTTAGTTTTCTATTCAATTCGCAACAGGTCATCAAGGGCACCGCGCGTACTCATTTTACATCAAACATTATTGTACTTTGTCCAGCAGTGGACTTCCTGTGGCTGATATGATGATGATTATGAAGATTATTGTACTACAACTACATATTTTTTTCTTTTCAATATAAGTGTTGAACACAAAGGAGGTTGACTCCTATTCAAAACGTTAAACTAACAAAAAATAGCGTTGCATAGTCAACAAGTTTATTATTTTTTATTTATGATATTAGTTTCAGCAGAACCCGAACATAGACTTATTTTGTCGCGAGCTAGTTTATAAACTATCGCTGTATACAATTTAGTGACATAATACGTAATCCAGTTGGTGTATTTGTTTTGGTTGTTGTTCTTCTAATTTCCTGCAACACGGCTTTAGTCTCTGGGGCACAGCTTAGGGTCACTAAGTCTCTTGGGCATCACGTAGAGACTATACTATACGATGCTTCCGTAGTATTGTATGTCGCTAATCACAGTATAATCCTAATTAACATCATAAATGCGAAAGTTTGTATAGATGTTTGTTCCGCTTTTACGCCAAAACCGCAGAACAGATTGTAATTAAATTTGGCATTTAGGTAGCCTTTTATAATTTTTATCCCGGGAAAATGTTTGTTTCCCTTGGGATTGTCAAAAGTTTGACTACGCGGGCCACGCTATCAGCTAATGATGATTATTTATTTATACAGGTTAATAATCGTTAAGTACAGTTTTTTACAGTACAAATGTTATCAGGCTCGTGGCACTATCTAAACGTAACTTGTAATATATCAATCTCTGCTTAGCGCTAGACGCCAATAGATAGAGTAATTAGCGTATAATTTGGGAATTTCAAAGCACACATGTAACTCTTTAGCAAGCACGGCACTTTCATGATTTTGAACGCGCAACTGAACTTGCGAATAATATTCTAAAATGGTAACGCTAATAAGTTGATAATGTTAACATAGTCAACTATAGCAGACATGGCGCAGCGACTAAGGATAAGGATACCTGTTATGGGCATCGGGTTGAGGCCATGGCCAGGGCATGTTCGCATCTTAATTTTCCATAATTTTATTTATGTTTCATCGTTTTTACAAGGTGGTTTGTTACTATTAAAAGTAAACTTCTAACTACAATAACTTGTTGCATTTTTTTCGTTACCTATAATAGCTCCCATCGTTAGGCAAAAGCCTCCTGTTGACATTATAAATAAATAAAACATTTTGGTATTTTTATATAATCAATTTTATTATTTAATTTTATATTATCTAATATTGAGTCCACACATCCAGTATCCCCTGGTAAACTAGGATGAACAACATAAGTTGTCTGCAAGCTTCTGTCGTTCATGATAGGTCAACGTGGCCAGGCAGACTCGCCAAGACGCATTGGCCAGCGTAAAACACTCTACATGCTACATTTCGTACATGCTTATAATTTAAATGTATCAACCTACCTATCACTATTTTGATTTCTTTTACATCTCCTCGCCCACTGGTCTTGTAACCCTGGGTTCTGCTGCTTAGAGCTGCAAGACCCTAAATGCTCTGTCTTCCCCATTAGGATAAAGTCGTGATAGTGTAAAGTTATTACAGTTTTTTTAGGTTTCTCTTTATGTACCAAAAATATTTTACCCATCATGTAAAATATTTTTATCTTAAAATGCTGTCAAGATAAATGTTAAAAACATTTATTTGATAAAAAGATGCACAGGCTAGGTGAAAACACATTAACTGAAGGCCACACGTCGATACATTTTTTACTGAGTTTTTATATGTAACGTGTAGTATGTACGTAACTAGATAAAAAACTCACTACAACTATGTAATGATGAAATGGTGAAGATCTACGCATATTAACATTGATAGTCCTTCCACATTTACTAGAATTACATATATAGTATAATATAACTACTACAAATAAAAGAAAAAACAAGAGCTTACAGATTTTTTCGTTTTTAGCAAGGGTCTGTACAAATCATCAATACTTTGTTCTTAAGAGTGTGTGTATGTGAGGTCAATTCCAAATTTATATTAAAGAAATATATATCACACTAATTATTATAAAGGCGAAAGTTTGTGAGTGAGTGTGTGTGTGTGTGTGCGTGCGTGAATATGTACACGTGTATGTTTGTTACTTCTTCACGCGCAAAATATTGATAATTATCAAGTGATACAAATATGCAAAGATAAATAAATAATTTTTGACTTTTGACTTTTTTCATAAAATTTGATATGCAGAAAGCTGACACCATGGATTACACAGGCTACTTTAGGTGCGGGAAACACCGCAGGGCGCAGCTCGTATTGTATAATTTTAATTGAATAGTATTGGATACCTTGACACAGCTCTACGAAGGATAGTGCATAGACTTCTTGGGATCGGAATCAAAAAAATATAATAATGCAAATCAAATCAAATCAAATATATCTTTATTATCATAGGATATTTAAAATATCTCTTAATAATCGTCATTATTTTGTTGCACTATTGTTGACGTCAAATAGTTACTTACAGCTAAGTTTACTACCGCTTCCAAAGCGCTAGTGCAGAAGAAGCGGTAACAAACTGCACTGCACCTCTTCTCCAAGGACGTCAACTCACAATTAAATTAATCCTTAAAGTTAATGTGGACAGAGAATACATTGTTTTGTTTTTTATGTCATATCATAATTTAAATTTAATTTTTAGAATGTCAAAATTTTAAAGTAATGTCAAGTTGTAGATTCAGTTTGTACAAAATGTACCAAATTATGACATTTTCGAGTACCTATATTACAAACTTTTAGAGGGACCCGCGTCAAGCTCAAGCCAGACATTTTTGTCTTTAAGGTAGTCATCGGTCCTATAATAAGCCTTCTCACAAAGTACTTTCTTTACATAAGTTTTGAATCTTTTGTCTGGCATATCAAGGATCGATTTTGGCAATTTATTATAAAAAAGTATACAGTTCCCCATAAACGTCTTATTAATTGTTTTAAGCCTATAAAACGGGGCAACTAAGTCATTCTTATTACGTAAGTTTCTATCGGTAAAATCACTTACTTTATTGTATGAGGAAATATTTTTCCTTACATACATTATGTTTTCAAATATATACTGTGATGCTAAGGTAAGTATATCTATTTCCTTGAATAATTCTCTGAGTGAGTCTCTAGATCCTAACCCGTAAATAGCACGAATTGCCCGTTTTTGTAAAATAAAAATAGTCTGAATATCGGCTGCATTCCCCCACAGGAGTATGCCGTAAGACATTACACTATGAAAGTAACTAAAGTACACTAGTCTAGCAGTTGCTACATCTGTCAATTGTCTTATTCTCCTAACAGCATAAGCCGCAGAACTAAGCCTATTTGAAAGTTTAGTTATATGAGCACCCCATTGAAGTTTCGAGTCTATTGTAATTCCTAAGAAGGTAGTACTTTCAACAAGATCGAGTTTTTGACCATCTATCATTATGTCAACGCAGCCCTGTCTCACATTCGGAAGAGAAAATCGAACGCATTGAGTCTTTTTCGCATTTAACATGAGATTATTGGCAGAAAACCAATCAGAAATGGAAGACAAGGTGCTGTTCACCGCGCTAGCGTTTGTGCTATGTCGATCAAGTTTGAATATAAGCGAGGTGTCATCAGCAAACAGCACTATGCCAGCCTGCTTCTCAACCATGTAAGGCAAGTCATTGACATAAACCAAGAAAAGGAAAGGTCCAAGAATTGAACCTTGCGGTACGCCTATCTTAACATTAGATCCGTGCGATTTTATGCCATTTAAATCAACAGTCTGATGCCTATCTGTTAGATAAGATTGTATAAGTTTTATTGAATTATCATCAAAACCGTATTGACGAAATTTAAGCAAAAGTGTCGGATGATCTACGCAATCAAATGCTTTGGAGAGATCACAAAATGAACCAATTCCATCATTTTTGTTCTCCCATGCGTCGTATATATGAGTAACAAGTGCTACTCCCGCATCGGTGGTCGATTTCCCGCCAGTAAAGCCGAATTGTTGGCTATGGAAAAGGTTGTAGGTCTTAAAATGAAGAAGCATTTGATTGAGCATTATCTTTTCGAACACCTTACTCAAAACTGGCAGGATAGATATAGGTCTGTAGTTGCCAGGATCTGTTTTTTCTCCTTTTTTAAATAAGGGGATTAGTTTACTACATTTCATTAGGTTAGGAAATATGCCTTCATCAATACATTCGTTAAATATAAAAGCTAAATCAGCAGCTATGATATTTATGATATGGCTTACTACAGCAACTGACATGCCCCAATGGTCTTCAGATTTTTTTAAATTTAACTGTTTAAATGCATCTATTATATCTTTGGGGCCAATATGCTTAAATTTAAATTTAGAATCACAAGGCCTAACATTATTCTTAAGCAAGGCTTCAGCACGCTGGGGGCTAGAATTCACATTAGAAGTAAGTTCCAAAGGAATGTTAGTAAAGAAATTATCAAAAATATTTACTATTTCTTCAGTTTTAGTAATAGTCTTACCACAAGATTTGATTTGACAGATATTTTCTTTGGCTTTATTTTTACCCGTTTCTTTATTTATAACATTCCAAGTTTCTTTTATTTTGTTAGGAGCATTATTTATTTTTCTACTTATACGATTTGCCTTGGCTTGTCTACAAACTTTTTTAAATATTTTGGAATAATTTTTAACATATTCTAGAAAGGAAGGACTAAAATTATATTGTTTTTGGGAATATAAGTCATAAAGCCTGCTCCTACTTATGTAGATGCCGGTAGTAGCCCACTCACTAAACTGTAATTTTCTATGCACTACAACTTGTTTTTGTTTCAAAGTTTTTGAATATTCTGAGGTAATAACGTTAAATAGTTTGTTGTAATGGTCGTCAGGATTTTTTCCTGTGTAAACGACCGACAACAATTTGTTATCTAAATTATTTTTTAGTTTTTGTATATTTTTAGAAGTAATCGGCCTACAAAAAGTCTTATCTTTGTTCAAAATGCTGGACTTGCCTTTGGACTCCTTGACATAAACTACATATACACCTGAATGATCAGAAGGCAGTTTATTAATAACTGATTTAACAGAATATTTAATATTACTAAAAAAATTGTCTAGACAAGTAGCAGATGTAGCAGTGATTCGTGTTGGCTCAAAGAATACGTTTACTAATTCATAACATTTAAAAAGATTTAGAAATTGTGTACTTTTTGGATTATCTACTAAGATATCAACATTAAAATCTCCGCAAACAATTAAATTCTTTTTACTAGATGAACAGGACTTAAGTACCTGGTCCATTGTTTTAAGAAAACTTTTAAAATCACTATTAGGAGGACTGTATACACAAATAATTATATGATGATCTAGCTCGGCACAGGTCACCTCACAAACGCGCTCAACAGAAAGTCTGACAATATCCGTCCGCTCTTTGCTACGGAAAGAATCTTTTACAAAAATTATGGAACCCCCTCGCTGAGCAGACTTCCTGTTAAAGCAGCTAACAATATTATAGTTGTTTAGGCTGAACATCATCTGACTCTCATACAGCCAATGTTCAGTCAAACATAAAATGTCAACATCCAATTCTTCAAGAAATAATTCAACTAATAATTCTTTGCCGGAAAAACCTTCTAAATTTTGATGTACTATTCTTAGTTCATGAGGCCTTTCCGTTGTCTTAATGTTCAGTTTAAAACTGCCGTCAAGTCTACAGATTTACCATCACATATTCCTGGTAAATCGGTAGGCGTCTTAAAACTAGGTTTTCGTTTACAATGTAAACTCGTCCAAAAATTAATATTATTTGCTACTAACGTAGCAATCTTACGTCTAGAATATTTTGAAAGATAAATATTATCTTTTGTCAGATCACATTCACCTATGAAATTATTGGTGTCAAAAAACACTAATTTATCACTATAACGACATGTTATATTATGAATCAAAGTATTGAGATAGTGAATGTTTCTATTATTTTTATTATTTGTTGGAGACTGGCAACGTATATATGGAAATGCACATAAAATTATTTTGCCTACTTCTAGTTTAGTTAAATAATCCATACAGCTGATTATTTCTTTTTTTCCTATTCTATTACTATTGCCTATCAGTAATACAACAGTAGATTTACTATTTATTTTGGTTAATTTAATTTTATCTAAAATTTGGGTATAGGTTGCATTCGGGAAGCAGTAATTAACACAATTGTTATCAAGAAGTGTGTTAAGCATGCAACCCATATTGCGACCCATACTATCAGAAAAAACTATTGTATTACATGGAGGTTCCATGAGGTCAACGCAATCAGACACATTATTGCACAAATTACTGTCACAAGGAGAGAGCTCTGGTGTGGGGACACTGATGGTGGGCTGGTTGAGCTGCCCGCAAGTACATTGCTTAGCTAATAAATCAAGGGTTTCTTGATTGTACCTGCTGTCGCTAATCAATTTCTCCACAGTCAGCATGTGCTCAGTATTTTGTTTTTGTTGATTATTATACTTAGAAAATAATGAGGAGTAGTCCTCCTGCAATTTAATAATATGAGACTCAAGTCTAATCCTGTTGACCTCATACAACTCTTGACTTTCCGCCAATTTTTCATTACATAAGTCTAGCTCTGTTTGTAATTTACAATTTAATGAACTGGATTTTAATAAACATGATTTCCTGAGATTTATCTTTAATTTATTATTGGTTTTCTTGATTTTTTTACAAATTTTTAAATGTTTTTTAACTTTGTTGTGACTTCTCATGGCATTTGAATTATCTAAGTAATTATTATTGCATGCTGTCTCACTAGTGAGATCAATTACTGAGGAATTTGTTGAGGGAGGCACAGGGACACTATCAATGAGCTCGTCAAAGAGGCTGGACACCTCCGCTGACTGACGCGACTGGGCATCTTGCTCATAACTACTTATGAGTCTATATGCCTCTCCCAGCTCTTTTTCTAACTCGGAGGTACGTCTGAGTGTTTGCTCATACGTATCACCGCATTGGCGGAAAGAATCTACTTCTAAATGCAATCGGTTAAGTTGCTCGCTTAATTCATCGCATAATTGGAGACTCTCAGAAAGCTTTTGTTCGAGTCTAATATTTTTCGTACACATTAATTCGTATTCACGTTCATTATCTTCCCTTTCCAATAATAGTTTCTCATTGTCTTCCTTTTCTGCCTTGAGCTGGAGTAAGGCATCCTTCAGCTGAATTTCCAATTGCCTGGCTGTCGTTGCACGGGTTGTGGTGGACATTTTTACAATATAGGGACTAACAAAATGTGTAAGGAAGATAATAAACGCTAGAATAGCTAACAAAACCGATCACTTACTAAGAAATAACAAAAACATAACCTACCTACTGTTACAAAAACAAGTGTCAATTTGTATGTGCTTTATATAAGTAAACTTTCCAAAATTATGAAAAACAGTGCACAAAGGACGTGGTGTTTATTGAGATATGTAAAAAGGATTAGTTATTGTACCGTTCTTACCTTGTAAAAGTTGTAAAAAGCCGGTAACAATTATACCCACTGAACGTCAGCTAAGAGCACTATTATTTCACAAAATACACTGAAATTGCACAAACAAATTATCAATTACGATAAAACCTAGTATATTTTACAAACAAGTAATATTATTTATTGGATTTAGCTATTTAGATATTTAAATTTACAATATTAAATACGGAGCAATAATTTTGACATTTATGCTCTTGGGTTGCCAGCCGCCAAAAAAAAAAAAGCATGTCAATGATCATTGTCGACCTCCGTGGCGTAGTGGTCACCATGCCAGTCCGCCACCCAGAGGTTCCGGTTTCGTTCCCTGGTCAGGACAAGTTGGAAAATAATCTTTTTCAAATTGTCCTGGGTCTTAGATGTTTATCCTTGTATGTTTTTGTTATAAAATATAGTATCGTTGAGTTAGTATTCCATAACACAAGTCTCGAACTTACTTTGTTGCTAGCTCAATCAGTGTAATTAGTCCTTATGTATAATTATATTAGTTATTGATATTTAAGGATGCCGTAGACATAGAATTAATAATATGTATATAAGTATTACAAACAGAACGGAAAATAGAAGAAATAGTCGGAACAGTTTATACGATTTGCAAACCGCGCCGCCATTTTTCTTTTTTTTTTGACGCGGAGAAAATCCTTTCGGATACCTTACCGGTTACGGGACACCGGTAAGTTTATGTGGTGTTACCACTAAAAACTCCGCGGTGTCACCTCTCAGCCGCTATCGGCCGGGACCGTGTGCTTCTTCATGCTCCACAGCCCCGGCGCGGCCGGCCGCTACTTAAGCGGCCCCGGCTCGCCAACGGCCTCACGGCACCCTCTGCTAAATCAGAGGGGCCGGAGCAACCGCCGCCTTGGCCTCTTGGCCCAAGGACAGGCGCGCTGTCACGCACACGTGCCTGCCTTCCACTCCTGAGGGCTGGCCGTTGGACGATGGAATCCCGTTTCCACCGTCCAACCAGCCCTCATAATTTGGGGCCTGCGAAAGCAGGCCCTGCCCCAGTCAACCTGACGGCGACCGGGGCCCACACAGCCGGCCGCAGGGGATAGGGAGAGCGGCAACGTAACAGCGACACTCCTCTTCCCCTGCGGCCCCACCGATGCCGTGCCAAGCGCCACGGCCGCGCTTTCTCGCGGAGGATAAGGGTCCGGAGCGGCAACGACACACCTCTTCCCCCGCGACCCCTACTACGGCTGTGATGGAAGAGGGGTCGTTGTCACCCCCTTCCCTCACAGCCAGGCCATTCCTGCCAGGAATGGCCTCCGCCGGGCACGGGAAGGCCTAAACCTTAACCCGGGCAATAGGTTCCTCTTAGCTTCCCTGCGGCCGAGGCAACCGCAGGTACTGAGCCCCCCCATCACGACAAGATGGGAACCACATCGGGGGGGAACCCGCGCTGCCCTACGACAACCCTCTTTGACCCTCAATGCAGTTGTACTGCGAAATGTTTGTGTCTTTAGTCGCCTCTTACAACGTCCATCAGGAATAGATGGATGCTCCTATTCTAGGCCGGAAACCACACGGCTGTTTTACCTGTCAGCATTGAAGACTATATATATTTAATACATCTGTACGTAAAGATATGGATGTATGTCGGTCGATATGTTATCAATAAGTATTTAGTGACAATAAAGTCGATAAGACGTATTGCAGCCCCCTCTAAAGCGGAAAGACTTGGAACGTTTGTTTGTCTGTTTACGATGCCCTGGTTGTTAGTCGAAATACTTTTGTAATCTATATTCTCATTATCATTTCAGCCGCATAATGTCCACTGCAGCTACTGTACATCGGCTTCTACTAAAGATTTCCAAAATGACCGCCGACCCGAATCAAGAGCGGCCTGCTTCCAGCGCTTTCCAGCGACCCTGTTCATCTGACCACCTTGTAGGTGGGTGTCATACGCTTCGCTTGCCAGTACGTGGTCGCCAATCGAGAATCTTTTTGCCCCAACGGCCATCGGTTCGTCGCGCTATGTGTTCCGCCTACTGCCACTTCAAGGACCTAATCCGCGGGGCTATGTCAGTAAATTTTGTTCTCCTACGAATTTCTTTAATTCTAATTCAATCACGTAGGGAACCACCGAGCATAGCCATCTCCATGGCGTGTTGAGCGAACTTGAGCCTTTTTATGAGACCCATAGTAAGGGACCACGTTTCATATACACATGTCACCTCTTTATTCCTAATGGGGAAGACAAAGCCTAAAGGCCACGTTCTATCTTTATCGTTCGATTTTTAAGAAAAGCGTCTGGTGAATTCTATTTTCCTTCTACCAGACCAAGTTGGAAGAAAAAGGAAAGAAACCTAAGGTCTACAGACGATACACATTTCGCCTGCGACAGCTCAGACAGGTGTCGCGGGTATGCTGTTGCTCGTCTATAACTGTATGAGAGTCCTAAGTACAAGGTGACTGGTGGTGGAAAAATTACATAATCTGCAAGAGGTTTTGTAGATCGATATCTTTAATATCTGCAGTATATTGATGGCTTCTTACGTATACTACTATCGCAGTCTTATCGATACGGGATAAGAGTGTAATACTCGTAGCTATGAAGGTCTCCGATACGAACTTTACTATGTAGGAAGGCTATGACTAATTATATTAAATTATGAATATATTTTTGGTCTGCATATTTAGCTAAATATGCAACACTTCTTTATGTAGGTAACGTATTTCTTCTTCTTATATTTAAATATAAAAAAAGAAGAAATATGTAAGCAACTTAAGAGTCAGAGATTTCTTGTCGGTGGAGTGCTTTCCATGTCTCTCTTCCTTCCGCTAAGTTCTTAACCTAATTATATGTTTTCACGTTTAATTTTTCTTTTATTTGGTCGATAAATTGCACGCCTCATAAGCGAAGCGTTGAGGTGGGTACTACTGTCACTTCGCGCAAAACATGTGATTTTTCAAACTTAAAATGTCTTTATGTATCATACATTGCACTTGTAAGATAAAATATACACACACATATTAAGAAAAAAACACTATTTTTAACACTCATGATATTTTTGATGTCATTTTTGTTATTTAAACTAGTTAAAAAACAGTTTAAAAAAGTTCTGTCTTGGACGTCCGTGTGTCTGTATGTGCGGAGGCTTTTCTTGTTAACACGATAACGACCAAAATACTTTCCTAATCGAGTCTTTTTTTTTCTCTTACGCTTGAGTATGCTCAGATTCGATGTGGTTTAATTGTAATTAAATAAACAAAAAAAAAATATCGACTGTTCTACATAGTTTTAGTATATCTATATATATCTTTATTTTTCTATATGCGAAAAGAATAAAAAAAAAAATTTAGACCCTTTGAGGCGTGCTCTTTTGGATTTTCCAAACTTATTTTCTTCAGGGTTTCCCAACTCCTCTTTTTCCTTCTATTTTTCCTTCCATTACATAACATATTTAGGAGACCAAATTCCTATACCTACGCTGAGTTTTCTAGTACGTGCCCGCCATGGGAACTATTCTGCCTCATCAGCTATCGGTCTGTTGTGCTAAGTACACCGGCCACTGCTACTTCAATGAGCTAATCCGCTGTATTGTTGAATTTCCAGTGCTTCGTGACGATGGGTGTTTGCCTGAACATGAGCCAGCACGGGCTGGTGATGGGCTTCGCCGCCATTTTGCTGCCCAAGCTCCGCGAACGTAACTCACCCATTCCCATCGACGATTCCTCTGGATCTTGGATCGGTAAGACATTGTATGTTCGTAAAAACTTTATTGTAAGTACTACTACATGTACGAGCGCTTTCATTGTGTGGAAAGAGACGCACACAAGGACCTTACATGTGCACACAAACTCTGATATACAAATCGCGCCTCGTGAGAATCGAACTGATGCCTCAGAAACACACAAAAACATCTTACTTACTTACTTACTTCGCTGGTTCAGCGGCCCGAAGTGGATCTTGGCCTTCGACATTAAAGTTGCGCCATTCTTCCCTATTCTGTGCCAAAAACAGATTTGGCACGAAAACATCTAATTCACACTAAATACTCCTTCTTCCTTCCTTCATTTAACGACCTGAATGGTAAAAAATGCTTAGAATATATAATACTAGAGGTACAATTAATCAATAAACTACCTAGAATTAAGAAAAAAAGTTACTATCAAAAATATCAAGTATAGACTCAAAAAGCATCTACTAAATACATACACAAATAGAGTACACATCAATACACTCAACCTTTATTTTGGTTTCATTCCAGCCTCGATCCTGGGCTTCGCACTGGTCGCTGGCAACTTCATAGCTCCGACTATCATGGCCAGGTTTGGCAGACGAACTGCCAACCTGGTCAGTATCGTGCCGCTGCTTGTGGGCTGGTTCTGCATCCTGATGGCCAACAGCATCGTGTCGCTGCTCGTGGCCAGGGTGCTGCAGGGGATCTCCATGGGCATGAGCGCGACGTTGAGCCCCATCCTGGTGGGGGAGTACACTAGCCCGAATAATAGGGGGGCCTTCTTGACGACTATATCGGTGATGATTGCTATAGGTTCGTTCTCTTTTTTTTATTTTTAAGTCTCAGTGGTTCTTGGTGGAGTACTGAGAAATCTCTCAGTCTTCAATCATTTCTTTATTTATCGCTTACATGCACTAATATGTAGGATAGTTAGTAGAACCCTGGCAGGGTGTATCGAACTTATACTTACTTATTTAAGTTTATATAAGTATAATATAATAATAATAATAATTGAATCGTCTCAGTTTTGAGATTGGCCAAAAAATGCTATTGCCGAACAGATCCTCGTTAAAAAAAATTCAAAGTGGCAGAAATATGAGGTTTGGACCTTTAAAAATACCATATTTAAGCCATTTCGGAAAAAAATTAATGTTCTTGTTGGGGTCCTGCTGTGTGACCAAAATTCATTTGGCAAAATTACATTTGACAAACAACGTTTGGCAAAGAAATGGTTTCGCCGATTGATCATTTTACTACTAATATTTTACAAACGAGTCACTTTTCCAAATGATTATTTCACAAATGAACATTTAGCAACTGAGTTATCTGACAAAACTACTAGTGGTCTAAACACGTTTGATAAAATGTATTATTTTATAAATGTTTTGTTTATTAATAAATCTATAATTGATCGAGCGAGCGAAGCTAGAGAGATCTCCGTTTTAGCTCGGCCAAAAATGCTTTCGTATGTCTGTGTGTTCTCCTCTAGAGGTCGCATTTCTCAACCGATTCCCGTGAAATTTTGGGAGCAGGTTCGTTAAACATATGAAAATAGATAGTAGAGCCATTTTTTGGAAATTTTTGAAAATGGCGGAGTTGGCACAAAGGGCCTAAGCGCCTTTGGTTTATATAGCTCTTACGACCCTGTATTTATTTTGTACTGACATTTATGTTATGACATACAATAGACGGATTTTTTTACCAGCACTGTCCAAGGATAAATAGTCCAATTGGTTTTTATAGAAATCTGATTGAGCGTCTAGAGTTCGAATCTTACCAGAAGGTGTTCTCTTTTTAGTGCGATGTATTTATTTTTATTTTACGACCGGTATTTTGAAGTTTATTTTAAAGTATAGGTACTTATTTGTATTCTTGGGAATTATGTAACTACACGAAACATTTGTTTAGGTGCATGCAGTAGTTATAGTCTACTTTACTAAAATTATCATATTACCAAAAAAAATTTAACAAATCATTTACTTATATAACTAAACTAAAAATCAATAGATTACTTTTTTTTTCGAATCTTAAATGGTGAGACTAAAGTAGGTAAATACTCTTCATGATAAAATAAACGAGCCCAAACTTGATGGGATTGCGAGGTTTCATTATAGAGTTCCTATGACTGCTTTCCAGCTCCATCATCAGACCAGTTCCAAGTCATCATAATATTGAATTGCCACACAATATATACAGGTGCGCAAAATTTTAAGCTTAATTGGAAACCGGAAAGTAGATCAAATTTATCTTGCGAGATTTGACCCGAATATGCAAACATACATAGATTGCAAGTTAAATAAAAATCAGGTAAACGAAAAAATAATAATTTAAAATTAATAATTATTGTATAGAGTTCAGAGACATTCTGGATCGATTGAGCATCGCTAGCTCAACCAAGTGATTGGGAAAAATTAATGACGTGTAAAAAAAGTATTTTATGGGACAAGCAGCGCGGCGCGCATGGTCAGGGTGACAAATTTTTAACCTTGTAATTTGTCGCATTTCGCGTAATTTACCGCAACAAACATAGACAAAATTGAGCGACAAAATAACTTTCATTCATAAAACGTATTTTATCTCATGCCTAACTCACGTGCGAGCATGGTTTTGACAGGTCAAAGTAGACATTTCGACGGTTGGCAACGTGAAATCGTGTAAATTTGTCGCCGATTTGCTAGACCCACTTAAGACTCAATTAAAATATTTTCAATCGTATTTAAAACAGTTATTCCATTAAACTAACACTAAATGATTAATTACACATTTAAATGTAGGCAGACATCTTTAAACAAGGTATTATTGAAGTTTTGCAAACAAAACAAAATATTTAATTACGTAACTGTAGCGCCATCTTTTGATGAATACAACAACTACTTTGGCGGTGAATCCGCCGCCGGCCGCCGTCTACTGAAGTGCCATTTTTGAAACGCGGAATCACCTAAACGAGTGGTTTTTCCATACAAAAATCATTCGTTTAGTGACTCCGCGTTTGAAAAATGTACCCCCTGGGCAGCGGTGTTTTTCTTTATGTTGGCTGTACTGTACGACATGAGTTGAAACGTTCCGTTGCACATTTATTGTAATAACATTTCATTTTTATAATGTCTAATACTTTTGAATTGCAATATTTTTTCTATAAATTATTACGTAATTATATAAGTCTTTTATCTAACGTCATTGTCTTACAAAACGCGTGTTTAAATGTAAAACTATTATATTTTCTTAGCAGACATTAGAAACTCTGTTTATAAACTGCCTGCGTGTGACGACTCATTTTACTACGTGTCCATTCATGAATTTTATGTTATCATGTACATTTTTACAGAGGGAAGATATGAAAAGACTTCTCAGATAAAACACCATACTAGCCTTGCAGCAACGGCTTTTTATCGATGCAATAAGGCTGCATCCAGAAAACATAAATGTTAGTTTATATAACTTTGCTAAACTAAAGGACCTATACATGCTTGTTCAACAAACAGGCTGCACAGGCATGTGCCGATCAACAAGCACAAGGTTTAGAGCAAACTCTGTATTTCTGCGTTGTGGCCTGGTCATGTTAAAAACTAACTTGTGGGTAAAAAAAGGGTTAGTAAATGGTTCTGTTGGAACTGTTACTGATTTGCTGTATGCTCCTAATCATGCATCTCTTATTGATCGCCCTTTGGTAGTTAAGTATGGTTAGATTTGACAACTACACTGGCCCAACCATAATGGTATCAGTGCCTTTTCCGCTGTCACGCGAACTTAGTGTTCTAAAGAGAGCCCATGTTCTAGGACTTAATTTTCTTCACATTAGCACGGGCTACTTAAGTTACAGGGATTGACTTTACCCAGGGTAGTGGTTGACCTTGGGTCTAGAGAACTGGCTGTTACGTCGCATTTTCTCGGGCTTACTTACTGATTACTTACTGATGTCATCTTGGATCCCTTCTTCGATTTGGATCGTTTGACAAGAATTAGGTCTATAAAACTCCTTCAGTTAAGAACAGAAGAGGAAAAAAGGCTGTTAACATTAGCGGAACAAACATTATCGATATTTTAATATATTATGAAAAACATACGGTGTAAAAAGTTTCTTCGCTCTGCAATCTCTTTAAGCTTGCGAGGTCTACAGCTCACAGAGCCACTAGTAGATATGGTTTGGGTCAAGACACGAGCGACCGACTCAAGCCTAGGGCGAAAGTAACAAAGACGCAAAAACCACTTTGCCGTTGAGTGTAGGTTAGGTTTGTTAGGTTTCCTGTGACCAAGACACGAGCGAGCGAGGGACTCAAGCTTAGAGCAAGAGTAACACAGACACAAAAACCACTTTGCTGTGGAGTATAGGTTAGGTTCCATAGGTTTCCTGTGACCAAGACACGAGCGAGCGAGGGACTCAAGCTTAGAGCGAGAGTAACACAGACACAAAAACTACTTTGCCGTTGAGTGTAGGTTATGTTCGTTGGTTTCCTGTAACCAAGACACGAGCGAGCGAGGGACTCAAGCTTAGAGCCAGAGTAACACAGACACAAAAACCACTTTGCCGTGGAGTGTAGGTTATGTTCGTTGGTTTCCTGTAACCAAGACACGAGCGAGCGAGGGACTCAAGCTTAGAGCCAGAGTAACACAGACACAAAAACCACTTTGCCGTGGAGTGTAGGTTATGTTCGTTGGTTTCCTGTAACCAAGACACGAGCGAGCGAGGGACTCAAGCTTAGAGCCAGAGTAACACAGACACAAAAACCACTTTGCCGTGGAGTGTAGGTTAGGTTCGTTAGGTTTCCTGTGACTAAGACACGAGCAAGCGAGCGACTCAAGCTTAGAGCGAGAGTAACATAGTTTGCGTGGAGTGTAGGTTAGGTTCGTTAGGTTTCCTGTGACCAAGATACGAGCGAGCGAGCAAAGCGAGCGAGCGACTCAAGCTTAGGGCGAAAGTAACACTGACACAAAAACCACTTTTCCGTAGAGTGTAGGTTAGGTTCGTTACGTTTTCTGTATTATAGCAAAGGAATTTATTGTTTTTTTTTAATTATCTTTGTTCGAAATTAGGACACGTGATAATTATGAGAAAAAGTACTTTTTATGAAAAAACATTTTGTTAAATGACATTTGGACAAATACTTAATTTGCGAAACATATTATTTGGTGAAATGATAAAAAGTCAATTGACATTTAACTATATAACACATTTAACAAGTGTAGTGTTTGCTAATTGATCATTTGCTAAGTGAGTTTTTGTAAGATGAAACTTTTGTCAAATGTATCATTTGCCAAATGAACATTTGGTGAAACGTTGTTTGTCGAATGACCATTTGTCAATCATTTTTTGGTCAAACATTAGTAATCAGTTCTTGTTAGCTAAAAGTAGTTGTGACAAAAAAGTTGCGCCTTAGCAACTTATTCGTCAAAACAACTTTTTTATATGATTAACTTTAACGGGTCAGGGTGACGCACTTACGAGGTCTACAGCATACGGAGCCACTGGTAGTAATAATATTTAAGTACAAAAAATCATAAACTAAACATTAAGTCAAATTTACAGCAATATTTAAAAAGCGTTAGCGATACGACACAAGTCTTGCTTTTTCTGTTAGTTGGTCTTCATAGCTCTGGCTTTAAATTCATCATCAGTCATCTCTCTGGTTGACTGCTAAAAAACACATCGTGTGTTTTGCGAAAACGAAAACACGGTATTTTTAGCAATCAACGTGTGTCAGTCTACTAACCAGTGTGGTGCCCACCATGATGCCCAGCATTTTGTGATATAATTATAGTCACTCTAACATTTGCTATTTTTGTTTTCTAGGCGTGCTCACCGTCCACACCATGGGGTCTTTCCTGACTTGGCAGACCACAGCGCTCGTCTGCGCGTTCATAGCCTTCGCTGACTTGCTGATTGTCATGAATTCGCCGGAGTCACCCAGCTGGCTTGCCGACCAGGGCCGGTACGATGACAGCAAGAGGATCTTCCGCTGGCTGAGGGGTGACCAGGAAGAAGCTGAATTGAAGGAAATGATTGAAGCCGCCATTATTGTCAAAGAAGCTAGAGACGCAGCGAATGTCTCTCAATCAATGGTAAAAAACATGAAAACTAAGATAGCATACTTCAACAGCACTATACGAAAGAAAGAGTTCTACAAACCGATATTCATCATGATCCACATATACACCCTCGGCCAGTGGGCCGGCGCCAACCTCCTAGCAGCTTACACCATAGATATATTTAAACACGTCGTAGGAAATGAATCTAATATAGCTCTTTTAATAATCACGTTAGACACTCAGAGAATTATATCGAATTGCGGTGCGGTTTACGTGATAAAGAAGATTAAGAGACGAACAATGCTGTTCATAACAGTATCGATAAACATAATAGCGTTTTTGGCAACGGCTGCTTTTACTTATGCTAGAGCACATCAGATGTTACCACCGTTCCTCGACCACGCAATTGTCGGTATATTTTTGATTCACCTTCACATGTTCTCTATCGCTACGGGAACAGTACCTCTTCCCTTTATCATAGCTGGAGAGCTATTCCCACTGGAATATAGAAGTTTAGCTGGAGGCATCAGTGTCTTGTTTTTATCGTCAAATCTTTTCATAACTGTGAAGACTGTTCCCTATTTGTTCGCGACGGTGGGCATCCATGGTGCGTACTGTATATATGCGGCGGTGATTACGTACTGTCTAGTCGTTGCCGGAATATTCTTACCGGAGACGAAGGATCGAACGCTGCAGGACATCGAGGATGAGTTCCGAGGGCGGCCGCTGACCACCGAGGAGCTGAAGTCGGTGCAGTCTCTGACTGCGTGGAGACGGCAGAGCAAAGACAGGAGATGCAGCAGTCCTTTTATACAATAATTAAGTATAAGTTTTGAAAAAAAAAAATCAAAAATTTTGCCAATGAAAAAATTCTTATTTTACCCAATTCAAATATAATTGGATTTGCCGTGGCCGGGGAAAATTGTTCCACAAAGAGATGCATATGGAATCATAAGCATGGCCTTTTTTAAATTAATTTGTATAAAAAATGGTTAGTTTTTCATGTATTTTATTATGAATTATTCTACGTACATAAACTAATTATTTATTACAATTTCAATTAACAACTAAATTAAAAACTAAATTAAATTCTAAATTATACTCTAAATTAAACTAATTAAACAAATAAAAATAATAAAAAAGAAAAACCTTACAAATAGAAAACGTCTTCCAGATCATGAATGAATTATTCTTAAAACATGCTATAGATTGTATTTAACTCTATGAATATAAGTTAGATTTAATGGAACTTTGGTTGTGATAAACACATGAAAATAATATCACAAAAAAACTACTTAATTAGAAATTATACATTTATTAGCAGATAAATACAGAAAGAGCATATTTGTTTTCTATACGTAATTACATGTTTATAAGAAAAGTTATAATTATATAAGTTAGAATATAGATTAAGAAACAAAAAAAATACACATACTTAGTTGATAAGTTTTTCATTCCAAAAACTTAACGTGATAAAGAAATCAGCTGGATTGGATCATGTACTTAACTTTATAGAAGTGTCTTATTATTTAGTGTCAGCTTACTATATTAATATTATTTAACATCGCTATCTCATTGTCATAGATAAATTTCAATTACCAGCAAATAACGATGTAGCCAGAGCCTGTTGCCATACGACCCAAAGGCTGCGTCGTTCTGTATGATGATGGCCGTGCGACAGTGGACTCTAGCAGCTGTATCATCTGTTTGCAAAATTCTATATTTTTTACAAATTACACTTCAATGATGCTTTTTAATTATATTTATTCATGTTTAATTACAAATAATACATTTTTAAGCATAGACCTAGAATTATTTTTACTGCTTAAATGTATGGGTGCTAGTTATTTTTCTTTCAGCGAGTCCTCGAAAATGAGGAAGAAGAGGTAATTGACATTTACAAAACAAAAAAATAATACAATAAACATCCTACATTATCTTATGTACTTAAAATAGATATTTTAACTTTATTTATGTCACAATTTCTTTTAGGTACATAGGTATTTAAATATATTTATTTAATATTTTACTTAGTTATAATAGTAGTTACCCTAGATGAACTTGGTAGTGGTACTTAATAGTAAAGTTAAAAATTGGCATAATAAATCGATACGAATAACGTCACGATATTACTAAATATTGTGGTGATACTCAGTACAAATGTATGATAAATATTATACGTTTATTTTAGTACTTAGCTGTAAAGATATGAATAAACTATTTGAACCTGTAACTGTTCTTTTAAATGTGAATTCGTCGAATCATAGACTCCCTCATTATCAGCATCATCGTTAGCTTTCAGGGAATCACTACTGGGCATAAATCTCCTATTTTCTGCGTCATAATCAAATACTTCAGAAACAGATCCTAAAATTGAAAATGGTGTTTACAAGCTCACAATATTTTTAAAGACCTACACAATACCCCAAACTATAGGTTAGTCGAGAAAAAATAGAATTGTACTTTATTGTATGGGACCTAAAGAATGGATTTTATTTTACCACTTTTTTTTCATGAATTATATGACCGTGCCAAATTACTGCCTTTTTATATTTAGTCTCTGAGTAAAACCGCAGAGACAGACAAATAGACATGGCCAAATTATAATTGTTCCAATTTTTCTACAGAACCCTAAACAGCATTACTCTTTATTGCATTTATCATGGAAAATGGCAAAAAAAAGTAATTGTCAACATGCTAATTCAGATAATAATATCGTTCCGGTCACAGCCAATATGAAGAATGTTTTGGGTCAAGTACTTTTACCCACTGCCGATGTTATTATTAATGAAAATATTTTCTTGGTCAAGGACCATAGGGTAGTTTTATTAGTGAATCCGTTGTTTGGGCTCTTGAGTCAAGAAAATTCAGATGCAGAAATTAAATATACAATGGAAGTAATCGAAAATGTTTACTTAAACTTTGTAATATTTATATTAATTATCAAGTCTTTGTAAAGTTCGTTTACCATAAAGGTAAAACCCTATGTGCTGAAGAATATAACTTCTCATTGACTTGAGAAACAATTTATTATGTCTAATTTGCCAATTATTTATAATTTACAGTTAGCTGATCCAAATTTTAACATTTGCAGCGTAATGTACATTTTGCTAGAAGCCGAGGTATATTACAAAATAATTCATACAAAATTATTCCTTAATCACTTTGTAACACATTTTTCTTCTCTTTACTTAGCATTTTCAAATATTCATCGCCAGTATCATCATGAATCCTGTACTTCCCGTACTTAAAGTAATTTTCAATCTCTTGCAGAGTCTTATCTTTCGTTTCCGGTAACATGAAGTACAAAATCAATAACGCGATAGCAAGGATAACTCCAAAGACAGCAAAAGTACCGTACACGTCAAGTGCTAACAGCAGATAAGGTGTAACCTTTAAAGTTGCTGTCAAACCACCGGAAATAAAGATTCCCATAATGGAGATACCGATCTCCCGGTGAGCTAATGGAAATAACTCGCTTTGAAGAGCTAAAGGCACTGGAGAGCACCCAATATTTCCAAAAATAAAGAGTAAAACAAATAAACCAGTGATTACCCAAGGGTAATTAGACACAAAACCTATTGAAGTTAAATATAGGAAAGGACATAAACACAACAACACCGTTAAAGTACCAATTCCTGAAGTGAACAACAGAGTCCGTACATTTATCATTCTAATCAATACAGAAGCACCTACTGCTGAAGCTGTGACGACAATATCGATGCATAAGGTGTAATAGGGAATAGGAATTTTAGAATCTATAACTTTATTCATTATTTCCGTGGCGTAAGCCGGAAAGAAGTGCCTACCGCTGCTTTCTAAAACGCAAGAGGCTACTATGTTGATAAACAATGGCTTCCAAAAATCTTTCATGATAAATTTCTTAAAGAACTCTTTGATTTTTAACTTCATTTCTTTCTTAGGTTTTGAAAATCTTTCCTTTTGTGATTCTATCAGCTCGGTGACTTCTTGAGTCGATCTCTCATTGACGCCTCTTAGCCAGAAGAATTCTTTCTCGCATTCGTCGTATTGTCTCCTTGTGGCGAGCCAAGAGGGGCTTTCAGGCCAAGTGAGACCGATCGCGATGCCTATGACGTGAGGAATCAACGCGACAAGGGCTATTGATCTCCAGTGCATGAAGTTACCCAAGATGTGAGACACAGCACTTCCAAGAGAGACCGCTGTGGTTTTAAGGTTTAAGAACATTCCTCTATTCTCAGGACTGGTGTACTCTCCGAATACGACTAAACTGACGGTACAGACAGCGCCCGATGTAAGCGCCGTTAAGATCCTTCCAATAAAGATGACTAGGTAGCTGTTTGCCAAGTAAATCATTATCCACCCAACTATGCCCGGTATGATGCATATGAGATTAGCTTTACGTCGCCCAAGCAGGTCCATCCAGAAACAGGAAAGAGCGATGCCGGCGAGAACTGCTGGTCCCATAATAGACGCTGAAATAAATACGTTATCTTTTAACATTGAAAAGATCAATAAGAAAATAGAATAGCCCAATGGCTGATTTGCTCTGTTAGGGTGTGGCCTGTTAAGTTAAAGCTGAACAAAGATATTCTGAAAGGTCTTCCAGTTGTAAACCTATTTTGCACGAATGTTTAGCAGCCGGTAGTTAAACCGCAGCCAAAAGATTATAATTTTTGATAGGTACTTGTATCGTTCTCGGCGTTCTTGGATGACCATTGCATATTGTCCTTGGCAAAGGAAAAGCCAAAAAGCGCAGTCCGAGCCAAGACGACTAAGGATGCAAACTGCGTTGAGATGAGAAGGTCTACTTCACCAAGCCAGGTTCTAGTGAGGAGCTCGGTAGTCCCGGTGTAAGTACGCTTTACTAGTGCTTTCGCAAGCGGGCGAGCGCACTTTGATGGGTGACCACAATTAGGTAATTAGTATACCTAAATCAGTAATTATTTAAAAAAAGTAATTTTTAAAAAAAACAAGAAACCCGACTCTGCGATACAGCAGCAGTAAGTATGTGTACAGGTAGAGTGCAACTGGGAACACGCTCGGATGAGTTTTTTCATTTTTTATCAATTATATTTTAACATATTATTATAAGTTATATATTTTTGGATTATTTCTTTACTTGGCATCATGATTGCTCCTGTTTTTTAATTTTTGATATACTTAATGTCACTTTCAGAATTTAAGAATCTAACTACACATCAAGTGTATGTGCGAGTATATTTCATTGATACGCTCATCTGCATGATACCGTTTAGCATGAAATATATTTATATATACACACAATATGTATACATAACATAAATACACTTGAAAAACATAACCTCCTCCAGTCAGGTAAAGATACACTCAAAAACATAGCAGCACAAGGCGCAGATAGGTGAAAAACAAGAAAAATAGAATATAAACCTAGCCAGGAAGACATTCCGATGTCCACTTTGATGGGTGAGTCCTTGGCTTGCAGAGCAGGCAGCAGGCTCGCCGTGTAGCCCAGCATCATGCCCTGCCCGATGATGCAGACGAGGGCACTAGAGGCGCACCACCACTGGAACAAGCCAGCAAATGTGTCAGTGAACGTTACAACTATGGAAGAGTACTTAAAGAGTCCCCTTCCCTAGTCCAAACTACACTTTTCCATACGAACGTTTTATTCCGAAACGACATGCCCGATTTTGTTAAAATTTTGTTATTTCAAAGATATTACAATTATCTAGGGTTATCATAATTGGTTTCCGATGGTAAAAATATGAAATTGAAATAGAATATAGTGTGTTATATCATTTTTGACCATCAGTATGGGAAACGTTTACCTTATATTTTCTTTCCAGTTTATAACTTTAGTGTCGGGAACCAATTATTACCCTAGATAATTGCAAATTCTTTAAAATTTCAAGTTTTTACCGAAATCTGACATGTGGTTTCAAAATAAAACGTTGAATACGTTTATATGGAAAAGTCTAGGGTAAGGAGATTCATAAGCGAGCGATAGCAAATACGCCACATGTGCTTCGATCTAGCGGGGCCTCTCGACGAATGTAATCATGAGTAATGTTATAGTAAGACCACCTCCGTGGCGGTGTGGTCACCATGATAGCCCGCCAACCAGAGGTACCGAGCTCGATCCCCGGTCAGGGAAGTTGGAAAATGGCCTTTTTCAAATTGTCATGGGTCTTGGATGTTAGTTTATACAACGTGGAAAGGATATACCATAATAAATTAAACCACGGACTATACTAGAACATAATAGTGTAATGATTATAGAATCTTATACCTTTAAACGAGCAATTCTTGTATAAAACTAACGTGAGATGCAGTCATTATTAATATCAAAACACGGGTAACTCACAGCCGACAGTCTCTGATACAGTGAGCTTTTTTCACGCACTGGCGCTATCACCAGCCGCAGAAGATGATGAAGAGGAAATAACGACTCCCAGTACATCCACGGGAGTCCTTGACGCAACTATCCAGCAACAACCACCATCTACCGAATTGTCGCTGCGGGCGCAGAGGGCGATGGCCCGCGCTGCCCGCGCGCCCCGCGCCTCCCGCGACTAACATCAGTGTGTCGCGAGCCGGTGCGGTGTACGGGCCTCTCGGCACATTCGCCCTGATGAAGACCTCCGGATGAGGTCGAAACATGTCGGCAGTAGCTGACTCTATACGTGAGTTACCCGTGTTTTGATATTAATAATTCTTGTATATATATATTTATTTATAAATTTCTGTGATCTCGAAAACGGCTCTAACGATTTCGCAGAAAAATTTGTATATGGGGGTTTTCGGGGATAAACAATCGATCTAGATTAGTTTTATGTTTGGGAAAACGCGTGTTTTCGAGTTTTCATGCGTTTTTCTTTGCACTTAGAATATGGTCGCTAATTTCGTCGCGCCGACCGCCTTGTTTTTAGCTCAGCGGTTAAGGATACCGACCGTTAGCAAGGATGTTACGAGTTCGAATCCCACCCAGTGACTTAATTTTGTTTATTTTTTATGTTTAAGTTTATATATTTTTTTTTATTTTGCATTGTTTTTAGACAAGTTTAAAAAAATAATAGTTAATGTTTGAGATGTAACCGAGCAAAGCTCGGTCGCCCAGGTACTAATAGTAAAAGAACAAAAAAGCGACATTCTCTTACAAATATAATTGCCCAGGTGGCTGCACACGTTCATAGCGAAAATACGTTTCTTTTTATAAAAGAGATGTCTGTTATTCTAATTTCATTAAACAATAGAGATCTAGTACCTATAGCCCGTGGTTGGATTTATTACGGGTATGGCCTGTCCGCGTTGTATATTGTATATGTATTTGTTATAAAATATAGTATTGCTGTTAGTAGCACACAAGTCCCGAACTTACTTTGGGGCTAGCTCAATCAGTGTAATTTGTCCCTATAGGTATTAATTTATATATATTTTATTTAAATAGTTCGTCCTGAATTTGAACTCGAAAACCCTATTTCACGACCCCTTTATTTACCGATTTGGCTCCTGTTTGAACTTAAAAATTCTATCCTACTAACCCTACTGATATTATAAATGTGAAAGTGAGTTAGTATGTTTGATTGTTACCACTTCACGCTTCAACTACTGAACCTATTTACCTAGATGAAATTTGATATGGAAATATTTTATTACCCAGGGAAGGACATAGGATAGTTTTTATCCCAAAATTCCCACGGGGAGCAAAGCTAGCCAGCTAGTTGTTTATATATATAAACACACGTCTACCAAATTTCATGAAGCTTCGATCAAAATTATTCGAGTTATCGTTGAACAAAGACACACACACGCCGGATCGTTTAAGTAGACGCGGAGAACTTCGCTCGCTAGTTCAATGTTTTTTGATTTGTAGCTATTATATTCAAGGCAATAATAACTTATAAGTTGACACGGTTTACAATTTGCAATATCCAATTTTCGCGTGACGATGTTCATGCCGAGTGGACAAGGCCTGACACGTTTTATACCAAAACTAGTTACAATGTCACTTTGATCGCTATTCATTTTGCTCTTGTAAGGTCCCTTATCGAATTATTTGTCGAACTCGGCTATGGTGGTCTTTATTCACAGAAAAACAATCTAGGTCTTGCTTCCTACCAACCTGCTTTACAGAAGGCGTGATCCAGTCCGCATTTCCCATCTTGCACGTTTTATTTTATTTAATTGTCACAATGTTCAGTTTGCAATACGTCTGAATACATAAAAAAAATTTGGTTACTACCTATCTTCCAACTGGCAATGAATCGTGACACGATATACATGTGGTACAGTCAATTCCATAACTAGTTAAACTACAGGTAGGTATTTCCTATTCGTGTGTGTATGTGTGTGTGATTGTGTTTGTTTTAAGTACCTTTTGGGGACATGCACCTGAACAAGGAACAACTGAGGTCCTTTTCTAACCGAGGTCTTTTTTGGGCGTCCTCGGACGGAATTGATAAAAGTATCGTATTCTGCAAGCGATTCTGAGCCTTTCTGTATAGGAAACTAGAAAAAATAGGTCCAGCCTCGGTTTGGTCAAGAAAATTCATAGACACACACACCGATAGAGTGTGTCCGCCAGGCGGCGCCACTGTAGATTTTCACACATGACATGACGCTTTACACTCTCATCAAGTTTAAAGTACCTTTCGAGGGCAAATTGTGGCAAACTTACACACCGAGCCCTCGGTTTGGTCAACGTATAAGAAAGTGTGTAAAAGGACCTCGAAAAGTCAGATTTGACTGTGTGATTATAGAATACTAGCTGCTGCCCGCGACTTCGTCAGCGTGGACTTTAGTTTATGAGCATCGTCATTTTGGTACATATAGGTATAATAAAACGGTAAAAAAGTGTGTCTGTACGTAAAATATATTTCCGAAAAAAAAAATATAGAGGCTTAATGAGGAAATATAAGGGAGAAGAAGGTACGAATGGAGTAAGAATTTAAAAAAAATGTCTGTTGGTCTGTGTGTCTGTTTGTCTGTTTGGACACGCTAATCTCCGGAAATACTGGGCGGATTCAAATGAAACTTTTTTTAAATATAGCTGTTAAGCCTGGGCAACATATAGGGTATAAATGTTTTAGCAAAATGGAACACCTGATGCAGAACTATAATGGTCCAGGTAGAATATAAGATATATAAAAATGACGCCTTAGTAAAAGTTGTTCAGTCTGATGAGCATTTTCCATAGATATAAATTCCACGAACGCGAATGAAATCGCGAGCTTAGGCTAGTTTTCAATAAAACCGGTAAAGTGCATGTCGGGCCACGTGCAGTGAAGGGTTCCGTAATTAAACCTACACTATATGCAAATGCCGACTTAGAGTTAAAACTAAAGAGTTAAAAACAATTAATTCATTTCAATATTTATTGGAACTGTTTTATTTATCTTCCATGCTGGTCTGGGAAAAAGGAACTTAACATGCAGATTGTAAAAGCCGATCGAGAGAATGGGCGAAATTTAAATCAAATAGGTGATGCGGCTAGCAACCCATCATTATTTATATTCCCTTTTTAGGGTTCCGTAGCCAAATGGCAAAAACGAAACCCTTATAGATTCGTCATGTCTGTCTGTCTGTCTGTCCGTCCGTATGTCACAGCCATTTTTTTCCGAAACTATAAGACCTATACTGTTGAAACTTGGTAAGTAGATGTATTATGTGAACCGCATTAAGGTTTTTACACAAAAATAGAAAAAAAACAATAAATTTTGGGGGTTCTCCATACTTAGGACTGAAACTCAAAAAAATATTTTTCATCAAACCCATACGTGTGGGGTATCTATGGATAGGTCTTCAAAAATGATATTGAGGTTTCTAATATAATTTTATTCTAAACCGAATACTTTGCGCGAGAGACACTTCCAAAGTGGAAAAAAGTGTGTCCCCCCCCCCGTAACTTCTAAATAAGAGAATGATAAAACTAAAAAAAATATATGATGTTCATTACCATGAAAACTACCAGCGAAAATTGGTTTGAACAAAATCTAGTAAGAAGTTTTTTTTTTAATATGTCATAAACTGCAATTTACCTTTCATTCAATTAACTCAAACATAAAAATAAAATAAAAATATATTACTACGGAACCCTTCATGGGCGAGTCCGACTCGCACTTGGCCGCTTATTATCTTAACGTCCACTATCACGCTAAGCGTGGCCTTTGAAACTTACGGCCCTGGTCTGCATAGAGACAAAATTACATTTGCACTTTACATGTAACCCATGCCAAATTTCAGCTTTCTAGTTCTAATTGTCTCTAAGTAAAAGCGCAGACAGAGAGACAGATGGGCATGGCGAAAATTGTACCTTTTTTACTACGATTCCACATTACCTCTTTGTGTGGACTAAGTCGTTTGGAATTTTAACATTGTAAACACTGTAACCAAATGTTCTGCTTCTGCTGCAATAAGCAGTGACTTTGCTGTATACTTCATTTACCTTCCGTCTTTCGGCGGGAGTTCCCACAGCACTGTTGTAGGTCTCTTCAGCAGAGTGCGGCCACCGCCTATAACGTTATAGAATATATAAAAGGAAGTAGATGATTATTTTTTTACTTATCAATAGTTACGCAAAAGTAAAAAGCCCAGCCTTAATTTCAATTTCAAAATCAAATTGTAATAGCAAATATTTCAATATAGGTATGCATAAAGTTCCACATTTTGATCTGTAAGCAAGATCAAAATCTGGAACTGTATGAATTAAACTAACTTAACGTTACTGTTTTATCACAAATTGTTATCATATCACAAATCTGCATTAAAACAATGCTTTTTTCCATAAAGCGTAATTTGACATGTTGTTGATATTTAACAAAATCTATCACTCGAATAATCAAAAGTATAGTATAGTTAATATAATAGTTTATTTTTTATAATAATAAAACATATCTATAATCAGTACAAATTAACATCAACAAAATATCACTTATTTCTGTCACCATAGTTAAAAAAATGTGTTATAACGAGATTAGAACTGCAAAGATTTTAATCAAGACTGAAAATCAACAAGTATTTTAAAATCAAAACAGAAATATACTGTTCTTATCAAGTTATACAACAATATATATTTTTTTCACTGTTGTTCTTGCAATCTATCTCTTATGGACATTTAGCAAGAGATTTATGTTTCTTTTAAAGCAGCTTTTTTGATCCAAGTCCAATGATTTCTCCACCTCATTAAGTCGATAATATGGGTATATCAGTTTTTATTATGGTCACCAGTAATTATTGACATACGATATATCTAGTGGAGTCTTCCTTTTCAATCTTGAGAAAATGGCTCTCGGTTTCATGAGGCCAGTGGTAAGCTCATTTACATGGTTCAATATCCGGTCTTTATATTTAGGCATTCTTTCCCTGATCTCCTACTTTACAGTGGGGATATTTAATTCGTAATGTAACAGATTAGTCATTAGTTACCAAGGAGAATCAGCTACAGTTTTCAATAGTTTAGATTGGAATCTTTGCAGTATTTTCAAGGTTGAATTTGCAGCAGTACCTCACAATTGTATTCCATATGTCCATATTGGTTTTATAATGCACTTATAAATTAAAAGATTGTTTTCCAGCGACAATTTGGATCTTCTGTCTAACATACAATAGTGTTTGCGAAATTGAGTACCAAGGGCCTTACGCTTGGTGAATATGTGATTTCTCTAAGCGAGTCTTCTATCCAGGTGCATTCCTAAATACTTAGCTTCGTACACTGATATTATTTAGGATAACAGCAGGGCAAGTCTCTTTTCTAAGCGTAAATGTAACATGTAAAGATTTGGTTTCACTGGCTTTTATACGCCATTTTGTGAGCCAAGAAGAAATGTTATTAAGGCTTCTTTGAAGTTTATTCGAAGCCGTGGTGGTATCTTTATCGACAGCAAGCAAAGTGGTGTCATCAACAAATGTACCCACTTTCACTCCTTCAGTCTCCGGTAAATCAGATGTGGGACTCCAGCAAATATTTTCTGTAGTTCTGAAACTTCTTCGCCATGTTTTGCAAAAAAGTGGCGTTTGCTTAAATATGACTTTAGGAATAGAAAGTAATTGATGGGAAGCATTATTTTGGTTTTAAATTGAAGGCCTGAATGCCTGACTCGATCAAATGCCTGAATATGTCCAGAAAGGCTGCAGAGCACTACTATCTGCTTACAAAACAGTCATAATACTGTCAACAAGCCTGTGGATTTGTTCAATTGTATCGTGCCCATGTCTAAATCCAAATTCCATCAATTTGGATTTAGACATGGGCAGGTATCAGATTTATTTCTTTAAGAGTAAGGTTTAGTCTGCTCAGAAACAGTATTTCTAGCACTTTAGAAGTTATTGGCAGAAGACTTAAAGGGCGATATGATTTAGGGTCCTCAGCTCTTTTACCAGGCTTGAGAACCATAATGATTTGCGCTTCTTTCCATTGGGGTGAAACATTGTTTTTTCAGAGTATTGCATTGTATATCTTTGTCAACATCTTTACACCTTCCATTGGTAGTTCTCTCAATACCTTTGCAGTTATCAAGTCATATCCAGGAGCCTTATGTTGGTCAATTTTTAATATGGCGTTGCTTACTTCTGTTACAGTAAATTTATCTATAGGTGGACCTAACTGGTAGGGTGTGTCCAATTCCTTTGAAATTTCTTCTATTGTGTCCTTGGGTCCTTCCCTGTCATTGGGTTTAAATACTTCCTTTAAGTGATTTGCAAACATTTTAGCCTGTTCTAGATCATTTCTGGCCCATGTGTTATCTGGTGTAAGTATAGGCGGTTGGTACGATTTTGGTTGCTTTAGTTTATTTGTAACCTTCCATAAGGAATAATCCGTAAAAGAAGTGGCATCCAGATTCAATAAGTATTTTTATACATCCTGGTTTTTTTTTTCCATTTGGCCACCTTGGCATAAATTCTTTTTGAGGTGGCGTAGCTTTCCATGATGAAGTTTATAGGCATTTATTAAAATGCTTCACTGCCAAGTTCACACCCTCATCAAATTTGAGAGGAAGTTTAAGATTTATGTGGAAGAAACCACAATATAACAATATAATTGTCAACAAAATGTAAGAGTAATCTGAGCTCTAAAAATCATAGATTTATAATTGTATTCAAAAACAAATCTATCTCTCTACTTTCATAATAACTAAACTTATCTCTTATTTGAAATGTCCCCTTATGGTACTTAACTTACGTACATGTACAGAGTTTGAAATTTGAAAAAAAAAAATTTGGTCCTCGCTTCGTGCATGGAGGGTCGGATTAATGGGACCTCGGTTTGTTACTGGAAAGTATAACACACGGACCTCGTTTAAGTCATAGCTTCAGATAAAGTGTGTGAGAATAGGGCCTCGAATTACCGTCTCTGGTCAAACGGTGACCGAACTCGGAAAGCTTATACAAACAGCCTCAGAAGGACGTGGTTTAGACAGTCGTGGTGTTTATTTTAGGCTCTCGCATTGTACAATAAAATTCATACGATAAAAAGCTGAGATAGTGCTATTAAATTTAACTGTTCATCTTTTTTGTTTTGCTTCCTGTTCTTTTCTGTCTTATTAAAATAATCGTACGAGGTCGTTAACGTAGTTTTTCAGAGCGCCCTCGGTTTGTTCCTGGCCAGTTGGTGGCCTCGGAAGGACGTCTATACAAACAGGAGTGTGTGGCTTTTGGTCTTTCCGCCCTGGGCTCTGTCTACCCCATCAGGGATGAAGACGTGATAATAAATTTGTATTTGTAAGTGGCCATCATTGGGATAATTTTTTATAATTTCTGAGATTTTTTGTTCTATACGTACCTAAATAAAAATATTAATAGAACCAACACACTGTGGATTCAACTGTGCAAACAAAACAGTCTGCCTAGCTGTGTGCTACGGTACACATTATTTTGTAATTGTTCTTTAATTTATTTTCCGTTACCTTCAAAGTCAAATTTATAATTAAATGAAGAATAACTCGCAGCTCTGGTAGTACAGAGAGGATCGTGCTCCTGCAATGGAGACGAAAAGACCTGTTGATGATGGTATGAAATAAAAACGCGTATGCGTATTAGCATGCGCTTCTCAATCCGATGTTCTCTTCTGTTCTGAGTCCACCCAGCCAGTCTAGCAATTATGCTGTAAGAGCTTATGAATGACGTCTACCTTGGAAAGTGCATCATCACATCACGTTTACAGACCAAAGCCGATAAGTGTTGTTTGCCATCCTCAGTTCTCCGGATTACGGTAATTGTTTTTATGAAAAAATGTTTTGTATCTCGGACTGAATATGCTCCAAAAATGTTGCCAGTGTTAAAAAAATAACCCTGTTAAACAAATAATGAATGGCGCCCTTTAATGTCGAAGGCCAAGATCCACTTCGGGTCGCTGAGCCAGCGAAGTAAGTAAACAAATAACTGGATTGATCTCACCGAGACACCCCACGTTAGCTACGTTCGGGTCTAGATCTGGAGCTGCCCTGTTGCACTCACTATTTTCCTCCGAACCTGCATCACTCTATTGACTACACTCAAAAATTGTCAGGAACAGGTCTTTTCAATTAAAACGCGTTACTCCCGAATATCGGCGAGAACAAAGGGAATAATTCTATTATGGTCGTTGACAATTCGAGTCGATGGCCGATGGGGCAAAAAGGTTTTTGAATGGCGACCGCGTACTGGCAAGCGAAGCGTAGGGCACCCACCTACAAGGTGGTCAGATGACCTGACCAGGGTCGCTGGAAAGCGCTGGATGCAGGCCGCTCTTGATCGGTCATTTTGGAAATCTTTGGGGGAGGCCTATGTCCAGCAGTGGACGTTATGCGGCTGAAATGATGATGATGATGATGGTCGTTGACAATGGGGGGTTGGTTTGTCAGGCCTAAAATGCCAGAGAACAGCCGGAGATAGCTGTGAACATGACCACTAGGTTCCGCTGCCGGCCAGGAACACTTCCGCGTGGGTGCCTGCGCGATGCAGGAATAATTTTCAAAACTAAAAACAACGTTCACCCCAAAACTGTATAAGCGATTTTGATACAATTTCTATGGGACTACGTCGTCGTAAGTATATACATTCAATAAAAGAAACCAAATTGGTCCAGGCGTCTTCGAATAATCGGTGAAAATTCTTAAAAAAAGAAGGCCGCCACGAATTAATGACCCCTTTTTTTGAAAGTTAGTTTTAAAATATATCTTTTTCAAGGTTTATTTTTATTTTTAGTGCAAAAGATACCAACTACAATTCGCGATTGTCATGTCATTATCAGCGAACTATAATTTAGTTATTGTGTAAAAGCCGTGGTAAAAGTTAAACTTTAATTAATTTTCAGGTGTGAACTTGTTTTTGATATTAACAAAGTAGAATGGTACGTTGCTACATAATATTTTTCACATTTTAGTAACACACCGGTTTTATGGGTAAATCATGTCTTCGCTGTCTTCGATATCACCGTTTTTAAAGCGTTATTAAAGCAGTTTTTAATTACTTACGAGTACATCCTTAACAGTGAAGGCAGTTAATAAGTTAACCCAAATATACATTATTTAGCTTTGAGTTTCATCACATATAATATGTTCTTTGAGGAATAAGCATTTCTAGTCCGGGAGGCAATAAGAAACGTGAGGCTAGTCGAGGAGCGCGTGGTACAAATATTTAAAAAAAAAACGTATTCTCATCCTGGTGGCTGACTAGGGTGACTAGGGCAAGTTTAGTATCATTTTCGTATAAGCCGAAGGCGTATAATTCCTGGCTGTTTTTTTTAGTTTTATAGGAATTTTACAAGAAACATGCAAAAAGGCGAAAATTTTGGTTAAAGATTTTTGCATTTATAACTCACTAGCCGAAGCCCGCGACTTCGTTCGCGTGGACTTTATGTCTCTGGAAAATGCTCATCAGTCTGAACAACTTTTACTAAGGCGGCATTTTTATATCTCTTATAGTTTTGCTGGACCATTATGGTTCTGCATCAGGCGTTCCATTTTCCAAAATCATTTATACCCTATATGTTGCCCAGGCTTAATAGCTATATAACAAAAAAAGTTTCATTCAAATCCGTCCAGTATTTCCGGAGATTAGCGTGTACAAACAGACAAACAGACAAACAGACAAACAGACAAACAGACAAACAGACAAACAGACAAACAGACAAACAGACAAACAGACAAACAGACAGACATTTTTTTTTAAATTCTTACTCTATTACTACGTCTCCATCGCCCCCAATATTTTTTTTGGAAATATATTTAATGTACAGACACACTTTTTTTACTGTTTTATTATATGTATAGATTATAAATGCAATGCATACACATAAGTATTTTTTACTATGATATTTTATGTCACTATATAGATATAGTGACATAAAATATCATAGTAAAAAATACTTAACTACCATAAAGCGTAATTTAAGCAAATTCAAAAAATATACACTTATTATAATATTTGTATGCTTATTATAATAATTGTAAGAATGGTGAAAAAAAATGAAATGGCCGCAGCGCGGGTAACTCGATTCATCTATTTTGTAGCGAAGGACGTAAGAATGACTCCAATAAGTTTTTATTTTTCAGCTGAAGCTCTTGCACAACAGATGCAGAAAATGTTACTATATCTCCATCATGAAGTTAGAGGGTAAAAGGTCTCCACCATCCACACCTCATGGCCCCATTTTTTTTAAAATAATTGACATATTCAGCCACATTTTTTTTTACCTTTTTATTATATGTATAGATTTTAATAAAACCTTATCATTATGAAACCATTTATGCTAAAAGCTGTTTGGCATAATTATTTCTTTGCCGACAAACTTAGTACCTATTTAAAAAGTTGAATTGTCAAAACGCAATTTCTATGATCTCGCTGGATTGAAGAGAGAACCATGGAATTGTATCTCTACTTTCGTGGAGAGGACCATGGAATTGTATTGTACCTACTTTCGTGGAGAGGACTGATTGGTTTATGAGCAACGCCACGAGAACGAATCGCGACAAGAACGCTGCGATCGATACCATAGAGCCAGATACGCTTGAAGCTAGCGGTGAGGAGAAGTGCCATATTTGAAACGTGGAGTCACCTAAACGAATGGTTTTTCCATACTAAAAATCGTTCGTTTAGTGACTCCGCGTTTGAAAAATAGCTCTTCTGGCAAAGGGATCCGGTACCTACACTCACGCAAAAGAAATTTAAGAGAATTCTGCTAAAACGAAGAAATATCAGCGAAAAACACGTGTTTCTCCAACAGTAGCCCGCAAGACGGATGATACTCCGTTTCCGCATTTCAGTGTCCAACAATATTGTGCATTCATTTTAAGGGTTCCGTACAAAAAAATGAAAAAGGCCGAACCCAGGATCACTCGTGTGTCTCTTTGTCCGTCCGTCTGTCACAATTAATTTGCTCCGAATTTGGTAGGATGGTGTAATCTAGTAGAGACGTGCAAAGTAATTCAATATATTTTTAAAATAGGATTCATTTTCGGAGGACAAATAAGGAAATTTAAAAACAAAAGTTTTGCACCTTAATGTATCAAATAAGAAGAAAAAGGGCTCGTTCTAAGGATCTTTACTTTTGTAATTATTATAAAATAAAAAGTATTGACTAACATCATGAAAGAAGACGAAAATTGACATTTCGGAAAAAATAATACAACATATAGTTCTTTGCTTGTAGATTACAGGAAATCTGTAAGAATTCTGTCAATGTTAAATAAAGTGGTTATCTCAATATAATACGTTAGCTTACGGAAAATAGTTCACTAAGACACTACTATACTCCGTTTGGTTAGGTATTTTAATAGATGTAAACAATCTTGACATGTCTTTTTATTGAAATATACACTTCGTAAATAAATACCTTAGAAATTTACATAGTAATTACGAATTTATAATTTATAACATAATTAATTTGTAATTTGCATAGGTATTGATTTATAAAGTGTATATTTCAATAAAAGACATGTCAAGATTGTTTACATTTTTTAAATACCTAACCACACAGAGGATAGTGCTAGTAGTATTTAACTTTGGCATTGTAAGGAATCCTCACTTGCACTTGGCCAGTTTTTAATGATAAAGTCTTACCATCAAAAACAATACTTGTCAAAAAAACCAAGTCTCGCAACTCAGTTTTTCTGCGGTAAAAAGTTGTGAGATCCATGTAATACCAAGTCGGTTATTAATTTATTCAGTCTCTACTTAAGCGACTTTCTGTCTTAATACGTCCAGTCTCTAAGACCACGATCGTGGTCCATAACAATTGAAAATCAATTGTGTCTGGAATCTCCGTACTCGAAGCATTAATTTGTTACGTAATAAATAACAGCATCTTATAGTGACGCATATCAATATTAAAATTCTTTAATGTTTTATATAAATATATTGAGACTTGGCCATCGCACTAAATAATTGAATTTACATGTGTTTTCAGGCGATTGAATTTACACGTGTTTTCAGGCGATGGCCAAGTCTCAATATATTTATATAAAACATTAAAGAATTTTAATATTGATATGCGTCACTATAAGATGCTGTTAATTATTACGTAACAACTTAATGCTTCAAGTACGGAGATTCCAGACACAATTGATTTTCAATTGTTATGGACCACGATCGTGGTCTTAGAGACTGGACGTATTAAGACAGAAAGTCGCTTAAGTAGAGACTAAATAAATTAATAACCGACTTCGTATTACATGGATCTCACAACTTTTTACCGCAGAACAACTGAGTTGCGAGACTTGGTTTTTTTGACAAGTATTGTTTTTGATGGGATCTCATTTCTTTTTGTATTTTGTAGACAGTTCTACTTTTTTCCTTATCGGTACCTTCTACTTATTGTATATATGTATATCTACAAGCAACAAATTTTCTTAAAGCCCTCCCTCTGACTTGTGAACTTTTCTTATTTTTGTAGGTAGCCTTCCGTTTTCTCTTTTCCGGTACTACTTCTTGAGCTTCAGCTACAGTTTTTCTAAGAGCCCACTCCCTGTCTCTATGCGTTTTTCTGGGAGGCTTTGAGGCTTTAATTTAATTTACACGTTTACACGTGTTTTCATGACGGGAATACCCATTTTTTGCTCGATTTGGCAGGGGCACTTACCATGCGCCTATATTTATATGGGACTAGCTTAAACCCGCGGCTTCGCACGCAACAATAATAACTGCCGTAAAACATCGTTACGAATAAAGCCATATTGAAAAATTTAACTGAAGACTTGGCTGTATGGGCTTAATTTTCTTTGCGGTCTTTTCTAGATTTTTTAGTTTTTCCTTGATTCATACACCAAACACTACTTATATTCCAAATTTAAAGCTTCTAGGTCTGCTAGAAGTGCCTTAGAATTTTGATGATCGGTGAGTCAGTGAGTGACAAAATTAAGAAATTTGACCCGTTATAATTCTTAAAATACTGGTTCAAATTGAATGAAATTTAAAATATACCGTGTCTTTACAATGCCTGCATGGTTACTGAAAATTTCAGTCTTCTAGTTTTATCCACAACGAAGTTACAGGGGGTCGAAAATGGTCTGAATTGCTTCGAGAAAAGGATGGTACGGCCGTGACGCTCTTTTGCTCGACTTGGTGGGGGCACTGCCGTGCCCCCAGATTAAGTTTGACAAGGAAAAGGAATTCCCTATCGGACTTCTAGTGTTTTATTTCATGGAATACAAAAACAGAAAAAATGGCAGACATTTTAACAGACGTTTTAACAGGTTTCGTTTTTTTATTGGATGAAATATCTGGTCCGTGACATCGTCTGTCGCAGACCGGTGCTGACTGTCGCTGCGACAGATTGTAACAATCAACTACATTGTGTTTCAGTCGCCATCTATCGCAGCAACAGTTAGCGACTATCGACGACAATTTCAAACAAGTCGCTTTCGGTCGCTGCGACATGTCTGGAATATATGTATTAGAGTTACCCCCTTTTTTCGCTGATATTTCTTCGCTTTAACAGTGTTTTCTCTTAAATTTCTTTCGCGAAAGTGTACCGGATCCCTTTGCCTGGTATTCTCTTCTTATAAAATTTGCTCACGTGATTGATCTTCATTAGCCTAAGTATACGTCATCAGCTGGGAGTGTTAGCACGGTGTAAGATTGAATTAACCGAGCAAAATGAATATTTTAACCTAACAAACCAATGAGGTGTTTTCCAGTGAAAAAAAAATGAGGTTAAAAACATTGTCAATAGATAGCGCATAATAGTTTTAAAAATCGTTCTGTCAAAAAAGAAAGAGGCCGTTTGGTTCAATACTTTTAATAATAATTTTATTTATTAACCAATCTTGTATTTTACTATAATTTAATTAAAATAATTCATATTCACAAACAATAATATATTTTCAACTAATAAAATAAATATTAAATATTCCAAAGGCAAACTATCAATTTATGTGATTGCTGCGGCATCTATGTCATGTGAAGGAATTCATTTTTTTTAACGAAAACTCCTCAATTTGATCTTATAATTAAACAGGTATATAATTTTCTTAAAATTTTAAACGAAAGAGAGAAACACACTAAATACTAGATGGTTAAGTAAGTTAGTATTTTATTTCATATTTATTAACTAATTGAGAAAGTCCTTAAGTTTTGTAAAAAGAACAATGGTAACACTTATCTTGGTATTTGTGACGTAGACTTAGGCCATGTCAGGAATAGACCTTGCTTTCGCCAGTCAGGAGTGCTATTTTTCATTGACAGACTCAGCGAAATTCCGTTCCGACCGTCTTACCGAACGGACGTCCTGATCCGTGCGTTGCCTACCGGCCGAGACCTTTTTCCCAATCGTAAAACCCGTAACGGATCTCGCCGATATCCGAGAAAAACGCGGTTCAAGTCATTTATTCTGTGCGTGCGCGCATATTTGACAGTGTTGTGTATTGTGTAGTTCTACATACCTATTCAGAAGCAAATAGTGAATACAACAACGCAGATTTAGCTCTACCGACTCTACCGACGTGAACTCTGTGAGATCAATCCATTTTATTTTTTTTATCTTTTATTTAATTTTTTTTTGTTTTTATTATTTTTGAACTCAGTGCGATCAATCCATTTTCATTATTTTATTTTATTTGTGCTGTGTTAACTATTACTGTTTTTCTAAGCTAGCCTTCTCTTTGTCCCCCTTTCGTGCTTAAATAAATAAAAAATAATTTATAATAATTTCAATATCGTAACTAAAGTAATTATATTACTGCGCTAGTTAGCAGCGACCTGAACAACACATGCAGCACTAAGGAAGGCCCTAAATATATTTCATCATTATCTGATAACTAAAATAATCGTGCTAATGCCACAACTTCACTTTTTTCAAAGCAACCCGCTGTACTTTCGTTTATCCTAAATACCCAGTAAACATTTTCTTTGAGAAAAACTTAATGCTTTTTCATAAATTAATCTACATAGAAAAGTTGATAACGTGGTAAAACGCGGTGGCACTGTATTTAACATTCTTTGATAAATTTATGTACGGGATTCCGAATAAACTGATGCTCGCCTATCTAGCCAAGCTAAAAAATTAACCAACCGTATCTCTAGATTAAAAAAGATACCTAATAAAAGAATTTGGAAAAATCGGCGATAGTTACAAAATAGTAAGATCTAGCTTACACGAAACAGCTTCAAATATCACTATTGAGCTCACGAAAAAGGAAAAAACAAAAAAAAAACGTTATTTTGTAAGCCGACTTCATATTAATTTCGCTATATCTGTATCTTAATTAATCTGTATATTATATTTTACACGTAAAGACAACCTGAAATGCTAATCAACAACCAGCCTATTGTAGCCTGAAAAGTAATAAAACACATCCATAATACCGGTTTTAAATTAAACTGTCCCCTTGTAAAATAATTAACAGCAGTGCCTCCGTCGTATCATATCACTGTTAGTGTAAAACCATAAGATCTTAAATAAGAAATCAACATAAATTTATAGATATTATTAGTATTAAAATATGTACCCCAAATAACTTGGAAGTCTAAACTGGTAGGAAAACTAAGCAGCCTACCCCATATGTTTATATAGTATTGCATTAACGTTAATTATAGAATCAATAACGCAACATCTAAATCTAAAACATCAACACCTAGGAAATATATTAAACAACCATTCCGAAAATAAAACTTAAAAAGTTGCTTATAATCCCGATAAATATCTGAAATAATACTCTTTGGAAAACAATTGAACCAATACTAGAAAAATCGCCTACGGAAATTCCACAAACCAAAAATTGCATCCACAACCAAAGGCCCTTTCTCCAGAGCCAATAAATAAAATCAAACTACCGCGCTTTCACACGGCATGTTACTAGTCGGTACATGTTTCGTAAAACATCTGCCAGCCATACCATCCTAAGCCATTACCTACTCGAAATATAAACAAAGGACATTTTGTCGACAGTAACAATACAACAACCTTTTTAGTAGAATTTTGAATAGTACAAAGATCTCGGAACATACAATAAAATAATAGCCACGTAATATACTTCTAACAAAGTTATTAAACTTTTATACACAAATAAAACAATTACAGGCTTAGTGACTTACAGCACACTAAAATATTATGAACGGGAATTGCCCAAAATAAGATAACATTAACTACAAAAGTTTGTAAAAATCAGTTAAATAGAAACTTCCTGCAATAAATTCCCCAACAACCGATAACTTGAATAGCCTTAAATAAGACAATACATAAAGTAATAAAACAGCTGCACAGAATGAATACAAACCTAAACATTACAGTCCGAAAAATGGCGGGAGATGGTAATTGCTTGTTTAGAGCCTTAGCAGACCAGATTAACAACGTTTTTGGGCTAACCTTCGACCACCACATGATACGACGTGACTTAGCCTCTTATGTTAAAAACAACAAACATGTGGCTAACATTAACCTAGCGCTACAGAATAACGTCTTAGACTGCACTAGCCTGTCTAGTCCAAATAGTAGTATGACATTAGATGAACGTATCAACAGATATGCAGAAAAACAATTTGAGGATGGCTTCTGGGGAGGAGAGGACATCCTCATAGCAGCAGCGGAATATTATGTGATAAACGTTCACGTATATGGGCAAAATAGGAATCCAATTGTATATCATCCATCAGATAACGCAGTGGCCAACATCCATTTATACTTCGAGAACAGTCACTACGACAGTATAATTAACTTCGAAACATCTCAATTACAACTATTACATAATACAGAAAACAACACGGGAGGCCATAAAATAATCAAAGAACTTGACAGGATCTCAGAGGCCCCGCAACTCTCGCAAGACACCACCAAAGTACATAATTCACTTTCAACAGAGTCCGAAAGTACTCCACACAACTTCATTTGCACAAAAGGGCGACGTTCACCCATTAGAACACACATACTACCTAAACTTGCACCTAGGCCATGCGAAGCTCTATCAATAGCCACTTGGAATGTTTTGGGGTGCGCAACGCCACACGATAAGACAAATATAGATAAACTCCTTTCAGAACGCAACATAACCATTGCAGGACTACAAGAAACTCACATGGCTACAGGAAACTATAAATCAAAGCACTACAACTGGATATTAGGAGGAGGTAAAAGTGCTAAGGAATATCGAGGCATTGCCATCTTAATTAACAAAACAATTGACTACGATTTAATACACACATACCGCGAAAGCCGGGACGTACTGGCAATAAACTTAAAGATAAAAATTGCCAATGTCAATGACCCTATAAATCTTTTCGTCATTAACACGCATATCCCGTCAGAATCGGCATCCCGTTTCTTACAAATAGGAAATCTTATTAGGAACACACCAAGCAATGCCTTTTTAATTATTATGGGCGATTTAAACGCTCATATAGGTAGGGAGGATGTACACGAATTAGGGCTCAAAATCGAGACATTTAAAAAATTAATCGGAAAAAATCTGTACTATAGCACATCAAACACTAACGGAAACCTTTTGCTCAATCTAATACAGCAACACAAATTAAAAGTAAACAGTACATGGGGCAGAATCACTTGTAAGACCACATGGTCACGGGGAACAAAACAATCGCAAGTCGACCATATTATCACCGGTACAAAAAGGGACGTATTTTTCCATAATATAATTGGTGAAAAAGACCTAAAAGTTAAATCCGATCATAAACTGATATGGGAAAAAATACGAATGTCGTCTTTCGCAGAAAAAACGGGCTACCCGAAAAACAATCAAAATTGCCAACTCAAAAAAAGACAATATAATCATAAAAATTATGATTACGAGCTCCTACAAAATAAAAAGAATTTGATTATCTACCAGAACGCGATAAAAGAAAGAATCCAATTGGCTAAAAGAGAACATAACGTAAATAAGAATCTGACTGACAAGAACGATAATACACTTAAATGGGACACCCTAAATAACATCTTGAAAGATGCTGCACATAAAGCACTACAAAAACCTATTGCTAATTCAAAAGAAACCAGAGTGGCTTTAGCAAACTTCCAAAAGGCGTTATTCCAAAAATCTAAATATCCCCAAGACAAAAACTTAAAACAAAATTTAACTAAAGCTCGACAAAAACTAAAAACCATCTTGGAAAAGGAGGAAGCTCATAAAACAAAAAATTTCTTTCAAGGTCTAAGCAAGACACATAAATCACTACGTATGAAAATAACTTATAAATTTCTTAGAAATCATAAAAGAAATTTTGCGCGAACTCAATCCAAACACTACATTCCAATGTCTAACTGGATTGCAGACGTTAAACAAAGTAAAGGGCGACACGTTACCACCGCGGACGAAACAGGTCTTGACTTAACAAAGATGGAGCCCCCTAACATCGAAAATATTGGGAATATTATACAGCGCATGAAAAATGACACTGTGCCAGGAACCGATCACGTCACGTTGTACCCGAACTATACAAGGCAGCTCCAATGGCATTCTTAGAGGAACTCACTAAGACTATGGCTATGATATGGCTCAAAAATGAAGTCCCTAAGGAGTGGCGTCTCACTAAGCAAGTCCCTATTCCAAAACTACCGCACCCAAAAAATATAAATGATTTCAGGAAAATATCGATTTGTAATGTAGGATATCGAATCTACGCGAATTTCTTATTAGAAAAGCTAGACGCGGCTATCAGCACTTTAGGAAATTATCAAGCGGCATTCCTAAATAACCGATCAACTGAGGATCATATTTTTACACTTCGACGCGTTTTAGATATTAAATGGAGGGAAGGAGCAGTTATTTACGTCGTGGCCCTTGACCTGGAAAGAGCTTTCGATAATGTCAACTTAGAAGCACTTAAAGATGTACTGCTAACCAAAGTAGATATACCTCTCACTAATAGGATTATCAAAGCATGTATAAATGACGAAACTTTCATATCATGGTGCGGACAAAATTCGGAAACTATCAGCAAGGGCAAAGGCGTTAAACAAGGCTGCCCCCTATCTCCAAGACTATTCACAATAATTATCGACGAGGTGCTTAGGCTGGAGGAAGAAGAAGACGCGGTGAGACTCGACCAGGACTTAGAAATAACCCTGCCCATGATATGGTCTTTCGCAGATGACATAATTCTGATCGGGGAAGAAATAGAAGTAATAGATCAAATCATTACTAAAATGAAAGAACTTCTCCATTCAGTTGGTCTCACCATAAATGGGAGTAAAACAAAACTGATTATTCGAGACCCATTTGGTCCACCGGTTGAAGAACAGCCAAGCAGAATACTTGGAGGAGCCATAATTAAACCTATGGCAGAAATAAAGTACTTAGGCAATAGGCACATACATTTCAGCTACACACAACCGGAAATCAACTATCAAACAAAACCCGTTGTGTCAAAGCAATAAAAAATTCCAAATTTTTATTACCATTTATACAAAAGAATGAAATAGAGTGGAGCATTGCGGTGTTGATGTACAAAATGGTAATTATGCCGTGCATGACATATGCTTTGAATGTTTCTGCTTTAACAAAAGAAAATCGGTCTAAAAGAAAATCTTGAAGGGAAAAACTATATCCAAAATAATAAAGGTACGTAGAATATCATATTACGGTCATATACTGAGACGCCCGATCCCACACCTACTTCGTGCAATTTACAAACTCAGAGAAGCCAAGAAGAAAGTTGGACGACCTATCTACACTTGGGAGGACTCCCTCAACCACGATATCTGCCACTACACGTACAAAACAAAAGCAGAATGGATGGAAATTGCAGAAAATCGAACCCTCGTAAAAAAAGAAGCGGAAAAAATCTATGAAATGTCAGAAACGGACACAGAAACTGACATATTATAGAATCTGAAGAAGACACACCAAACCAACTGACCGCCCGAGATGGCCTAAAATCGACACTTCGAAGAAATAGATGTCGCAAAAGACCCAGACCTCCATCACCGACATCGTCAAGATAATGAAGACCGGTTGATGAAACCCTGAAGCCAGGTTCCAAAAGCCAGAATCCAGAATCCTGTATTAACAAGATGGCGTCAACAAGTCACATATTTTGCAAATAAGACCTGCAGAGCAACGTGTCGGACATAAAACAACAAAGCAGTCTATTTTCCTTCCAAGTATATATCACACACCAAGTATTATATCTATCCTCCCCATACTGATTTGATGCAAGTATTCGGTCGGTTCTACCAACTCCCTCTATCTCCTAATCCCTGACTGCGAATATCTCCTACACTCCTATATCCCTATCTACGAGTCCAACTGGTTTCTCGAACTATGAGAGTGGTATAATGAGGTTTGGCATCGCCAAGTTTGAGGAACTGAGGACGGTACACATACCGGGCTTGGTTTGCGAGCGTGATGATGCACTCACCAAGGTATACCTCATTCATAAGCTCTTGCAGCGTAACTGCTGGCTGGGCGGACTCAGAACAGAACAGAACAGAACAGAACAGACAGACTCAACGAAACACAAAACGTGTAGTTTTCCAACTCACCGCTCGCGTAAAATACAAATTGATCGTTATTTTGAAACCGTCAAAAATGCTGGGGGTTCATTTTTACCGAAAATAGCGTGCTGGTTTGCCGCTTTCAACAAATAAACATTCTACAAATAAAACTACTTTCTTCTTTACATATTAAAATGGTTAATTTAAAATCTTAACAAAGTTTTTATTTGCATTGGAACGGCACTTTTTTTTCAAATATTTTTTTATGATTATTTATTCTTCAAACTAACGACCGAGAAGTGTACGTACACGCAGCGTTTGTTATAAATACCTGATAACAAATAGAAATATTTTGCCAAATGAAAAATATTTTGCCTTCAAATCTTTTTAGGGTTCCGTAGTAAAAAAGAAGCCTTATAGTTTCGCCATGTCTGTCTGTCCATCTACCCGCAGTTTTATTCAGAGACTATAAGTACTAGAAAGCCGTAATTTGGCATAGTTATGTGTATTCATTGTGCTTTAAAGTCACTTCAAAGTCTTTTGTCGGGTGGAAATCAGTCGTGTGCCTTTAACGCTTGGGTGATGCCTCTACTCTTCTACTCCTTTGGCACACTAAGGTGGTCTCAGGTTGAGGGTCCGATATGAATCAGCTCACATCGGTGAACTAGCTGCGTTTCGACGACTTCTTTGGGGAAACCGAAGGTTTTGCATGTGCAATTCCAGCCGAAGTCATGATGACAAACAACTATCGGAGTTATATCCTGAGAGACAGTACGGTTGACATCTGTCGAGCACGTCGACGTCCCGAGTCTACCAGGCATATAATCTTCGGTTGTTCTCATCTGGCTAAAGGCGAGTATTTGCACAGATTTCACCTCGTAGCAGAATTATGCACCAGCAGCTTGCTCTTCCATACGGGATTGTAGTGTAGAATGTGAGGTGCTCACCGATGTTCGTTCTCGAAACTGGACGTGTCACGCTCTGTCTTATCGTGGGATCGATCTATCACAGATAGAACTATTGCTGCCAGTAAGTGTGCTGACAGATCGATTGGTCCGCCAGGCAGTGCTCGTCGCCATCACCGTACCGCATGACGAGAACCTTGTGAAGACCGAGAAGGGCAAGCTTAGCAAGTATCTAGGTTTGACTTAGCCCACTAGGTGACTGCTATGTGGGATATGGATTCGACGATCACTGTCTCAATAGTCGTGACGGCAAATGGTATTATAGCTAAGAGTCTTGACCAACACCTGGGTAAAGGGTCAGATACTGAAGGCAGTACTCCTGGACACGGCACGCATTGTCAGGAGGTCTCTCTCTGCGGCCCCAACCGCCGGTAGCTTGGGCCTTGCGCTGCCGCTATTTTTATATGATACTGGTCACCTATCCAAGTGCGGACAACGCCTGGCGTACTTACTTACTTTACTTGCGAAAGTGCTAGTAATGCGGACTCCCGCCGCCGGCCCACTTAGCTCATCTTGATACAGTTCACTCCTGGTTTACACCTATGGTTCTGACTTCGTTCAAGCTTTGTTCATGTCCACTTTTCACTTCCACCTTTTTTCTGTTCAGCGGTGATTATAAATTTTCTTTGTAAAGAGAATATAGTGTCGTCTGTCAAGTGATGGTCAAGTGTCTGTCATCATTTAACATGATAAGTTCTAAATATGTTTTTTATCTAAATTAATGTGTACATTATAATTGGTTTTAATATTTACAATGATATCTCTAATGATGTAAGTGCGTTGCTGCCCTTATTTTCCTTTGAGATGCCTTTATTGTTTTCAGCGCAAGCTTAGCTGAGCTGGAAAGTCCTTGCAGATAGCAATCACTGTACTCTTTAGCTGCATAAATGTATTAAAAATCCTTATTTTGTACTTCCATAGAAATAGAAGGCGAGGCGAGGCGCCGGCGGAGGCGGCTAGAGGTGCAGGCGAGTATGAGCAATACCCGCAGATGGTACACGTGCGCCCGCGCTCGCGATCTTCCCCATCCAGGTGCTGGCGCCTTTGTAACACATCCTTTGTGACAGCTCCATCATTAACAATAGAATTTGACTTTGTCAACACAAAATTACCAATGAACTGTAAAGACATTGTTAACTATTGGTACTAACCGGGACCTTACCATACATACGACTGCCGACTTCTTCTATACCTTCCGAAAATACCAACCGCACACATCTGTTGAAGCCATGACAAGCTTAGAAAACGTCTTAGACGTTTTACCGTAAAACCAACGGCCGTGTTCCGACACAGCCCTACCCAATTTTTAGCGTTCCATAGTAAACAAGGAATATAGTTTTTCCATGTCTGTCTGTCCATCTGCGCTTCCTACTAGAAAACTGGAATTTGCCTTGGGTATGTATAGTAAGCATGCAGATAAAGTGGAAAAAACATTTCTTGAAAAAAATTTTTTGCTTATCTCACAAGGGTACGTAAAGAGGGTGTCAGTTTTATGGCATCGTGTGGTATATTGTTGAAAAAGTCTTTCAAAAACATTGCGAGCTTGTGAACACTGCGCGTGGCCAGACACGCACTTGACCGTTTGTATTTGTGTTGCAGAGCGTTGCTGTCGCCGCAGTCCCCGCGGCAGCGCAGTCCGTCCACGTCTTCACACCGCCGCCGCTCTCCGGACGTCGAAACGCAACAGTAAAAATATTATTCACTTCAAGCACACCTCTTTGTTAACATCTAATTTGAGTTCAATCATGATGATGACCGGTTGATGCACGCACGATTGACCGACTGATCTTGTATTATCTTATATTATCTCACACACAATCGTACATAAAATATTCAATCGAATTGAAATTGAAAGTACTTACTCGCCGGGGAAAATTAACTCATCTTCTGCGTGAGTTGATCCTCCCCAGCGAGTAAGTTCCATCGCCAACCGAGTAACAAAGTTAGCCAACTCGTCTACTACGGACGAGTATCCAATCCATTTTACCAATAACAGGTGCCTTAAAAGCCCTTTGAATTGTGATTAGAATGGGTCAAACTTAAGAATCCCCTTACCCTAGACTTTTCCATATAACCGTAGTCCATGTTTTATTTTGAAACTAAATGTCAGTCAGATTTGGTAAAAGAAATTAATTGTAAAGAATTAAAATTATGAACTGGAAAGTCGTTTTGAAATAAAACGTAGGCTACGTTTGTATGGAAAAGTGTAGTTTGAACTAGAGTGAGGGGACTCTTAGCGCATTACTACCAGAATATGCTACTAAGTAGTATTCAAAACTTACTTACCAACGATTGTGTCCATTTGAGTTGTTGGGAGATTAATACCCACTTACGGTGTCGTGCCTTAGGTTTATGACGCCTTGTTCGGTGGAGTCGGCGTACTTCTCCCCGCAGCCGCCGCCGGCGCCGATGCAGCTGGTGGCTCGCGCGGCGTACGCGGCTGCTCCCACAGACGGTGGCGCCGCCCCAAAAGCCCGCGGCTCCTCACGCAGGAGACGCATTGTCAAGCGGCTGCTGCGGGAGCTCGTAGCCACACTGCCGGTCACCGCCTGCTCCGACATTCCTCCAGAGTCCCCTACATGCGCCAAGCCCGCCAAGCCCACTAAGCCAGCTAGGCCCACCGCATCTCCCTTAGCCCCATTAGATGTTCGCGATGTGGCCGTGCAAGCTATCACTTTGTATGTAATTCTCGTAATAAGTAACTTAAGGAGATAACTGAGTATATACAATTTGGAAGGGACATAACCATAATGAATCAAACCACGGGCTAGATCTAGTTGTCTAGCCAGTGGTTTGATTTATTACGGTTAAATGCCTAGTTTAATGAAATTAGAATAACGGTCAAAACAATCTCGGCGCTTCCATACAAAAGTGCAGCCGCCCGGGTAGTTTGTATGGGTAACTCGATTTTTTGGGTTTTTTAACTAGTATAGCCCCAAATGTTATGGGTATGTCCTTTCCACGTTGTATAAGTTTGTGTCCTGGGAACCATGTCTCATTTCGTACCTATTAGTTCTTACCTAATGGTCTAATCGTAGGTAGAGTATGAGTAAAAATCAGCATCGCTCTCCTGTACACGAATTAAATATAGTTGACAGCGATCTCAATAAGGTCCCTTCTGATGAGAGGTAATTTTTTCTTGAAGTATTTCTTACCTTATAATCCTCAGGAACTCGAAGTGTTTGTACACACCAACATATAAATTTATCTGAATGTTTCTATAACATGCTTAGCTTCTTAAATTACTAACGTCACAGCAAGAGAGGATCTACTTATACTTACTACACATACTTAATGTTCCGAGCATCAACACATTAACTTTTTTTACGTTTCTTTACCCCCGAAGCCATACCTAATAAAAATAGTACAATTTAGACCACTTTAGTTGTCAATGGCGTCTCAGTTGCGCAACTGTTTTGCAACTAAAGTAGTCAATGGTGCTCAAAAATGATCCGTCTTATTGACCGAGCGAGCGAAGCGTCTCAGTTTCGAGATTAGCTAAAAATTCTTTTGTCCGTCTGTCTGTCTGTCTATCTGTCTGTTCTCGCCTACTGGTCGCATTTCTTAACCGATTCTTATGAAATTTTGTAAGCAGGTTCAGCAGCTAAATAGATTTTTTTTGGCGAGCCAGTTTTTCGAAATTTTTCAAAATTTTAATACTGTCATATATCCGCCATTTCAAAATATTTTCAAAAATGTCATGAGACTTTTTTGTTGCCATTATAAAAACGATTTTTTTTATTTGAACAACATTTTTGTCTGTACAACTTTTTTATACGATAAACTTAAACGGGTATAAGGTGACTCGCGAAGTCTAGCTGATTAAGCCGTGACGGATATATAATATAAATCTTTTTACAAAATATACTGAATCAATTTAAGGGTGAATTCAGTCCGGGTTATTGAACAACTTTCTTAAAAATTCATATCTCCCCTGGGGTCCACGAAGTAATTTATCTCAATATCTATTATGGTTATTATTTGAGTTTCATAATTAGTTCTATAAATATCATATTTAACCGACTTAAAAAAAAGGTGTTTTGCTTATTTTACAATTACTTTTTTTTTCAGTTTTTGCTTATTTTGATTGATTGTTGGCTTGTTTATTTAATTTAGCAATTTTGTTGAGCGAACTTTCGTTCAATCGCTATCGCTGCTTGTTTGTGCTTTTGTAGTAGTATTAGTAATTATGCTACGAACTAACAAGAGATCAACAGCAATCAAAGCCGGCAAAGTAGCTTTTCGAAGAGAGTACGAAACCAATGAGCAGCGGCATCGAGCCATGGCAATACAAATAAACATTTAAACGAAAACCCATTAATAGTTTGCTGGTTTTTCCAACAACGAGCTGACTTTGTCATTTGAAAAATGATGGGTCATTTTTCGGTGAAAGACTACTGGTACAGAACTGAATTTCAGCATCACGGTAGACCTCATATCCATGGGATTGTATGATTGGAAGGTGCTCCTGACCTGACATTTCAGAGCTAGATCGAAAGTCATTTGAAGAAAGGGCTGTAATTGGCAACTATTTTGGAAATTTGGTCAACTAAATTCGCGAGGTCTAAGTTCGTGGCGAACTACTGGTTATAAAACACTGACTAACTTTGTTACTAGGTTTAAACCATTATCCAACCAAATTAAGTTGACATCTAGTAATATGGCATTGTCTCATCTAAAAATGTTATTTTGATTTGATCGGATAATGGTTCAAACCTAAACAAAGTTCGTCTGCTTTTTATAATAAGATGGATTGCATCATTGAGCCATTGTAACATTTCAGGTCAAATGGAGACCGAGATCAGCGCCAGTTTTATAGCAAAAGTACGTCCAGACATAACTTTGTTCTACTTATTATAAGCATTTCAGCAAAAATTCTGTGAATTGTAACCAGTTCACAGTAGGCTGAATAACTCTCAACTTTCAACCGGAAAAGAACAATAGTTCTTTTTTAACAGACTTCAATTATGAGATTGTTAATTTTTTTAGCCCCCTACGTTAGCCAATGTTATTTAATGAATGCAGTACGGACAATAAAGGAAAGGCAAAAACATTTTTTAAAATATTCATTTATTATTTACATAAAATGAACAATCCCAATTAAAACCGTAGATAATAAAAGAATAGTTTTTTTTTGTATGTTGTTACGCGAGTTCTTCGACACTTGTGAACCGATTTTGATGATTCTCTTATAATTAAAAGCTTTCAGTAGCTACCAAGAAGATCCCACAACCATTTGGTAAAGATATGATGAAGAATTTTGAATATATGAAAGAAACTCCTGAAATTAAAATATGTCTGTTGTTTTTTTGTAAAAATATAATTATCTTTTAAAATTAATACTACAATTACAATCTCTAGAATAGTGCAAAATGGGGGAGTGAAAATTATTTTTCAACACATTAGCTCGGAAAGTGCTTGGTTACGCTTGTTTGTGGACATAGACAAATTTGACTTATTTTTGGCTGTGTTTATTGCGGTTAAAATACTAAGTCACTTCCTCTCGCGAGAGGGCGCTAGGGATGCCAACTCCGGCGTCCTTGGTCCGATGCATCGTCGGCAGTCGCATTTTGTTCGCCGCGCGCTACGCATTTTCTTATCGCATTTGCCTTGTCTCGCAACGATTCCGTAGTTGTTCACTCGCATAGTGTCAACAACCTTATACGGATCGATCGCCTATCGCATTTTCTTTCAACTTCGCAACTAATCAATTGGGTGGAGTCCAATTCCGCGCGTGCATAGTGCAGTTTATAACACAACGTGGCGCCGACATTACCTCAAGTTTGAATCGGATTTCTTAATAACTATCGCTTGTCTGAGACTCATTAGCTGTGCTTAAGTGTGGACAATCCTAAAACTGTGGTGCAGTGTGCTTTCTCCGACTCCAAACAAGCAGGGGCTGTCGCCGTATTCAGAGACGGTCTGAGCAAGTGGACCACGAAAGCGCCATCTTTCCTTCCCACCGCTGGACACGCAGGTTAGTGGCTTTGTTTTTGCTGTAATAGACACGGTCCAGAAATCTGTCATTGCTCTTATGTCCAACTGTATTCTTGCTGGGTGGTTTTTTTGGGTTTAGAATCCGCATCGCGAACTAGCCCTAAACGATTTGCTTATCGCATACCGCCAGCGTACTGGTCATTTTGACCGTGCGCCACCAGTGCTATTTACCACATTTAATTTACTTATGTTATTATATTATAGTATTAATTTACCATTCATTACGCACACATTCGAAATCGTGCGGTAAATATTACTAACCGCACGATTGCGGTAATAGTACTTTATGATACAAGTGTTGTACTTTGTTTTACAGCAGTCGAGGCGGGTTGAAAAACTAGCGGGCGAAGCCCGCGCGTTTGTCTGTGGAGCCTACACTTGTAATGGACAATACCACACGTGTGCCATACTATGTTTTTCAACACATTAGTGAGGAAAAAGGAACTTCAATAATAAAACAATTTTAAATCTCGCTAAAGAAAATTTGAAATATGGCGCGCTTAGTTTTTTTTATCTAAGTGCATTTCGCGCATGCGCGAATCTGTAGTGATACGAGAGACACAGAAATCAATCCACAAACAGCCAAACGATTATAAAAAAAAAAATTCAGAAGGCAGATTTATAAATTCGTTTGTTGTTACAAGAACTTTACACACCTACTAAGATTTAAAAATTGAATAATTTGAGTAAAACAAGGTTTCAATATGAGTCTAGGCTGGCTACATGCCGAGATTTTATGTTTTAAAAATAATATTCGATATTTTGGATTTATAGAATAACATTTAAAAAGACACTTTACCGCACTTGTGCGGTAAGTAATATTTACCGCACGATTTCGAATGTGTGCGTAATGAATGGCATTACATAAGTAAATTCAGTGTGGTAAGTAGCACTTTCCGAGCTAATGTGTTGAAATAGTAGTTTATGATACAAGTGTGGTAAATTGTTCATTAAAGCAGTCGAGGCGAGTTGACAAACTAGCGGGCGAAGCTTGCGCCTTTGTCTATGGAGCCGAGACAAACTAAAACTTTTAAAAAACTCTTTTTAAATGTTTTAGGAATAAGATTCTACATAAAAATCCAAAATATCGAATATTATTTTTAAAACATAAAATCTCTGCAAGCAGCCAGCCTAGACTCATACCGAAACCTTGTTTTACTAAAATTATTCCATTTTATATCCTAGTAGGAGAGTAAAATTCTTGTAACAACACTAAAATGTATTTTTAAATCTGCCGTTTGAAAAAAAAAACATTTTTCTTGTCTCGATTCCATAGACAAACGCGCAGGCTTCGCCCGCTAGTTTGTCACCCCGCCTCGACGGGTGTGTAATATATGTAATAATAACAGATAATTTAAATTCAATTGCAATAACGTTCAAATGATATAATTTTCAATTTACATAAAAACTTACTACCTAATTTCATTTGACCTAATATTTTATATCATATAACCATCATTTGCTCTAATAACTTTAAGTTTAATGTTCATCTTATATAATTATCACTTGTCCAAATGCTCTTTTTATGTAACGTTATTTTGTTATAATCTTCTTTTATATAATTATCACTTGTCCAAATACTCTTTTTATATAACGTTAATTTACTAAAATATACTAATTAATAATTGGTTACTATAATAATATAAGGGTTTTAACATATACAAAAAAAATTAATAAATGGATATTTATTAAAGAAAATTATTTTTTATTAAAGAAAATCATAAATAATAAGTAAAAACAGTAATGATTATTTACCTAACCTTATTTTAAATGTATTTATCCATGCTTGTATGTATGTTCATCTTTTTCCCTTCCCTTAATATTGAAAATAATATTGAATTCTTATTTAAGTAGTAATATTTTTTTATCTGCTCCCTCAATATTAAAAATAAGGTTTAAATATAATTTGTATCTATGTGATAATATTTTTTTTTATAATTCGCCCTCGATATTAAACATTATATTTAAATAGTACTATGTACAAAAAATAAAGGGAGTGCCTCCGCTGCCGGTGCTGGTTGCCGAATTGCCTGGCGGCGCTGGTATAACACGATCTGTGTCTGTGTTACTTTCGCCCTTAGCTTGAGTCTCTCGCTCGTGTTTAGGTCACAGGAAACCTAACGAACCTAACCTACACTTCACGGCAAATTTTAAGTGCTGGCGCCGGCAGCCGGTGTTTTAAAGCTGCCGGCAGTATAACCACCGATTTCCGATAGTAATATTTTTAGGAGCCAGCGACGGCAGCGGAGGCACTCATGAATAAAATAAACATTTAGTAACACATACAAAATGCGCGCGCATTTTGTATGTGTAACCATATTTGTATTATATTTTTTTATTTAAAAAACATAAAAAAAACTAAAGTTAAAATAAAAAATAATAATTTTATTTTGATAGTTATGCAAGGATAGTTGTCAAATTATCGATAGTTATGCAAGGCTACTTTGTCAGGTGACGGAGATGAGTGGGTGGGCGGCGTGCGTGCTTTGCGCGATTCGCACGTGCGGCTCGTGCTGCGGCAGCTGCGGCACATCGACCGCCTCAACCGCGCGCTCGACCGCGCCGCACGCAACGACGCCGCATACGCTGACCACGCGGCGCCGACACTCATCGCTGCGCGGCGCTGACACCGTGTTTTGTCTTTTTACATAATAAACTTTATCATTATCACCAGGTCTTTTTGTCTTTAGTGCAGGAGCACGACCCTCTCCGTACTACCAAAGCCATACTTGGTTATAGCAGCCAGAGGAATTGGCCTATACTCTTCACGCTGGTTAGACGGTTTGGAGAGGTCCCATTGATGTTTCATCATCATCAGGTCTTTTTGTCTCCACTGCAGAAGCACGACCCTCTCTGTACTATCAGGGCCATACTTGTCCTGAGCAGAGCAGAGGATTTGGCCTACTCTCCACGTTGGCCAGCTTTGTTTAGCTTGTATCTCCTAAGTCGCCTTTTACAACATCCAAGGGAGAATTATTGGCCCTATTTACTCTGCCGAAAACTACATAATAAACTTATACCTAATAAACTTACTTTCTAAATATTCTATTGCCACAAATTATCTGAGTAGAATTACCGAGCACGTGGTTTTTTAGGGTTCTGGATACCAAGAGACAGAAAGCCAAAAAAAAAAGCTGAGCAACGTACTTGTGTCTATCCGCGTTTCGAAAATCGCACGTTTCGATGCAGCGCGATTTCGCGACAACGTTCCGGCGTTGATTTGCGTTCGCAAACGCAGCTGCCCAGTTCCTTTTCTGTCGTCTGTCTGGTTGTCTGTTGCGATCACTGCGATTGTGTCGCGGTTTTACTCACTCTTTTTTACTCTATATCTGCTAAACGGTTATATATCGACACGTGAAAAAAATTACGTCTGTAGTATACATAACGAAGTTTAAGGAAAACTATCAGTGCTAAGTAGGGTTTACAATAAATTACAAAATATAAAGTTATCGCGATATGTCGCGATATATGAAGAGTTATTGCGATTAATATGCAGTCAACTTATAATGTACTCGGAAAAGAAAAATTTCATACAAAGCCAATGAAAAATGTACGTATGTATGTAATCATATCCCGGGCTAACATTTGTTCTTCTTCTTCTTATATTTAAGAGCTGGGCTCTTGTCGGTTGAAGTTAGGCAACCCATATGCAATATCTGGGGGCACGGGAGTGCCCTCGCCAAGATGAGCCAAGCGGAGCACAAGGGCACTATCTACCTTTTCTCGAAACGTTTCGTCGTTTTTTTTAACTCTCTTTGGTTTGGATGATGCCAAATAGTTAATAATTTCAAGATATAATGACACTAGTACAACTATTATTAAAGATACAAAGTTTGAATATCGTAGCAATTATACTTTAGATTTTATTAATGTCTAAAAACCCCCGATTTCGTCACTGATTCACTCACTGACTCACTCACTGATCATCAAAATTCTGAAGGTACTTCCTGAAGTCCTAGAACGCTGAAATTCGGTACGTAAGCTAAGACTGTCCTACTAAACGTCGAAAGTTAAAAAATCGATGTACTGTATCCAGAAAGTATATAAAAACGATTTACGTGAACTAGAAAGTATGATATATCGAATTACGCAATTGTGCTAATATTACTCGAATTTTGTATGAGACTTGCATTACATTTGCACTAACTACATAATCATGCAGTAATAACTATGCCCTAGATCTTTTTAAACTCACAAAGTCCATTAACCGACTTACAAAAATAAATGAAATCCCACCAAAAACATTTTTATGTAAAAATGTTGCCAAGACGAGTCTACATAGCTTACTCTGTGAAAAAGTGGTCTGATCTATATGTAGAGCCAAGATTGTTGATCTATGCGCCCTTACTTTACCAGGCCTAACTTCACATACTCTACATTTTAGTCAAAACGTGTGGCTTGGCCGTTTTATTTTACACATGATAAACGAATGCCTATGAAATCTTCGTAACGGTAGCAAAACGGCCAAGCATCACGTTCGGGATCATAAAATTTCTTTGGTATCATCTTACAAGATGATACCATCTTGTAAGATGATACCAAAGAAATTTTATCAAAACGGTTGAGTAGTTTGGGGGTGAAGGCAATTTTTAGTTTTGAAAAATTATTTGCTCTGTAATAGAATATTGAAATTTAATTTAACATCAAAAATAAATGGATTCGGTCTCGTTTACATAAAAACAGTAAGGGAAGACTGTAAATTCGATACTATGCGACATGTGAAATAAAAGGTTTTTGCAAATAAGCAAGGAAACAAAAACAAATTAAAAACAAAAACATTTTTAATAATTTTACTATAGCTTCGTAGTTAAAACCACTGATTCTAAAATAAATTAAAAATAAATAATATATGTTTTCTTGCATTGCGTTTTTGCTCGTCAGCCTGGGATCTAGTCGTGTGAAATTGTGAGTTGGTAGATGTCATACGGTGAGCCTTAGAGCATCTTACTGTGAGCTTATATCTATGCAAGGACGAATAAAACAAAGTTTTACCAACTTATCAAGTTTTGATATCATTGGAAATTATTTTTAAAATAAAGTAGAACAAAAGGTCGTATTTTTAAGGGATGAGTCAGCAGCAGCACCATAGCCTCCTCTGTTTAGACTGATGTCGACCCCAGTGGAAACCAGCTCCAAGGCTGCGCACCGACTGACGCCCGCCGCAGGGAAATGGCGTGGGTATGGCGCAGTTCGCTCACGTCCCTATTTTAACTCTTTTCAGACTGTCAACTATCTGTCATTTTTTAACAAAATAATAGAAAATAACGCACGTGGCGTTGTTTGGTTTCAGCAAATTTGTATGTTTGCAGGACATGTGACACCATGAAGATCTTGGAATATACAGGATTCTCTTTCAAAACAACATTTATCAAATAAAATCGCTCTTTGATTCGGCTGGAATGATGACACGTATTGTGCGCTGTTGAGCAAGTCGCATAACAGCTCAAGCAAAACTTAGCGTGAGGGAACTGCGCGTAATTTGGGCCGGTTATCATCGGCCGGCGGCGTGCTTCGGGTGCGGTCGGCCGGCCCGACAGCCGAATGAATGTCGTACTGGAGTGCAGCACACGGTCTAGGGAGGGCGGTAGTACTTATGAAGTAGCGGCGAGGCTCGGCTGCTAGGAGTAGGCGTGTATGATCTCGAGCACGCTGGTGTAGCAGCCGGCCACGCAACACACGCTGCCGACAATCACGATGAACAGGTCGCGCACCAACTTGTACCGCATAAAGCCGTACGACACCGGGTACCACACGCACGCGTCCATCAGCCCCGGGAACACCTGCAGACAGACACCACCTAAACCAATCCGTCAACAAGAGGCGGCCCTGCTCCTGCGCGTGCTCTCCAGTGATGGGAGAGAGAGCCGTCCGACGCAACTTCATTTACAAGCTTATTAAATAAGCAAGCGAAGGCGGCGACTTTTTAAGTCGCCGGCACGCGGCAAATACAAGCTGATTTTTCATTGGTTTGGGGAAAAAATGTCGTATAGTAAATAAATTCCTCTATCCATATATAAGATGTGCAAAGTATTTTCGATCGAGAACACGTTACGTAGTTAAGTCCGTTTAAAACTGCAGCGTGCGTGACCAGCGAATATATTCTAAACTAAAAAAACATCAAATCTGTTACAAAAGAATATATACATAAGATGGATTGTTAAAAACCTTCAAATTCTAGTTAAAAATTATGTTAAAAATATGTATATCAAATACTAACTTGTAAAATTCTTTTTTTCATATGAAAGGCATACTTGTCAGGTGGTCCCAAATTTTATCAATATGTGAAGTTTAGTGTTGAAGTCCGTTTTTAGTTTTAGAAAATTATTATAAATGCTAGGTTAGTATTTCGTAAAAGTATCGATATCGATATTTTTAAAGGCGCACCATATTCTCCCTCCGGGTTCACAACCACTTTGACTTTTGACGTTTAGTGAAGTCTCATTCTAGCAACAATGTAAGCCGATAAGACAAAGAGACTCAAGATGGATTTTAGCCAGATACTTTTTTTAAGACGGTACTTATTCTTTTTGTTCTGCGAATAGATCACGTGTTAAATGCCAGGTGCGTGTGGTGAGGCCTCGTTTGAAGCAGCACGGGACGAGTACCATGGCCAGCAGCGATAGACACAGCGCGCCAAACAGCGAGATAAAGGGGCCCAGCGTGGGCACGGCAACGCCCAGCGCCCACGGCAGCACCACCAGTATCACGCGCAGTGCCTGCAAGCAAAACCGCGGGAAAAACAACTTATCACCGGTCATCATCATCACGTCTTTTTGTCTCCACTGCAAGAGCACAACCCTCTCTAAACAACCAGAGCCAACAGAGCAGCCAGAGCACTTGGCCTTTACTCTCCTCGCTGGCTAGACGTCTCATTGGAGAGGTCTCATTGATGTTTATAAGCTTTGTTTAGCTTGTATTTCCTAAGTCGCCTTCTACGACATCCACGGGAGGCCTTGGAGTGGTCCTATTCTACTCTGCCGGAAACCACTCGGCAAATTTATTTTTTACCACCGGCGATATGGAAAGCCCTCCTTTTGATGTTGAACTGCATTTAATTTTTAGACTAATTCGACCCTGCTGAGCTCGATTTTGCCTAGTGTCAGACCATTCCTCCCCCCCTCCCCCCCTATTCACTGAAAATATGTCCCTCGCCACGGTTTTCTCCGTTTAGTATAAAAACTGTTAAATAAAAGGTGTTAAGGTGGTGTTATCTAAAAGAAAACAGTCAATGACAAAATTAATTTACATTGAATTACCTACATGGTATGAATTTTATTAAATTGGTCTGACACCGGGCAAGATCGAGGTCAACCGGGTCGAATTAGTTTAAAAAAATCAGGTGTCAAACTGTTACATACTATGCAGTTCAAAGTCGTAAAATTCCAAAATTATTCTAGATTATATACCTCCTCTACACTATCATAGGGGCAGGGGGCATCGTTGACCGTGTGTTCATCGAACGTCACACAATCGTCTGTTTGTAAACGGCAGCGCACAAGATGGATGTTGAATTTATTGGATTACTAATGTTTGACCAAAAATTGATTGACAAATGGTCATTTGACAAACAACGTTTCACCAAATGTTCATTTGACAAAAGTATCATCTTACAAAAACTCACTTAGCAAATGATCCATTAGCAAACACAACACTTGTTAAATGTGTTAAATAATAAAATGTCAATTGACTTTTTATCATTTTACTAAATACCTAATATGTTTCGCAAATTAAGTATTTGTCCAAATGTCATATAACAAAATGTTATTTTATATATGACAAAACTGAGTCAAAATAATTATAAAATAAGCACATCAAAAAATAGGTCAAAAACGACATGGCAAATTATCAATGACTCCAAATTTAATTTACCAAATGAACCAGTAACGCGACTGAAGATTGATGATAAAATTGTTTCAGACCCCGATGAAATAGCAAATTCTTTTAATAACTACTTTATTGATAAGGTTAAACCTGTAAAGAGATGTGGATCTAATGTTACGTCAAATATTAGACACCAATCAAATTCTATGTTTATGGCGCCAAGCACACCACAAGATATATATAAAATTATTAAAAATTTTAAAAATACAAACAGTGTTGGTTATGATGGAATTGCAACAAAAATAGTTAAAGCCGTAAATAAACACATTTGTCATCATCTCAGTCATATTATAAATCTCAGTATTCAAACAGGTATTTTTCCAGAAGATTTAAAATTGTCTATAGTTAAACCTTTATTTAAAAAAACGGACAGGGAACGTTTGGAATATTTTAGACCCATTGCCCTTAACTCAATATTTTCAAAGATATTTGAGAAATACTATTCAAACGAGTTCAACTCCTACTTTGAAGAGAAACAAATATTTTGCAAAGAACAAAAAGGGTTTCGTCGTAAAAAAACAATTAATATGGCAATTTATGATTTTTTACTGAATGTTATTACTGAAGTTAACAAAAGAAATCCAGTTTGTTCTATCACTTGTGATATGACGCAAGCTTTTGACTATGTGCATCATAAAATATTATTAGACAAACTTGAAGCATACGGAATTAGAGGTAATGTCTTGCAATTAATTAAATCATACTTATCAGATCGTCGTCAAGTAACAGAAATATCTAAATTTGATTTTAAATCTAAAACAGAAACATATTACACATCAAATGAACGATGTGTATCATATGGAGTTCCGCAGGGTAGTGTTTTAGGGCCTCTCCTTTTTATTATCTATATTAACGATCTTCCTATGAATATTAAACATAGTATAACATTATTCGCTGATGATAGTATAGTAACAGTTAAATGCACGGACAAAAAATCATATAAATTCGACGTAAACTCGACATTAGCCTCACTAATAACATGGCTTGATAATAATATTTAAAAATAAACCTTGATAAAACTAACATTATGCATTTCACTCAAAGACCTAAAAAGGCGAACAATTTTAACTTAGAATACCAGGGCAATATTGTATCTAATGTTCCATCTACTCGATTTCTTGGAATAATAATCGACTGTAGGTTAAAATGGAAAGAACAAATTGAAAGTCTTTGTAAACGGATTAGTAGTTCATCTTATGCCCTATATAGGTTATTTAATGAAGTAAATACTGATACACTAATAACTGCATACTATGGCCTTGTTGAATCAGTCCTTAGATACGGTATAATTTTTTGGGGAAATTCCACCGATAAAGATATAGTATTTAAAATGCAAAAGCGCTGTATTCGAGCAATGTTCGGACTACAAAGTACAGATAGTTGTGAACCGCTATTTAAAAAACATAAGATTCTAACATTTCCGTCATTATATATAATAGAAACAGCTATATTTGTAAAAAGTAATCCTCACCTGTTTCCTAAGTTATCTGATAGAGTAGAAATAAACCGACGTGAAGACAAATTGTGCATACATCCATCCAAAACTGCTTTATTACATGATAGTGTATTAGGTATGGCACCGATAATATATAATAAAATACCAAAACAATATAAAGAATTAAATGTTACTTTGTTTAAGAAAAAATTTAAGTCATTTTTGATAGACAAATGTCATTATAGTATTAAGGATTTCTTATCTGATAAATTGTAAATTGATTTTGGTTTATATATAATATCCATAGATTAAGTATATTATTATAGTATAGTTATATAGGTAGCATAGGTATAGATGATAGCCTTTCTGACCACATTTGCACACCGGTGATGGTAAACATGATTGGACGAAATTAAATGTACTAATATCTTGTAACACATGTTTGGCAAATAAATAATCTTTATCTTTATCTTTATAAAAAGTACTTAATTTTTCAAACATCACGATTAAGTGGTTCTCTATTTTGTCTCATAAATTTAAAATCCATAATTTAAGATCTCATAATATTTTTTTTCCCATAATAATCATATGTCCGAATGATGCCTAGCCCTACCCTCCACGGCAAAGTGGTTTTTGTGTCTGTGTTACATTCGCCCTCAGCTTGAGTCACTCGCTCGCTCGTGTCTTGGTCACAGGAAACCTAACGAACCTAACCTACACTCCACTCCACGGCAAAGTGGTTTTTGATCTGTGTTACTTTCGCCCTAAGCTTGAGTCGCTTGCTCGTGTCTTGTTCACAGGAAACCTAACGAACCTAACCTACACTCCACGACAAAGTGGTTTTTGTGTCTGTTATTTTCGCCCTAAACTTGAGTCGCTCGCTCGCTCGTGTCTTGGTCACAGGAAACCCAACGAACCTAACCTACACTCCACGGCAAAGTAGTTTTTGTGTCTTTGTTACTTTCGCCCTAAGCTTGAGTCGCTCGCTCGTGTCTTGACCCAAACCATATTTATAACCATATTATAAACGAAACACTTGTAAAATAATACATTTTATCAAATGTTTTTAGACCAATAGTAGTTTTGTCTGATAACTCAGTTGCTAAATGTTCATTTGTGAAATAATTATTTGTAAAATGTAAATTTAAGTGTTGATCATTTGGAAAAGTGACTCTTTTGTAAAATGATCAATTGGCGAAACCATTTCTTTGCCAGACGTTGTTTGTCAAGTGTAATTTTGCCAAATGACTTTTGGTCAAACAACAGGACCCCGAATTTATTGCTGCTACAACCATTTATTTACAGCGGTTTGTTTTATTTTTCGTGTGTGTGTAAGTGGCCAACATTGGTGTCATATTTTTAGGGCTGCCTAATGGCATCTGACACAGCTTTACGACTTGCGTTTCAATGATAGCAGCCGGGACGAATGGCTTATATAGTGCGGGAAGTAGTGTCATCCAATGTATGGAAGGTGCAAATTTTGGTATCGGAAGAATTCACTTGGCACAGATGTAATATACGTAAAGTTAAGCTAATTTAGCTCGGTAGCCATTCCCCACCCCCTGGGGGGTAGGTAGGGGGGGCTTTCTAAGTAACTCGCCGCCGCGCTTTAGAAAAAAAATCATATCAGCTTCTAATTACCTAACACCTCAAGTGTGGTATCATTTTCTGATAAATCAGGCATGAGAAATTCAATTTTAAGTACAATTTTATGTTTAATGTAAATATTAATAGTAAAAAAGTGACGAAAATATTAAAATCGGATCGCATTTTATTTTTATTTTAACTGATTTATTTTACCAGAATACCTGTATTTTGTGCAACAAAAAATACTATGTTAAAGAATATTTATCTAGCTTTTTTTATACTTTGTTATATATAGCTGTCATACATCTATCTGAAAAAAAATCGAACATGGCACGCGGCGGTGCCTAGGAACTAATCCAACCGTCTCGTCTCACGTAATTTGTTTTTTATTCAAAATATATAGAATACATACTTTACTTAATAATTGACTGTCGCTTTTGGTCTAATGTATCAATAGTCGTATTTTTATATTTATATTAGTTTTTTCATAACATTTTTCACCACATTGTCATAATTCGGTACATTTTAATAGTTTTCTTAGACAGTTACACCTAACACTGCACCGTGACTTGCACTTGCACTGAATCAGTTCACAACAAGTGGTAGCAGTAGTCCTCTTCGGTTTCCAATTATTTAGTTCAATTTCCTATCCCTAATCCACCGGACTGGAACGAATTTGAATTAGCCCCATACGTGCACCCCATGGTAAACAGCTCGAAGAAGATTTTGTTTTATTTTTTTAATAGCATATATAGTGTTCCATTGTCGGGCAAAGGCCTCCCCTTTATATTTCCACGATTCACGATCTAAGGCAGCTTGCTGCCATCCAATCATGTAGCTTTCAATATCGTCCCTCCATCTTTTCCTCGGCCTTCCCCTACGCCGGCGTCCTTCTGGAACCTACAACGTCGCCTTTCTTGCCCATCTTTCCGGATAAGCGTTTGCAGCGTTCGGGCGAAGTTTCTTGCTGACAAAGCCCTTATTGGCACGAGGAGTACCTACTGGCATATTCGCTTAGTTGCGACTCTCTACGTAAAACTACTTCGCGGGCTTTGGTTGCCGCTGATCTCTTGTTAGTTTGTGGTATTATTACTAATACTACAACAGAAGCACAGACAAGCAGCAATATCGATCGAACCAAAGTTCGCTCAACAAAATTGCTAAATTTAGTAAACTACCTAGTAGGTAGTTCGCCGCGAACTTAGACATCGCGATTATTTTTCGCAATTTAGTTTCCTAAATAACCCCTAGATGGCGCTAACTAAAGTTAGAACGCGCTATGGTTTCGTTTCCTACATAATCGCGGACATTTTTATTAATATTTCTAAAACTACTAAACCGATTTTAATGCCTAACGAACTTGAAAATTTTATTGATATTTCCTACATGCCTACCAAATTTCATTAAAATTAAACCATCGGTTAGGCTGTTATCGCGGTACAAACATACATACATACAATGTGTTTTCGCTCCCAACTCGATTTAGAGACCTCGCTCGCTTCGCTCGCTCGGTCAATGACTCAGAATCGTGATAGGCCTATAGTTTTTCAATAGGGTGTTATCTCTCTATTTTAAGAACAAGACCACCACGCCCCCACGCCCCTTTTCCACGCTTCTGGCGTTACGCCCTCGAGCAGAACGGAATTAAAGAGCCTCTGAATGACTTTTAGTATCGGCGTTCCGCCCGCTTTCAGAAGCTCTGGTGTAATTCCATCCTCGCCCGGCGCCTTGTTGTTTTTAAGTTAAATGAGGGCCATCCTAATCTCATACAGGCCGGGATATCTTCGGTATAGTGTCGGGTTAGCTTGGCTCTTGGGTCTTTAGCCATTTGTTTACTGGGTTGTGAAACTGAGGTATACAGCTGTCCATAAAACCTCTCGGTCTCCGCCAGAACCCCTTCCTTTGTCGACACCACGCCGCCGTCCTCCGTCTTCAGCTATATCAATCGGCTTTGTCCAACCGACATAGCTCTTGCGAACACTTTGAAGCCTTTATTCTGCTATATCGTTTTCTTAATACACTTAGTATTAAAGGAGCGGATGTCGTGTCGCAAGGACTTTTGTATACGTCTGTTGAGCTGCCGATATGATTCAGCATCTTCGGAGGACTGCAGCGGCCCTGATCGTCGCTCTGCCATTAAGTCTAGGGTCCGAGCAAAGATTTTTGTTTATCTCGTTCATATAACGCAATCCTGAAGGCCTTCGAAGCGATTCGACAGTTCAAGCTGAAAGCCTTCGGAGTTTTCAATTTGGTCTTGCGACAGTCGGAGCGTCGTCTTTTTGCTGGACCCATCCAGGACCACTTTCTTTGCGGCGGCTTCTTCAATCAAGAGTTCATCGCAAAAAGTCCCTCTTGTTCTAAATAGTCAGCCAGCCTACGTCCCCTGTTATTTCGCACTCCGTATCCGAAGTTTCCCAGTCTAAACTCTCCAATGCCTCGCTTACCCAGTTTTGCGTTAAAATCCCCCATAACAACCGTAAAATAGGTTTCAGAACTATGTATGGCCCTACTGATGTCCTCATACATTTCATCCACCTCTTCATCGGAGTGATCCCCAGTTGGCATATATACCTGTATAACCTTCAGCGAATATCTTTTAGATACTCTGAGTATCAGGTATACTACCCTGCTGGAAACACTCTCGATGGTTGTGAGTGTTGTGACGTTGTTAATGAGGGACTTGTGGACGAGAAACCCGACACCATGCTGGGACTTCTTTTCGTCCCCTTCCCGGTGATAGAGTATATTACCAGACTCTAGGGTTGTCGTGCCCTCGCCCTCTCTTCGGATTTCATACAACCCCACAATGTCCCACCGTAACCTACTCATTTCTTCTTCCACCTCAGCCAGTTTCTCGTCAGTCCTCAATGTGCAGACGTTGTGTGTTACCAGGGCCAGTTTTCGCCGGGGTTGGTAGCCGGATCTCATCCGGGGATTCTTAGCACCCCCTGCCTCGCCGTTACCATGACCGCTACTGGAGTAATGAATAGCGGGGCTGCCGGGTACTGGGGGCCTGGTCATTTTGTCTATCCATGATGGGATATTGCCGTACTCGCCACGCTTGGCAGGCGGGTTGGCGAGCGCAGTGGGAGTCACTATCGTACTACCGACGCTGCTGCCCATCGGAAGTCTGTTCATGTTTAGTGACGGGAAGAAAATCCTTTAGTCGCCTTTTACGACATCCACAGGAGGAAATGAAGTGGTTCTATTCTAGGCCGGAAATCACACGGTAACGTATAAATTATTATGTCTAAATGATTGAATTTCCTTTTCCCTTTCCTGACGACTTGACTTGAGCGACGGAACGATTCAGCATGGCCTAGGTCACCCCATTTCATGTCTCTAGGGGTTGAATTTTGCAACTCCTGAAACACGAACTTACTCATTTACCGCCAGGAGTACTCCTCCAAAGTTTCGAATATATAGAAACTGATCTATAAAGAAAGCATATTTTTATATTTAGTATCTACTAAATGCGAAAAAAATGTGTGCAACGCTTCGCCACAGTTCGCTGTCGGTGGCAAATTAATGATAAGCGGTGATCGGCGATTGTGTGAGCACCTGCCTCAACGCAACGACGCGCAATTTTCCTTTATTCGTGCCCGAAAAACCTACAACTCACGGGTCGCACGCACGCGACTACTCGCGAAGTCCGGGGAGTACAGACAAATAGACCGTCTACACAATCGTGCTCGACTGTATTCGTCTGTCATCGCCAATAGTGTAGTGTAGAGGAGCCATTAGATTTGGACAAGTAAATGATATAAAAATATTTCCACGGCGGCACGTACGTAATCGAAGCAGCGCAGCTGCGCCGGCTGCAAATCAGGTAACCGCTTCCGCATCTTGCGGTAGAGGATGGTGTAGGCCACGAAGTTCTGCAGCGGGAAGGACAGGAAGATGGCTATCGCGATCATCACCTTAGCTGCCTGCGCCTTCCTGCAGCATGTTACACATTTACTGTGGCGGGACGTTCTATACTAAATCACCCAACACTCTATCCCCAAATTATTGAGTTCCTTGCTCGGAGAATTCATGTTTTCACAGCAATAGTATCTTTAAGAAATTTATAAGAAAACTATCAGAGATAAGTAGGGGTCGGGTAGCGCTAGCGCCTGGCGGGTTATTTATTATCAAAGTTCTTTAATAATTCTATCATACAGCAAGTACGTCAAAAAATGTTCGATGGCGCTTTCTTACCTCCTGCGCCACACGCATTTTTTTACCCTCCTTATACAACTGTTGCATAAAATTATATTAATTTCGTGTATTTATTGAAATAATTATATTGTTATCCGATTTGTTTTGCTCCACCCCAAATTTATATTGTTAATTTTATGCTTAAATGAATGTAAATAAATGACTTATGACAATTAGACTTACGACAGTTATGACTTATGACAGACTTATATATAAATATAGATAATCGATGAAGTACTCACTTTTCGGCTTGTGGCAGGTTCAGTGTGATAGAGGCCTTGATATCATTGCCATATTTGATATACCCGAAGATTCCCACGAGCAGGTACATGCTCATGATGAGCACCATGCCGATGTTGAAGAGCCCGAATAACCCCACAAATTGTTTCGGGTGCTCCATATTGTACTCTAGTGCCAGGACCTGTGATTTAATTCGGTTCATGAATCCTCATACATTCACCAAATTTTAGTTAGCACAAACCCAGTTTGCTTCGTTAGGACCCTAGAAATCTGTCATCTAGACATCACGCGTATACCTATATAATTCATTATTATAATGAAGAGGGTACGCCTACGGGACAAGTAAGGTGAATTATGATAGCAAATACAAACCACGCCGACGGCCTCGAGGGCAAACAGGGTGGTCCCGATAAAGACAGGGATGTCCATCACGGTTTTGATTTCCAGCAATTGTTTGTTCATTTTTAGGTCGTCCTCTATTAGATAGAAAAACACCAAGATGAGCCCAAAAATGGTGACAATGTTGGACGTGGTAGATATGGGCGTCATTAGCTTCAGGTTCTTCACCAGGTTGATGAGGATGAGCGGGATGAGCAGAATGCACATGTGCACGCGCAGCGACAGGACCTGCCCGTAGAAGTCGCACACCTGCCAATATAACCCATACCATTTTAAATCGTATTTATGATGTTATAAATATACAGTTTATTGTTAAGTACAACTGGACAAAATAGAACAACTTACTTATGCATGAATTGAATGGAAGTAATAAGAGTGACCTGTTTGATGTTCTCAGCGACGAAGACGGCGTAGATGGTGCATATGCCGAGTTGCCACAAAATGAGCACGACATCCACGAAGTAGTAAAAGATTCCGGCGAAGCGGCGCAGGCAGGGTGGGCCGTTCGTCATGGCCATGTTCATGGACCGCGGGTACGTCATATAGCCGCGCCGGTTGCGCCTGCACAGCACGTACTGTGCAGCAATCTGCATCAAACGCAATCGAATAGATACCTCATAACACTCGCCTCTCAACACGATACTAGATAGAGTAGAGCTAGCTAGAGTTAAGCTATGTAAGACAGTAAAACAAACAAACGAGCAGTTGTATGCAGTACGTGGCGAAGCCCCCGATGAGCAAGATGCCGACGCAGCTGGCGATGATGCCGACGCGGCGGACGGCCTCGGGCATGGCGAGAATGCCGGCGCCGATGCTGCCCTTCAGCAAGTGGATCATCGTGTCCGAGTACCTGCCGCCAACCACTCGTCTTACTCAACAATCAAGAACTAGTTACTACTAGTTTCAACGAACTAAGTTTTAATTACATTAACTATATTATGAGCTATTTTACATCCAGTTCCATCCCGCGATTTCTTTCTGTGTTACTGAAACTAAGCACATGATCGCGTATTACAAACTAAAGCAAATTGAATACGTTTTGCTGGACCACTTTCTGTTTCATAGTTCATTTCTAAACAAACTATTTTTTAAATAGAGAATTGATTACCCAAAAATAGTGTCCATATAGAGTCTAACAAAATATTATAAAACTATTTTAAGAGTGTATTCAGTTCATGATACTGTACAACTTTCCCTAAGAAATACATACATAAAGAAAAACATGAACAATACCTTTTAGTCTGCCATACAAGTTGATCGATCAGCTGTTCAGAGTTGGTATGGAAAGCAAAATTTTTTTTTTAAGTATTTCGATATGTTCCTTTGGAACAGATGTTTAGTATCATGGACTGAATTCATAGGTCTTAAGGTCCTCTTCTTCAACGCTCAGAGGTGACGAGGTGCGGAGCGATGCACCGCGTCTTATGAAATCATCCATCTATTCAGCGCCCGGCCGTGTTGAACAGCAGGATGTTTTACGATACGCGTTTGTAAGTGTTAGCTCCGGAAATAGTACTTAAATTACGTGCTGAACGCGAGGATGATTTCCAAGCGCTTGATACCGAATGAGACCCTTAAAATGATCCTCCTACTCAGCGAGTTTTTTTTTCACACTTTTGGACATGTCCAACTGTATTCAGTAATTCAGTCGTATTTATCCGTTGCACTTTTAGGTCGTGACCTTTTATCTGAAAATCGTATTCCATACTTAGATTACTTCTCCGCATATTAGCAAAAGCCATCAAACGACGAAAGTGATATTTTTTGAATATAGAAGTTATTATCAATAAGTGCACAGGCGTTGAAGACTTTGCATCGTTGAAGTACAATATCTTTTAAAACTCTGGAAGCTTCGCAGCAATTATTAGTGTTATGCCCACGTGTAATAATATCCCCGCGCCCACGGATTGAGGCCGATGCTGACATCGAGGATGATTTACACGCGGTAATATTTTATTCACCCACTGAATGCACTGATTAGTAATTCCGGACAAGCGAAATCAAAATGCCAACTAAAACCATACTACTTTTTGTTGCTGACGCGTAGGATGATTTCCGCAACAAAGCGCAGGAAAAGCGTACCGTAAATCATCCTGCTGTTCGACACGGCCGCGCGCTGAACTGATGGATGATTTCATAAGACGCCGATGCGCCAGCCCCCATGCTACTATATATTGCGACTGAGGGGAAAGCGAGAGGAACGGAATAACACGGAACATTAGAAAAAATATTAAATGAATAAATATAGAAGTACATTCTCTCTAGAACTTCACGAATAATATCTTTAAATAAAAAAAATGTGCTAAATCTGAAATTTTACTAATACATAAATTCGTTTTAGCCTTTTTATTTAGCTTATTTTCAGCATTAATTTGATCGACTAAAGACTCATTGTGTAAAAAATTGCACATTTCTTTTAATAACAATATCTTTGGACACTTATGAGTACTTTTCCGCACCAAAATTTTTGATGTCTGGTGGTCTTGTAGCAAAAGTTGTTCAGCCTGATGAGCATTTTCCGGAGTCATGAAGTCCACGCGAACGAAGTCACGGGCTTCGGCTAGTAGTAAATATCTAAAGAAAAATTGATCTAGCAAAACAGTTTTTTCCGCTTATCCGCCGGAGACTGGCCTTATAGTTAATAGTTTTAGTATATTTTGTTAGACGTAATATTGTGTATGGAATCCATTTGGCTGGGATCCCGTAATGGAAGACTTCTTCCCAAGGTCCGGAAGAAAGTACCAAGTGCCATTAGATAGCCAAACTAAGAGCATGTGATAAAGAAATTGGAGTAATGTACGTACGAAGTAGGATGTGCAATTTTGCGGTGAGTGTGCGGGTCGTAGCTCTCATTCTCTCCCTCTGTAAGAATGTTAATAAGGCTAATAAGTTTATACATTGTGTATTTTTTATACTTGATCAAACGAAATCTGCGGATATTAGACGAAATATTATCGATTAAAAACCGGAAAAAAAATCGTTATTAACACTTTAATTTTATTTTTTTTCTAAAGGACTCGTTTCGATTTTTATTTTTTTCTCTTTAAGTTAACAGCGTATTTTCTTCAAAGTTGTCTCATTTGAAAACTACAAAGTTTAAGAAGCTAAGAAAGTAAAAAATAATCAACAATACCAAATAGGAAATTAGTTAAAAAATAATTGATGAAAAAATTAAAGTGCTTCGATTTAATTTTTTTTTGTTTTTTATCGCTAATATTTCGTCACTTATGGCCACATATTTCGTTTGGTCAAATATAAAAAATACACATTGTATAACAATCGAATTTGAACGATTCTGACATCCGAGACCGCAAATAACAATACATAAACCTTCCTAGTTACCTAAGATTTGTCTTTTTTTTAAGAATCATATATGAATGTACTATTTCCTAATCTTTTAATGCATGCCTTTTTTACCTTTTATATTTTCGTTAGTTCTTAGCTTAGTTTTAAGTCAAAAAGAGAAGAAATAAAAAAAAAACATTGATTATTTTGCGTAGCTGAGAAAACAGAGACGTTTTTCTTATCAATCGCACATTTACGAGTAGTCTCATAATTTTTTTTAAAGAGAGACGGGTCTTTATTGCTTTCTGTTATTGAAGTTTTTGTTTTGTTAAAATGTTGGCTATTGTGCGGTATTTAGATAATTTAATGGTTTTAATACCTAGATAATTTGGCTTATGTAGATTTAACATAGAAACAAAAATCACTGATTGGAAATGCTGTGAAATACACAGCCCAAAATCTTCGACAAAGTGTATTGTTCCTGAAATATATGAAAATGACGAAAATCTCTAAAACTATAATAAAACATAAAGGGGGTGAAAACAAATTTTTTTGGCCTCATCTAGCACTTCGTAATAGGTGGACTTACCAGTAATCAATACATATAATAAAACAGTAGGAACCGTGTGTCTGTACATTTGATAAAATTAACAAAAAATGGGTGTGGGCGATAAAAAAATAGTAACAGAACACAAAAAGATTTTTTGATTTTTTGTCTGTCTGTCTGCCTGTCTGTCTGTATGTACTCGCTAATCTTTAAAACTACTGAACAGATTTTTACGCGGTTTTCACTAAAAGATTAAGCTCATCCCTGAGCAACATATAGGCTATGTTTTATCAAAATCTGATGTCAGATAAAAAAGTTATCATCATTTAAAGTTTAAAGATAATTTTTCTATGGGCGATTGTTTGTCTGTTTATACACGCTAATCTCCAGAAATACTGGACGGATTCGAATGAAACTTTTTTGTTATATTGCTATTAAGCCTGAGCAACATATAAGCTATAATTGATTTTGGAAAATGGAACACCTGATACAAAACCATAATGGTCCGGCTAAACTTTAATAAATATATAAATGACGCCTTAGCAACAGTTGTTCAGCCTGATGAACATTTTTTGTTGAGATATAAAAATCGAAGATCTGGAACACCTGGTGCAGGACCATAATGGTCCAGCTAAATTATTGGAAATATAAAAGGGACGCCTTAGCAAAAGTTGTTTAGCCTGATGAGCATTTTTTGTTGAGTTATAAAAATCGAGGGTCTGGAGTCAGGAACACTTGATTCAGAAACATAATGGTCTATACGTATAATAAATCAGTAAAAAAATGTCTGTACATAGAACTTATTTTTAAAAAAATGGGACGATGGAGACCGTTATAAAGTAATAAAAAAAAACTGTCTGTCTATTTGTCTGTTTGTATACGTTATTCTCCGGAAATATTGAACGGATTCGAATGAAACTTTTTTATCAACATATAGGCTATAATTGATTTTGGAAAATGGTACACCTTATGCAGCACCATAATGGTCCAGCTAAACTATAAGAAATATAAAAATGACGTCTTATCAAAAGTAGTTCAGCCTGATGAACATTTATTGTTGAGTATTAGTTTATAAAAATCTAAGATTGGAACACCTCATGCAAAAACATAATGGTCCAGATAAACTTCAAGAAATATAAAAATTACGCCTTAGAAAAAGTTGTTTAGCCTAATGAGCATTTTTTGTTGAGTTATAAAACTCGAAGATATGGAACACATCATGCAGAACCATAATGGTCCAGTTTAACTATAATAAGAAATATAAAAATGACGCCTTAGCAAAAGTTGTTTAGCCTGATGAGCATTTTTTGTTAAGGTATAAATCAAAGGTCTGCTGGCACACCTGATTCAGAAACATAATGGTCCAGCTAAACTGTTAGAAATATACATTAATGACGCATTAGCAAAAGTTCAGCCTGATGAGCATATTTATACGCCGGAGTCATAAAGTGCACGCGAACAAAGTCGCGGGCATCAGCTAGTCGTGCGTGTATATAAAACAAAGTACGCTCCTTCTGGTACTCGAAAATATAAGTCCACCCACGTAACTTAAGAATCCCCATACCCTAGACTTCTCCATACAAACGTTGTCTACGTTTAATTTCGAAGCCACATGTCAGATTTCTGTAATTTTAAAGAAATTGCAATTATCTAGGGTAATAACTGGTTCTACAGTTAAATTGTGAACTGAAAAGAAAATATAACGATTTCGAAGTTTCCCATACTGATGGTCAAAAATGATATAACACACTATATTCTATTTCAAGTTCATATTTTTAGTGTAGGAAACTAGTTATTACCCTAGATAATTGCAATATCTTTCAAATTACAAAATTTTGCCGAAATCGGGCATGTCGTTTCGAAATAAAACGTAGACTACGTTTGTATAGAAAATTGTATTTTGGTCTAGGGTAAGGGGACTCTTAAAAGACAATTTTACTGTCCTTTCCAACGTTATTCTGCTCATGTAAAACTCCAAGGCGTTTGCCACTATAGCGTTGTTCAAAACATTTTTACGGAATCCTCAAAAATCGTTTACACATTTATTTTATAGGTAGAAATCAATGTGTTGGACTATCGATGAATTATTCTTATGGGTTTACTTTCCTAACCTCTGGTACCTATATGAAGTCATCCATATACATTTTTTAAATTAGAGGTAAGGTAGGTATCTAAAAATATTGATATCTGAATTGAGGTTAGGGAGTTTGAAACAGTAACCTTCGCCGGTGATGGTCTCCACGACACCCGCCATGAACTGGTAGATGAACATCTTGCCGGTTGTCTGCGTCCGTTTCCACTCAAATGATATGCGCTACACCTCCCTTCACACATTTAAACTGAAATCATAACAGAAGCAAAAGCATTAAAATGATCAAAAATACCAATTGATTCTTTTGTCACAGTAAAATACGTCGATGTGTTGTCTCGGGTTTATTCTTTAGTTGACACCTAATACTTTGACAGAATTTAGTTGAAGATTCCTTGTCTTTGTCTTGAGAAATTCAACTCTTTGATTGAACTACATAGTCTTTTTCTATTGTTCCTTGAACCAAAGATGATCATAACTTCTTGTTCATGATACAAGTAGTCTTTGGTCATCGGACAATACCATAGACCTAGAATTTTTTACTGCATTTATCTATGGACAATACAGTTACAGTTTATACGCAGTAGGTACATATACAATTCCATGGTTACAGTTATCTCCGAATATTATAGTTCGGTCCTAGATTTTCCTTTTAGGTGAAATAGGTACCTACCTACTGTCTTTTTCTAAGATATTTAACTTTGTACCTAAGCCTTTCATATAAATTTGGATAAAAGTCGTCCAAAGAAGTCCTTTTAGAAGACTGGAAGTGGCATTGGCATGGCTGGCACGAGGTCGCGGGTCCGGCTCACAGTGCAGCTCTCGCAGGCACCTAGATAGGTAAGAAACCAACGTTACTCTGTGTCGCGTCGCTACTCTGTCTAATTCAAGTCGCTTATTTATAGCCTTAGGGGGGGGGTAAGGGGTGAACGGAGTCAACATCTTATCTAACCCAATTGTCAACCTCACGTGTCGTAAGACAGCAGAATCTGTAGCTTCGGCACCTCCTGCTAAATAACAGACGAGGCTCTGGCGTCCGAGTAATAGCGGAATAACCATAAACCTAGCCAAAGATTGGTTGGAAGAGACTGTAGCGGCCTATAGGTCCAAATGATCTATTAAATGTCTAGGTCAGAAGGCAACAGGAAACCACTGCTATTTTCCCATGAGAATTATGGATGTCGTTTATTGGAGTGGTAAGACCGCCGGATGATCCGATTAGCGACCGGCGCCCTGACTTTTCTGGGAGTCAGGGTGGGAAATATGCTACCGAATATATGCTACTACGGTAATGCAGGCAACCAGGCATGCCGTGGACAAGATGCTACAGTTACGCAAAAAAATCTGCGTGGGCACATGAAATGTGTGAGGTCTTGTCGCAGATGGGAACTCATGAGCTCAAGTGATATAACTCCGCCATCACCAGTATTAGCGAAACTCACATCAAATAAAGTGGGCACTTTGATACTGAAAAATTCAGTCTCTACTGTTTAGGCTTTGTACCTAATATATTTCATATGTACTTTAGTCAGAGAGAAATGTCAAAACTGGATATTTGATAACACGTGGGAACTAATCAAACGTCGACGAGAGAATGCTTAAAAGCTCAAGGCGCTGATTTCTAGACGCTCAATACATATGGCGCTAGAATACACACGAGCCTAGTTAACTGAAAGATGAAGTCCGGGCCGCCATCAACCATCTACCAAAAAGAAAAGCCGTAGGGATAGATGAAATTCTCATAGAAGTCATTCAGGCAATGGGCGAGACTGGAGTGAACATTCTACACACAATCTGTTCTAGTATATGGAGTACAGGCCAGTAGCCTGCAGATTGGTCTCATTCCATATTCATCCCACTTTACAAAAAGGGATCTACCAAGAAGTGTAATAACTATAAGCTCATTTCCCATATCTCGCATGCAAGCAAAATACTTTTACGTATTAGGAATACTCGGCTTCAAGCGTTTTTAAGTTCCGAAATTGCACTCGAGCAAGCTGGTTTTGTAAAGGGACGAGAAACACGTGAGCAAATTCTTATTTTAAGACAGCTCATCGAAAAGTCAACAGAATTTAAATCTACTTTATACATTTGTTTCGTAGACTTCCGCAAAGCCTTCGACACAGATATTTGATTCAATCTGTGGAACATAATGTTAGAAATGGGTGTATCTCACCAAGCTTGTATACTATTCAATCACTCTATGAAGAGGATTCAGCATGTGTAAGAATCGATGGGATTGAATCGAAAAATTTCAAGACGCAGGCCCAGCGTACGACAGGTATGCATTTTTTCACTGCTCTTGTTCAACATATACACAGAATACATCATGCGAATTGTTCTCGAGAAATGGGATAAGGGCATATTTGTTGGAGGACAGGTGATTTCAGATCTAAGATATGCTGATGACAGTACTCTTCTTGCAACATCTGAAGAAGACATGAAGAACTTTCTCCAACGATAAGAATCAACCAGTCTTAATTTTGGACTCGTAATTAACCATAAAAAGACCAAAGTAATGATAGTTGATCATAAAAATAATAACAGGCCAGAAATTACCAACGTTGCTAATTGCCAAGTGTTTCAAAACTACATTTATCTTGGTTCCACTGTGTCCAATGAGGGGAGTCGTAAGGACGAAATTAAAAGACATACACTGTGACGAGATCATCCGTCGAAAAGCTCACGAAAATTTGGAAAGATCGCAGAATTACCAAAAACACCAAGGTTCGGCTTATGTACTGTTCAGTTTTTCCAATTTTCCTATATGGAGCTGAAACATGAACATTAAGATGATTCGTTCGCTGGCATCCGTCTCGAGAACATGTGTCTCGAGCTCGCTCGTCCCTTTGCACAGAGAATGATCATCCCTTTGTTTTTTGTGCTAGTCATATTTTCACGTTAATAATATTTTAACCAGTCAGGGTGTATTGTATTGTGAAAGTGCACACGGTGGTTCGCGATTATTAAAAGAAGTGTGTTATTAAGAAACTTTCTGAAACTTAGTGAGAGCTTTCCAAATTATATCATACCATACCTAATTCCCTAAACATTGGCAGAAGAGAACTTGACCTTACTCAGGTGGAATCTATAATTTCACTAAAATATGCATGCATGTGAAATTTTTTCCTTGACTTAGGATGTCGTTTAAATTTCATATTTGATAAATAATAATTTCGTTGATTTAGAATAGGTACCATTATAGCTCTATGGTTGGGCTCTGCGTTCTTAGACTAGAATCAAGTTTCGATATTTTTTTATGTTTTACTTTTGATAGCAGTGGAAATAGGCTAGATACCCTAAACTAGTTGCAAACGACGCGAAGGCCATACCTGCGGGTCCCTTATTTTTTCTATGCGGACCACGTTGCGTCCCTCCGTTGCATAACTACGAAAGCAAAAATAATGGAACAGTAGTCCACTGCGGGCCAGATGTAGTTGTCTTTGTCCGTAACCCAAAGTATTATATTAGGAAGGCAGTTTAAAATGACCCTCCACTTTTTATCACTCTGCTAGCCAGTGGGACTTTGTCCGCAGAAATAAAGAAGCTGGAAATGGGGGAAAAAAAGGCCATGCCAACCCGTTCAAAGTCAAAAGCTGTAATATAGATAATATTCTATAGAAATGCATGCATTTATCTTCTACAGTATATATTACTGTAACCGGAAATAAACGGACAAAAAAACGTAAAAACACCATAGCCCATTGGTCCATTACTGACAGTCACGATCACAAACGATCTATCTGAAACTAGCACGTGATACAAGTAATAAAGGGCTTATTTAAGGATTTCTAATTAAAACGCCACCGAACACCAGATTATAGCAACTTTAATCAATGACAATACAGACTTTGATGCTGGATGAGACAGTGACAAAAGGAATGAATATACCATGCATAATTAAATAAATAAATAAGTACTATAACATTGTTCCGCAAACGAACCAGAGCCAAGAACTTGGTGGCCAAGAGTCAAATATCAAGAAACTAGGAACCAGGGCCAAGATTCGGGAGCCTGGAGACTAACATCAAGAAACCAGGAACCAGGGCCAAGAGTCTGGAGCCAGGAGTCAAACATGAAGAAGCTAGGAACTATGGCCAATAGTCTGGAGCCAGGAGTCAAACATCAAGAAGCCAGGAACCAGGGCCAAGAGTCGGGAGCCAGGAGTCAAACATCAAAAAGCTACGAACCAGGAGTCAAACATCAAAAAGCTACGAACCAGGGGTCAAACATCAAGAAGCCAGGCCAGGACTTTTGAAGAAAGAAAAGTCACGGGACCAAGAAGACAGAAGCCAAGAAAATTTGAAAGCATAAATCTAAAATTATGACTTAGTCATCATCATAAGCGGGAACCGCGCGGAAATATGAATTAGGAAATATGAACTCAAAAGATACAAGCTAGAAGCTTTAAGTGCCACATTAACAAATGCATCAACCAAGTGTTTTACAAGAAGAACCGAAAAGCACCTCGACGGACGCAAAACGAAAAAGCAGTCTATTATCCTTCCAAGTACTTATTACACACCAAGTATTATATGTATCCTCCCAATACTGATTTGATGCAAGTATTCCGTCGGTTTTCACAACTCCCTCTCTCTCCTTTTTCCTGACTGCGAATGTCTCTTACACTCCTCTATCCCTATCTACGAGTCCAACTGGTTTCTCGAACTATGAAAGTGGTATAACGAGGTGTGGCATCGCCAAGTTTGAGGAACTGAGAACGGTACACATACCAGCTTTGGTTTGCGAGCGTGATAATGCACGCACCAAGGTAGACCTCATTCATAAGCTCTTGCAGTGTAACTGCTTGCTGGGCGGACTCAGAACAGAATAGAACATGGAGCTGAAACATGAACATTAACAGAATAAGCGAAGGAAAATCGATGCCTTAGAAAAGTGGTGCTGGCGTCGACTTCTCATAATAAGTTGAACAGCCCATCGTACTAACACCTTCATATCGAAGGAATTATAAAGAGGCTCTCGTCGATTGTGCAGCTACGAATCTTTAAATTCTTCGGCCATGTAACTCGCAAAGAAAACTCTATGGAGCGTTTGGTGATTTAGCGTCGAATTGAACGCAAGCGCTCCCGTGGTCGGTCTCGTACGAGGTGGTTGGATCTTGTCGAGGCTGTAACATAGTGCCCAGCCACGGAATGCTTCAAAAAGCCGCAGACAGAGATCGCAACAGCAGCAGCCATGGACGAACAACCAAATCTATAATCACGACCACTCTATCAAAAAGTGTACGACTAAGAAGAAGAATCTATAGCTTTAGCAAAATACCTAAACACTTATTAATTAGGTATGGTTAATTTTTTTGTTGACAAATCAATGTAACAAGTCCCAGCTCGAATCAATGTAACAGTCCTTGTGTACTAGATGAGGCGGAACTGCCATCTGACATTAGATTCTAATACTTTGCTATTGGACCGTTGCTAAATTCTGTCGCTTATACTTCATTGTGTACCTAAATTTTGGGCAGCAGCTAGCTATCCCTGATTCAGCTAAATACGGCTGAATGTATAAAGTAGGTATTACACGTGTGGAAGTCATTTGCAAATCCCAATTACTTTTATTCTATTTCACAACTTCGCCTGTGGTCGTTAGTAGAAATTATTGTAAGAGAGGATTTATATAAAGCAGGAACAAAGCTTCTTATTCGTTGATAATAAAGAATGATTATTATATAAATATATGTCTACGAGCTCCCAAAAATAACCGCTGCTATAGTGTAATAGTGTTACGGACCACTCGCTTGCTTGGCTCGGTAGTTCGCAATAGGAAGGGCGCGCGCCCTCGCGGCGGCAGTGTGCGGGCGAGAGGGTGGCGGGGGTAGGGAAAGGGGTGGCTGCCCCGGGACGGCAGTCGCCGGCCCGCACCCTCCAAGGCACCCGCCTGACTGAACTTCGCTCACTCACTTGCATTTGCTATTTACCGTTGTAATTTTTTGAAGAATTTATATTAAAGTAGCCCCTACTGTCAAACGTAGGTTGAATCGCAAATGAGAAGTTGTCTCACTGGTGAATATCGTCAGGAGCGGCGGAGCGACGAGCTGGCGCCGCAGCGGCCGAGACCCGGCGCGCGACGCATCCGACCCTCGCTGCTGCAGCATGGAATAAAGTGATCGTGTCTACTGTAGTTTTAATTGAAGGTAAGGCTATGAAGGTATAGTAATAGTACAGGCGTTCAACATTTGAAAGAAATCTCTGGCCAGATGTGCGTGCTGTTCTAGTTTGCTATGATGTTTGGTTACGTAAAGCTAGTTAAGTAATTTTTCATGACCTAAACCCGACTTCAACCCCAAACTACACAACTGATTTTGATATTTCTATAAGACCATCTGACAAGTGATAAAATTTCTATACGACCACAAAATTGAAAAAAAAAATTAAATGAAAATGAAATTAATTTGACTCCTTAATGTACACAAAAGTTACACTGTTGGCCCCACACTAGGCAACATAGAAAGATAAAAACAACATAGGAGGTCCCATAGAAATTGTATCAAAGTAGATCGTGTAGTTCGGGGGTGAAGTCAGTTTTTAGGACTCATTAAAAAACTAGCCGAAGCTCGCGACTGCATTCGCGTAGACTTTATGGCTCTGGAAAATGCTCATCAGGCTGAACAACTTTAGCTAATGCGTCATTTTTATATTCCTTATAGTTTAGCTGAACCAATGTAGTCCTGCATCAGGTGTTCCATTTTCTAAAATCTTTTGTACCTTTTATGTTGCCGAGAGTTAACAGCTTTGTAACAAGAAAAGTTTCATTCGAATCCATCCAGTATTTCCGGAGATTAGCGTGTACACACAGACAAACAGACAGACATTTTTTTAAAGTTTTACTCTATTACTGATTAAGTAATAGAGTATTCGTCGCCACCAATATTTTTTCTGGAAATATATTTAATGTACAAGCACACGTTTTTTACTGTTTTATTATATGTATAAATAGATAACTTGTACACACGACAAAATAATTTGGGTTGCAGGGCACACACGGATCACTATATTTCAATGTGCGCGTTCTGAACGGCCGCTGTCCTAATAATACGCAAATTCATCTATGTAGGTATTCTTTTATCCGAACACACACTAGCACATCACGTTTTGTCAACCAAGTCATTTATGATAAACAAGTTGATTTTTTTACAAAACAACTTCTTAGGGTTCCGTAGTAAGCAAGGAACTATTATAGTTTCGCCATGTCTGTCTGTCTGTCTGTCTGTCTGCCCACGGTCCTACTCAGAAACTATAAGTACTAGCAAGTTGTAATTTGACATGGATATGTATATCAATCATGGCAAAAAAGTCGTAAAATATAATATGGATATAATTTTTTTTTAGGGTAGCTGCCATACAAGTAAAGAGGAAGTCAATATTTTTTTCGCTACTGTGCTATCGTAGAATAGGTCTTTCAAAAATATTGTGAGCTTGGGAACACAATTTTACGATTTAAGGATCCGTGTCTAAAATATTAAGGTTTAAATTGATTTTTTTGGTAAAGTCAAGTGTCCCCCCCCCCCCCATCTATCTGCTAAACGGTTATATATGGTCACGTGAAAAAAATCACAATTATAGTATATATAATGTAGTTTAAAGGAAAACAATCAGAGCTAAGAAGGATTAACAAATTAAAAAGTTATAGGCGATCAACTTATAAAATGTACTCGAAAAGGAAAATTTCATACAAATTCAATAGATACTTAGACGTTTTAGACGTTTTTAGTGGCATTAACTCAAAGTTGGCATTTACAACTACGGAACCCTACACTGCGCGTGGCCCGACACGCACTTGGCCAATTATTATTGTAGTGAAAAGTTATTTGTAATTTCAGAGTAATCGTCTATTCACAATAGACCCCGAGTTCGAGTCTCACTATGATGATTTATTGTTTGTTTGATTATTATTTGTTGTTATCTCACAGAAATCGTCAGATATAACCATTGTTGCAACTTGAGAAATATTTGCATTGCTACCCACAAATTAATATAATATATTCAGCTCTGTTTATAATTGTAAGTTGACGGTCTCGAGTATGTTTTATACGTGCACTTGTTCAATAGCATCGTATATCGCTTTGTGCAATTACGTACAATTTTAAGAGCCTTATTTTTAAAAATCATGGAGAATACTCACATAACATGATTAAATGGGCGGAAATAATCATTTTATACGAGCAAAATATTTCAGTAAGTGAAATCGGTTGGCGATTTATGATATCGGTAAGTATTTTTTATTACCTACATATTGATACATGAAAGTTTGACTATGAAATGAATAACCCTTTTTGTTAACACTGCTTAGTTTTATACCTATACAGTTTTATAATTCAAACAAAGAATAATAATTATTTTGTTTCATATCTCCCGCTGAGACGAAATGTGCAGTTGTGGGTGCATAGATATACGGACTCAGGGCACATTAACCACGTTCGACCTGGCCTAAAAGGTGGCAGCTATATGGATACATCTCGCCATCATCGTGAAATAGTAGCTGCAAATTAAGAAGATCCGTTCAATAATAGGCGTTCGACGGCAACTGCAGAGGTGTCTCTTCAGACAGTGTGGAATCATTTGCGTGCTGGTGGTTTAAGGTGTAGAAGACCGGCTAAAAAATTTTGCTTAGTGATGTGCATACTCTTAAGTGTAAAAGAATAAGATTCACAGAACAATAATATATAAATTTCGTATGGTGCAACAATTGTGTGATATTTACAGACGAAAAGTCTTTCAAATCCGATAAGGATGGACGTAAAAGTTTGAAGCTATGTTTGTAGATATGTTTGCAGGTGTGCGGTTTAGATTAGAATTAATTAGGTATAAAAAGTAATGTCCGACCGAAACTGGTTTTCCGGCCGAAACCGAAACTGAATGTTCGGCCGTGGCTTCAGTTTCGACCGAAACCGAAACTCACGTGTTCAAGTATGAAATTCTTAAAAATACTAAATTTGGACCATTTTACCCATTATTCTGCATTAATTAGGACATTAAATGGAAACACATTATATTAAGTTTCTTGTGATCATTTATTTATTTCTTATCATGTGAACAAAATATATTTTAATAACATTATTAATATTTTTTTAATAATAATAATAAATAATTATAAATAAAAAATATAATTAATATTTTAAATACTAAGTCATCATCATCATCATCATCATTTCAGCCGCATAACGTCCACTGCTGGACTCTTCCAAAGATTTCCAAAACGACCAATCAAGAGGGTTTCCAAATACTAAGTATTCGTTTTTAATTATTTATTAATACTTTGGTTACAGGAATCATCAATCTCTTTTAGGCTTTCTTTAGGTATCTCTTTCATAAAAAATTCATAACTCTTTCAATCATACACTCTTAGTTTCAGTCTTAGCAAAGATTAACAAATCAGTCTCTTTTTTACATGTGACTTGATTTGTTAATAACAATAGAACAAAGTTACTGATTCAATATTTAATTAGCTTAACAAATAATTTAAGATAGAAACGAAATAAAAACTTACATGTAATCAGTTCAAAAATAAGTAAGTTATTATTCCCATGAAATCTAATGGAAGGGGAAATGTCAAGTAACATAAAAAGGATGCACATAAAGCACTCTTGGCGTCACGCTATGACGTCTCGCGCGTACTAAAAAACTTTAATCTCCATTTTTAATCTCAATTTTAATCCATTTATGACATTTTTGCACTACACCTCATTATGTTGATAGGCCAATAATTTTTCAAAACTAAAAAACACTTAACCCTCAATCTACACAACCGATTTCGATAAAATTTCTATGGACCATCTGACACGAAAAAAATAATAATTTCCAAATCGGTTCTGGCATCTTCGAATAATAGGTAACAAATAATGCACTAGCTTTGACACGTTCTAAATGCGTATGATACGCCAGACTTTAAAATTTTGCTGTATTTTGAAATATTATGTTGTTATAATACTTGTAGATTGAATTTATAAAAATAAAATCCATAAGTATTATTGTTAGCGCCGGAATCTTAAAAAGTACAACTGTGACTCTAAGTTTTTTGTAGAAAGACTGACTGCGTGAAGTAGTTGCGTTACTTAGGTAACGCAACCACTTCACGCAGTCAGACCGACATATTTAGCATCAGAGAAGTGCTCTTTACCCTGTGAAACCAGAGTCAGCCATTTACCTTATCATTATTTTTTGTCAGCAATATTTCAATTTTCAAAGTTCGACAACCGGCATTCGGGACTGATTTTCCGCAGGCAACCCTATACCACCGTGTTTATAATAAAAAAAACTTTATTTTTATTTGATTTTTATTCAATAATCAGACCGGTGCAAAATGTCTATATCTGTCGATTTACCTGTTTTTACCTTTTTGGGCTCTAAAAACTCACTGATCGAATATATTTTGATGTCAAAGAATTCTTTAGAGATTTGGAAATTTCATATTTTGTTTCGTTCTTTTCAAGATTGAGTCACTCGTCGCTAGGGCGACCGCTTTTATACTCGTGGTAAACAACTTTATCTTTGCATAAGTAAAACAATAATAAAAGTGTATTTATCTTGAACACTCCGGCACGGCCAACCTGAAATGTGTAAGCACTTGAACGCGCTCTCATTGGTCAATTAAACAAGTAAGTAGCATGGTTAGAAATAACCAAAATTATCATTCTGATCTGGTCCAGCAACAAGCATCCCCAAGTTACAACTAACAAAAAATTCTACTACAAAAGAGTGCCTTGTAAAATTAATGTGCTGAACCCATAGACTTAGAATTGTTGGTGGATCCGTCTGTCATTTGCCCTTCAGAAACTTAAATGTCAAGTTCTTTAAAGGAATGATTACAGGGAAATCATGACCAAGGGCTTTTATTGCGCATTGCTTACGTATTCAGAATAGCTGTCGTAGTAATTAATTTTTACTTTGCACTTGTAAAAAATAACCGCCAAGTGCGAGTCGTCGGACTTGCGCACGCAGGGTTTATTTATTTATTTATTTTAAACTTTATTTACCAATAATAAATGGTACACAAGGCAACAATAAAAGAATCCGTACTATTATCTGTAAAAAATTGTAGTACGGGAGCCCCACTTTAATATTTATATTATTCTGCTTTTAATATTTGTTATATGGAAATATACTAGTGGTTCTATCGGCTGTAGACTTCGCATGTCACCCCCGACCCATTAAAGTTAATCGGATATAATTTTTACAAGTGCAAAGTAAAAATTTAATAAATCAAATTTAATTTAAAACTAAATTTTTATTAAATTGATTAAATCGATTGATTAAATTTCTAAAACTGACAAGTAGGCCCTTTTATACAAAAACTTTAGAAATCTTCCAGTAATTAGTGAACATATATAAAAAAGTGGCACTCCGGGAGTGCCGACAGGAGTGAAAACTTAGTGTCGGTTTCGGTAACAGTGTCGCGTGTTCAATGTTTTTCCCATCTCAAAAATTGCCCAACGCGCCTAAGGAAGTTTTCGCTTCAAAAAAACAAAAGATTCCGACGAATTGATAATCTTTCAATTCGAACCATTTTGTTTTTTTACGTGAAAACAAGTTCCCTGGCGGTAGTTCTTAGCTATGTTTGATGAAAATCGGTTCGGACGTTTAAAAGGTATAAAGTTGTCGCTTGAAAGTAGGGTAGTTTTCCTATCAATTAATAGATAGCGCTACGGATACTTTACGAATGCTTACAACCATAATTGTTTTCTTCCTCATCACTAGATAGCGAAAATCTTTTATTACAATTATTTAAATAAAGTAGTACTTTAATTCAATAAATAACATTTATTAATGTATTAATGTATTAATGTATTCAACTATATAATTAATTAATGTATATGTAATATAATTAATATAATTATGTAATATAATGTAATAATATAATAATGTATATAATATAATAATATAATAATAATAATAAATAAACTCCTTCTCCCTGAGGGTCTCAGGGCGGGAGTTCAGCTTAATACCGACCATAAAGGGTCGAGAAGGTGCAAACCTAAGAAATTATAATAATAATAGGAGGAGGTTTCTCTCTCTAGGGCCCTAACCACCGGTAGCTTGGGCCTTACCCCCGCTGCCAGTGGGCAGCTATATTAGGTTTTTTATAATGTGTTTATATTTTGTAGTGTATTTTATATATTTTACTTTTTATAGATATGTTATAAAAAAACCTAATATATGTTTAAAAATAAATAAAGAGATAATAATATAATATAATAATGTAATATAATGTAATATAATTAATTAATGTATTCAACATTTGTCACTTTTTTGCTAGTCGCGTGTGCTCTGTGTGCCTACCCGCTACTCCAGTTTTGGCTACTTACGGCCCCCCCGATAGTTTCTATGGCGTTGGGTATCTGTTACGTCAGTAATTATATTATCTTTGGCTGTACGGTTTAATTCTACGATTTAGTTCCTCCGCCCATCAATAGATGGCGTACACATATGAAAATATAAGAAAGAAATATTAAAAAATGTATTAAAATTATACTATTGGAAAATATAAAAAAAAACGTTTTTTTTTTCATTTGCTTGGCAAATAAACTTGTTACACTTTGGGTACAAAACCCTAAAAATAAAATAAAAACTTATATTTTAACATACATTCCCGGCTGTCATGATGTCATCATTATATGGCAGTTGTCAAGCTACATCAGATGCCTTTAGGCAGCTTAAAAAATCTGACACTAGTGTTGGCCCCGTAACTACACACAAAAACAACAACAATTTTATTATTGGCAGTTTTTTGTTGCTTTACTACTTAGTTACTTTCTTCCTGTTTTTTGAGATACTTGGTTGGCTGGAAGCCTGGAAGAAATTCCTCAGTGCCCAGTGGAATAAGCCCTAATATGTTTACTTTTTATTTTTAATGCATATGTTTTGTAACTTGTTAATAGTGAATGTGCATAAAGAGTGAAAACAAACAAACAAACCTACTTACCTACTTACGATAAAGGCAATTGAAATTGAATAAATCATTAAAAGGCTTTTCTGCAAAAAATAAAAGGCGATTCTGGAAAAAGCCGCTCGTACATCGAAAAGTGAACCGCGGTTGATGCGTGATGTATTTTTAGCGTCGGTTGTGTACACACGGGCGTGCAGTGTAATGTGTACACGCGGTATCTGCCACCATCGATCTCCGTGACGCGCCGTAGGGCTCCGGTTGCAGCCTTCAGCCGCCCGCGCCGCTCTCACGTCACGCTGGCAAACAGGTGCGCCTACAAACACTATAAACTTCAGGAGAGGGAGCAGCCGTATTTGTGTTCCCCTACCCTATTTCTCCGGCGCGTGGCGCGTCACAAGAATTTCAGTTGCTTTTAGGTGCGGCGTGATATGCGTTAATTTAATACCTTAACCTACTTGCTACCTACTTACTAGGTACTAGGTAAAATACATACGCAGCGGATTTGTTTAAATAATAGATCACGCGAGCTTAAGTTGCGAAGACTAAAATAAAAATGATAAAGCTTCATACGAGTGGATGTAAGGAATCTCCGCTAATATAGTTATAATTATTTGTAGTCATCCATTTTCAGGGTTTGTTGAAATAAAATGATACCTACATACACAACTTTTTTAAATTCCTTCTTTCTTCTTTAGTTGGGTTTGTAAAATAATTAACTTATTAGATGAATTGAGACTTATATTCAATTAAACAAAAAAAATATTGAAAGTAACTTCAAATTAAACTTCAATAAAAAAAAAACAAAATGGATAGAGTACGTTTTTCGATTAAAACTAACGTGAGACACAGACATTATTAGAATAAATCAACAACGGGTTATCGATATTATCCGACTTTTCGACGTTCCGGGCGTGTACGGACTTTTAATCACAATCGTCCTGATAAAGACCTCTGGATGTAGTTGAAAACAGTCGGCCAGAAGCTGACTCTACACGTGAGTAACCCATACTCATTCTTATAAAGTGTGGGTTATTTAGATTCTCTAAGTACCTATAGGAATTTTGCTAGAATACATACAAAAGAGTAAAAATAAACGTCGCGAACTGGCAAATAGATACAAGTATCAGATAGAACATCTTTACATCTGACATCCCGGAGTCCAGTCGTTCCGTACAAGTAAGTGCGTGCAGGATTGGAATTTGGGCCGGGAATTTGCCGGTCGCCGGCTGCGTCCCGGCCGGCGCGGCGCGGCGGCAGATTCAGACCGCAGTCGCGCGCGTCGCCTGGCACTCGTCTCGTCTCTTCCTCAGTTGACAACCCGTACAGTACGTAAATATTATCTTTATATTGTTCCCAAAACTACGACTTTGTTATTTTCAAAACAGCTTTAAGTGTTCGCGCCAAATACACGTGCTCCTACAACTTTTGAAAATTCGAAAACATTGTATGAGAATCTTCAATCTGAAAAAACTGCATAAAAATATTGTGTATTTTCCCTGGAACTAGTCTACAAGTCTACCTGTTGAGTATTATGTGAACTTTATTCGTGATAGTTCTCAGGTCCTAAACATATCATAGACAGGATCAAACAATTATTATCTGTGAGTACATACATGTGCCTATGCAATACTCGTCATATAGTGTTGAGAGTATTTATATTTTATTTATACGTTTTGACAAAACTATTTTTTATATCAAGATCACATTTTCAATAGTTATATTTTATGGCAGATTTAAAACTTCATAAGGTGGCCACTTACTGTCGTGATGTGCAAAACTGTACAAAAGCATAGGCCTAGTGTCTGATGAACATAAATCAGCCTCTGATATCGTGAATTTTTAATGTTCCTATCTACTTTGTGGCCTTCAATTAGTAAATAAAGCTGTTATCTGTAAATTGTTTATTGTTTCCGTATAATGTAAAATCAAAATTTTTTGTAATTAAGTCTTAGAAATTTTACGTCAAAAAGTTTTAAGTTTAAATACACAGATTTCTCCTAAAATACAGGTTTTGCCTAGTAAAGGAGACAGAACTGCATTTTACCAATGTAAAACTGTTTTTTGGTCAATAAAGTTATTATTTATTTGATTATTTTTCAAAGAGTATATTCAATTCAATTTCTGTATTTATAAATATAAAAGGTTTTCCGCAGAAATATATCAAGAATGTGTTAATTTACGCTTTTTACATATTTTGGTTGCAGAGGTTACTGACATTGGCTATATGTAGTACATAAATAAATATACAAGGACAAAATTAAATACACAACTACACTGGTTAATTTTTTTCAAAACTAAAAACGGACTTCAACTCCTAAATACACAAACTACGAGTATTTTGAAAAAAAATATGTATGGAATCTCGTCTTATCTTTAAGAGCTGGGCTCTTGTCGGTCGAGTGCTTTCCATGCCTCTTTCTTTCGCTAAGTTCTTAAATTAAAATAATTATTATTATAAGTAATTTATCTATGGGGCCATTTTGTTAGTTTTTCTTCCAAACAAACAAAAAAATATGAATTTTCAAGGAATATTTGGGAATTCGGGGAATATTCAAAGAATATATATATGTTCGAATGTAGGATATATATATATATATAAAAATTCAAGTTTTAAACCTCCTTTTTTAAAGTTGGTTAAAAATAGGTTGAATCCCAAACTAAGTTTAATACACACCACTAAAAATGTGTTAAAACTAATTTTCTATTGAATTTGTATAAAAATTCCTTTTCGGAGTACATTTAAGTTGGTCCCCTATAACTTTTAAATTTGTTAACCCTACTTAGATCTGATAGTTTTCCTCTAAATTTCGTTATATATTCTACTGCTGTGAATTTTTTCACGCGTCCATATATACGCGTTTAAAAGATAAAGGGGGGTCTCTAACAAAAAATTGCACTATAATATAAACAATCGCGCGAGATTATAAAATGTGGATAAATTGTGAACTGTATCTTATTGCTAAAAAGATAACATAATATTAATGACTAGCTAGCGTTTGCGTGAAAATTAAATAATTGTCCAAGTTTGTGTCGGGCTACGCACAATGTAGGGTTCCGTAGTTGCAAATGCCGACTTTAAGTCCACACAACTAAAAATGTCTAAAAAGTAATTTTTTATTGAATTTGTATAAAATTTCCTTATGAGTACATTTAAGTCGGTGGCCTATAACTTTTAAATTTATTTAACCTACTTAGCTCTGATACGAGTAGTTTTCCTCCAAATTTCGTTTTATATTCTACTGCTGTGAGTTTTTCATGAGTCAATTTAAACGCGTTTAAAAGATAGAGGGAGGGGGGGGGGGGACTAACAAAAATTTGTACTTTAAACAAATAATTTAGAAACGGATTCCTAAATAGAAAAATTATGTTCACAAGCTTATAATATTTTTAAAATTCCTATTCAACAAAACCGAACAAGATTCATTAGTCAATAAAAAAAAAATTGGCTCCCACTTTACTCCTATGAGAGTTACACTAAAAAACTTTTTTGTGAAAGTGAAATTGTATAATTGTTTGTTTGTTTGTTAGCTCTTCACGCCTAAAATACTGAACCGATTTGGATGAAATTTGGTATGGATATAGTTTGAGACTTAGGGAAGGACATAGGGTACTCTTTATCCCGAAATTCCCACGGGGACCGACGCCAACGGGCACAGCTATTATTTTTATAATAACAAAAATGTGAGTACTTTTTGTTTAAATACATTTTACAGTCTTTATTATTAAACTACTTAACAAATGTTATAATATAAGTATTCACAGTTATATTTGATACAAATTTTAATACGCATAAAGCGTTTAAACGTCCTTAACATCATGGTAAAACAATACGCTACTTTCCAACAAGTCAAATCAGCAACTTTTTTCTAAACGTCAAAACAAACAGTTTCTATGGGATTTTGTGTGAAATACAGGCAGATGACGTCATAGATTTTTGAAGTCAAATAGCGCTCTTATTATGAGTTTTTCTACAATAATAAATTTAAAATAACGTTAAAATGGATATGTTTAAAGACAAGTGACATTATTTTGCAACGCTTTATTTTTTTATTAGTACAAAATAATTTATTTTTGACTTAGGAAAGTACCCAATTAAAAAACATGGTTAATTATTAGACCAGACAGACATCAATGATCAAGTGACCATAGTCACCCCGTTTAAAATATACTGACATTTACACCGCCCTTTAAGGTTATGACAATTGCAAGAACTCTCAATGTTAAAGATTTAAACAAACAACTGCTCATGCTGATAACATGCTTTCTTTTTCTATGCAGCGATACCACAACTTGCAGTGTAAGAATTACCCAAGCTCTTAAAATAACACTCATTATGTACTCACATATATGCAACAACTGAGACTGATTACATGATGAAAATAATGTTTAAACTAACATTCATTTCCCACGACACTTTTCCTTGATTTTTAGATTCCGTACCTAACATCTGTCGGTCTGTCTGGCTAAACTAGACACTTGAAAGTGTACCTCCATACGGTCAGACCCTACATTTACGTGTCCGAATCGCACTTGACCGTTTTTTTTTGTATGTGTGTTACACGACATGTTAACCAATTTTGATGAATAGTTTTTATTTGAAAACATTTACTATCTAATTAGTTTCATATTAATTTGGTTAAGTTATAAAAGAATATAAAATATAAAAGAAAATTCTAAAAATAAAATAAAGTCCGTTGTATTTTCTTTTTGGTAAAAATTATTATTTTTTTTCATTAATCTGTACTGTCCCACTGCAGAACAAAGGTCTCTAATTATTGTTATTTATGTTTAAGATTTAACGCCATCCCAAACCAAGGGTTTGTCGAGGACTTGTTTACTACGGAATCCTAAAACGACCATTTACAAACTTTTCCTGACCGCGAACCGAACCCAAACGTCTGGATCGGCGGACTAAAGCGGTAACCAATACGCTACGGAGGTGGTTAAGTACTTTTATATTCAATTTTTCAGGTACTCGTACAAAGGAATTGTAGATTACGTTACTCTATAAAATATTACATTGCATATAATTTGTAAAAAGAAGCAATGTCCATTGCCATTTTACCGCTTTGCTGCATGCAAGCTGCTTCTCTTCCCGCGCAGATTGTGTCAATAGGCGAGAATGTCAAAGCATGTGATGTGGTTGACATCGCCTATTGACATGACAGATGATGGTGACAGGTTGCTGCTTAGCAACGTAATCACTATTTTGATTGACGTCAAACGTCACCTTGTCTTATCAACCTCAACCATGTCTACCCCGTAAAGAGTACAGACGTCAGTAGAACGTATGTTACTACTGTGAAATGTAATAGAATTCGAAAAAAAAAACATACGTAATGATAATGCGAGCCAGGGGTCCCGGCTCGCGGCGCGCGGGGGCGCCGGGTCACATCCTGATCAGCGCATACGCGGAACCGCGCCGTGAGCGACAACAATATGCAATCACGCGCCGCCCGCGCCTACCCACTCCAATTACTTCAGTCGCGGTCGCACTTCTTGATACCACTGGGAAATAACGTCCAATTCCATATCGTTAACAAACTGACTACCTGTTTTCTCATCATCTTGTGTTTGGTTTATGTCACTGTTAATTTGTAGAGCGGTCTCGAGTGATATGTGCCATCTTGATAGATAGTATGTAAAACCACTATGTATTGACGTTGTTAAATAAAAAAGAACCCTTCTACGCACCAATTATCTCTCCTCTCGTAAAAACGACTGAACTGTTTTCGATCAAACATAACTCGAAAAAGTCACCTTTAACAAAAAATTCTTTAAAAAACTTTAATCTATAACAATAACCCGAAAAAATTGTTAAAGTGCTCCTCAAGACGAAACAATCAAGCCCAAACTCGGAGGGGTTATGATGTTTTGTCACAGAGATGCCATGACCACCTTGCAGCTCCATCATCAGATCAGCTCCATGTCATTTTAATATTACATTTTCACGAGATACAAAGTATGCGTGCAAAATTTCAGCTCAATCAGGAATCAGGAAATGGGCCAAATTTAACTAGTAAGATTTGATTACAGACATATACACAGACACTCTCCACGCTGCATTTGTAGTATGAAAGATCGCTGTTCATAAGATAGAGCCTAGTGACAGGCAGACGGACAGACGGACGGACCGATAAATGGACAGCGGATTCTTAGTAAATAAATTTACATAATAATGGGAGTCCCGTTTTTATCCTTGGGGTTCGAAATCCTAAAAAGACTATATCAAAATCACTTCAATGATGATGATGAAGTATAGCAGGGGAGGGAAGGCTTGAAATAAAAACTTTTCAAACCGTCTGATTAGAAAAGGAATATTCTTTTTTGCAAACGCTTTACTTGTAAGACCAAAGAACGAACTATCGAGACAAATCAGACGAGCCCAAACATGATAGGTTTTTGTCGTACTACTGAATTCCTATGGCTGCCCCCGGCTCCATCATCAGTTTACTAATATGATATTGTACTGTCATCCTGATACGACCAATGACTGCATGTTAATCTGACGCGCTCACAGATCTGGAGGACGTGCTCGAGAAATTCCCCCTTGGGCTCCACTATTTATAGAGTTTATTGCAGTTGACGATGACACTAACAAAAATAAAACATGATAGCACGAGTTTGTTATAGTGAGTAACATCTTACAGTGTCACACAACAAGAAGGCCTTTAATGAGTACGGGTTTTTATAGTGAGCAACATCTCACAGTGTCACACAACGAGAAGGCCTTTAATGAGTACGGGTTTTAATAGTGAGTAACATCTCACAGTGTCACACAGCGAGGAGGTATCTTACGAGCACGAGTTTTGTATAGTGAGTAACTTCTTACAGTGTCACATAGCGAGAAGACCTCTTACGAGCACGAGTTTATTATAGTAAGCAACATCTCACAGTGTCACACAACGAGAAGGCCTTTAATGAGTACGGGTTTTAATAGTGAGTAACATCTCACAGTGTCACACAGCGAGAAGGTATCTTACGAGCACGAGTTTTGTATAGTGAGTAACTTCTTACAGTGTCACATAGCGAGAAGACCTCTTACGAGCACGAGTTTATTATAGTAAGCAACATCTCACAGTGTCACACAACGAGAAGGCCTTTAATGAGTACGGGTTTTAATAGTGAGTAACATCTCACAGTGTCACACAGCGAGAAGGTATCTTACGAGCACGAGTTTTGTATAGTGAGTAACTTCTTACAGTGTCACATAGCGAGAAGACCTCTTACGAGCACGAGTTTATTATAGTAAGCAACATCTCACAGTGTCACACAGCGAGAAGGTATCTTACGAGCACGAGTTTTGTATAGTGAGTAACTTCTTACAGTGTCACATAGCGAGAAGACCTCTTACGAGCACGAGTTTATTATAGTAAGCAACATCTCACAGTGTCACACAACGAGATAGCCTTTAATGAGTACGGGTTTTAATAGTGAGTAACATCTCACAGTGTCACACAGCGAGAAGGTATCTTACGAGCACGAGTTTTGTATAGTGAGTAACTTCTTACAGTGTCACATAGCGAGAAGACCTCTTACGAGCACGAGTTTATTATAGTGAGTAGCATCTCTCACGCGTGTCTTGTTTCAGAGAGCCGTCACCGGCCGCCATGGACGAGAGTAAGGGGGAGACGGTGCGCCTGCAGCCCACCAACGAGTCCCCGCAGTAAGTACTTAATAGGGACCGCCCGTTTGCTGCTGCAGAACTAAATATCTTAGTCTTTCACATCATGGCAATGTTCAAAAACTCAAGCGCTGGTCGGCGCTCCCCTTCGTGTCTCTCGCAGCTAAAGAAGCCTCCCAAACAGAAATCTGTTTAAGAGATAAAGCCCTTTAACATACAGCGGAGTCTCAGTAATAAGGTCCCGTTAACACCCTTTGACGTGCCCATGACGCGTAATTTACCAGTCAGCCTGTATATAAATTTGCTACTCTGAAATACATTAGCGTGCCGCTACATACAGTTTTTGTCCACAGGGCCGGCGCCAACGATGGCGATTACGACCCGCATGAACATCGGAACCTCAGTAATCCCACTAAGTAAGTAATTCCTTTTTAGAATTCTAAAGTCCCTGCAAGTAACTCTTGGCTTAGCCATTGTTGACTTAGTCCTATAGTGGTGGACAAAAGGCAATTTTTATAAACAAATCGCGTAATATAAGTAGCGTGTTTTTTTCTTCAGTTTTTGCGGCCCTGGATACTAGTCCTTTAGAGCACATCTTTGATTGCTTCAAAGGAGTTTTTTTTTATAGAAGACTGAGTGACGGACGGCGCATAAAGCCTCATTCTGGGGTCTTGGTTTTAGTGTTTCAAATTAAAATTAATAATTGTATAGGGTTGAAGTATAAATAAAAGTTACATGAATTGGATCACACAATGAATGAATTTATCGACAGCAACATCGAAACACTGATACACTTGCTGAAGTGCAGCCTGGGCACGGGTATCCTGGCGATGCCGCAGGCGTACGCCAACTCGGGGCTCGTCACCGGCATCGTGTGCACCATCATCGCCGGCATGATCATCATCCACTGTCTCAAAGTTCTCGTGAGTTACATACACCCTAAATCAGGAGTGCTATTTTTCATTAAGGGACTCACCGAAACACAAAACGTGTAGTTTTTCAACTCACCGCTCGCGTAAAATACAAATTGATCGTATTTTTGAATCCGTCGTGTCAGCGAAAAACAATATTGTTTTACGCATAAAACATCGATAATATGTCTATGCTTTTCTACAAATTCGAACATGAATAAAAAAGCAACGTGAAATGGAACAGATTTCCTATGATTGGTTTTGATGACATATCTACGCTACAAATGTCAAAATTACGAGTGGTCAAGACCTTTGCATACGACCGATTTAAAAATGCGCCCGTTTGGAAACGCTCGCGCAAACCATTCGTAATGTGACAAGTGATTTCAAAAATGCGTCTCCTGCTAGATGACCACATGACCACTAGTGAAATCAGTTTTTTTTATTACTTTACGGCTCTGGATACTAGTCCTATAAAGCCAATCTTTATTTTTCATTTCTTTATTTCTAACCCTAACTTTACAATCAAAGGTTGGTGTAGGTCCTTTGATTGCTTCAAGGGAGCTGGCGACAAATATATATGAGTCCACTGGTTTTCATAGCCGATTGAGAGGCGGAAGACCACTGTCTGCAAAAACATTATCACTACAGCCGCACTATGACTGTCCACTTTAAACATTTCACATATTGTACATGAGAATGAGCATTTATAACACCAAACTACATCGATTTCCTATTATAAAGTCCACTAGAATCAATTTGCAAAACAATTTAATGCAAACCCAAACTGTACCCCTTGAGCCGCCAAAAACTCCAATCAAATCAAACACTTTTTTCTAAAAGTCAAAACAAACACTATGGGATTTCTATGAAATACAAAAGTGTGACGCATGGCATGCTTTTTTGGAGTCAAATGTTTTTTTTTGCAATAATAAATCTAAAATCGTGTTGAAAATGGTTATGATCAATAAAAAGTGACACTATGAAATTTATTTTTGATTCAGTCATCTAACCAATTGTAGGCCAGGCGGCCATGTTTTGAAGCGTTGTGATTGCTGTCGTTTGATAAATTGTCACTTGTCTGCAGCCTGGATGCCATCCGCCGGCGTCCGCTTAATGATCGTAGATACTTCCCGTCTAAGCAACTTTTTGAACTCGAGCGAGCATGTCCATGTTTTCGGGACCGATGTCATCTTTCTTGAGTTTATTATACCCCCTCATTTCTACTCTGCTTTACACAGTTTTAACGTAGGTATTCATCACCATCATCATTTCAGCCGCATAACGTCCACTGCTGGACATAGGCCTCTCCCAAGGATTGTCAGAATGACCGATCTAGAGCGGCTTGCGTGCAGCGCCTCGTCAGTGCCAGTCGTCAGACTACCTAGTTCGTGGGTGTCCTACGATTCCTTCCATTCGTAATTTTCATCTTTAATATTTATATGTAAATAACAAAAGTTGTGTAATTATTATTATGAAGATAGAAGGTTGTCACTTGACGTGTTTGTGTGCAGATCAAGTCGCAGTACTACGTGTGCAAGCAGCAGCGGGTGCCGCAGATCACGTACCCGGCCACCATGACGGGCTCGCTGCTCTCCGGCCCGCGCCTCATGCAGAAGCTGGCCAAGCCGTCCGCCGCCACCGTCGACACCTTCCTCGTCGTCTACCAGCTCGGTATCTGCTGCGTCTACATCGTCTTCATTGCCGATAACATCAAAAAGGTCAGATTTCAGAAAAGTATTACTAAATTTACGTAGATTATTTTTTTACTTTTATCTTTCACAATACTTTTTTCCAAACCCCCTTTTTTATCCTTTGATTCGTGCAAAAACGTGAAATTTACGTCACATTTCAAAAACATAGCAAAGCTATTTGTACAAGGATTTTGAGTGAAAATTTTACAGACTTTTAACTGAAATTGTGAAAATGGCATACAAGCCGTGCCCGCCCATGTGTAGAAATCTAGTTTAATCTAAATATAACATATAAGGCCTTTTGGAAATAATAATGAAAATACAATTACTTCGTTTATATCGTTACTTACTTGGAAGATTTGCGTTTCGAAACTATGAAGAGCAAAAGTCGGGAATACACTTATAGTAAATTGAGCTACATTCAGATATTTTTGAGACGAGGACGCTGCTTTGAATCCAGATCGTAACGATAGAAAGAACTATGAAAATTTAAAAGAATCTACGTACTAAACGTTTGTACCTATATGGATACGTAAAAAACACAGCATTAGTATACTATGTAAGTAGGGTTAAAACATTAAAGAGATATAGGCGACCAACTTAGAGGTATAAAAAGTACACGGAAAAGTAAAATTTTATAGAAATTCAATGGGAAATTAGTGTTTTAGACTTTTTAGTCCCGTGAACTCAAAGTCGGCATTTGCAACAACGGAACCCTAAACTGCGCGTCACCCCGACATGCACTTGGACGGTTATTTAAGTTAAATACTAGGTACAGATTATATAAAATGAATTATTTAGTAGTCAATTCAAAGGTTTTATCAACCGCGTTCCTCTTTTCTTCCCAACACTGGTATTTGGTTAAAATTCCGCTTATATATCCCGGGTAGTGTCCGTAGCTACAGTGTTTACCAACACGCCCTACATCGGAGAGCAGTTAGCGGCTGACGTCACACACAGCTAACCCCGTCGGTTCATTTCAATTCCGATGCGCTCAATTGGCACTTAGCGGGACAACACGTGACAACGCGCATGGCGACTAAGTATAGAGAATACCGCTTTGACACGTATTCAGTAACAACCTGGTGACAAAGCGTTTTCGATTTAGTGACTCGTTTTCGAAATATTAAACACCTAATAAAACATAGTTAAAGTAGTGTATGTTTTAAACTTGAAGGAAACCGGCTAAGTTAGCCTTATTCAACGTGGAAGGAACATACCCGTAATAAATCAAACCACGTGCTATACTAGATCTCTATTGTATTATAAAATTAAAAAAAAAAACAGACAAAAATTTTATACGTATGCAGCCGCCCGGGCAATTTGAATGGGAATGTCGTTTTATTTTACTATTATTTTATTATCATTATACTATTGTGTTCTAGTAAAGCCCGTGGTTCGATTTATTACGGGTCCCTTCCACGTTGTATATGAAAGAGTTACAGGTTAAATTACAGCCGCCTAACTTATAAAATGTACCTACTAAGAATATTTTTTACCAACTTTTGACATAATTTTGAAATGAAGTTGCATATTACAAAATAAAGTTTCCATGTTGTAACACCGAACTCTACTCTGAGTGTGCCCCGACACGCACATGGCCGTTTTTTCTGATAACCTATTTTCTGTCATTCGCTTGTATATACTGATTTATATTGAAATCCTGCGTGTGTGAACTAGGGCTTACATTGTAAGTAGATATTGGCGATGTGCGGCTGCGGCCGCGTCGCTAACATTGTGCGACACGTGAGGACTCCGCTCAACCGTAAGGCTTACCGAGCTCACGGCATATAGCTAATTGAGTACATACCTTAGTTTGTGTAGCAACTCTGGTGAAACATATAAATTTACGAATAAAACCAAACTCGTGGGATTGCTAACCATTAGGTACAGGTAGCGGCACGAAACTCTAGCGCTGACCGTTATTTAATTGCGCAGAAGTAAAAAATTAATACTTTAACTTTGCGCAGTGTTTATATTTCACTCAGCGCTAAACTTACGTGCCACTACTTGTACATCTAACAGGATCTCCGACTGATACCGAGAGAGCAAATATAAATACCATTTCGTACCCGTTCATGACTTATTATTTCCGGTTATATGTTCGTGGGTTTGGGAAGGGTATAAATCCCAATGTTTCGAGCTGGACAGTAGCTTGGATCACTGTGCGAGAACTAAACTAAGATTCTAGCTTTATACTTTATACAAAGTGTCAGGGACATATCCGTAATAGATCGAATCACGGCCATACTAGATTAGTACAGTATAGTGAAATTAAAATATCAGTCGAAAATTTAAAAAAAAAAACGACGGGTTGCACTCTGGGAGTGCCGGCAGAAGTGAAAACTTGAATATTAACGTTGTGCATTTTTCATATTTTGGAATGGTTAGGGAATAATTTTGCACGAATTGCTTTAATTATCAGTATAAAATATTTCAAATCTTTTCTGAACCACAGTCTGTCACAAATGTCGCAAGCATGACCAAATTCATTTTCAACAAAATCATTTTCAAGTACACAGCAGTATGGCCACTACACAGACGGTCGAGCCATCAGCTGTCACCAACCATGGATGTGCGTAGCACGCTGTAACATAAACACACACGAACATTCGCGCAAGCGCCCTGCGCCGTCTTACGAATTTTCGATCAGGCCACGTGTCCTGACGCGAGTTTAAATTTTTTAACCCATCCAAAAAAAAGTGCACAACCCCGCTAAAGAAGTTTTCACTTCAAAAATACTTTTCCATACGAAAGTTTAGTGTGCAGCCGTCCGGGCAGTTAGCATGCGAATTTCATTTTCGTTTTATGATTGTTATTTTATTATTCTCCCACGCTGGTCTGGGAGAAATAAAAAAAACTTAGAATGTACCAGCTGCTTCTCTCCCCACGCAGATCGTAAAAGCCGATCGAGGGAATGGGCAAAAATGCAAATCATGTTAACAGGCGATGCGGCTAGCAACCCATCACTCTATTGATTGCTTTTCCATCTTCTCGCCCACCATGACGCTAAAAGTGGCTTTTGGGTCTTGCGGCCCTGGGCTCTGCATAGAACCGCAAGACCCAAAATGCTCTGTCTGCCCCATTAGGGATAGAGACGTGATAGTATGTATGTATGTATGTATGTATGTATTTTATTATGATTATACTGTAGTGATCTAGTATAGCCCATGGTCCGATTTATTACGGGTATGTCCCTTCCACATTGTATGGTGTCTCACTGAACACTCTGAACGGTGCTACGAGTATTTTTCCGCTGGACTGGCGTGGCAGACGATTACATGTTCTCATTCCGATATAATCTTTGCCGTGTGGTATCCGGCAGAGTAAAATAGGACCACTCAAAGTCCTCCCGTGGATGTGTCATGTGATGTAAAAAAACAAAGCTTATAAACATCAGAGACACCTCTCCAACCCGTCTGGCCAACGTGGAGAATATAGGCCAAGTCCTCTGGCTGCTCTGGTAGCACAGACAGGGTCGTTCTCATGCAGTGGAGACAAAAAGACCTGATGATGATGATTCTGATATAAAGCAATATTAGTAGAAACTCTAGGATTGTGATTCAATGAGCGGTACCTATTCATGGGCTGCGACATGGAATCCAGAGTAGGTATGTCGTAACCGGGAGTGGACTCTGGGACGCCGGTCAAGTGGCAAGACAGTAGTACATCAATATCAATCAGCCGACCTCTTTACTCGACTGAGGTTGCTGCTACTTCTCATGCAGTAATCACTGCGATTGAAACTATTAACCGACTTCAAAAAACGAGGTGGTTGTCAATTCCACCCGTATATATTTTTTTGTATGTATTCTAAATATTGCAAGACATAGCGAACTATTATATTATATTGTAACATCTGTATCATGTGTCATTGTACCTATTTTTGACAAATAAATGATTGATTGATTGTATGTTACGCGATATCTTCGAGACTTGTGAAGCGATTTTGATAATTCTTTTTTTAAGCCTAAGTACTAAGTTGGTTGGATGAACAACTTTGGAGAAACTCCCGAAAGAAATGAAGTCCGTTGATTTTTTTTTTTTTGTTAAAAATGTATCGGAAGTCATAAGCATTATAAAAAAATACCGACCAAGTGCATGTCGGGCCACACGTAGTATAGGTTTACGAATGCCGACTTTCATGCGACTAAAAACATTACAAAATAACCGGCCAAGTGCGTGTCGGGCCATTTAGTTTGTAGTATGAATGCCGTTTTTAAGTTCACGGGACTTAATTATACTATCCTATATATAATATACTATACTATATACGACACATTCGCCAAAAACATGGCAAAATAAGACACTTACTAAACCGACCGATAAGTTTTTGTGGGGAGCTGAAAAATCAGTTCGCCTCATCCTTCGAAAAATGTAATAAGTATCGTGACCGAGCTAGCCCAAAGAATGTTGCCGGCGTGACTGGGAGTAACTTACTTAGTTGCTTGTGTACTGAACGGGTGCGCATTTACTTACATAACTTTTTAACTCATATCATCGCAAGTCCGAAAATTTTTCTCATACCATTCTAAATCATAATGCTCATTCTTCATAAAAATTTTAGAAACTAATGATTTTAAACTATAATCATCGGAATTCATAATTTCACTAATCATACACTTTGTTTTTAATAATATTTATTTTCATATATTTGTTTATACTAATGATCTAAACTCCTAATCATTTGAATTCATAAATATTATATTCATAAATTTCTTAATCATAAATGTATTCATCCATATTATTGAAAATCATAATGTTTATAATCAAACACAATGTTTTTACTAATAAATTAATTTTCTTTTACATACATACATACATACTATCACGTCTTTATCCCTAATGGGGCAGACAGAGCATTTTGGGTCTTGCGGCTCTATGCAGAGCCCAGGGCCGCAAGACCCAAAAGCCACTTTTAGCGTCATGGTGGGCGAGAAGATGGAAAAGCAATCAATACAGTGACGGGTTGCTAGCCGCATCGCCTGTTAAAAAGATTCACATTTTTGCCCATTCCCTCGATCGACTTTTACGATCTGCGCGGGAAGAAAAGCAGCTGGTACATTCTAAGTTTTTCCGTTTCTGCCAGACCAGCATGGGAGAATTTTCATTTAGTTTTTAAAAATGCGACTGCACTGAAAATCTGATTGCTACCAGAAACGAGATGCTGCCAGAAAAGTAGGTTAGGTTAGGTTAAAACTGTGACCACACCAGAAAAGACTTGCTACCAGAAAAGTAGGTTAGGTTAGGTTAGAACTGTGACCATACCAGAAAAGACTTGCTACCAGAAAAGTAAGTTAGGTTAGGTTAGAACTGTGACCATAGCCGAAAAGACTTGCTACACAGAAAAAAAAGAATTTTTAATTCAAGAAAACTGATTTTCTTGGTATATTTGCTATACTTAAGTAATTTTTACTTAAACTTAGTAATATTTATTTCAACCAAAAACTTGAAGCCGTTAAAAGAAAACTGCGGTTTTACTTGAATTTAAATAATATATTTTTTTAGTTTACAAAAATATTTTCAACTAAAGGAAGATCAAATTATAAAGTCAAGAAGACAGTATTTTCTTAAACTAACTCAAAAAAATGCTAAGATTAATAACTTAAGGATGTTAAATTAATGAAATATTTTCTTGACCAATCGTTTTTATTCGACAAAGAAATTATTTTCTTGAATTGAAAGAAGTTTAACACAAAATGAGTAGAGTAGTAAACATATTTAATCACTTAAACAGAAGTTTCTTGTTTTTTAATAAAAGATATTTGTAATTTGTTTAAAGAAATACATTTCCTTTTTTTAAGGTAATTTCTTTGAACTAAAAGTTAATTTACTTCAGTAGAAAAATATTTTTCTTGACTTTTGAGTTTGAGCGTGTTAAAACCTGCCTATTTGGTCAGTCTGTGCTCCGCGCCGAGTCCGTCCAATCTTTCAAAGCTTTGAGTTGTTTTATAGTTAGGAAAGTGGTTGTTTTATTACGTACGTATTACTACAGTTCGTACCTACATTATTCTTAGTGGTAAGTAGAGTTTTTATTATAATTCCGTGTAGAGAAAAACACGCGCTGAAGACCCGGCGTCAGTGTTAAAGTCAAGTTATTTCGGAATTATAATAAAAACTCTACTTACCACTAAGAATAATGTAGGTATGTTATAAAACAATAGTAATACGTATGTAATAAAACAACCACTTACATAACTATAAAACAACTATAAAAAATAAATCAAAAGAGCTTTGAATTAAGAATCATTTACTTAAAGTAAACATTTTTAAATTGCTTTATCCAAAATACAATATTTCTTCTAAACAACAAATCAAAAGAGCTTTCGTTTAAGATGTTGATTTTCTTAAATCTATGAAACATGTTTGTTTTGACGGAAAACTTATTTTCTTCTTTCAAGTAACACTTATCTTCTTTTAAAAAATGCATTCAAAAGAATCTCTTAGCTATATCCAAGAAAATATTAGTTTCAGTATATATGAGTAAACCATATTCTTGGTTGAATGCAATTTGCTTTCTATTAAGTATTTTTGTCTTATTTTAAGAAGGTCTTTTTTTCTGTGTACCAGAAAAGTAGGTTAGGTTAGGTTAGAACTGTGACCATACCAGAAAAGACTTGCTACCAGAAAAGTAAGTTAGGTTAGGTTAGAACTGTGACCATACCAGAAAAGACTTGCTACCAGAAAAGTAGGTTAGGTTAGGTTAGAACTGTGACCACAATAGCGCGCGAGCCGAACGAGCGAAGCGAGCGTGCCGCGGTAGCGGCCGGCGAAGCGCCAGAAACTAATTTTTGATATAAAATAATGATGTATTTACCATTATGGTAAAGAACATTGTAAGTTAAAATATTTTTTAGTATTGCCTATAAACTGTTCACTAAAACTTTTCTGAACAACGACGTTATGAGTTGTGGTATATTATTAGTAACAACATTATTAATAAAAACAATATGACAATTGAATGTTATGAAGAAAAAAGTTCTGAAAAAAAAATATATGAATTTAGACTTTTCTTGATAGTAATAGTATGAATAAAAAAATTATGATCACTAAATGTTATGAGCTTTGATGATAGTAATAAAAATTTATGAATAAAAAAAGTATGAAAAATAAAATTATGAAGAGTGATGATTATGAACACAAATCGTTAGTAAGATAAAGAATATGAATTAGAATTTTATGAGAGCCAATATGGACCCGTACTGAACTGGGTTTCTTTCGGCGTAATCTTCCCAGCAGTGGTCGTTCCGAAACGCTAGTAGTAAATAAATAATAAATAAATATATAGGGACAAATTACACTGGTTGAGCCAGCCCCAAAGTCAGTTCGAGACTTGTTATGAGATACTAAGTCAACGATACTACAGGGTGGCCAACTTGGAGGTTTACAACTTTTTTTTGCCGCCATTTTGTTTTGGCGGTAAATATGACAGTTGTTGCATGAATATTACTTTGTGTAGATACGGCAAATTTATTATGGAGCGTTTTACGACGGAACAACGTGTTTTAATTATGAAAACGTTTAACGAAACATTAAAAAGAATGTTTCCCGGTCGATTAATTTCGAGAAACGGTGACATTGATTGGTCCCCAAAATCGCCTGATTTAACAGCTCCTGACTTTTTTCTGTGGGGCTATCTAAAGGGACGTGTCTATGCTAACAGGCCAATGAACCTTCAGCAATTAAATCAAAATATTCGAGACACAGTCACTGAGATAACGTAGGAAATGTGTGAAAATGTGATGAAAAACGCGATGAAAAAGGTTCACATCTGTGATGCTGCTAGAGGTGGACATGTCTGACATTATTTTCCATGTTTAACTGCCGGCCCTAAATATTATATTTAACAAGGAATACTTGATATATTATTCATCAATACTTGATATATATTTCATAGAATAAAAATACAAAACTAAAGTGTATACCTGTTATTTGGCCACCCTGTATATTTTATAACAAATACATATACAGATAAACATCCAAGTACCAGGAAAATTGGAAAAAGGCCATTTTCCATCTTGCCCTGACCGGGGATCGAACCCGGAACCTCTGGGTGGCGAACTAGCATGGTGACCACTACACCACAAGGTCGTCGGATAGTAGTTTTTAGCTTATGCATTAAAATAATATTTAAAAAAATAACCTTTAATCCTACTTCCTACTAATATTATTAAATGCGAAAGTGATTTTGTATATTGTTTTTTTTGTTTGTTTGTTTGTTACCTCTTCACGCTTAGACTACTGAACCGATTTGGATGAAATTTGGTATGGATATAGTTTGAGACTCGGGAAAGGACATAGGTTACTTATTATCCCGAAATTTTTACGGGAAGCGAAGACCGCAGGTACAGCTAGTAAGAGATAAATATAACCTACATTGAACAAAAAATTTGACTTTGACTTTGACTTTGTGTCCTCAGTTGGTGGACCCGGTGAAGGAAATGGACGTGAAGCTGCACATGCTGTTCATCCTGTTCCCGTTGATGGCCTTCAACCTGATCCCAAACCTGAAGATGCTGGCGCCGTTCTCGCTGCTGGCCAACGTGCTGACGGTGGTGGGGCTCGGCATCGTGGTATATTACCTGGTCTCACTAGAGAAGCTGTCGAAAGAGCCGCTGGACCTCTGGGGTTCAGCGACCTCCTTCCCGCTGTTCTTTGGGACGGTGCTGTTTGCGCTCACGGCCGTCGGGGTGGTAAGTTACATTTCTCTCCCATTTCTTTAATTTGCACAGGCTGTTTTAGTATTTTACTTAAACGTTCTTTTGTCACAAATATATAATATCTGTGCATAATACAACGTGGAAGGGACCAAATCAAACTACGGGCTATTCTAGATCAATCAAAAAACAATATTAAATTTTGGCATTTCCATACAAAAGTGGGTGGCCCAAGCAATTTGTATGGAAAAGTCGATATTTTTTGTTTTTTGACTGCTATTTTTATTTTATTATACTTAAATGATCTAGTATAGCCCGTGGTTCGATTTATTACGAGTATGTCCCTTTAACTTTGTATATTAAGTCTTCAGCTAAACACAGGATTTCCAAAAGGCAAGTAGTTGTTCCAAGCTTTAGTTCCACCAATACTTTATATACTTAAAAGGTAAGTAGTTTATATATATATGTATATTTCGGAGGTTAGTATTTATTACGTCTTTTTTTATCCAGGGCTGTATCACAAAACTTTGGCACCTAAGTATGTATTATTTGACGAAATGTATTTTTGGATAAAATTTTTGCCAGTTTTTGTTTTTATGATGATGCTATATGGCGACTGTTACCTGCTTGCTGTTATTGATATCTGAGTTACTTACGATTTATTTTGTTTATTGTATGTTATAAGTAATTTGTACCAAATAAACATATTTTCTTTCTTTCTTTCTTTCTTTCTTTCTTACCACTTTGTTTTCTTATCTTTTGCAAAAGCGAATGTTATTTGTTAAACAGTAAACTAAAGCATAATGTTTTCATACAAAAAGCGATAACCTTTTTCCCCCCTTAAATCTACTACAATTTTGAGATTTTTTAAATGTAAATGGTAATAATGATGTAAGTATAGATATCGTGGTATTATAAAAAACTATCTTCTTAAATCGTCGATTAGATTTTTTGAAAATTTTATAAATAGGTACCTACGTAAGGTTTTATTTATAATTTTTTCTACTCCTGTACTGTTATCTATCTTTTAAATAGTCCCGAACACTAATTTAAGAACAGTGATAATATGTTTGCAGAAAAAAATCTATACTCTATTCCTCATAATAGCACATGTGTCGTTATTTCGCTAAAAAGTTACGCCTAGCCATCATAGACCTAGAACTTTTTTTCTATAGATTTACCATACTGCCAACATAAGAAAAATAGTATTTTATGCAACAGTTGTATAAGAGGGTTCAAAATATGCGAGTGGCGCAGGTTACGGGTACAGAACCGGGATTTTCAGTACCGGGATTTCCCGGTTTTTTGTAGCGGTAAAAGAACCGGGAATTAAAATACAAGAACCGGGATTTTCGGTACTTTCGGGATTTCTTTAATTTTTTTAATTATATGGCAATTGGCAACACTGACGTTACGTGCGAGGAGTGCAGGATCGGCACTTTTGTTTTCATAACGCTACCCTACCCGCTCCCGACTCCCACGCTCGCATTAACTATTTAGTCGTTGAAGGAACAGTGATGTGGTGTTTTTGTGCCTCTGATTGTAGTATAACTAATCCTGTGTATGACTTATGATTAAAAAGTTGTGAAGATTATTTTCTATCAAGATCACGTAGTTACGGCCGTCCAAAACTGCCGCCTGATCCCGCGTGACCTCGATGGACTCCAGCCGGCCGGTCGGCGGCGCCTAGCAGTGGTACTACTAATTGATCTCCCGATTTTACTTTCGAGTTCTAGTCAACATTTTTTGTTACCGAATTTTTATTTTGACTGGCTAACCAGGTCTTATTAACCACCGTAGTATAGTACTACACTATCTCTCTCTAAAAATGGACTATAAACATGAAAAGTGTTATGGTAAACGGAGAATGAATACACTTTGTAAGATTTGCGGATGATATTGCAGCTCTGGCAAAAGATGTAAAGAATTAAACAACTTATTTAATTTATTATTATTTATTAAACAACAAATTATGAATAGCACTTTTATCGAAACCGGACTTAAAATGAATACGAAAAAACAAAGCAATGCTGACTTTGAATTACTGAATATTTAAATCTAATTTCTAAATCTTATTTATATTTATTAATATTTTCTAACTATTGAAATCAATTTAATTTAATGTTTAATTTATGTATGGTTATTCTTTTTTTTTCTTCGCATACTTAAATATGATTCAATTAATATTATATTCATTTAAATAAGTTACTATAATTTCGCAATACCCTGCCAGGGTTCATGTACTTACCTACTAACCATCTTCTGTATGAGTGCAGGTAAGCGATAAATAAAGAAATAAAGACTTCGAAACACACAGATTCAAAAAACAAGAAAATCAATAAAATTTATCATCCCATTTCTATTAGTAATGTTAATATAGAACAGGTTAATACCTTTAAATATCTTGGTAGTATAATTACGAGAGACTCCAGATTTACGCGAGATATTATATCGAGAACAGCTATGTCAAAAGCAGCTTTTAATAAGAAGAAATATTTACTGACTAAAAGACTTGTGTACATCTGGAGTATTGCGTTATACGTCTGCGAAACGTGGACATAATGAAGAAAGAAATAAAGAGATTGGCAGCATTTACAATGTGGTGCCGGAGAAGGATAAAAAGGTTACTTAAGGATAGGATTACAAATGAAAATAAATACTATCGAAAATAGTAGAGGAAATATGTTAGGACTCTTGGTACGGTACGACGAAATCATAAAGATAATAATAGAAGGCAAAATAGAAGGAAGAAGGGGAAGAGGTAAACCCAGACACAGTTTTATGAAGGAAATAAAGGAAAAAGTAGGAGTGGTGTTGTACCAAGATGTCAAAAGGTTGGCTAAAGACAGACAGGAAATAAAAAAATTCAACCGAAAAGGGCGCTCTTATATTAAATAAAAAAAAACACCATAATGAAGTGGCCTTCGGCTCAAAAACCAAAGAATAGTCACCGTGTCTAAGGTTGAAAAAAATAAAATCCCGGGAAATCCCGGTTCCAGCGTAGGCCGGTACCGAAAATCCCGGTTCCTTGAAACAGAACCGGTTCTCTATACCCTAATTACGATGCGAGCTTTAGCGAGCATCGTAAGAAGACGCCATCGAGCATTTTTTGACGTACTTATACAACGTTGCATACAATACTTTTTCTACGACTATATTTACTAAATAAAATACAAAAATAAACAAAGAAAAATATGAAAATGTATGACATCATTTATGTTTGGTAGATAATAGGCATCTATGGTAAACTTTATTATTTTTAAATTGACGTCTCCCTAGTGAATATATCACGAATTCACGAATATATTAATAAAACGTTTTTCTTATGTTGGCAGTATGATAGATTCAAAGAAAAATAAAGGTTCTAAGTCTATGGCTAGGAGTATCGTTTTGGCGAAATAACGATACAAGTGCTGTTATGGGGAATAGCCTATAGACTTTCCTGAAGTCATAAATAATCAATGTTCTTAAAATAGTGTTCGTGACTATGTAAAAGGCAGATAACAGTAGAGGAGAAGAAAAATGTATTTTTTAACATAGTCACTAAAAAGACGTCAATTTAAAAAAAATGTTTACCATAGATACCATAAGATCAGTACTTGTATATTCTAAATTTGATTTACCAAACATACGTCAAACATTTTCATATTTTTCTTTGTTTGTTTTTGTATTTTATTAGGTAAATATAGTCGTAGAAAAAGTATTGTATGCAACGTTGTATAAGTATATCAAAAAATGCTCGATGGCGTCTCCTTATGATGCTCGCCAAGGCTCGCATCGTAACCCGCGCCACTCGCATTTTTTGACGGTTCTTATAGAACTGTTGCATAAAATACTATAAATACCCACGTATCAATTTTACTGGCGAAAACTTAAACTTCTTTTTATTAAATGGAACCAAATCATTAATTAAGCCCTAATTTATAATATCATGAATACAACAACTATAGCTAATTTAATAAAGTTTAGGGATGTGAGACAGTATCGTTCGAAGCTAGTTTTGCGAAAAATACTAATGCGCCTGTGTCCGGGAGGCATTAACAAATTTGAAACAACAGTTTATCTCGAAACCTGCATAAACTCGCAAGCGAAATGAAATAAATTACGTATAAAATAAAATTGTATTAAAACAATATTTTTAATCAGAATTGTGTATTTAAGTTTTATTATTTGATATTGAATATTATTAGTGCAGTAAGTTAGGTGTAATTAAGTGTTGTTTTGATTATTTATGCGGCCTCTTTGCTTCTCTATACCTAGAGGAAAGAGGTCGTTAATTTAAAAGCAGGCTGAGTGACCCAACCCTGTTATTTCGTCTTTCTGAAAGAGCCTGTAGAAAGTTCGCACTTTTAAGACAAACCCATAGCTGCCTGGATTGGAAAGCCACTTACCCTTTTCATCAATTCAATATCAACTTTTATTTTTCCAAATATTAAAAAAATATTTTTTTCGATTTTTATCACTGCAGCAACAAACTTGGTTTGTCCCAAGTGTCGGCGCTGGGGATTGATTGAAGGTGAATATAAATGAAAAGACAAGATATCTTGAAAAGTACCTATAATAAGAAAAATTATATAATAATAGCCCCGCCCCACAAGAAAAAAATCTCAATTAAAACAGCACATTCTGAAATTTGAAGTGAAAATATAAAATAGGAGGCGTGTCTTCAATATGAATCGGACTGTTACTACTTGGCTTCAAAACCATAACCTTGACATAAATTATTCCAAATCAAAAATTATACAATTCAGATCATACAAAAAAAAAACTTTTTTCTACTCCTGTACTGTTTGTTATCTGTCTTTTAAATGGTTCTGAACACTATTATAACAACATTGATAATATGATTGCAGAAAAAAGTCTATACTCTATGCCTCGTAATAGCACATGTGTCGTTATTTCACTAAAACGATACGCCTAGCCATAGACGTAGAACTTTTTTTTCTATACATTTACCATACTGCCAACATAAGAAAAAAATGCTTTTTTCACATAGTCACTAAAAAGACGTCAATTAAAAAAAAGTTTACGATAGATACCATATAGATCAGTACTTGTATATTCTAAATCTGATTTACCAAACATACGTCAAACATTTTCATATTTTCTTTGTTTGTTTTTGTATTTTATGTAAATATAGTCGTAGAAAAAGTATTGTATGCGACGTTGTATAAGTACGTCAAAAAATGCTCGATGGCGTCTAATTACGATGCTCGCCAAGGCTCGCATCGTAACCTGCGCCACTCGCATTTTTTGACCGTTATTATACAACTGTTGCATAAAATACTATTAAAAATAAACATTAAATATAATAACCAGCCAATAGAGTGCGTAGACACATTTAAACTCCTGGGTATAATGATGGACTCACATTTAAATTGGAAATGTCATATTGAGCATGTAAAATCAAAACTGTCCAGGTTCCCCTATGCTTTACACGAACTGGTACAAAGCACTAACACGGAAGCAGCGCTATCAGCATATTATGCTTACGCTTATTCCCAACTTAAATATGGAATTATCCTGTGGGGTAACAGCACAGATAAAATTAGTGACCTATTCGCATTGCAAAAAAAGTGTGTCTGAATAATAGCCCAAATAGATAACATGATATCGTGTAAACCCTACTTCAAAAAATATAACCTTCTTACCTTACCACCATTATATATATACAACGTCTGCATGTTCACATATAAAAACATACACTCTTTTAAAAAGGTATCAGACACACATAGTATAAATACCAGACATAAAGAAAGACTACACCTACCTGCGTCTAGAATAAAAATGTTAGGCAAAAGTCCATACCACATGGCGGTCAAAATATTTAAAGAATTACCAGATACTTATACGACAAGAAAAAACATTCAAAAATTCTCGAATGCTCTAAAATCCTACCTTATTTCAAAATGCTACTACACTTTCAAAGACTATTTAGATGTAAATAAGTACAGAATTTAATTTGATTGTAGACCATACTATGCATGAAATTTAGATTTGTAATAATATTTTTAAGTATGTTTAGTTTATTAATTTAATCAATTGACATCTATCCATTGTATTTGCAATACTCTCTGAGTTCCTATAAATAGACCATCAATATACCTAAGACCTGTATGTATTATGACTCATAGTTAGCAAATAAACGTTTGAATCTTTGAATCTCCATCGCTAATCGCAAGAGCACAGCGTGGTATCAGTGTCAGTCTCGCAAAACAGTGGTCGGTTGCAGGTGGTGTCTTTGGAGAACAACATGAAGACGCCGAAGTCGTTCCACGGCACGTGCGGCGTGCTAAACATTGGCATGATCACCATCGTGGTGATGTACGTGCTTGTGGGCGCGCTCGGATACAACTTCTGCGTCTCCAAGTGCAAGGACTCCATCACGCTTAACTTGCCGCAAAGCGGGTGAGTACCCTTTTATACACTTTTATAAATAAAAAATAAAAATATATACGGACAAATGCCGTGTGTTCTCTGGTGCGGCAGAGAGGGACGTGTTCCTGCAGTGGAGACTAAAAGACCTAATGATGATGATGATAAATATGAAATGCCGTGTGGTATCCGGCAGAGTAGAATAGGACCACTCCAAGTCTTCCCGTGGATGTCGAAGAAGGCGACTTAGGAATTACAAGCTAAACAAAGCTTATAAACATCATGATACCTCTTCAATCCGTCTGGCCTGCATGGAGAGTGTAGGCCAAATCCTTTGGCTGTTCTGACCAAATACGGGTCTAGAGTAGAGAGCCGTGCTCCTGCAGTGGAGACTAAAAAAGGACCTGATGATAATGATAATATTTATACGGACAAATCACACAGATTGAGCTAGCTAGCCCCAAAGTAAATTCGAGACTTGTTATGGGTACTAACTCAACGATACTACATTGTATACAAGTACATTTATATAGATAAACATCCAACTAAATGTTACTTGTGCCTTCTCTTAGTACCATTAAATAAAAGGATATGTACGGTTACCCGTACTGGCCTTACGGCCAGAGGACACATTTTATCCTTGTTAAGATAGAAGGAAAATAGTAACTTGCCCACTGCGTTACTTCCAATGGATTCGTAAGAGCCGACTAAAGGAAGTAAGTACAGACATCTTGTGCAACAACTGCAGTCCCAATGACGTCAGGCAAGCAGTCGGTCGTAATACCACACGCAAATCGTTTAATTTTTCCGGACTTTTCTTCACCTAATTTATATATATTCGGAAAAATCACACTGATTGAGTTACCCTCAAAGTAAGTTTTAAACTAGTGTTACGGGATACTTACTCAAAGATATTATAATCTATCTATACAAATAATAAAACAGTAAATAAAGTGTGTCTGTACATTAAATACCTATACTTCCAAAAAAAATATTGGGGGCGATGGAGACATAGTAATATAGTAGGAATTAAATAAAAATTTTGTCTGCTGTTTGTATACGCATATCTCCGGAAATACTGGACGGATTCCAATGAAATTTTTTTTTATATAGCTGTTACACCTGGGTAACATATACACTTGATGCACAACCATAATGGTCCAGCTAAACTATAAGAAATATAAAAATTACGCCTTAGCAAAAGTTGTTCAGCCAGATGAGCATTTTCCTTGGGCATCGGATATTTGATAATAAAAACATATATGTACATAGATAAACACCCATGACCCAGGTCATTTTCCAACTTGCCCTGGCTGAGGATCCAGAACCTCCGGATTGACGGACTAGCATGTTGTCCATTACGCCAGGGAGGTCGTCAAAAATATTTTTGGTTGAACGATTGACATGTAGGTATATTAGCTGGTGCGCACACCCTGGCTCCTAAGGCGATTAACACACTGCACCGCGTCCCGCTGCGTAGTGCGCGGCCGCCATACAAAAAGACGCGCGTAGACGCGGTGTTAGTGTGTTGTACTATGCGTGTTTTCTATACAAATGGAGTTACTTGCATACAGTGCGGCCCCGCACCACGCAGCGGGGCGCATTGCAGTGTGTTAATCGCCTAAGCAAAGCACAGCTGAGGATGCAGCCGGGCACGCGCTAATATGAGATTACAAAGTAGGTACCTACATTTCAGCTATTTCTTGTTAGTGTTACGTGTGGTGTAATTTAATAGGGGTGACGACAGGGTCCAAAAAGTATGATTGTAATTAGTCTGTCTTTTAGATTAACTAAAAATATTGGACCCGTATTTTTCAGTTTACCAAAAAAGTAAAAATTTACAAAGATATGGACCGTCAAAGTTCCGGCTTGCGACGTCACACTTAAGTAAAAGTCGTGCTTAAGTGTGACTTCACGCAAAATTTCAAAGCGCTGTATCTTTGTAATTTTTGGATTCTCAGAGAAAAGAAAAAATACGTGTACAATATTTTTTAATAATTTAACCGAAGGACCAAAAATATTTTTCCATGCCTATTGTAGCTTGGCGACGAGCGTGATCATCATGTACACGATCGCCATATTCATCAGCTACGGGCTGCACTGCTACGTGCCCGTGGAGATCGTGTGGCGCGACTACCTGAAGCCGCGGCTGGAGCGCCGGGGCGTGCGCCGGCTCACGCTGTGCGAGTACGCCCTGCGCATAGTGCTCTGCCTCATCACATGTCAGTACTCTCTATGTTACCATATCGTTACGTATGTCGAGTCACAACAGCATTCTAAAAAAAGTGGCAAGTGGACTAGATTTGCCAGTAATGAGACACCTTGTGCAGGGGACCATGTCGGTGGCTTTCAACCAAACTACACCACCGATTTAACCAAAATTTCATGTTACCAGTCTAACCCTCATACTCAAAAAATTTATCATCATTTCAGCCGCATTACGTCCACTGCTGGACATAGGCATCTCCCAAGTTTTGTGATTGTAAGGTGAATTAAAAAGGAAGCGTGTTATGTTTTTGATTATTAGCATATTTAATAAACATAAATTGCATATTTCAATAATAGGTATATGTAAGTAGCTAAGTACCCACATTAGTAAGTAGATATGTAGCCTAGGAAACCACTACCTACTTACCTACTAGTCTTTTTTATCGCGAGCGTAGGTAAAATAGTCTTCAATTCAACCTTATCACTTATTCATTTTTTAATCCAGGTAATTTACTCAGTGGAAAAAGCGAAATACCTACTTACCTATTAAAAAATTAATAAACAACGTACTACCTAGTAGGTACCTATATAAAAACGAATTTACTGACGAGTTCAAACAACCAAAAACAGCACAGTATTGTCCGTGTTTTGCCATATTATTATCCCACAAGAAAAAGAATAATGTACCTTCTTAATAAGTGTTCACAAATAGCACGATGCTTACAACAAAACACCGATCGCCACTGCGGCGCATTCCCGACTGTTTGTACACCGAGTCACGGAACAAGTGTATGCTGACCTTCGAGGCGCGTAGGTATAATTTGCGTTTCGACCGTTTGTATGAAGATACAATACTGTCTTTACCGTGACATTACATAACTAAAACTATAAAAACTATTTATCACTGACAGTGATACCCACTCAGCATAAGCTGAGGTCTAACGTGCACAATTTTACAAACAAGGTCGACTGTGCTATGCTTAGTTTTATTTAAAGTTGAATGACTAGAAAATGCTTCTTGGAAAAACGCTTAAAACCTAAAACAGACTTTGTAGCTACATTATATTATGAATTATTTTTATTTTATTTAGTGAACGGGTTACTCACGTATAGAGTCAGCTACTGCCGACATATTTACCCGTTCACTTAATAAAATAATGATTGTATCTCACGTTAGTTTTAATCAAAAATAATTATTTTAGTTGTTTTAAGAGGAAGACTTATAAAACGCTGATTTGAGAGAGAGAGTGAGAGTTGTTTGTAAGTACATCAAGTCGTTAGGTAGGTGCTAAGTAATCGATATATAAATACATGTAAATAACTTGATATCGTGTTCGCAGTCCTGCTGGCCGTGGCCATCCCGCGGCTCGGGCTGTTCATCTCGCTGTTTGGCGCACTGTGCCTGTCGGCACTGGGCATCTGCTTCCCGGCGATGATGGACCTGTGCTGCAAGTGGCCTGACAGGCTGGGCCCGGGCCGGATCATCTTGTACAAGAACATTTTGCTGTTCATTATTGGCATCATCGGGCTGGTGGTGGGCACCTACACCGCGCTCTACGCCATCGTGGTATCTTTCTCAAAATAGTGGCGAATACGGGGGCGCTGGGTTGAGCGCGCGCTCTCGTGCTTTGATGTTTACCTTCAACCTGTCTGTGATCGGACTGCCTTCAATGCCACCGCATGCGAAGCTACTCTAGCTTCCAAATCCTTTCGTTAACAGCGGTTCACATTTACGAACTGCACTTTTTTAAAAGCGTGCTTCAGTGATAGAGTAGATTCAGCACAAATTGTTTTAGCGGACTACCATGTACCTAGCGAGGGTATGTACTTATTCGTAGAAACACTGAATATTGTCTGCCATTCCCTAAAACAAGATATCAACCGATTTGTTTGTACTAATTAGTTATTAATGAAATAAAAAGTTACGAAAAATGCTCTGATTATGTTAATGTTTGTATGTTATTGTTTTTTTTATTATTGTTTGATTTGACTCGTTTATAACTCCTGAAGCAAAAAAGACCGGTGTTATAATTACATAAGTTTGACTACAATTTCTGATTGTCTGTCTGTGGTATCATAGCTCTTTAACGGATGAACCAATAGCGGTTTTTTTACGCGAAATAAACATTCCTTGCGATGGTTGGGGGTAAACGCTTGAAAGTCGACGAATTTTTTTTATGTCTGGCATGAACTTGTTTCATGCAACAAGGTCTTCAACAAAGTAAGTATATATAGGTATAATGTTGGTTTATCAAGTTTGAGTGGAACAAAGCTAATATTATTAGTCACAAGTTTATTTGCCAGGCAAATTAAAAGGGTAGCTTTCACCCCAAATAACTTTAGAAAGGCTGAACCGATTTTTATCAACCATAGGTAAGAGCCACTGCAAAGAGACTTGCATTCACGTAAAAAAGACCGCACCTAAATCGTTCCATTCATTCGAGAGTTATCATGAGACAAACAAACATACAGACTGACGTCAAACTTATAACACCCTATAAAGGGTTCCCGATAACACCCTCTTTCTACGTTAATGGTTAAAAATGGTATCGATTTCAGTATGGTCAATATTTTCCGAGCTTATCATATTTACCCGACTGCGCCAGAAGGAGGGTTATGTTTTTCAAGTGCATGTACATTTCTTTAGCACGCTCTACAGCGTAGCAGCTTATAATCCGAGCCTATTTTCACGGTTGCATCCTCAGCAGAAATACTTTAGAGCCCGGGGGCTCGCTACCTAAGGAGATTTGATAAGGTTACTAGTTTTTACACAGAGCGACTGCCGTCTTACCTCCGCAACCTAACGGCCTGGCCACAGCCACTGGCGGTGCGGATCGCGGTGCGGCTGGAGGCGCGGCGTACGGCGCGGTTCGCGGTGGTATGCCACAGCTCACATGTTGCGACAGCGGCGGCGGCAGCGGTGGACGTATTTAGAGAACAGCTAACTATTAAAATAGAAGGGTTTTTTTTCGATCCATAATTTTTTTTAAACTTGCCTGTATTTATGATGTGAATTTTTTGACATCCATGATGCTGGTCTACTTAGTATTTCACTTATAAATTGTTCCATATTCAATATTTATATGAGCTCAACGCGCGGTAAAAACAAAATGATTTGTTTCGGTCGCGCGACGCTGATTACGTCCACCGCTGCCGCCGCTGACGCCGCGCCGTGCTGTGGCCACCTCGATACTCGCGCATACATTTGTTTCATCCGCACGTCGCGCGGCCGCGCGCCGCGCGGCTCCCCCCGCGCCGCGCGCCGCGTCGCAATCCGCGTCGCCGGCAGCTGTGCATACTCCATACATTCCCTACCATTTGTTTTCGCCGCTCACCGCCTGCCGCGCCTCCGTGGGCTGTGGCCAGGTGGTAAAGGGTAAACCAGAATTAATACTTGGGTAGTCTGATGATCAATCAATACACACACGACACATGCGACTCTTTTCCATTGACATGTCACTCTCAATTTACATTAATGGTTTTAAAACGTCTTAGAGAATACACCGGGCCGTATTTACCGTAGGGCCAAGGGGGCCATAGCCCGGGGCGGCATTCTCTGTTAGGCGCTGGCGCTCAGAGAATGCCGCCCCGCATGCCTCCTATTGGGCCAATCGGGTCAATAATAGACAATTATTAGCTTTTTTAATTATTATTAGCTTATCTATAATATTTTTTATTCGAGCCCTATTGCTTAAAATACCGTGAATATCAACAAATATCTTAATAAAGAATTATTATTCTAGTCCTACTATTCTATCCTACTTCGTACTAATATTATAAATGCGAAAGTGAATTTGTATATTTGTTTGTTACCTCTTCACATTTAAACTACTGAACTGATTTGGATGAAATTTGGTATGGATATAGTTTGACACTCGGGGAAGAACATAGGCTACTCTTTATTCCGAAATTCCCACGGGGAGCAAAGCCCGGGGGTACAGCTAGTAATAAAAATAATAATATAATAATATTATAAATGCGAAAGTGACTTTGTATATTTGTTTCTTTGTTTGTTACCACTTACCGCTTCAACCACTGAACCTATTTAGTTAAAATTTGATATGGATAAATTTTGATACCCAGGAAAGGGCATAGGATAGTTTATATCCCGAAATTCCCACGGGGAGCGAAGCCCACGGGCACAGCTAGTACCTAATACATTTATTTTAGACTTAGGTACAGCGTTACCAAAAAAAGGTGTGTGTATGTCCCCAGCGGAAAAGTGTCGAATATAAAATGTTGACTATATTAGATCTTTAGTTTAAAGCTGCCTTCAAATGTTTATCGATTAATGAAATTTGTGTATTCAGTAATTTTTGAGAAATTCGTCAATAACATATTCCGCCAGGGAAACGTTTCTCTGGCGGAATTTCGTCAGGGATCCAGAATTCAATTATTAGAGCAATTAATGTATCATAAAAGACAAATTTTTATGTACAAATAGACTTTGTATGTCATAGGCCTCTGAAGTTATTCAAAATTCCGCTGGGGAAATGTTTGGCCTTTTGATGGATCTCATATGAAGCGGTCGTTTTTTCATAGCCATCCGAAATTGGTAGGTCTATAACAAAGTTTTAAGTGTCGCTGGTTTTTTTTTATATTTTCTTTATTACTAATTGGATTAAGCTAATTTTTGGAATATGGATAGTTGAATTAACACATTAAAGATTGGAATACGGTATGATTCGATTTATTTATTTTTTTAGTTACTTTTGGGCCTATAGAGGGCGTCGTATTATAATCATTGTGACATCACATAACTTGTAGCTGCGCATAGACACGACGTTTCCAACGAATAATATCACGCCTATTTCCCACAGGGGTAGGCAGAGACTACGGACCTCCTTTTGCAACGAACCTTAAAAACCCCTTCTATCCTCATCAATCTCTTCATATTATGCCTTTAGATTACAGGTACTTCTTATCTCTCCTTTTTTAGAACGTGGTCGAGATTGCAGTGGTCGATTACTTGAAGACGCCTAGATCAATTTAGTTTTTTAACTTGTCAGGTAATCCTATTTAAATTTTATTAAAATCTGTTGTGTACTTGTTGAAGTCAGTTTTGGTTTTAAAAATTTATCTATCTTAGTCTAAGATCCGAAGGTCGACTTTCGTATCTGCATTTAGGAACATATTTTACTTAATAATAATAAGTTTCATCCGATTGGCAGATGGATCCAAGATAAATTTCTAGGAGAAAGCTATCAAATTATTATAGACGTGTTGAGTGAGCACTCCACTGGCCCCAGACGCCCTGACGGTCGGCAGCACTGAGCGCCCATCTCAGCGGGCACCCTGGCTGTGAACGAACGCTATCGCTATGGGGTTGGACGGCGGCGGGTAGTAATGAAAAATGCAGAGTGTGTGCAAGGTATTATTACCACGATTTATTACATAAAACACCGATCGAGTTATCAGCGGTCGAGAACCTACGAGAGGCCATTAGGTCCGCCGCTACTGCAGCGCGGATCATTAAGTACCTACAGGCGTCACATCTACAGGCGACCACATAAAAAAAAACTAAACATAAATACAACAATTAACGTTTATTTCAATCCATAGAACCATATAAATTAAAGTCAAACAAAATACTACTCGTACATGTAAATCAATATGGTTTTATGTTGTTGCAGAGTAGAGTATCGGTAGTATAAATAAGTAATAAATAAAGAGGAGCGGTGCGAGAGGAGGGGGTCGGGACGCGGGACGCGGGAGGTGGGACGGGGCCGGGGCCCGGGCCGGTAACGTAGGTCTGCGTACAGTCAGTACTTTTTCTGTGGTACAGTGCCGCGGCTCTGGCTTACACAGCGACTCCTTTCTATCACGATATCTTAAATATAACATTACATTAGTATACCCATGTTACATCTTCCGGAGAAACAATTACATATATCATTGTATGTATAGGTCATGTATATTACTTTAACAAACAAGATGGAATATCAAATGTTCCGTTAACATTAAGTTCATTACATATAATATCGTTTGATATGAAACAGTGCATTTCAAAGTCAACCTTCACACCTTCGTAGAATCCCTCACATGTAAACCTTTATAGAAAAACATTTTATTGTTCTCGCTTTGTATCCATAAAATACTTTCAAATGCAACAACTTCTTAGTCTTAGTTTATAAACATTATTTTTTTCAATTCAATAAACATTCAATTGACTCATTTATCAACGACAAAAACCTACAAAAATATATTATAACAATAGCACGAGTCAGAGTGCGGAGGAAACGTCCAGGGACGTAATCAGTGCGCGGACGCGGGGCGCAACATACGAGAGGCGCAGGGCGCGGGGCGCAGGGCCGCGTCCGCTAGCGTGGCGTACTACCGGGTCTTACCCATATCGACACAATTACGCGAGTTTCGACACAAGTACAACTAAAAAAAATAATATAAACTTTCAAAAACGTTAACAACTACAGCCATAACAAAAATAGACTAATAACGACTACGCTACGGAATCTACGCGACTACTTAAACTATTCACTAAGTAAATTTGAAACGAAACTAGTATTCGCTCACTACTGAATCGACAGAGGGGGGTGCGGGGGTACGCACCGTCGGGTCTAATCTCATACGGAGTAGTCCTACGAAGCGAGCTAAGGACCGGACGGACGCTCGGCCCTATTAAAACTACCTATATACAGACGCAGCCACTACACTTGCGATGCGTACGCGAGACGCGAGCCACTTGAGCAAACTTGCCGGTGCCGGTATCGATATAAATATTCAACAACATTAACTTATACAGTATTCCGCACTCGGTCGGACGGTCGCCGCGGCGCGACGGCGACGCGACGACGACGCGACGACGACGCCTAGCTCGGGACGGGACACCACTATCACCCTCAAAATAACTTTTTTTCCAATAAAATTGGTCCATACGTCGTTGACTAACCCTGTTGAGTGTCGAACTGAGTCCGATTGAAGGAATTAGAGACGACGACAGATCAGAACTCGAGCGGAACTTTGGTTAAGATTCACCTATTAAACTAAGTATAAACTTACGGTAACTGCAATATCTTTAATCCTATAGTACAGAAACGACGCCGCACGAACGAGCCGGCTAGCCGGATAATTGCATCGCATCCGCAACTTCATTCAGTATTCTATAGTCAATATACATCACGTCAAAATAAAATTTACAATCGGATGCGACGAGAGTACGCGGGTAGGCGGGGCGTTCGCGGCGGCGTCGAGTACCGTGTTCAGGTATCATGAACAACATAACGAGTGGGACGCGCGCAACGCGACAAGGAAGGTACGAGCGAGACTTAAAACGAAACAACAGTAACATGTCAGGCGAGAGAGGGAGTGGGGAGCCGGCGGCGGCGGCGGCGGCGGCGGCGGCGGCGAGCGGAGCGCCGGCGGGCGCCGCGACCTGCAACAAAATGCTGTATTAAAATTCATCTCCTAAGAGGTTGAACTGAGGGTTGAAATTGTCAAAATGTGCGGTTTTCGTGGGATTATTAAAAAATATTACTATGTGGGCAAGGTCATAAGCTTAAGCATGTACGATATAAGAACTAAGGATCTCCGTGACCAGGCCATCAGTAGTGGCAACTTGAGGTGACATAAGCGACTGTTGACTGCCACGTACGTGGCCACCGATACATACAAATTCACATGCTCGTGATCACTACAACAGTGAGCTTTTATTTGCCATTGCCACTTGTATAATTTAGTATAGAAGCACGTTGGACAGTGCGTGTGATGGCCTCCTATGGAGAATGCTCCAATGGTCGCTCTGGCGAGTGCTTACATACTGTATGTAAACGGCGCAGCTACCACCTCCATCTGTCCCTACTGCCAGTTCCACCACTAGCAGCAGTGGTCTGGTATAGGGCAGTAAAGAAAATGCACTCACATGCAGAGTGTTTGTGACGTCACAGCTACTCACATCACCTCCATCTGTTCCTACTGGCAGCTACACCAAAAGTAGCAGTGGTTTACTATAGGGCAGTAAAAAAAATGCACTTACATGTCGTGCGGCGTGTTTGTGCTACGCGGGGAGGCAGGCCGCCTATACGTCCGCGAACTTGGACAGCTTCTCGCGCAGGATGTGGTTCTCTTTCTTCAGCAGCTCCACCTCTTGCCGCAGACCCATATTCTGGAATGCGTTACAAACGATATTAGTATCTCGCTTCGCTTCATTTATAGACAATGCTGAACATTTTAAGGTCCATATAATTTGTGCTTCAAATAACTTTGAAAGAAAAATTTAACAGAACAATCGCCATTTTGGTTTTTAAACTATAAATTATTGAACATATTTTAATGTATATATAGACATGAAATTATGAAATGCGGGTAGTGTCATTATCTGCGTTCACCATCATCAACACCGCTGCATCCTAGCTAGTCTTTCTGCGATCACGAAGGATTAAACTCCTGTTCGAAACGTTACACGTAACAAAAAAGGTTCGTGCTAAATCCTGTTTATGTAGACATTAATAACTATCGCAATTGTTGAGAAACAGTCTGACGGAGTAACTGTTGGTCGAAAATGCTCAGTCTCTTTCTATTAACTGGTTTTAAAATCACGTCCATTTCCACTAAATCTCGTGGGAGGTGGTTACATTTCATATTGAGCACAGAGACACCCAATTAGTCAGGTGTAAATCAATAATAATGTATGTTGATTACAAGTGGGCGTTATTCTCTTGTAGACAGGTTGACATGGGCGTAGCAGTATAGCAAGAATCCGAAGAACGAGGGTCGACACTACGTAGAGATAATTTTATCGCATAACAATATTATTTGGACGTCAGTCTTATTTTTGAAATGATGCTTTACTTACTTTTTAAATTAAAAGAGCTACAACTGCATTGCATGATAGCGACATTCTTCCAGAAAAATACAGTTATAATGTTTTTTTTTTATAATGAGCTCTAACTGCAGGACAACACAGCGGCATTCTTTCAGAAACAGATATTAATAATGTATTTTTTTTAAGAGCTACAACCGCAGGTCCGGGTAGCCAGAAACTACTGCAGCCCGCTCACAGCGTCCGCACGAGCTCAACATGTAACGCGAGCCGGGAGCGCACTCACCTCTTTCTCGAGGTAGCCGGCCCGCAGCGCGATCTGGTTCTCTTTCATGCGACGCGCGTCCCGCGACCGCTTGGCAGCCATGTTGTTCTTCCGCCGGCGCGCCCAGTACTTGTCGTCTTTGAGGTCATCGGGCACGAACTGCCGACGGTGACGATAAGTTAGCACGCCGCGCCACACACTCAACCCTCCCTTCACCACAGCAACACAACTTTACGTCATGTGTGCCCCTACCCGCCCGCACGCGGGCCCGCGCTCAACTGACTGCTGGTGCCAAATACAGCTCTGTTCATTTGAGGATTTACAAACAATTTTACAAAAAGTTTGTAAAATTGATGTTCTTTTTGAATAAACAAATAACAACGCTAATATTATTGTGATCACTTAAAAACAAGTTATTGCGAAGACAGGGCCCAGCGCCCTTTTTAAAAATTTAATCGTTAAATAATAAGTTACGTATTTAACACAAGTTTGCTAAATACTAGATATTACCTTTATAGTTTAAAATATCGTATGAATAACTTGAATTTTTTTGTGTTATTTGGTAAGTAACATTTGGTATGAGTGTATCCAGAGACAGCCAAGTCAGTCAGGCGCGAGCCGCAGTGCTGCGATGCATAATAGTTTATGCCTCGCTATAAATATTTTGTTGTGGACTACAACAGCCTTATATAGTTTATACATGCACACATGCACATTCTATCGACTTAGAAGTTATTATGAATGTAACGTTGTCGATATACTCTTTGTTTGGGAATATATTTACATTAAGGCAGTACGGAATATCCAATTCACCATACTTTTCAGAACAATGATTCACCACCAGAATTATTACTCATTTTGAAGTGGACTGACAATGATGCTTTACAGTGGTGAAACGTCTCATGTAACAGATTCACAAATAGAAACCAAATTAAACTCTAATTTGCATTTGTTGAAAAAGTAGGTACTGTATTGTGGTCAGCCCAGTTCAAACACTACATCGGGTGGCAAAAAATATTTTTTATTAAAAGATCATGGTCTTGTACAGTGTGATAATAGTATTTGTGTGAAAAGTCTGACAGCACTACAGATCTGCTCATATTTTGTGGTATTTTCGTAATATTGTTAACATTGTCCTTTTTTTTTCATTCACATAATTAGAGATTTTTCTTACAGAAAGCAGTATAGTGCGGTAGAAGTACCTACTTCACAAGTGCAGTGATTTCAAAGTTTCTCAAAGTATTAGACAGAAATATATAAAAGCAGGATAAATTATATTAAAACAAAACTTACGAGAAGCTGGAACAGTAAATAAGGTGAAAGTGCGGTATTAAGCGGAACTACATTAAATTAAATCTACGTTTGTAACAAGATCGGTCGTGTTTATAAAAAATAACTGCCTTCTCTCGCATTTGACTGATTAAGGTGATGTTTCTGGTTATAATTTGAACAAACTAGACATACTTCTGAACAACCGTATAAGGTTTATTTTTTGTCTTCGAAAATATGATCATATTTCTGAATACCGTTCTGAGCTCCCTATCCGCCGAGTTCACCAACGCAGGTATCTCATATTCTATGCCATCCTTATAATTTACTTCATAATCCCATTGCCCCCGAATATCTCAAATCAATGGCAGTAAGACTCTGAATCGCGCTCCCCGAATCTATCCGAACTGCTCCTAGTCACTTTAGCTTTTAGACACAGGATAAAAGATTTTCATAAATACATTTTAGGATTCTCTACAGAACTTGGCGGCCATTTAGATCTTAATTATTTTGTTGGATTTTGAACTTTACGTCTATTTTCACATTTATTTTTTATGTGGGATATCATTACTTTTGCATAGCAGTATCAGAAATAATCAGAAAGAAGAAAATTTTTCTCGTATAATTTTGATATATGCTTAACCTAATAAAATCAATTTATATAAAAATCTTACCTACGAAATTCAGTTTTTTCTGTTTCCTTTGTATTCGCGTGATAGTCTACCTTGATGCCAAATATCAACTTTCCAGGTCATATGGAAGTAGGTTATCTTTTTGATCATGGATAAGTGACCCATGATATTTTTCAGGTTTTTTTAACGTTATAATAACGTCAATAACTGTTTGATCTTTATTAGTGAAATTTTGGGTATTTCGGTTGTATAGGTTTCGAGTTGTGAAGGGGTTCAAAGAAGCTCGAAATAGTTCGTGTATATACACACGACTGCTGCGTCGCCAGATCCTTTCTCCGAACTTGGCTCTGATACGATTTAAAAATTGTTAAACCAGTTTTGGACATATTGAGAGAAAAAATGGAATGTGACAAAAATTACCGTACTTCGATGACGTTGCTGGATGTTTATCCGATACTACATAAACTTCACCAAGCAACAAACGCTTTTAACGAAAGGTATTTTTACCTGTAAGTTACTTTCATATAGATATGTCACCAACACGATAAGATAATGATTGGTTCTTACCGTGTTTGTGACATATCAAATACAGTGGCGGATTTACACATTTGCCGCCAGTAGACTAATTATATTTTATCGCCCCTACCCATCCTTTTTCGGATCCTTAATGTGCAGCTTTTTCTGTGGCAAAGAAGTGGAAATAGTTACGTATCAGTCCGCCGTCCTGATTACTTAAAAGAAAACCTGAGAGCGCTTGATTATGCCGGCCCTATTCAGGGTAGTGGTGGTGCGCCGAAGGGGAGGGAAGGAAAATATTCGATATTGCCGCCCCCTAAAATGTGCCGCCCTAGGCTCCAGCCTACTGAGCCTGCTGGTAAATCCGCCACTGATCAAATAAATTATTTTTCTTTCCTTCTTTGAGAAACTTTGAGGATATGTGTGTTAGAATGCAACACTGCATGTAATTAAAGAATGAAGAAATAAATACAGCGAGACGTGAGTGCGTTTTCAGCAGATAAGTGTATGGCAGCCGCGCAGAGGGCAACACCTACTGCGCGTCAGCGCAACAGGGCACTTTAACAATGGTCAGGATGTACACGTAAGGTCGACCCTTACTCGAAGCTAGCCCGTCAATTACAACAACATTTCCTATAGAACCAAAGCTAAAATTAAGAAAGAAGTCAACTTTCTCGTATTCAGCTAAATTGTGTGTACGGAAATGTCTTTTGTTTCCAAAGTCCCAATTTTTCAAAACTAAAAACCGACTTTCGTAAAATTTCTAAGGGTATAAACCCTTTCAAACAAAAAAAATATTTTCAAATGGGTCCAGGCGTCTTCGAATAATCGGTGAACATATATAAAAAAGATCGCGACGAATTGACAACCTTCTCCTTTTTTGGAAGTCGGTTAAAAAGTGGAGACGCCACTTTCAAGTCATATAAGTCATATAAGTCATACTCAGCTTCTGCAATGTGTCGCACTTACATGTACACCTGAATACTTTATCGACTGTTTATCTACGGCGCCATGCTACCGCCGATGTGTCGTGGCGTTAAATAGTCGCTTGGACTCATAATGACCCCAGGACCCGCCTGTTAGTTGTTCTTAGTAAATACTTTTTGAAGCATTAGTAAGCTGGTGTCAGGCAGAGAGCCTGATTGTGTGTGTTGTCCGTATTATGTACATTCGCAAGTATGTGTGACGCCACAGCTCCATCGTTTGTATTCAGCACTACACATTCACATTCAGGGTATTCAGCACAACACAAGTTTAAAGTTTCTTTGGGGCTAAGTAAATAAGAAGAAGAAGCCAAAGGTACTATTATATAACTATAATTCATTATGTACCCAAAATATATCTAAATATATAATAATTTAACGATGTTATATTACTTTGAGATATTTATTAATTTAATGTACAGATTTATAATGTATTTTGGTTTATTATGTGTGATTTGTCCCTTTATATTTATTTATTTCAAACAGGCAATTCATTATAGATATCTTTAAAATTTAAAAAAAGTACCTACATGTATACGCTTTTTGTAGTTTTTGTAGATTTGATTAAGTAATTCATGTAGTTTAATTATGCAAAAAGGGGACATTCTTTATATCACTTTTTTATACTGTGAAAAAGTATAGGGGAAAGTTAATACAGTAGGGGTAATAAGTGCATTCAATAATCAGGAGCGTCATCGTAGCAGCTGCAGTCTCTCGACTACGAGCTACGAGTGCCAGCGCTGCGACGCGGCTACGAACCCGAGCTACGACAGACCGGGTGGCGTCACAGTGTAATGTTATTGTTGGCCCTACGTCTATGTGTGTGTGGGTGTCGTGTTTGTACGGTATCGGCATTGTTGTGTGCTGTACAAAAGGACGCTGGATGTAGTTTTAAATTAGCGGGTTTCATAATAAACACGATACCTATATTTAAAAACTTTTATGAAGTTTATTTCTCACTTTAAATTCACAATTGCAAAAAATTAATTTCTTGAGAAAATGATGTAAGTTCTACTGATAAAAAGTTACGTTTTTTGACATTAATTTCAATTACTTATTTTTTATATGTATAGTTACTTAAATTCTTTTTTTTGGTCCAAATGTTCTTTGTCATTTAATTTGACTACGATGTGGCGAATGGAAAAATCCTCGAAACTTTCCTTAAAACCATCCAACGTACTTTAATATTCGCCGCTGTCCATGCATATTTATGTGTGTGTTTGTGTGTGTAAGTGCGAACGCCGCCCCCCGCAGGCAGTTCGTGGCATGCCGCTAGGAATGATAGCGCACTAACTTCATTTACCTGTTTCCGGGACTTCTTGATCATGGGCTGCGGCTTCAGCTCCTCATCGGAGAAGGCGCGCGTCCGGGGGTCGAAGTCGCGCCCTGACGACGCCATCGAGAATGCTGGAATCACAAGCATCGCCGTCAGCAACCAGGGCATCTTGTGTCTCTCTTAATAGTTCCACTATGCAAACATAGGGCTACACAGCGACGACATAGTTCTCATTCTTTCATCATCAGGTCTTTCTGTCTCCACTGCAGGAGCACGACCCTCTCTGTACTACCAGAGCCATACTTGGCCAGAGCAGCCAGAGGACTTGGCCTACACCCTCTTCACTAGTCAGACAGGTTGGAGATTTCTCATGATGTTTATAAGCTTTGTTTAGTTTGTATTCCCTCCTTCTACGACATCCACGAGAGGACTTGGAGTGGGCCTATTCTACTCTGCCGGAAATCACATTCTCATTTTTTGGTAGGTTGTTATTATATATGGAGATTACACTCTCGCTCTTAAACTGACTTTAAGGGTTATGCAAGTAAAGCAGAACTAAGATGTAAAGCAGAACTAAGATGTAGAGCAGAAAGTGGCGCGAGGATTTTGGAGCGAGAGAATATCCTACTAGCATTCAAGTTAATTCAAATACATTTACTGACTACAATAACTATCTCAAATGTTTTCTATAGAAATTCTACAGTTGAGAAACTCACTCTTAATTAAATATTATAATTATTATTTCAGTTGAACACTAGTTACGTGGACTAAGAGACATAGACCTTTCTCAAAGATTTTTATCTAGCGTTCTGCTGCCCGTGCCAGCATGTGTAGTAGGAGATATTTTTACGTACTGGAGTCTGCAGGTGAGAGCGGTGGGTTGATGGTGTCGGGGCTCATGCAGTCGGAGGGCGAGGGCGAGCGCTCGCGCTTGGTGACGGGCGGCGGCAGCCCCAGCGCCAGCCCCGCGCCGCCGCCGAAGGCCGAGCCGCCCAAGTGCGCGCCTCCCAGCGCTTCGCCCGGCATGCCATTCTCCGACAGGAACTCGTCTAGGTCCACGTACTGAAAATACAACCAGTCAGTCAGCGTGACGGCCACCGGCAGCGGCCGGGACTTCACCGCAACAACAAACGCACGTTATTGTCCAAGATACGTATGCTCAGCCAATAAACAAATATCGACATCAATCGCATTAGCCAAATTCGCTTGCTTGCACGATCTACATTGCAAATAATAAATTAACTAATAATTTAAAATAACATAATGTCAGGGTAAAGGCACAGACATGGGATGCGGTAAAAAGCTACTCTATTACCTAGTGCGGGTGTTAGAAAGCGGCAGACGCACACAACACGCAGTAGGTAATACAGTGGCGTACTGACTTCTTGTACCTTGAGATCAGGATCGTAGGGCAGCGTCTTCTCCCACAGGTTGGGGCCGAGGAAGGCGGCCTGCGCGTCCCACAGCTCCGTGTCATCTTTCTTGTCCTCGAGCGCGTCCTTACTGTTCACCGACTTGCCTGCAACAACAAGCGAGTCGTGGTCACTGGCGGCCGCGGCCGTGTCGAGCGAGAGCGGCCGCGGCCGTCGCGCGTCGCCCTACAACGACACCAGCCACGGGTCGTTGTAAACCAACCGCCACTAGCTACGTCCTACCAAGCACTGCTATCAATATCAATATGGGACACAAACGATACTGTACAAACATTTGCACGAAGAGTGATCAAACATAGTCAAACTCGCTGAGCATCACAAAATGAAATGTAATGTAAATAAAAATATCAATGATTCGCCGAAGCAAAGTGAAATTGTTATTAACAATGACAAAATATATTCATCGAAGTGAAAAATATTAATGTGAGTGTTTGGCCAAACACGGGTCGTGAGCTGTGGCAAGCCAGCTGGCCGAGCCTCGCGAGCATGCTCGGCCAGTTCGCTTTGCCACAATCTCCAATGTTGTGAAAAGATATAATATTTTTTTATCTCATATTATACTTGTTATTTTTTTTTAACCAATTTTAGATTTTTATTAATCTATCTTATTAAAATAAGATAAACCATCTCTTTCATTCATTTAACACGGAAGACAAAAAGACAAAAACATTCAGAGCAATATTGTTGCTGAACGGAACGGATTGTAAAAATAGCAGGTAATGGCAGGTTTTAAAATAGTCTGAATTTTTATTATTACACACCCAGATGAATTGAAGATTATAATTCTTCATAAAAAAGCGACTTCCATTTCTGTTCTTCTACGTCAGTTCAAATTCACCAAAATACACTTTTTGAATGCAAATGCTTGATTGATTGACAAAAACATGAAAATCACTATACATGGGCATAGAACATTTGGAATTTCCACAATTTCTTGAAAATTCATCAGATTTTTATCTAGTAACCATGGGAAATTTTCTGAATCGGTTAAAAACTGAGTTATTGAGAAACATAAATAATAAAAAACGCATTCGAATTGAGAAGCTCCTCATATTACAAGCTTTTATTTAACTTGCAATCATGTATCTTGTATGTACATCTTGTATACTCAATTTTCAATCAGTAATCTTCAGCAGTTTGAGTTTCAATTTTGCATACTTGTGCAATTCGGATGACTATACAATATTAAGGTATCAATAGCTATAATTCAGATAATGGAGCAGGGAGATATTCGACAGAACTCAGTTATAAAACAACATGACGACCACTTAATAGTAGACGTTGTCTAGGGTCTGATCACGGAGACGAAAGGTGGTCGATAGAACTCATTAATAAAACAACGGAACTCCATCAAGTTTGGGCTTATATAATTTGTGTTAATAAGTACTTTGGCGTCACAAGAAAAGCTTGTAAAAAATAATTGTTTTTTATCAAAATAAATGCTTTATTACATGTCTCCAAAGTTCTTCATCATATCTTTACCAAATTAATATGGGAACAACTTGGTACCAAAGGCTTTCCAATAAAAAAAAGAATCATCAAAATCAGTTCACAAGTGGCGAAGATTTGAAATAAAGGAGGAGGTTATCAATTCTTAATTGATAACCTCCTCCTTTATTTGAAGTCGCTTAAAAAGAACCTTGACTCTTTGCCATTAACACAAGTTCAGATATAGGCTGATCATTTATCATCAGGAATTTGAACTGTTGGCAAAATATTCGTCCTTTAATCAAAACGACCAAACCTTGCTAGTAGCAGCTTTGTGGGTAACTGGGTCAAGCAAGTCAATAATCTCTGGATAAGTAGGTTCATTGGATTAGGCGCTTGGGAGCCGACAAAGCAAATACGACTATTTGAAAATATTAGCGTGGAGTGCCAGCGTGGGAAGTGTAGACCAAATCCTCCGGCTGCTCTGGCCAAGTATAGCTTTAGGAGCACGACCCTCTCTGTACTAACAGAGAGGGTCGTGCTCCTGCAGTACAGACTAAAAAGACTTAAAGATGAGATGAGATACCAGTGTAGATATAAAATATTAAACAAAAACCTTCACAATAAAATAGCTTTTTATATTGTAATTATAAAAGCACATTACGTTTATAGATATTATCTGTCTTCCTAAAAAGGAGCTAAAGGACGTACTGTGCATGTTAACGATTAGTTATTATCTATCCATATATTTTAATGTAAAAAAATGTGTCTGTACATTGAATATTTTTCAAAAAATATATATGGAGCGATGGAGACGTAATAATAGTGAAGAATAAAAAAAATCTGTCTCAAACCGCTAATCTCCAGAAATACTGGACGGATTCAAATAAAACTTTATGATTATAGCTGTTAAGCCTGAGCATATAGAGTATAATTGATTTTGGAAAATGGAACACCTGATGCATAACAATAACAGTCCAGCTTAACTATAAAGCCGTAGCAAAAGTTGTTTAGCATGAGCATTCTGGAGTCATAAAGTCCACTTGAACGAAGTCGCGGGCTTCGGCTAATATGATATAATTTATATATCTCAAACGGATATTTACATAGCGATTGGCTGTGCGTGTGTGACAGCGAGGAGCCAAACGTTGCCGTGTCGGAGGAGCCGGGGCGACGAGTCCAAGGCGAGCCGGCGCATTAGCATAGTCGACGACCGCTGGCACCAACAAACTAATGAAACGCGCGCAGGAGACGTATTTTTGAAATCACTTGTCATTACGAATGGTTTGCGCGAGCGTTTCCAAACGGGTGCATTTTTTAAACCATATGCGAAGGCTTTGCAACGAGTGGTCTTGACCACTTGTAATTTTGACATTAGTAGCGCAAGTATGTCAAATAAACCTTTCATGGATAATCCGTTCCGATTAACGCTGCTTTTTTATTTATGGTGAAATTTTTTGAAAACCATAGCCGTATTTTTGAAATTTTCTGCATGAAACAATATTCTTGATTCTCTTCCGCTGACACGACGGTTTAAAAAAATACGGCCAAATTGTATTTTAAGCGAACGGTGAGTTGGAAAATTACACGTTTTGTTTTTCGGTGAGTCTCTCAATGAAAAATAGCTCTCCAGGATCCGCGCTCCACTCAAGCTACGCGTCGAGGCTTTAGTCTGACGTCAAATCAGTTAAGTCAAAGGTAATACAATTATTAACGTTACAGATACCCAACGCCAGAAACTATTGGAGAGCCCGTAGATAGGAAAAACTGGAGTTGCAGGGTAGACTCACAGAGATGGCAGTACACGTGACTAACAAAAAATTGACATGGATAGTGTTGAATATACTTTAAAATTGAATTTTATGTAAGTCATATATAATTTAAAAAAAACATACAAATATGTGCAGCCGCCCGGGCAATTTGTATCGGAGTGCCGATTTTTTTCTTTTTTCACGTGTTTATACCTGTACCTATTCAACCATTTAGCTGATACGGGACACTGTACTTGAACAAACCCCCTTATTTTGGCACCCGCTGAAAATTAGCGCTGTAGTAACTCGACGGCATCAGCACATAGCTGAGCTGGCCGCCCTTTCGGCAATTTGCAATTGTTGTTTTTATTTTAGGTACGATAAGTTTCTTAAATGGCCTTATAAGTTTTAATGGTTTTGGTTACCGAATAAAGATTTTCTTTCTTTCTAGCTTTCTAGCATTGTATTACCCTAGCTCATGCCTACAGACTGATGTTCCTTGCAAATTTTGCCATTTAATGACAATACACACCGTGGGTTAGTCGAGAAAAAAAAGCATTACGTGATTTTGCATTTCTGTAGTTTGTGTTGACGCCGCGACTCGCTAACGCGCGCGGTCTCTACCGGTTTGTCTTTGCGTGAACTTATTGCATTTAAAATCCTAAGTTACAGCAAGTCATTTTTTTTAACAAACATCTTAATCTTTATTAAATTGAAATATTTTGTACTCACCAAATTGTAAAGTTGTAAGTGTTGATCATAAATTATTTTGCATTTAAAAGACCTTTTTTAAAATTCATAAAATTTCATCAATAAATTATTATTTTCACCAATGCTCAATTCATTTAAAAAACGAATTAAACGTTTAAAGGCAAAGGTATGTAAAAAAGTTCGATAGGCGCGGCGTAGAAATCAATTGGAAAGCGGAGAGAGTCCATATAATTCTAATCTAATCAATCCGCGTAGTAATCAAGTGTTAATCATATTTATTTTACATCCTACTGAATGACATGACAATTCAAAAGTTAAATGTGATGATGAGTTTATTTATTTTTTAGGTAATTCTGTTGTCTGTAAATCTATTTCAGTCATAGGGGCATACAGGTAACATATTCAAATTTTTGCAACATTTTTTTTTCTAATTACTCAATGTGAAGTCATTAAAGAGACAGGCTCTCCTATCTAAGGCTAATTATCTAACACATTCAAAATGAGTACGTGATGTGTCTACAACGCAGACTGCCACAATCGTGAAAAATACCAATACTGCCAGGGGGATAACTCATATATAATATAAATGACTCCTGCGTTGTCTTATGGAAAACGTGGAAGACGACGAAACTAAACAAAATAGGTATCGTGTCGTGTCGCGACACTACGCGGCAAACGATAGGCGCGATAGGAGCATACAATAAAGAATTCCAGGAAGACATCGTACGCTGAGGCGCTACGCACAAGTGAGTTCGATCTAGATCAAATATCAATATCAACTAGCCAGCGGGACCTTTTGCTTGAACTAATTAAGACCATTTAGTCGAATTAGAATCGAATCAGTGAGCTACAACATGCGAACCCACCAGAATGTAAAGCTTTACTTCTGTACAGACAGTTTTGTGACAGCGCTTGTGTGACACAACACACCCGTCCGTGGGAAACACGCGAGCACGCTTCCTAGCGAAAAACTAACTATGAGAGTGCAGTGGGGGTGCGCGGGTGTGCGGCGCGGGGTGGTGCAGGGCGAGGTGCAGGAAGCGGGAAGTAACCCACTAGCGGCGTTACGTGCGCGGCGCGCTTTCCTCAGTTCCGCACCGCGCACTCACACCACGCCGCGCGATGCACACCACTGGGTTCTGTGCTTCGGCCTCCAATACGAATCAGCCAAAGAGCCTCCAAGGGTCACAGTAGAATCGGCAGAGAATTAATTTAAGTATCACATACAGAACGGAATCTCCTTAGGTCCCGCGCAATATTCGTCCCCGTTCCCCGTGCTCGCCTTGTGGAGGATGTTGAGCATGGATCGGCAAGAGCGGGGTGCAGGGAAGGGGAACGGAGTCGCAGATTCTGTGGTATTAGTGCTTGATTGACTTTAAGTAACCTAAGATGAACTTTTAAATTGCTACCATGCACAGCACTTCCATCACAGACAGCTTCCATGTACAATATGTATAAAATAAAATGAGATCTGAGGCTATTTTTAAACCTGCCATGAAACAGAGGGTTGTTATAAGTTTATTAGAAAGCTGTAATTGGGCATGGGTATGAATATTAATCATACCGAGAAAGGGGTGAAATAAAGACATGAAATTATTTTTAAAAATAAAGTCATGAAAAAATATACACATACTATACTCATGTTCGATCCACTCTCACTCTTTACTTATTTTTCTTTGATGGGATGAAAGGGTAATCAACAAACCCGAATAGGCTGTTAAGTGTATAAATTATAGCTCCCTGGATAGCATAATAAGATTGCAATAACGAATGTAGGTCTCATGATATAATGCCGAGAGGTTCCGGAAGCGCGATCACTCTCACTCGCGTCCGGCGGAGAAAGTGATCGGGCCCGACGACGACCGAGCGCTGCCGAAGCCGAGCGCGGCGCGAGCATCTTCGGCGCGAGCGCGACTGGACCACGGAAATGACTTTACTACAACCTCTGACTGAACCCATCCTATCTAATGTGAAAAAGACTAATGGCTCCAGAATGGTCGATGCGATTGTAACATAATATAACAATATTTCTGAAAACGAAGCCAAATTTAATTTGCTATGACAACATGGTCAGTCTTTCTGGATCCATCAAATTAATCCTGATCCCAGTATAACCAGAAGTGTATCTTCCGTTTGTATAGTCGAGCTTTATTTCAAACAATAATAGATACCAATCGTCTTACTTTCATATTAAAATACAGCCAACATATTAATTTTCATTTTTATCTGAAACTTCCTTCAAACCATTAACCATCTTTTGTCATGTTCCAACTGCCCAATTCCTTGTACTAAGGCAGATTTGAATGTGTCCAATGACAGAGCGGTCACAGTGGCCAAGTTCTGGTCTAATAATATTTAATTTGAGCCATATCGACTCGACAAGAAGAAGACCCGAAACTTCTGTGGACATCGTGGAGCAAAAATCTAGCGTGCGATAATCAGCGAATAAGATTTTTTTAACACGAATGGCATTTTGATGGTCCTTGCAGAGCCAGGCTCACAGCAGGCTGTCAGAGCCGTCGCGTATCGAAGAGATTTTTGCGCAACATTGCACACATTTGGGCGCCGCTTTCTCGCGCCCTCTCGACGAAAGTGAGAGTGCTGCGTCAGAGCGCGGAACTGCCGCTCAATTCGGAGTTCGGACACTTTCACTCGTCGCCCCCTGCGCGCCTCGTATACCCCGCTCAAGCCTCCTAGCCACTCATCATAATCGTTTATTTTTATATCTCTTTCCGCTAAGTGTCGAAAGCGTATTGTTGTTATTATTACATCTCAGATCTCAACTTAGGGAATCGGAATTGAAGAGTTCTTCGAAGTTTTGGAAATCGACAACACAAACAAGGAAATTTTCAAAAGCCTGACTTGTTATATCTTTGACTTTAGCAGCGTTGATTAGTTTCCGTAAATTTCATTTAATTTCAAATTCCATTTGGATAAACCAAAGTTTGTTTACGACCAATAAGTCTAAACCTAAAAATAAAGTAAAATGAGGTCATTATAGGGATTAAAGGCAGTGTCTATTTTCCAACGAGGAGAGTTTACATTATTTGAAGGTACACGGGGTGCAGTGCGAGGCTCGGGGCGGTGGCGGTGGGGAGAGCAGTTGCGCAACAAGCTCGCTTCCTACTCAGGAAATATAGGTGAGGAGTGCCTCGGGGGCTGAGGGGGGCGCGCGGCCGGCGGAGCGGGAAGTGGCTGCTCTTGCGCAATAGAGAAAGCAACGTTTTCCGGCGACGTGCGATCATTTTCGTAAACGTGTGAATTGAGCGAAAGTGAACGAGAAAGTCGTAACAGTTCAACTCCAATATTGCTACTGGGCATAGACAATTGCTACTCGCACATTTTTTTCACTTGTTGTGCAGGTCAAATGTCAAAGGAATAAATGTTCAAATCTTGGCTGACGGTTGTTATGAGAAGTTCAACCACAGCTCAAGTTTCATCAAAACAAGAACACGGAGTTGTAAGGGACCAACATCCCAGCATTCTCAGCCAAGCCCGCTACATCACAGGACATAAGCACTGAGATGCATTTAACTGCAAAATGAAATGATAGAAGCATCTCTTTAGGAATTCATAATGGAAACTATTCATAAAACTGATTAATACGGAAAAATCAAAGTGGTGAGGCCATGAGACAGATCATGAATGAGACTGAAAAATAAAAGAAAATAAAAATATTGGTCAGGTACATAAAAAGTTGAAGTGTTAAATAAAACCAGCCAAGCGCGTGTCGGGCCATATGCAGTGTAGGATTCCTTAACTGCAAATGCCGCTTTGAATTCAAGGGACTAGAAACACTAAAAACGTCTAAATACTATGTTTCTATGGAATTAAAATTTACTTTTCCGACTACATTTTATAAGTTGATTGCGTGTAACTCTTGAATATGTAAACCGTACTTAGCTCTGATAGTTTTCCTTACTTCGTTATATATGCTTGATACTGGTTTTTGAAATACCTAAAAAATTTAGTCCCACTTTACAAGAATGAAAATTACCCTAACAAAATGTTTTTGGAGATTTTTGTTACCCTTTATCGGATTCTATGAATACGTAAAATTACAGTTTTTTAGAACGTATAGTCTCTGAGTAGGACCGTGGACAGACAAATGGACAAACATGGCAAAACTGTAAGGGTTTCTTGTTTACTATGAAACCCTAAAAAGAGCGAAAGTTTGATTAAGGTAAAGACAACCTGATCAGCATGGCTTTGCTTTTTGACTACTTAGTAAGTCAGTATTTCTTATTTCGTAACTTATGGTTGTTTGTTTATATTATTATAATTATAAAAGTCTTTGTAAACTGACACAGACTTGACAAAGCGTTGTGAAAAGAACATATTTAACTATTTCTTTCCTTAAGAAGAGTTTATTCACGGACATATAATTTTGTATCGAATCTTCTCGTGATTTGTGAGTACCTAGTCCGTTTAAAGCCTTACCTTAGTTGCTAGCTGTTTTTATCATCATCAAGATTAGTTTGACAGTACCATCATATTGCCTTGTTATGTAACTTAATAGTTGAATGTCGTTAACATCGAGAGAGAAAACCCTTAACATAGTACAATTTGGGCTAGTTCACTAGTTCACAATGAACGAACATTTAATACAATTAAACCTTTTCAAATAACACGATAGTACTACAGGTCACAAACAATAATTTAATGATAAAAATAGAAAGAAACTGAGATTCGAGAGATCGATGTATAATGACAAAATTTAAAAAACAAAAAAGAAAAAGATATTCTTGGAACACTCAGTTTGAACAAAATTACAAAAATGGAAGCCCTTAAAAAAATTCAGCCTCTAGAAAACTTCGTGACGGAAAAAATTACAGATTGCTAGGCAACCTCCCCAAAATCCATACCCTTCGAAAAGGAACTTCATTCCAACAATCAATGAGGCTCAGCCGCTAGTAATGGCTAATAATACACACGCCGTATTGAAATAAGTGTGACGTCACATGGCCTTTACCTAGCGGACAGTCAAGACTATTTAAATAAAAAATCTCTTTAATCAAATTGCAAGGGAACATATGAAAATACATACAAACGTAACCGCGAGACACATAACCCTTATTTAGTCGGATAAAAAGATCAGCAAACATACGATGAGAAAAATCGCAGGAAAACAAAGATTATAGAAAAAAAATTGAATACGACGGAATAAGTAATCTGTAACTCAATAGTGTGAAACAACGCTACGTTATTTTAGAATGTTCTACATGTATAATTTTTGAAGTGAAAACTTCTTTAGCGGCGTTGTGCACTTTTTTTGGAATGGGTAAAAAATTTTAAACTCGCGTCAGGACACGTGACCTGATCGAAAATTCGTAAGACGGATGGAGAGTAGACAGCTGGCGCGGTGTAGGAGAGGGAGTATCCCCCTCTCTTTCTACGGCGCGGCGAAAATGTATGCCTGCGCCTGCTGTTTCGTATATCAAAAATGCACAACGTTAATATTCAAGTTTTTACTTCTGCCGGCACTCACAGAGTGCAACCTTTTTTTTTTATAAACGATTCGATTTTATATTAAATGAATAGTTTCCGGGCCAGTTTTTGAATAAGAAACTGAGGCTGACATTTACTACATGTTAGGTTTGTGTTTTAATAATTTTATCAATGTATAAGCGTAAGGTCAATATCAGTGTACGATAGTTGATAACCCTAGGTGTTAACTACAATAATATACGACAATATCATTTTTAAATTGTCTAAAATGATAAGAAACTCGCATTTATTGCGAAATGTTAAAAAGCAAAATGTCGTATCGCTATTATGTATTGATTGTTTATCACTATCAAAGATGAGAAGTTATGTTCCTAGTAAAAAAAATTGTCTCTAGTGATAAACAATGCGTATGTACCAGTGGCTGTGGAAGCGCGAAGTCAGGAAAAGCGGACGTTGCAATCAGCTGCGCGCATGGGCACATCGGTGTGCGGTGCGGCGCGGCGGTGCGCGTGCGCCGGCCGAAAGTAAAAGTCGGAAGGAGCCGTGAGGGGGCGAGCGGGGCGCGGGGAGGGGAACGCGGAAGCTACGGAAGATTACTTTTACTCTCTTAAGCGAAGTTTGTACAACGCCGACATCAGCGCTCCGCTGCAACACTATGACGTCGGCCCACCAAATGTAATATCATTGGATAATCAGTTAGATTCATCGGTCAAAGTTAAGGTTACACCGGATGGTCTGTTGCGAAATTACAAAATTATATGAGAGATATATAGTAAACATTAGCTTCTACTCGACGTTTTTTAATTAATAAGTAGTGGATCAACTAGCTAGAGTAATTCTGCCATCTTTACTAAAAGTTGTATAATTTTATCTTACTTGCCAAGCCTTTGTCGGGGCCATTGTGTGAAAGACACTTAACGTTTATTTTAGTTGCATATACGGAGTTCGTCATTGCTATGTTCTTTAACGCACTAATTAATAAACAGCGAATGCGCAGGTTTTCTCACGAAGACTTCCTATTGTCCGCAATAACATAACATAACATTTAGCAGCCTCTTCGTCTATAGAGGTGCTATAACTATTTTACCCGTATGTAAACTTTTGAATTTGGTTATATTTTTTTATTCACTTATATACCTACATACGTACATTTTGAACTGAATATTTTTTTTTTAAATACATATGTTAGAAAGAGGTCTGCACCTGCAATAAATACTTATTTCCGCGCTGCGTTGACTCAAAGAAACCTCTCGCCCGCACCACACCACAACTCATACCGACCCCTGATATCTTAAATTTTCTTGCCATTTGGGCTAAACCTGTAGTCTTTACACGAAACATCAGACGGACTTTTTTGATCTTTCCTGCTTTCTGAGCGGAACAAAATTTTGTAATTTTTGTTCGAGAAGAGTTCGAGAAGAATTCTCAATTGATCGATAGACAATATTTTTAGAAATTAAACGTCTTCCTATTTTTGATTGTCAATCGCAGTAAGCTTTAATAAAGATGAGTTTCCTCTAAAATGCCAGTCTCATCGTCATCTACTAGTAAATCAGCTAAATCTCAAAAGAAAACATGTTTTTTTTCCAAATTTGCTTCTTTTTCTCTTCCTCTTTTTATTTAAATTTTTTTTTCATGGACTTAGACTTAAGGGTGGTACTTTAATCATGTACCCAGTTCTAGCTAGCTTCCTGCCGTCGTCGCATCAGCATCCTGGCCTCGCGTGACTCTGACAACCATCGCGTGACGTTCAGCCTAACACTTGTATCACTAATCGCCGTGGTTAATATGCATTTGCATTAATACTTTTAATACAATGCCCATCATTTTTGATCATTCAATTAACTTTTTTAGCAGTTAATAGCCAAAAATGTCAACTTAAAATATTTTTTTAATAAATGTCAGGTTTGTCTCATAATTTATTGGACTGTGTCCACAAATATCAATATATTTGGTTCGTCAGTTAGGTTATAAAAAAAATGTGCCCATATTTTTCGATTCACCCGATGGCATTTATTGTACCATTCAAATTGATCTCAGAATCTTACCAATCAAGACTCGAACACTTTCACATTGTTTGACTTGAACACTGTCGTTCAGCTGCTGATATATTCTTCTGCATTAAATTGTCAGTGCTAGACCTGATAGCCCCAATCTTCTAAAAGGATTTCATTATCTATCCCAAGAACCAGTCCATAATCTTTATTTTGTCTGCTTTCGTGTCGTACAAATTACTGTAGTTATTCGCCACTGATTCGCAATTAGTATTCTCAATATAATACAATTTCCACAATATAAACACGTTTAATGCATCACCAATTTAATTAAAAGGTTCCGTAGCCAAAGGTTAAAACGGAACTCTATTACCTATACACTGTCAGTCTGTCTGTCTATCACCAGGCTGTATCTTATGAACCATAATAGCTAGACAGTTTAAATTTTTACATATAAAAGTACTAAAAGCACAATAAAATAAATTTTTAGGTAAATTCCTATACAACAAACGATATTTTTCATAGGCAATCAATGATAATGATAATGATCGAGATATTTGAAAGGAAATGGCTAAGACAGTATTATGTTAATTTAAAAAAATAGTACGGAACCCTTCGTGCGCGAGCCCGACTCGCACTTGGCCGGTTTTATTATAAAACCTACCTCAGGCAATTTTTACATTGTTTCGGAAGGTTGTGCATTTTTGTTTTGTGTTTTTTTGTAAACATTAAGATTTGTAACAATCACTTTTCGAACCAAAAAAAACTGACCAAGTGCGTGTCTTGCCACCCGCATTGTAGGGTTTCGTAGTTACGAATGCCGACTTTGAAATCACGCCTCACGGTTTAACGTCTAATAACGCTGACAAACTATTTTTTTATTGAATTTGTGTGTAGTTTTCCTTTTCCGTATACATTTTAAAGGAATAGTTGAGCGATTATTTTTGGTATTTGGAAAATTCTTTTTAGTTTGAAATCGTACTTGGAGGGTCCATAGAAATTTTATCAAAATGGGTCGTGTAGTTTGGGGTTGGAATCGGCTTTTAGTTTTAAAAAATTATAAAAATATCGCAAGCGCAAGTATTCCGCGCCGCGAGCTTGGTCGGCTCTGACGTAGCCGCGCTGAGACCACTTTCGATCGCCGTATTGTCGAGTTGAAAAAGTAAAAGTGGTCTGTAGCTGTGTGCACGCGGAAGAAAGCACGTGTCGAGGGAAGGGGGGGGGGCGAGGGGCGCGGAGAAAGTCGCCAAAAGGTCGCCACTTTTTCCCAAATATTCCAAGTGAAAGTGCGCCGCGGGCGTCGCGCAGATAGGTAAAAAAGGAGTTTCGATGACGTGACCTGCGGCTTACAGCCAACGACTAGGCAGACAGCTCACCCGATGGACCGTTCTTATTGTGATCTAAAATGTTAGATAGCAAAAGGTTAAAGATGCTAAACTTGTAGGATAACACCTTCTAAAATATTGAACCTCATCAAATATCCTCAATAAAGATCACTTGCACAAATTGTAAGACTGCCGTAAGAAGTTCTGACGTTCTCAAAATTAAATTTAAATGATGACATAATTAACTAATTATATTCTGTCCACATATTAACTTTAAATTTAATTGTGCGTTGACTGCTCTAAAGAAAATGCTGCAGTGCAGTTTGTGGCCGTTTCTTCTGCACTAGCACTTAGTAAACTTAGTTGTAATAACCATTTGACATCAACAATTGTGCAACAAAAAAAAAAGGACGATTATTAAGAGATATTATATATATATATAAATCCTATGATAGATATATTAGAATTGGTTACTTTCCTGGGTCAAAAATAAATTATTTTGTACTGATATGAAAATAAAACGCCACTAAAGAACGTCACTTGTCATGATCATTTTACATTTATTATTGCAGAAAAACTGATATTAAGGGCGCTATTCGACTTCAAGTTATGACATCATCTGCCTGTATTTCAAACAAGTCCCATAGAAAAAGTTTGCTTGGCGTTTAGAAAAAAGTATCTGATTTGACTTGTTGGAAAGTAGCAAATTGAATTGAGAATAGAAGCCGTGGAGCCCACTTGCCTGAATCTTTTATATATGGCCGATAAAGATCATTCGATTGTCACAAATTGTAAGGCCGCCGTATGAATAGAAGCCCTAGTGGAGCACCCACGCGTCCGCACACGAGGCAGGAGCCCGGGCGGGCGGCGGCGGCGGCGCAGGTGGCGGCTGTTGCATGTTCTGTGTATGCTTCATTAATTCTGCTTCGCGTTCCTTACGTCCTAATGTATACTTGTAAACGTGAAAGTATAAAACTCGTACAACATCCTACTACAAAAAATATTATAATATGCTTGAATAAGTAAAAAATATCGTTGAAAGTTGTATAAAAACAGCATCTACATCCAGTATATTGGCCCACGGTAAATATCGTGAGAGCAAACATTGTTGAAATAGAAATAAAGAAGCAAGGAACGAATAATGATTACTTTTTAAGAAATGTAAGAGAATTCAATGACGAGTTCCACAGCCAGGATCAGTTATGTTATCTAATGGTACGGAGTGAAATGTTTATATTATTTCTAATTGTAATTCAGATATGTGATTGTAAGGCACATGTAATGAGAAAACCACTGACGCGTCACTACGAAGTTAGATAAGGCTAGATGACGTACTAAAATTGGTTGTTTGAATCTAACTTATTTTGAATAAACTGAGTGCAATAACTTGTTTAGAATATAAAATTGCCTAGATGTCATACGATATAAAGATTATAATACAAATTGTTATTAGTACAAAAAGTAATTGAAAAATAATACAAAAATTCCACCCAAATTGCACCCTGCTCACAAGTCAAGTATTTGCCCATTACGTTTCCTCATTGTATGGCTATAGATATCTTCTGAGCCAGGTGCCACCTGGAGTATTGGCAATTCTCTCGGCTCCTCTTCTGGCTTGGTCGGTTTGCTAGATTAATAGATGCCAAACTATTGGACATTGTACTAGCCCAAAAATACGGATGAAAAATTTGGGAGCTGCGCTTAAAAACTGAATCCAGAAGATTTTTTTGAGCCACGCTGCATCATTTTTACTCGAAACTTGTTATGAGTTGTTCTAAATGAATCTGTCATTGATGAGTTACCATTGTTTGCCGACGCGCAGGCGCCACGGCCGAGAATGGACGCACCTGGTCAGGAGTCGATTGTGGAAATCTGTCGCCAAGAAACAAGTGGCCTTGAGGCAACGTCACGCACGTGTGCCATTGTTTGTGACACTTCTTATTGTATCTGCCACCGGCAGCCAGCACTTTCAGATTACCCGATGTGTAGCACCTTTTTATAGATCAAGTTTGCAAGCAGGTGTGTTGGAGAGATCACCTGATGGCAAGCGAATGGCACCTAAAGGCTATCGGTTACTTGACATGATTCCTACCAGTCACCTGTTTACAGTTTCTTAATAAACGAGGAACTCTTATAGTTTCGTCATGTCTTCCTGATCGCGGTTCTACTTAGAGACTTTAAGTAATAGAAAACTGTTATTTGGCATGGGTATTTATTCTTATTCATGCCATATAGTTCCTATAGATATAGTAAAGTGGAAGTATTTTTTTTCTCGACTATCCGATCGTGTGTTATCTTGAATAGATTTCTGTTTTCGTTTCTGAAATATTGGGTTTTATAGTGCAAATCTTTGTTACAATCAAGTGACCCTCAATCTACTTATTGGTTGTAATAATGACACAAGAAAAAAACGGCAATAGTAATAACGAAAGTTAAAGGAAAACTATTAGAGCTAATTAGGGACTACAAATTAAAAAGTTATAGGCCAACTTACAAAATGTACATTCAATAGAAAATTAGTTTTCTAGACGTCCCGTGAACTCAAAGTCAGCATTCGCTACTACGCAACCCCCCATTGCACATGGCCCGAAACAAACTTGGAGTAGGTAGACACTGGGCCAAAAGACCCAAAGGCCACGTTTACTGACAAAAGAGGGAATCAAAATTATTAAATTATTCAAGAGTAGAGTACCTACCTTAACATCAGCAAAGGCTTCAAAGGTGTGAATTATTGACACGATTGTATTAAATATAAGAAGAATGCAAATGCAAAATAAATAGATATCTCAAATTGGGATACGGCTCTGAATATCAACATTTCTGAAAAACATACCCTAATTCTTTTGCACCGATTTGGAAATATAAAGACGATACCTTCCGGAAATTGGAAAATTATTTCACCATATGACTAAATCTCAGATTTGTAACTCTGGTGAGACAGAAAGCATTGTGCTTCACACAATTTCCATTTTTAAAACGGCATCAGATCTCACAAATTACAACAGGATCCACCAATTCCAGTCACATCCAGACAACTGTTTGTCACTGTCAACTTACAAGATCACTGCTACCGCCGCTTTCATCACTGAGATTACCGAGTGCTGGTCGCCAGAGATGGGATGGCATGCAATGCTGTGTGGTGGAGCGGCGTCACATTGCCGCGCCGGCGGTACGGCTTCCGAACGTAATCCGGCTTAGGACGGGCCCACGCCACGTGACGGACATGCCGACAAATTACATTATCTCGAGCCGCAGCGGCCGAGACCTCGATGATACCACGAGACCCACAATTTGTCTCAAATATCAATCCGGACACTACGTTATCGTGATGACTTCCAAGGCATATTTATTACAGTATCATCATTGACAAACTGCGCATTGGCCCGGGCCAGTATCTCGGGCCACGGGAGCGGTCCCGCGGTGAAAGTCCCAAATCAGCGAAACAATGAGCTCTCGATCAACCAAAACTTGGCCCGGGTTGCGCTCGCGCACTTTCTCTTTTTTTCACAGCTCTCTCGCGCCCTGGGGCGCGGGTCGCGGGGGACACCATCGATCACGGAGAAAGTGCGTCCGCGGCGAAGGTCGACACTGACCGTTGACGAAGACGTGCTGCCTCCAGATGTGGTACTGGCTCCAGCGGTCGTCGTCCTGGGCGTGCTGGTGCTGCAGCTGCGGCAGCGAGGGCAGCGGCGGCGGCGGCGCCGGCGGCAGCAGCTGTGGCGGCGGCGCCGGCGGCCCGAGCGGCTGAATGGGTTGGTGCTGGTACTCCATATGTACGAGGCGCTGGCGACGCGCTCGCTCACTGGTCACTCATCGCGGCGCGAGCTCGCGGATGCGTGCGCTCGCTTGGACACCCGGCACGCGACTGCCGCCGAAGCCGCCGCGCGCGCCGCGCTTCTCCCGCGCGCGGTCTACCCGCCGCTTCCTCCGCGTCCGCACGCTCGGCACACTTTTTAATTGCAGTGACATAATGTGCGATGCGCGATCACTCTCGCCGCCGATAACTGATTACCGTCGCGCATGTTATGTGTACATACGAGTGCACGTGTCGTCTTCGCATGTAAACAAACATAATAGCTGAACGCCCGCCGCGACCCTCTGCATTTTCAAACTTTTTAGATAAATTCATCAATTTGTAATTTTTAAATCATGTCATAACTAAGTCAAAAGGTAAGTTTTTAAATGCGCCTTCGAAGTAAAAGTAACTCGCAACCTTAGACCAAGGTTAACTTTACATATATTTAAATTCAGTATTATTCAGTCGCGCATTTTGTAGAACATAGATAATGTGATTAGACTTATTTGAGACATGTTCAGGTTTAGAGACGAAGACGAGAGACATAGCGCGCGAGTGAGGCGCGTTTGTGTCTTTTGTAGGGAGCATCCCGCGGTCAAGGAACTCTACTAAACTACAAATAGTTTCCAGCAAAAATGTACGAAAAACAATGAACCTAGATTGTTTTCGGTGGCTTAAGGTTAAGACAAAGCTAAAACCAAACAAATCATCAAGGATGAATCAATAAGTATGATTGCAATCCGGAAGAATCATCTGATCAAGACTCAGAAAACATTATTTACCGCCGCGTGCCCTCCGAACACTAACCAGCGCAAACATGGCAGCACACGAAGCTACTCTAACAAGCTATCAAGAACAAGTATCATATGTCAACCACCATCGGTAAAACCACAGTATTATTAACAAAAAACCTGCAAACGTCTACATCAATAATTTATGAAGTAAGTAGCGTTGGACGCTACTTTAAAAGCAAGGTTATTTTTGGTTTTTTTATAAGAACTTTCGTTGTCTAGCTAGAACATCCTCCACCAACAAGAGCCCTGCTCTTAAAGCCATAACATCTAACCGTGAACACGTCTTCGTGTTTGACGACCTCCGTGGCGTAGTTATCACCATGCTAGTCCGCCACCCGGTGGTTCCGGGTTCGATCCCCGGTCAGGGCAAGTTGGGAAATGGCCTTTTCCAAATTGTCCTGGGTCTTGGATGTTTATTTATATATGTATTAGTTATAAATATATGGTTGAGTTAGTATCCCCTAAGACAAGTCGCGAACTTACTTTGGGGCTAGCTCAATCAGTGTAATTTGTTCCTATATATTTATTTATTTATTTGTATATGGCGTAGGTCTAGGTGACAAACGAAGCTGGGAGGGTTACTCCATAAAATTATGTTAGTCGTACGATAGTAACGTCCTATTTCTATATCAAACCAAATGAGACTTTATCATCATACGTTAGTGCTCAATGTTGCTTGACACTGAAACGCGGATACGCAATTACGTCTGTCTTGAGTATCGTTTTTGGAGTATCCCTATGCTATACATAATGATAAGACATATGATCTCGGAGGCGTAAATAGTCAGAACAAACCAGCCATATGAAGCTGGTGGTCCGGACTGTTTGCGCCCGCGCGATTATTGCGCCTTCTCAATTTAACTGGTGAGACTCGCTTGTTAAGAGTCCGGCGACCCTAGACTTCTCCATACAAACGTAGTACACGTTTAATTTTGAAACCACATGTCAGATTCTGGTAAAAATTGGTAATTGTAAAGAAATTGCAATTATCTAGGGTTCTATCTGGATTCCTATACTAAAATTATGAACTGGAAAGAAAATATAACGATTTAGAAGTTTCCCATACTAATGGTCAAAAATGATATAAAACACTATATTCTATTTCAAGTTCATATTTTTACTGTCGGAAACTAAATATAAACCTAGATAATTGCAATATCTTTGAAATTACAAAATTTTTGCCCAAATCGGACATGTCGTTTTGAAATAAAACGTAGACTACGTTTGTATGGAAAGTTGTATTTTGGTCAAGGGTCGGGGGACCCTTAACCCTTCGAATGTCGGCATAGCAGACACCGGGCGTCCGACAGTTAAAGGGTTAAAGGCCAGGGAATTTGCTAGGTATCGCAAAACGGCCGACATCCATCTGGCTTGAAGAAATATAAACAAATATATACGGACTGATTACACAGATTGAGCTACCCCAAAGTAAGATCGAGACTTGTGTTATGGGACTACCTCAACGATACTTTTTTTAACAAATACAAACATGAACATCCAAGGCCTAGGTCAATCTGAAAAAGATCATTTTCCATCTTGACCTGACCGGGAATCGAACCAGGTACCTCCAGTGTGACAGCGTGCGCAAGCTACTCCGAGGTCTCGAGGCCTCGCTGCCGAAGACAGCCATCTCGAGAAAGAAGCCTTGTTATGATGACGCATGTATTCAAAACCCACAAACTGTAGCACTTGTACTGACAGGTGCAGAAGCACATTCTTTTTTTTCCAAGTTATTTCAGTGTTTAAAACAATATTATGATCTAATATTATATATATGTATTGATATTCATAGTCAGTTGTTTTATTATAAAAGTATGAGATCCTGTTCTCATTACAAGTTTAATTGATCTCTCAACTGAACTTCTTTAAATCAGAAGTGCAGCACTTTTGAGAAGCTCGAAAAATGTGACACTAGTGTTCGGTGTTACAAGAAAGATGATTCAGTTAGATGCCGTCGCCCAAGCTGTAAACAAAGACCTTAAATGCATATGAGCACCTAATTATAAATTAATTGGATTAGTTTTAAAAAAGCTACAAAATAAAAGCGCTTTGCGATAGTGCTTTGGTTGATTACTCGCCTAAAGGTTTTGTCGTTATATGGGCATATAGCAAGGCGAGTAGGTTTTTTATTTTATTTTAAAGGCAGGCTTATAAAGTTAGCGGGTAAAAGCTGTAACTTCATGAGCAGGCTCTTATCGATGTCCTCATATAAACGATCAGACGATTTTTTACAAGAATATTATTAGCTTGAAAGGAGTGTTTGGGGTGAAAAGGAGGTAGAGAGAACAATTAAACATTGAAATAGGTACATACTCTTTTAATCGTTGACTATTTGCAACTAACTACATATATATCGTCCTAAGCTTTCTTGGACAAAAGTTGGTAGCAATCAATGATAATGTTTGTTTCCGTATCCTACGAGAGAAAGTCGCCGCGCGCTGCCGCCGCGACTTTCATAAAAAGAGCGAGTCGCCGGCGCAGGCGCTGATAACAAAACAATGGTGGGCGGCATGTGTACGTTGGCTACTAACCAACTGCCGTATATGGCAGGTTGTGTTTTTGCATGTACTATAACCAAAATCAAAACTAAAGATGAGCCACAAGCACACAAACAAAAGACTTCGGTTCGCAAAGAGAGACGACCACCTAACCACTGATAGACCAACAACCGTAGCCGCAACAAGAGAGCAAAGGCATTCAGCAAAAGAGGCTAGAGACGGCTGAAATAACTTTTTGTAGTAGTTATATACTCTAAAAACTACACTACAATTAAATATACGCGAACACAAGAGTAATATGGAAAATGATATTTTTCTTCGTCCTGGGTCTTGGATATTTATCTCTATATTTGTTAAAAAATTTGAGTTGAGTTAGTATCTCATAACAATTCTCGAACAGACTTTGGACATAACTCAACCTGTGTGATTTGTCCCTAGATATTTATTTTTTTATATTGGAATCCATGTTGCTCTTTCTTCGAGAAATTGCCTCGCTCTTTCTGCTCATTCTCAATCTTTCTGTGTCAGGAAATACCAGACAGGAACCCCTGGCTGGCTTGGTCTACGGGTCCCTACACACATGTCGCGACGCAGCAGCGTCGGCGCTGATAACATAACAATGGAGCGCGCGGCGCGGCCAGGTGTGCCGTGACTCACGACTGCTGGAATTCACAACAACCCTACGGCTGCAACAACCGACACAATCCCGGCTTAGCCGGCCATGGGATCTTACATGTTTTTAAAGAGAGAATGGTGCTTTTATTATAAATTTACACGCCGCGACACTCGCAACACTTTATCGTACACATGCACAAAAGTAGACGCATAGCTCTTAACCGTCCGAAACTGCCTGATGACAACAAAAATATCTTTGAACGTTTAAGCTCAAGGATCCTGTCGCACACGCATGCAGTCTATAAAATCAAACTTCTCGAAGTTTGTACCGTGGTCGAGTAAAGCTGGAGTAAAGCTGTCCCCCTGGGCCCTGGTCTAACGTCAATTTATCTGGACTTCCACTCCGACCAACTAAACCGATCAACTGGCTGTGCAGGATGGAACTCTGCTTCATGCTCATGGTCTTTACCAACTGGTTGATTATATATTTTATTTAGGAAAAAAAATGTTCCAAACGAACTAATTGAGCTGACTTATTTAAACCAAACGGATCAACAATTTTTTTTCTCAAAACATGTAATCAACTTTGCAGAAGCTCAGAAATTTAAAAAGCCTGCTAAGCTCTGTCTGCTTAGAGCCGCACGACGCAAACTGCTCTGTCTGCCCTATTAGGAGTACTATTATTCTAGATATATATTCTACATCTTTAAAAATATAAAGAAATCAATCCTTATACGAGCATAGTACAGGGGCTGAAAAGCCATCATCATAACACTGACCGACTGAGTTGAGCTGGCCCAGGCTGTGACGTGAGTACGACTTCAATGTAGAACGACCTTATCTCAATTTTGCTTGTGTATAGGAGGCCAATTTTTAAGTTTAGAAACTGCATCTGACATAGCTTGGCGACTATCATACTGACGATAGCCGGGACGGGACCAATGGCTTAGCGTTCTTTTCGAAGCACAGACATTAGTTTATAATACATGTGACTTTGCAGAACCTGTTCTAAACCTGTCCATAAAAAAATACTTAAGAGGTTTGTCTGGATCGTAGCAAGTGGTGGTCCATCCAGTTCCTCTCTACCACTAGGAAAAAGGCGTGACCCTTTTTTTTGGTTGTAGTATTTTTACAGTATCTGCTGTCTTATAACTTTCAGTCGTGCAGTTAGACAAATTAGATATACTTGTGACTTGCAATAAAAATCTGAATCTAAATAAAAATCAAGTATATATAAATATAATGTACATTATCAGGTCTTTCTCTTTAATAGGGATAAAATGTTGAGTCTTGCGCAGGACTTCAATGAAGTAAAAACTTTAAAAACTGTAAACAAAATAGATCACTGCAGTAGATCAGAAAGGACTTGTTAATTTTTTGAAGTAGAGCAAAGCAGGAAGCACGCCTGAGGTATGGAATGCGCGGCCCGCCCCGCTGCGCGCGCGCAATTTCACTTTCAGGCAGCGCGGAGGCTGCGCGGGCGGCAGCGGGACGCAGGGCGAGGGGCAGGGGGAGCGGAGGAGAGCGGCCGCGAGCAAGCCGCAAAAAATAAGCTACTTTTGCTTTCTCAAAAACATGAACGCTTTCACCTTTGCCGAAACCCGCGAGAAAATGCTCGCCGCTTAATGCGCATTAAATAGCGCTTATTCGGCTATTTTCACTATCGTCGTGGACTCGAACGAAGAGTGCAAAGTGGCATCGGTGGAAATGCGTTTTAACGAAGGTTTAAACCCGCCTTGCCACATTTATTCTTTGAAAAGCTTTAGGGAACAGAAACTAAGGCTTAAATTGATACATAAAACATTGATATACTATTTGTACCAGAAGGACGAGTAGTTGTTAAATAAAACCAACTACTCTACGAGAGCTTCTCTGCTCGGTAGGCAGTACCCCCCCCCCCCTCCGGTCAGCCTCAGCCGCAGCCACGCTGCAGCACAAGATGTTTATCAACACGCGATATCAGCCGCTCACCTAGACCTACACACTTGATGTTTATTGCATTTTCTAATCAGTGTGCCGGCTAGCACTTTCGATTTTGAATTATTGTTTACTTTACGCCGATTTACGGTTAAAATATTGATATTCCATAGACTTCACTATGATTTTTTAATAATAATAATTAAACATTAAATTTAGTTATATAGGCATGTCACCGGAATTGTATAAAATTCTGAGCTCATTTAGGAAACGTTTGAAATATTGTATATAATTATACAACTCTTAGTCAATATAGGTATGCAAATCATAGGAATTATATAAAACCATTTAATAATATGGACTACCCAAACAATACTGTGTAGAACTGGTGTCATGGTCAGCAAAAAACTAGACCGCAGTACTTTGGGATTTTGAGAACATCACTGAACTACTCTGTAATCTTCATATTAAAGGACGTCTTTATAAAACCACATATGTCTGCGCATATACGCCAACCGATGACGTAGCGGAAGACGCCAAAGAACGATTTTATGAGCAACTACATCAAGTGTGTGACTTGGTGACAAAGTATGACCAGCTTGTAGCCCTCGGCGATTTCAATGCGCCGATTGGGTAAAAAGGTGCATATAGAGAATTAGCCGGAAAGCATTCGCTGCATGATGGCCACTGATAATGAGGAAAGAATATGCTACTTTGCAGCAGATAATAACCTTTTTATAATAGGCACAAAATTCGCTTATAGAATATACACAAAAGCACGGAAGTCATCAGTGCAATCAAATTCATCTCTTAAATACTTGTTTGTAAATGAAGACAGTCAAATGTTACATCATACAGGGGAGCTAATTGCAACTCTAATCACTACCTTGTTATATCTGTACTAAAGCACAGAACATCCAAAGTGCACAATAACATAGGGGACACAAGAACAAAAAAAATAACAATAACTTGTTGAATAATCCCAGCACACGACAGTGACGTCAAACTGACTTGAAAACGCAACTAGTAGCATGAAGAGGGTAAACTAGAAGATGCCAAACAGACAGACAGTATTGATGAGAACTAGCAGAATATTGAAAGCGGAATTATAGGATTCCTTAATAATGTACTAGGAGAAAGGAAGAAACTGTGGACGTCATCATTCACTATCATAATCCTACGAATCTAGTCTATTATGAATGACGTCCGGCTTAAATATCTGCAAAATAGTATACTAATAGCAACAAAGTGCTCTATACTGAGGCCAGAAGCAAAAGCGGAAAAGCAGCTCGGAAAAAGAAGTACTTACTGAAGACCCGGATTCTAAGATGGTGTCCGGCGTCTCATTTCCAATAAATTCAATAGAAAATTCGTTTTTAGACATTTTGGTGGAATGAACTCAAAGTTTGCATTTGCAACTACAGAACCCTACGCTGCGGCGCGTAGTCCGACACGCAATTGGCCAATTATAGTTTCTAGCTAAGCGCTAACTTATCTACCCCGTAACATTAGACATTCATGACGATAGGTCTACAAAAAAGGAGTTCGGTCCATGAAAATCGGTCCTGCCGAGTTGTATGGGAGATGTGTGGGCGGCTGCGGCGGCTGCAGCGGCGTTATCGCGGCATTGTTCGCGCACAATCACAATAACACACCTGTTTACAGTCGCACCGCCGCACCTGGCATTACACCTTTTTTTTCAGCTACGATGCCCATGTTTACAATTCTCTTCAAGTAAAAATCCTAGTTAAGCACTCACCCAAGCTCTCATTTAGTTGACGTTACAATACATACATACACATTTTCACGCATGTTTCCCATAGGGGTAGGCAGAGACGATGGATTTCCACTTACTACGAACCTTGCAAACCGCTTTTGCTTCGTTAACACTCATAACTCTTTTCATGCATGCTCTTATGGGTACTTCTTACATCACCTTTCTTTAGAAAGTCTGCAATAATATTCTATACCTCTAGTTTCCTAAAAACATCAATGTATTTTCAATTTTTTATTTGAGTAATCGAGTATATCCCAAGTTTTTGCAAATTATTTGCGTTAAATTTCGCTATGTTTCTGATACATTAAAAGCAAAAAGATAACGATTTTTTACTTCTGAAACTTACACCAGCCCTTACAAATGTTGTTAATGTTATGAAAAACCATGTTTACGTATAAAATAAAAAATAAACAAATGATTATATGTATGTATGAGTACAAATCACACAGATTGATTTATCCCAAAAGTATTTTCGAGAGTTGTGTCATGGGATACTAACTCAACGATACTAATAATATTATATTGTGGTAAGTACATAGTGTAAAGACATTCTACATAAATTTTTTCGTGTATATCAATTTGTAAATAACTGACTGTAACAGTTGATTAAGTCTCAAATTTAACGTTCTTTTTTGGAGATTTCTTATAAAGTTCATAGTTTTGGTATAGTGACAAAAACGATAATGAAATGTTATTGTAGTATAGTATGAAAAACATTAGTAGAACATTTCCTTAGAAAAGAATCTAATCGACACTCTGTAGTTTGTAGGCGGTAAACAATAGTTGAAACACACGGCATGTGTGTATCTATACACACTTACCGTGTGGTTTCCGGGAGAGTAGAATAGGGCCACTCCGGGTCCTCCCGTGGATGTCGTAGAAGGCGACTTAGGAAATACAAGCTAAACGAAGCTTATAAACATGAGACCTCTCCAACTCATCTGGCGAGCTCGGAGAGTGTGGGCCAAACCCTCTGACCGCTCTAGCCAAGTATGGCTCTGATAGTACTGAGGGTCGTGCTCCTGCAGTGGAGACTAAAAGATCTGATAATGAATAATGAATGACATGAAACAATAGATGAGGTTCACCCACGGCCACGTGCCATTAGCATTTGTTGACGGTGGCGGACCGGGAGCAAGCGATACATGAACATGAAGCATACATTATGGACGTACACAGGAAGCATATAGGCAAGCACATGTAGACAGGCAAACACACACTGGACTAAGATACGACTGTGAACTTTCTTAAAGCTCGACTGCGTTCTACTATATTGCTATATCTCGTATGTCATCGCTTGGATTATTTTCTTAAAATTTTATTATTAAAAAAATCATAAACTTTTTACCAGGATTATTGTACCATTTTGAATATTTAAGAAAACAGATTTTTTTTTTCATTCGGACTCTAAGTATCACAATATTTTTTTTTACCATATTCATGTATGGTTGGTGAATTCAGTACATGATACTGAACAACTTTTCCCAAGGAACATATGTCAGCTACACCAAAAAGTAAAAAAAATAATCTACGTTTACCGTACAAATTGATTTAATTCTATTTTTAATTAAGTATTTAGATATCGTTTAGTTGTAGTTTTATTAATAGTTGTATTTAGTTTTATCTTAGGATATTTGTTAATGTTATTAAGGTTATTTATATGTTTATGTGCAAATAAAATGCTTGTACGAAATGCGGAACCTTTTTTCCTAAAATCTCACAACACCACTGAGGCAACACTGCAATAGGTATCTATGCCATTTTTATTACTTATTTATTAGCTATACGATTTTTCCTATGTCTTTGTGAATATATTTTTTATATATTATCCTAACTAATATTATAAATGCAAAAGTGAGTTTGTATATTTCTTTGTTACCACTTCACGCTTTAACTACTGTACCTATTTAGATGAAATTTGATATCGATATAATTCGATACCCAGGGGAGGACATAAGATAGTTATTATCACAAAATTCCCAAAGGAAGCGAAGCCCACGGGCACAGCCAATTATATATATATTTTTTTATATTTTCCTATCTCCGCCTACTGCCCGATGAAACGTTTTTCAGTGAAAAAAATTAGGTTAAGAACATTCTCAAAAGATGGCGCATAATAGTTTTGAGATCGTTCTGTCAAAAAAGGAATAGGCCGTTTGGTTCAATACTTTAAAAAAATATGTAATTGGTTAACCTATTTTCTAATTACTATAATTTAATTAAAATATACATATGTAAGAATAATTGTATACTATAAACTAAAATTAAAAATATTCCAAAGACAAACTCACATTATGAAAATTTTGATAAATTGATCTATCTTATGATGATCTTAGTGATGGCAATATTTTTTTTAAATGCCGCATTGGAAATGTGTCTCATTAATGTTCATTGACAAAACTCGAGTGTTTGCTCATTAATTAGCTTGTTGTACAGTTTGCTTGTTTTGAGTTAGTAGTAGCGGTCAATGGCGCCACCTACCGGCGTGACGTGGAACTGCGGCGGGCGCGCGAGCACGCGACTTCTGCCGAGCAGCACCAGCAGGTGGTGGGGAGCCATGCTGTCGCTGCAGAGCGCGTGCTTGCCACAATAAAGCCTCCGATCGCACCATAATCACAGAATTTCAAAGTATTACATACCATAGTTGAAGCGATGATGCTCTCTCTAAGGATAAAGGAGCAAGGAGGATATTTTTTCTTCTTAAGACTTTAGAAGAATAATCCGATACAAATGAACAGGCCGTGGTATCGGCCATCTCATATCTGTTACCAGCACGGCAATATTAGATAGAATCAGTCAGCAGGCACCATAGGTACCATTTATCTTGCCTAAAGATACCGAGCCAAAGTACGCGCAAAACGAGCCCTTCTCCATTCCACAAAACGTGCCTAGGTGTAGTTTTGTGATACACTTTAGGAAACAGTTATCACACATTTAGATTTGGACATTGGTATTTACATAATTCCCTAAAAAGGAATCTAATGTTTAGCGCCGGTGTGCCAGCTGGTATGAGACGAGACAGTGGCAAAAGGCCCCTTGAAATGACGTCATCCAGGGCAGCGTGTTGTGAGAAATGTCCTGCATTGCGGCGGCAAGCTGGCCCATGGTGACCCAGGGGATCGACGTCTCCTCCGCAAAGGCTGCGATGGGGTTCGTTAGCCCTAGTGCTTAGACTTAGGCTCACCACCAAGCTAGGTGGTGTACTCCAGTAGGCTCCAATGATGGCCCAAGGGATAGCTTTCAACTAATACCCTGATCCTGGCTCACAGCTGAGTGAGCTGAGACGTTGAGGTCTCTAAAAATGGTTTAAGCCTGCAAGCAGAGCTTATCCCATTGCCTCTGCGAAGCCAGCTTCAGGGGTTAATTATCTGGACCGGCCAAAAATCTTTGGCCTTGGCCAGGCATGCAACCTCTACGTCACAGCGAAACAGGTCTAATATTTTACCGATGAGGTTGCGGGCACATTTACCGCCGGAGGGACCGCATTATTCGAGTACAATGTTGCACTTGAATGGGAAACCAGACCACATGTGGCATAAAAAAAATTCGAGCTCCTCCGTGCTTCGGAAGGCACGTATAAACTGTTGGTTCCGGCTGTTATTAGTATATCAGATGCCTTAAGGCAGCCTAAAAATTCTGACACCAGTGTTCGCCACGAAAAAAACTAAAAATTAAAATTTCATACAAATTAAATGAAATATACCTCTAATAAAATGTTTATGTCGTTAAACCGTGAGGCATGATAATTATGTACAAATACACACATCACAATATGATTTTATAACATACAATAATTTTATAAACAAAATGAACAATTGGCACGGTTGCAGCTACCGCTGATTCCCCCATACGACGCAAACATAATTAAGCCGTTTAGTTTGAAACGTTGGGTAGGTATAGCTTATTCAAATCTGTAGGCAAAAGGCTGGTCGAGTCATCAGGTGACCAGAGGGCTGATAATTATTTGGCACAAAGAATAAGTATTGCCATCGAACGTGACAATGCTGCCAGCCTTCCTTGGGAAAAGATTTACCGTATTGAGGATGACCCGTAGGTCATTTTAATTTATAATAGTTTATGTTTTAATGTTATTTATTTTTAGTAGATATTTAAGTTTATTTAAGTTAATTAATTATTTTATGTATATTTATTATTTAGCTTTATCAATAAATACTCCATACAACTTGAACAAAAAGATTTTTTTATTGAAAATGGATATTATTTTACCAAACCATCATAGTCATAATCAGGTGTCCTTAGTCACCACTGCAGGAGCACATCTGTACTAATAGAACCATACTTGGTCAGACCAGTCAGAGAATTTGGCCTAAACTCTCCATATGCTAGCCAGACGTGTTTGTGAGGTCCTATTGATGTTTATAAGCTTTGTTTAGCTAATATTTCCTAAGGCGCCTTCTATAAATAATTATGGGCAAATACGAACAGGTAAATATACTGCGGCTAATTGGCTTTGACTGATTTTGTTACAGTTACAGCTGTGAAATATGATGCCGACGGACGATCACACGTTATTGTGACGTCATTGACCGGAGAGTAAATGCAAGAGTGAAAGAAATGTTCAGTCTTCTTCAAAGCCTGAAATTTTTAGAGTTGTAACGCCAAAGGCTTCTGCGCTACGAAGCCTCGGCCGCCCGTGCGCCCGCGCAGCTCGCTCATGCTGCAATTATACTGATTGCGATCGTCCACGTGCCACCGCCGGCACGGGAACACGCCACACATCTCGACTTGCGGTTGTTATCGGTCAGTTTCGTACAACCTGCAAGTTGCATCTCATACGTGTACAATTGCTGTCTATGGGTGTGTATACTCAATACTCAATCATTTATTGCTTCCTGTACGGGTGCTATACAGGTGTTTTAATAAAATAAAGTTCAATAAAGGGCCCTGGTGGGCGCTGCAATGGGAGAAGGGCTATTAAAATTATAAAGGTTCAATTGTGTTATAACCATTTGTCATAAATTATTTTCCATAAATAATAATATGTAATTATTTTATAAATATTATTACAAATGGCCCTGTGAGCTGTAGATCTCGCAGGTCACCCCCAACCCGTTAAACGTTACAAAATAGATTTCAGACAAAAAGTTTCAGAAATATGTTATTTTTACTTTTTCAACCCACATATTTACATTACTTTGAAAATTTTTACCGCCGTGTGGGCGAGAAGGGATAAATTAACTTACAAGACTATAATAAGCATTTTTGACCAATCTTGAAACTGACGCTTTCGCTGGCTTCGCTTGCTCGGTCAATAAAAATGTGCATTGTCAATTTTGTCACTACTTATTATTAGTATCGATTTCTATAAGTTTAACAGAATATGCTGAGATTGTTCTACGGTCTATCACACCAAGGAACATAATTATATATCGAAATATTTTTATTTTCCGATTAGTCTACTTGTATGTTAGGTCAAAAATAATAACTATTTTTAAACTTTCGCGTTTCATCGTTACTAAATGTTGCACGTTAATTTCTGTAACATTAATTTAGATAAATAGTCCTTGGGTTTCCTCGGGGTTGGTTGCTTTAATATTATGGACCGTGCCAGTCAGCCTTAAAATAGTTTAATTACTTATATATGTTAGACCCTGTACTACCTAATACCTAACATGAACGATGATCTTCGAATTTTGACACACTGCATGTAAATCAACGTATTTACCTATCTGATCGACTTACTTTGCAAAGCCTGCAAGTTAAATAGAATCTATAATTTTGCTATTATTTTAAACGTTGACAAACTTGTCAAGAAAACCAATCCCCGTAATGTTACGGCCACCACAGCCACTATTGTGCGTGTATAACGCATAAACATCAATCTACTCGAACGCTGTTTCTAACTTCGCAGTCGCGGACAAAGCAGGTTCCGCCGAGGTGGTAAAAAAGGGTCTTCCTGGATTACATCCACTCTGTTCAAAGATGAGATCTCCCACGCTATCCGTCGATCCGAGACAAACCCGAGACAATAACATGGCTGAAAGGTAGCTGCTGCCTTGCTGATTAGCTAGGAGCTATAAAACACAAATCCAGTTGTTTATGTTGTGTTTCTTTTATCAACCGCAGAAAGTACTCGAGCTTCCAGATGTGTTGACGAGTTATTGATACTACCCACTTCTGTTTACGTTTACATTAAAAGGGAAAACAACTCGTTATTGAAACATAATGACTGTAGCATGTTAAAACATTGTTATTCTCCGTATTTTTAGTATGGATCAAAACATTACACTTTAAAAAAATATGCTTTCACCAGCCCTGCATATCAATGTTTCATATGATAAACAATCCATCTATAAAATACATCAAGGCAGTCAGCCTTGGCTGAAAACACCCTTAAAACACAAATAAATGATTATATTTGAAGGAAGCCACAGTAACCGTGGTACCGGATGGTGGTGGTACCTGCAGCAAGTGCCGGCGGGCGGCGGTGGTGCGGCGGCGGCACCGCCGTGGGCGCCGGCGGCGGCAGGAAGCAGCGGTCGAAGCCGGCTGCGGAGCCCCAGTGTCCGGCCTGGTCGGTGGCCATGTCTATGTAGCCGTGCCGGTCCAGGCGCCGCGGCCATCGCCCCGAGCCGCCTCTCTCCGTAACGCACTCAATCGTTGCTGCTTCCGCACAAAAAACACAAGTCGGACGCGACCGATCCCGGAGCGGCGCGCGGCAGGATTGAAGGAGCTAGCGCCGCTCGGCGGGCGCACGCTCAGCGCCACGTGCGGCCGGCACGCTTCCTCACAACGTGCACGTCGCGCGGCACGTGTGCGCCCCGGCCCCCGCGCCCCTCGCTTTCCTCTCGCAACCCTCAAGCTCTACCACCCCCAGCCTCCCGGTCGCTTTTCTCTGAACGGCCCACGTCACGTCACGCGAGCTAACATTTCGCCAGCGTTGCCGACATACTTTGGGAATAGCGTTAGAGAATTGTGAAAAAATCACTGAATAATGCAAATATTGAGACAAAAATCGCTACATGTATGAAAAAGTAATACATAAATTGGGTTTTTTGACGTCACTTACTAGCAGTTTTTTTTTTAGATTTTCGATAATTTTTACCCCGCATGACTGGACTATAACAATGTTTACAGTCAAAAGAATCGCGAGTCCTATTCTATGCCGATAATTTTCTTTGCATTTAATAATTGCACCGAATAGAATGACCGATTGAAAATCCATAAGTGAGCAAATAACAAGTAGTACAACATAAATAAACAGAAATAAAAGACTTGCATGAGTCATACGTTCGGAACACATACGACTTTATTGCGCAAATGTTTTAAACATAATCGCGAAGATTCAGTTGTAGGCATGTCATAGTAATCGCCGCGAGTCACGCTCGGGCATCTCATTAAGTAGTTAATGTGCGGGGACTGCGAGGTGAGGCTGGGGAAGGGGGGTGTCAATGCGCGCCGAGTCAGCTGAGCGCTGTCAGATCGGACCGATGCAATTCTGTTTAGCCCCATGTCGGCCGAAGTATGACTGGCCGTCTAGGCATATCAGTATCAAACTAGTAGACCTCGCAAGTCACCCCAACCCGTTGAAGAATTTCGGATAAAAGATTTTCAAATAAAAAAGTTGCGTACCTATACCTGTAAGATCGTCATATCATAACCACACCACGCTATAACGATGCAGCACAAATGTAGGTACGAGATGAGAGGCATTTCATTCTTGTTATTTTTCGATGTACTTTTTTTCTATTTAGTGTGGTTGTATTATTTGGCAATAAAAGAAATTCTATTCCAAGGTAACAAAAAAGATTTTTGACACTTTTGAACATTTTTTGAAATTCAACCAATCAAGTCTTTGCTTTCAACCCCAATATTTCCACCATTTTGAAAACATTCGAAAAACTGAAATGACATTTTTTATACCTACTTACAATTATTGAATATGCTGACGTTTCCCGAGAATCGGTAGAGAAATGCGATCAGTCGGACATCCGGGATTCGGACACACACACCGAAGCTGAAACGGAGACGCTTCGTTTGCTTTACTCGCCCGGTCATTCATGCGGCTGAAATGTCGATTTGATGCGGCCGTGTCCACAAGTAAATACTAGATAGACGCCTGCAAGCGGCCGCCCGAGTGCTACGACCGCAGCGGTCGCGTGGCTCAGTGACGTATCCCCACGTATCACTGACTCGCCGCCGAACTCGTTACGTGTGATCAAGGCCTTAGCCCCATCTGGGCCGTTAACTGGCGCCGGCCCAAGGCCAAGGTTACGACGTCCCGATAAGACGAGCGCCGATGCAACTAAAGTGTGCAACAGCGATGACCGGGACGATACACGTCTTGTCACACACTGCGACCGGAAGAATTAGTTTTACAAAAAATTATCCATGGTACTGATTACATTTTTCGAGAAATATGTAAATGCGTGAATGCGAATACGATAAAGAAAATTGACTCTGTCCGTGGTCTCCGAAATATAATGCAAAGTAAGAAAATAGCTTTTCACCCGATAAAAATTGGTTCGTCTAACAAATATAAACTATTTTCAGGGTACATTGTATACATTTTGAGATCGAAAATTATTTTCCAAATTTCGATATATGTTCCTTGGAGAAAAATATTTAATGCCATGGGCTGAATTCAGCCTTTAAACAGAAAAAAATATCAATCCAGACCTTTAAGAGCGGATAAACCAAAATGTAAAAATACCGGCATATACAGTGCGCGTTCGACGTCCAACGGGACAAACAATAACTGAAGGGCGATTTTTCAAACGCGGAGTCACTAAACGAACGTTTTTTTTGTATGAAAGAACCATTCGTTTAGGTGACTCCGTGTTTCAAAAATAGCACTTCTAGCTTCAATCAAAAACAATGGGCTTCAATGCAAATGAGCGTACGCGGCCGAGCTTTGATTGGAGCTGTTCGCTAATTATATACCTACCTTATGACATAACAAGATTGTTGTTTTTATTTATTAAATAAGTTGGGCGGCAGTTACTCTAAAATTAACGAAAACTTTGCCGTGAGAGTGACTGGAATCACTCGATGAATAGAAAAGTTGTCTTTGCAAAATTTATTGTTTTTAAAAGCCGTATTCAACAATAAACGCGAATGAGTACACGCGAATAAAAGTAGTTTTATGTAGGTATAGGGGACTTATCAAAAAGAAAAATATTTTTCAAAGTATTTATTCTACCCGTTTGTCAAAATGCGAACTATTTATGCAAAACACGGAAAATTACAGCTTTCTAGTATACCAAAACGCTAAGAGTTTCTTGACTATGGAAAACTAAAAATCGATGCACTCTTGTATTGACTTCCATGGTGTAGTACTTAGTTGGTACTGTTTACAAATCTTTTAAATTAGGTAATTATAATAATATATAACATTATTTTACACTGCATAACAATCGCGCGAGAATCTAGTACGAGTATGTACCTTAAACCAGTATGTTTAGAACTTTCTTTTTTAATTCTGAAACGAGGCTTTGTCAGGCACTATTTTACAAAGTAAAGCACTACTAGCGTTTCGGAAAGACCACCGCTTTAAAAGAATAGCTGGCAACGGAAATAAGTGATCGGGTCACACACATCGCTATACTTTTTTTGTGCGTAATGAGACCGTAAGTTTCAAGTCCCTTAAGAATCCAAGAAAGAGTTTTTAGAGAAATTACGTATTTTTAACCGACTAACAAAAAAGGAAAGAGACATTCAATACATATTTTACCTTTGTAGTTCTATTTAATTCATATTCTGATTGAATGTCTCTTTCCTATTTTAACAAAAAAGGAAAGAGACATTCAATACATATTTTACCTTTGTAGTTCTATTTAATTCACATTCTGATTGGTTTATTTTTAAATATTTGTTTACTTTTATTAACGTTTCTTCTGGGATAAATCTCCAGCAAGGGCAGTTGAAAAATGACCTTTTGAACCTTACAAAAAGTAAAAGGTTATCAATTCGCCGGATTTTTCTTTTGTTTTCTTATTTCATCTATTTGGGGTTGGCTGTTCTGTACGTCAATTCTCTCCGTTTCTTTCTATCATGAACCATATTTGCAATAGCCTTTTGTTCCTTCATAACTCTCCTCACACCTCGCACGTTCCACGTCTTACTTAGGTATTTATTATGAAGTGTGTAACAACTCATTTCTCATCTACACGTTTTCCACCTCATTTCTCCTTCATCACATTCCGTCCATCTTTTAAAGTCCATTATTAATTTAAATTCTTCACACATTCCTTCCTCATCATTCTGACGCATTTCTCTACCACCTGTCATACTGATCACATTCAGAATACCTACTTGTTTATTAATTATCAATATTGTTTTAATAGCCGCGCCCCGTAGGTAATGTTACCTGCGCTTAAAGTAGCCTATGTGTTGATCCAGGGTTACAGCTTCCTACATATCAAATTTTATAAAAATTGGTTTCCGCCGTTTGCACCTGTAGAAGTTACAAAACATACACCCACTCACATATACTCACGTACTTTCGCTTTTATAATATTCTTGCTTTGTCAGTATTTTATACACCTACCGTACATGAATATATTTCATGTGGGAGCACACCAAATGAGCTGGGACAGGTGGCCAAAAGTTTTGTATCATTGAGTCAGTATCTCCTAATACAAGTTGAAACCTAACTTGGACTTGCTCAATCAGTGTGATTTCTCAATGGTATCTCCTCTACTTGTTATCGCGCCGTTCGGTTCCTGTTACGTAGCGAGGTCACTCGACGTCGTCTTACACACGGCAGACGTTACGTCGCCACGGATAATAATAACGGCTGTGTGATTAACTTCTATTTCGGTTGTTTTATTCGCGTCTCGAGTGTCCGTCAAAATAGGGAAAACGCCGATGTAGAGGCTGCGGCGGTCACGTGGTGCGCACGGTCGCCGCCCCACCCCGCCCGCCGCGCCGTATCCTGGCGCTGCCTGTTGCCCCGGGCACCTGCTAACTTGCCATCATTATTCATGCACAACTAAGGGCTTTACTTTATACAAATACTTACAGGAAAAGCCAGTTTCCAACACTACCCGTTGTATTATAAAATAAGAGCGCAAGTACGTGTCGGGCCACTCGCAGTGTAAGGTGCCATGGGTGTGAATGCCGACTTTGAGTTTTCGCCACTAAAAACGTCTATAAACTGATTTTCTATTGAATTTGTACGAAATTTATAATTTCCGAGTACATTTAATTAATCTTTTAAACTTCGTTACTGCTGTGAATTTTTTCATGTGTCGTTTAATAGATAGGAAGGGTCACTTGACTCTAACAAAAATTTGCAATATTTAAACAATTTCAGAAACTAGTCGCCTTACCCTAGACCAAAATACAACTTTCCATACAAACGTAGTCTACGTTTTATTTCGAAACGACATGTCCGATTTCGGCAAAATTTTGTAATTTCAAAGATATTGCAATTATCTAGGATAATAACTGGTTTCCGACATTAAAAATATGAACTTGAAAAAGAATATAGTGTTTTATATCATTTTTAACCATCACTATGGGAAACTTCTAAATCGTTACATTTTCTTTCCAGTTCATAATTTTACCGTCGGAAACCAATTATTACCCTCGATAATTGCAATTTCTTAATTACCAATTTTTACCGGAATAAACGTGGTCTACGTTTGTATGGAGAAGTCTAGGGTAAGGGGACTCTTAATCAAAAAATAATTTAAAGGTACTAATTATAGGGTACCCAAAACATGACCATTTTAGACATTTTATTTTTTAAAGGAATGCATCATCATCATCATCATGCCTTTTGTTCTGCTACTGCATGAGTACCCTTTCTTTATTACCAGAGCCATACTTGGCTAGAGCAGCCAGAGAACTTAGCCTATACACTCGACTCGCTGGCCAGACGGGTTGGAGAGGTCTCATTGATGTTTATAAGCTTTGTTTAGCTTGTATTTCCTAAGTCGCCATCTACGGCATCCATCGGAGAACTTGGAGTGGCCCTATTCTACTCTGTCGGATACCACACGGCCTTAAAGGAATATATTACATATATATATATATATATATATATATATATATATATGCATGTCGCACTTTTGTTAAAAATCAGGTAGGTACCTATCGAAACAATCGAAAAAACATTCCAATCTCCTTAACATGATCTAACTCTATAATTAGGTACTAGGATTAAATTATTATTCGCATAAACCAAGTTGAATGTCAATTTGTCCATGTTTTTTATTTATTTACTTGGTTTGCTAACACACAAGTTTATACATATAAACAAGTGTATATGTACTACTATACACTACATACACAACTAAGAGAACAATATAAGTTGCCAGCCTACTTGGAGCGAACACAGCATGCACATTTCAAATGACTTAAAATTGTATGGTTTAGGATAAGACTATATAACTTGTGATATGATTACATACATACATACATAATATCACGCCTGTGTCCCACAGGGGTAGGCAAAGGCTATGGACTTCCACTTGCTTCGATCCTGACAAACCTCTTTTGCTTCATCTAAACTCATCAATCTCATACATGCCCTTCGGTTGCGGGTACTTTTTACCTCTCCTTTTTTTAGAACGTCTGCAATTTGGTTGCAGAATGTTGGCCAATTAATGTTAAGATTAATTTATTAAAAATAATGTATCACGTTCGATTGTCGGTCATTTTAAAAGTGCCTACAAACAAAACGAGGTCATAGCTAATCACGTGAAGTAGGTAACTCATACTAACTCTGTCACTTTTCTACAGGTAAATAATTGTATATCATAACATGAAAATAACTTATGTGACAGTATGTACACAATAACAACATAGTCATGATGAAGCCAAGAAGGAACAGTACTAAAATAAAGGCTTTGTGTGGTAGGTCACATTGTTCCTGAAGTTTCCAGAACTGAAGGAGCGCGGGGCGAGGGGCGCGGAGCGCGGGGCGAGGGCGCGGAGCGCGGAGCGGGGGCTGCCGCGTGACTTCTTCGCACGTACAGGTGCTGACGCTCCCCAAAACCTTCAATGGACCTACCTCGGCGATACTCCACCGGCCAGTCCAAAAATATCAAATATTAAAGAAATCTTTCGAAAATGATGCGGTAATGTGTAAGATCACATTAGTCAATGGTTTTTGCACAAGTACATTAAGTAATAACTTGCCAACTAATTCGTTATCTACCTAAAAATATTTATAGTGATTCTGTGTATTTTGAACATGTTTATTTCAATAACCATAGCCGTGTTGCTTTTGACCTGGAATAGGATCGCTCCATCTCATCCTTTAGATATCACTGCATTCCCAAAAAGGGTTAACGTCATGCGGTAGTCGGTTGTAAAACTTCGCGCAGAAATGCATTCCAACTAGGACCTTGTATTGTACGCCGCGGCAAATCTTACTAATATTATAAATGCGAAAGTGAGTTTGTATATTTGTTTGTTTGTTTGTTACCTCTCACGCTTAAGCTACTGAACCGATTTGGATGAAATTTGGTATGAATATAGTTTGAAACTCGGGGAAGGACATAGGGTACTCTTTATCCCGAAATTACAGTATTATTTACCGTACCGTACAGCTAGTTAGTAATAAAAGTTTTACATACCCGCGGTCTAATTTCAGCTGAACCCTCCCTATTAAAAGATCCTCGGAATTCATTGAGCTTCTGAAGGCTTTCGCAAGGTTTTTTTTGGTCATATTACTTAAAAAGTTGGCAAGAGTGACGCAGGGCTGTTACGTCGCAGGTGACGGGAAGGAAAATATATTCTTATTGAGGAAAGGAATATTCCGCGCGGTTTCGCCACAACTGTTACTTGCTGTATATCACCTTTGCAACAGAAGGCAAAGAAGGGTTTTTGTAACATTTACTGCAATAAAGTTATTGGAAACTTAAATATCCGGACAGTACGTATTATTCTGAATTCGACATTAAAATACAATGACATCGCAAAAAGCTAATGTAAAAAAAAAAATAGATTTTTGTGTTTTTATTTATTTATTTACCTTAAGGCCTGAGGCCAGACGTTTTGATTTTTTTAATTTTATTTACGTGATTTAATTTATAATTTAAAAAATTATAAGTTCAAATTATTACAAAATCATAATGCAAAGTTCTAGTTTATAGTTTTATCAAGGTAGATTAGACCAAACGACCATTGTTTTTCTTAGAATAAACCGCCACTTATTCCAGACTAGATAAAGCGAAACAAATCTGTCAGGATCGTAGCAAGTGGAGGTCCATAGTCTCCACCTACCCCTGTGGCAAACAAGCGTGATAATAGTATGTCAGCATGTTTTCCAGACTAAATCAATTTTGCGTTTTACCATCAATAATTCTAATAACTAGCTCGTTTATTTTATCGGAACCGGTGTTCACCTTAGAAACAAAAAGTCTCGGGTCCCTAATAATCTTAATACAGAGATAGAAATCTTAAAGATTTGTTTCTGCAGACATTGAAAATAAATTTGACAATTATCTATCAATGATACAAATATCCAAAGATAAATAAATGATTTTTTGTTGTCGCTTCAATAATTTCACGAAAAATATATGCGCTTGCGTCCAGGAGGCGCAAACTAATAAAAAAAAAACTTTTTGAAACATAATATTTTAGCATCCCACTCCAAAAAAATTTAAACGTCTCTTTTTTTTATTTTTATCTAAATATCCTATAGAAAAATTAATAGTCTATTATTTGGCTTTTTAGAAACAAGTGGATTATACTTATATGTTTAAGCTATAGTAATAGTAAGTTGTTGAATGAGTACTCTTAGCAATAAAGCCAGCGCTCCCGCGCCTACGAGCGTAGCAGTCGTAGAACGCCCGTCTACGAAGCTACGATCGTCATCCCTTGTTGCATCAATGTTCGTAGCACGCTACCGTTCCCGCGCCTACGCGCGTAGCGGACTAAAGGATTGGCCACACCTGCGCGACCAAAGCGACTGCGAAGCGGGAGCGTCTGCCGCGCGGCGGACGCTACCCATACTTTATCTATGGCGCTTTGCACACCTACGCGACCACAACGCGGGACGGCCGCGTCGGCAGAGCGAGACGCACGCGTCTATTGGTTAGACGTGTGTCCGTACGAGAAAGCTGCGTTCCTTATTATAAATTATTTCGGTCTACAATGACTACAACAGAAGGTTTATAGAAACAGTTAGAGGATATCCTATTATATATGATTTGAAAAACAATGACTAAGAATTTACGAAATAATTGGCCAAGTGCGTGTCGGGCCACGCGCAGTGTAGGATTCCGTAGTTATAAATGCCAATTTTGAGTTCATGCCACTAAAACATCTAAGTATCTATTGAATTTGTATAAAATTTTCCTTTTCGAGTACATTTTATAAGTTGATCGCCTATAACTTTTTAATTTGTTAACTCTACTTAGCTCTGATAGTTTTCCTATAAACTACATTATATAATCTATAGCTGGAATTTTTTTCACATGTCCATATATAACTGTTTAGCAGATAGATGGGGGGGACACGTGACTTTAATAAAAAAATTAACTTTAAACCTAATTATTTCAGACACGGATCCCTAAATCGAAAAATGGTGATCCCAAGCTCACAATATTTTTGCTATTCAACGATACTATTCAAGACCTATTCAACGATACCCCACACAATGTGTTTGTAGAGAAAAAAAATATTGACTTCCTCTTTACTTGTATGGCAGCTACCCTAACAAAAAATTGTTTCCATATTTTATTTTACGACTTTTTCGTCATGATTGATATACATATCCATGCCAAATTACAGCTTTCTAGTACATATAGTTTCTGAGTAGGACCGCGGACGGACAGACAGACAGACATGGCGAAACAATAAGGGTTCCTTGTTTACTACGGAACCCTAAAAAGGATAAAATATGGGATTTGATCGGGCCGGAATTTCAAATGGATGGTAAGTAAATAATAAATAAAATAAATACGGAAAAATTACACAGATTGAGCTAACCTCAAATTAAGTTCAATGATGAATAATGACAAAACACTTTAATTATTTATACAATAAAGTAGATATAGCAGACAAAGACGTGCAGCTTTAGCGACTGTTAACTAGTAAATGAAGTTCGCGGTTCGCACCGCAGTCGCGCAGGTGTGCACGTTAAGTTTCGCGTTGCAGACGCTCCCGCATCGCGTCCCGCTTCCCGCGTTATAGACGCGCAGGTGTGGCCGGAGCTTTAGTGCGCCTGGCTACGACTAGTCTACGGAGCTACAAAGCTTACATTAATACACCTCTGTGACCTGTTATTGTGACTTTATTTTTAGGGTTCGGTTCTACTCAGAGACTATAAGTACTACCTAGTTGTAAAAATAATGAAAATATACTTTTTTGGGCTACCCAAAAAAAAACTCACATACATGTAAAGTGGAAGTAGTTTTGTTTTTTCGACTAAGCCATGGTGCGGCGTATCTTTGAACAGGTCTTTCAAAAATATTGTGAGCTTGCGAACATCATTTTTGGATTTAGGGAACCGTTTCTTAATCATTTGGTTTTATAGCGCAAGTTTTTATTAAGAGTCAAGTTCCCCTCTCTATCTACTAAACGCGTCATTAAATTATAATTACTATAAACGTTTATATACGGACACGTGAAAAAATCACGGCTGCTATACATATGACGAAATTTAAAGAAAACTATCAGAGCAAGTAGGTACTTATGAAATGTGCTCGTAAAACGTACCAGTTCATACAAATTCAATGGAAAAATATTTTTTAAGACTTGTTAGTCCCGTGAACTCAACGTCGGCATCGCAACTACGGAACCCTACACTGCGCATAGCCCGACCAGTTTCACATGTTTTATTTATATACAGTTTCAAGTGAGTAAAATAATATACCTAGTAAATATATTTATAAAGAGATAACTAATAAATGTCTGATAAATTCATTGCATTAAACAAGTTTGGTGAAAATGTCAATTGAATGAAAGAGATGTTCTCGTCATACAAATAAATCATGCAAACAAATGAAGACAAGACAATGATCACTAACCGTATTTTTTGTTGAAACTAGCCCCGTGGCTCAGGAAATCTGCAAATAACGAGAAACCGTACGTTAGATGTGAGCAACAGAACAGAACAATGGTCAAATAAAAACAAAAAGTGACACACCGAGCGCCGCGAACAAACGCCATTTTGAATAATAAAATGAATAAATTAAAAGGCTGAATGTTGGACCCTTTACACAGAGACAGTTGAGACTATTGCCTTTTTTTCAAATAACTAGCTGGGTGAACGAGCTTTGTTAGGAAAAGCGAGGTTCTATTAAAATGAAACCAAGCTAAGACGATTTATCACCCTCGTCACTCCTAAATACTGAGTTCCATCAAAATCGTTGGACCGTTTCCGATCTTTATTATTTAATATATCACCAAGCTAGTTATTTTTAAAATTGTATATACCTGTACATATTTATATACAAGAATTGCTTGTTTTAAGTATAGCATAACATAAAATTAATAACATTTTGACGAGTAAACTAGATTGCTACCTAATTTACTATTCGTCATTATTAATTCAGAAGGTTTAATAAAATGAATAAATTGTCTCCGTGTAAAACGTCCTTAACTTCTTGTATGCCGGAATAGACAAATTAGTTAAACAATGAATTTAAACGCAGATCTGCGTAATGGCATACGAGAGGTTAATAAATAAAGGCGTGAAGTGAGAATCAGTAAAAAAATCTAGGTCTATGGTGAGAACAAACGAAAATCAGCACATGCAAGACAGCCACTGCACAGGTGCGGCCGGCGGCGCGCGGCGCCTGCAGCTGATACAACACTGAGTAGCATAACTTTATACAGTGCAAGGTGTGCCGTGTGGTCTCCGGCAGAGTAGAATAGGGCCAGTCCAAGTCCTCCCGTGGATGTCGTAGAAGGCGACTTAGGTAATACAAGTTAAACAAAGCTTTTAAACATCATAAGACCTCTCCAACCCGTCTGGCCAGCGAGGAGAGTGTAGGCCAAGTCCTCTGGCAGCTCTTGCCAAATATAGCTCTAGTAGTACAGAGAGGGACGTGCTCCTGCAGTGGAGACAAAAAGACCTGATGATGATACAGTGCAAGGTACTGGTTGCATACAATCAAAGATCCCAACGCCATATAAACTATTGGAGGGCCCGTAAGTAGGCAAAACTGGATTTGCGGCATGTATGTAATAAATGTATGTAATACTATTATTAATTCTGTGGTTGCGGGTAGGCACTAAAGTAACAAAGAAATTGTTGAATAAACTTTAAAAATATTTATTGCATTTCATCTATTCGATATCTAAGTTATATTTAATTAATTAGAGTGCTACTTTATTTAAATAATAATAATAATAAAAGATTTCAATGTTTCAATTATAACCTGCGCCATCTGTGTGACAAGGAAGTGAAATTATATTTATTTGGCGATGGGTAGGCATGATATAATTTCATTAAAGTATTTAGCTTCAATTAAGGTTTAAGTTGACATTCAGTTTATGTGCACGTTATTTAATTATATGCAACAGGCAAGGAACTTGCGCTGTGTAACCGAGTCCTAGATACAGTTACATTTTACTTGCTGGAGGATAACCACGTGCCCCTTATGAGTACTCGCTTTTATTTGTTAAATGATTACACTGTGATTTTTAAGAAATATTTTATTTTATCCTACTATAGGAACATACAGAGATGCAGAATACACTAAAAGGATGGGGCACGGGCGGCGCCTGTCCTTTCTGTGCGTTCTGCCACGCGACGTATCTATACATTTTGTACGGAACCATCGCTTGCCGTCACGGAACAAACATGTCTGCGCCCCGTGCGCGCCTTACGTCTTTTCAGCGCGTCCTGCGCCTTAATTGGCGCTCGATATTTTAGCTATGGGAGCACCAATTGATTGTGGAGATCCCACAATCAACTTTTTATTAGAGATTTTGCCTCCTTCAAAAGCATACTCAGTTTGAGAAAAAATCTTTAATCTCATGTAATTTTCGCTTCTGTATGCGTCGAAACGTTCAAACCATACAATATTATTCTTTAGATAGATCTAATTATGGAATTACTATAGAAATAATTATTGGTTATGGCTAAGCCCGCTTCGTGTGTATGCCTAACTGATAGGTGCAAACTTTTTATTGTTTATTTGTTTTTGTTTTTTAAAACAGATAGAATGATATCCCGCGGTGAATATCTGGTGCAAAGAAAAACTTAATATAAGTTTATATTGCGCTGTATTACATTTATCTGAATTGTGATATGTATTTTAATAAATAAATAAATTAATAAATTAATCTAATAAAATCTAGTTTTGTGGAAAAGTAATATTTTTTCTTGGTATTTAAAATAATATTTTAGAGGAATAGAGGTAATCTCTTCCCGAGATGGCCTCAGACTCACCACTGATTGATCTGTTTAGTAAATTTAGGGACTTTCTCAATTTGTTAATAAATATAAAATAAAATACTAAATTGCATAACTATTTAAAATTTTCGTGTGATTCATCTTTTAGTTTATAATTTTATATATTTGTTGAATTATTAGTTCATAATTGGTTAAATATGCATTTTGCACGGTTAATTTAAGCATACCTACACAGTGGCAATACTCCCAACAGACGAAGTATAGTATAGTAGTGAAATAGTGAGAAATAGTGTAGTAGTGTGTCTAATTTAACATATTACCGCGACATGCCTATACGCACTGTAGCATTGTATCGCTGATTAATATCTCTATCTCTTTACTTGCAAATCTTGTACGAGAACAATAAACATACATACGTGTAAGATCCCTCAAGATCCCATCAAGATATTGTATGGCGATCCTGCCGAAGAAACGAAGAACTGCGATTGATTGGCCCACTCAAGATTTGAAGAAAGAAGTTGATGTGGTTTATCTTCTCCAGTACATTTATAATCAGAGATTCTCATCAAAGGCCTACCACTATGGGCAGCAGTCAGTCAACTGAAGAAGTCGTCATTGCGCAATCGGCCATTGGAAGTACACAAGCAACAGCAAATCAACTGAACCTTGCCGAAATTTTATTGATTGCTTTGTTCGTGCTTTTTTTTTTGGGTTTTCGCCTTTTTCCTATGCAAGAAGTGCCGCCAATCCGCTATAAGAACATTAAGAAGAGAAATGGCCTGCAACACTCCCGAGTTGCAGCAAAACCCTTCGCCTGTCGCATAAGAAGAAGAGGTGTCCAGGGTTATCCCGGCCCATCAGCAAGTGGTGTCCAGGGTAATCCCGGCCCAGCTCGAGGTGTCCAGGGTAAGCCCGGCACGCATCAGTCGTCGAGGCAGCACCGAAATCCAGGCCCGCCAGTCAACGGTAGCAGCCTCCAGTACCACGAAGCACGTTCCAGCATTAGGCCAACACGAGACCGCCATCACGCGCCCTCGCCAGGCACGTGAGACCTACTTAGAGTTCATTAGTGGCGTTCCGCGCATAATCAGTAGGGAGGTATAGAGTTAAGGCCCGATCTAGAATCTAGAAAAGTCCCTTTATTAAGTCGATTACAAAAAAATATATATTTCGTAATATTTTTTTTGTAACAGACATCCAAAGTTGAAATTCTGAAAAAACTAGTTTCGAGAAAATGGACTTTGAAAGTTGAGACTACAAAAACAATGTTCTACTCGTTTGTTACACAGATATTTATTTATTCATAAAGTTTACTATAATATACATCCAATCATGTAATCTTTATTACAATTGAATGGCTCAAATAAAAAAATCAATTTATTATGCTTGTTCAAAAATCCGAGTTATGTAAAAGGGTCCAGATCGGTGTTTAGTAAAATCTTCAAACAAATCAATAGAATTATGATTTTGCACTTACCTAATCTTACACTGTCAATGGCAAAAGAGAATATTATGATAAAATTATCGCTATTAATATCTGATTAAAACATTACGTAATTATAAATTGCAATAAAAAGTACCAGAAGTCGGCATTAAGTCTGACTTTGTCCTAACTTTCGCTTAGGACAGAAATAAAGTCCTCCTTGGACTTGATTCCTATGGCCGACTTCCTTACAGTAAGAGCATGTGGGTTTTTGCCTAGAAGTTTTTTGCAAGATTGGATTGTTACGTTTTGAAGGCAGTGATGAAGTTGAAGCTGCTAAGAAGGCCGAATTTCGATTTTCAGAAACGCTAGATATTTTGTTAAATACAACAGTAACTGGTTTTGGGCATAAGATATCTTGAGATTCTTCAGAAACAAACTCACGGAATTTATTATACAGGTACCATTGTCTCTCTTAAGTTAAGCCTAAAGGACACTTCTCCTCGGGAAAGCCATACGCCTTATTTGGATTTAAAATTTGTATTATAAATGGTTGATCATCATTTATATTTTTAAAACAAAGCATGTGTCCTTTATGAATTTCATTACTGTCAAAATGACCAATGGTAGCAGTATCAGGTTTGAAAAAATTTGCCCAGTCAAAAGTTTTTACAGCAATTGTGCCTTTCTCATCACCAGTTAAAACAGCTATTATTGAGTCTGTTTTTGGGCACGCCTGAACTGCAGCTTCAACAACATCTTTTAGATTATTACAATCCATTTTTCTGAATATTTTTTTGAACATACCAAAATACATATCTGGAGCAAACTTGGTATGTCCTACAGGAAGGAACAACATTCGAAAAGAACGATGCTTCCCTGTCATGCCATGCTGCATATTGCATGACAGAGTTATTTTTGTTTTGCCCAGTGCAATTATCTGCGTGCCAAACTACATTAGTTTTCCCCTTCCCCTAAGCCAAAATTTTTGAAAAATGATGTAACATTGAAATTATGACATTTGCCCCTTTACCTGTAGCGCAAGATTCAGGAATAATTTTTTTCAAGGGCTCAAAATGCAGCAATGCCAAATAAACTTACTTTGAATCCTTTCAAAAAATACATAGGACCTATCTGTTCAGAGCTATGCGGTAAATGAATTTGTTGAGCAAAGTCAAAGGAATAGTGCATTACGCCATCGTAAGAACATGGTTCATGAGGCTCGAGTGTCAGAGTGGAATCACACTCTAATAATGCATCACATCCAATTTTGATGACATCGTTATAGTTATTATCGTTATCATCTCTCAGTTGGTGATTCCCCACTTCTCGGCAATTCCTGGGTAACACCTAACACATTCCTTAGCCCATTCTATGTACTATTCGAAACTTGATTTATCTCAAAGTTACTATCAATTAAATTTGAATGAAAATTCTATGAAATACACTGCTTTTCAATTCGATCGCATGTATCAACTATCACTACACCCTGACTCTCGTAAGTGTACAGCATTCTCCGCCGAAAAAAATTCTCAAATGAAACGTTGTCCTATGGGACAAAAGACTAGTCCAAGCGTGTTCTCCCGGCTAATGACTATAGCTATGTCTGCGTTAAATTATAATCAATGTTTTATTATATTTAGACGATTGTATAATAATTGGAAATTCGATTGAAAATCATAACAAAAATTTAATTTCAGTGTTAGAAAGATTGCGAAAAGTAAACCTGAAGTTAAACCCTTTAAAGTGCGAGTTTTTGAGAACTGAAATTATATACTTAGGTCATTAAATAACTAATCAAGGCATTTTTCGCGACCCAAGCAAAACAACTACATTGCAGAGTTATCCGACACCTACTAATGTTGACGAAGTGAGAAGGTTCGTTGCCTTCGCTAACTATTACAGACGTTTTATTTCACACTTCACTGACATTTCTTAACCTTTGAATAAGTTATGTAAGAAAACTGTTGTGTTTAATAGGTCAGCTGATTGCGATGGTGCATTTAAAAAATTAAAGTCTGCATTAATAAATCCCCCGTTTTACAATATCCTGATTTTTAAGAAAATAATATTTTTAAGTTACAGACAGACGCTTCAAAAGTACGGTTAGACGCAATTTTATCTAATAGTAACGATAGGGTTGTCGCGTACGCTAGTAGAAGTTTGAAACCCGCTGAAACAAGATACCCTGTTATAAATTTAGAACTATTGGCTATTGTGTGGGCAATTAGGCATTTTCGACCATACTTATATGACAGAAAGTTCAAAAACATAACTGACCACAAACCTCTTATTTATTTATTTTCTCAGACAGATCCTTCTAGTAGACGGACAAAGTTTCACCTCTACTTAGAAGAATACGATTTTGATAGAACATGTTCCGGGTCGGCAAAATGCAGCTGCAGATGCTTTGAGCCATCTCCCATTGACTTGTAACGACTTGAAAAATCTATCTAAAGATGTAGTATCAGTCCTCACCAGAGCACAAACTAAGCAATTAACAACTTGTTGTTCTAGTGGCACATCTAGTCAGGGAGCTATGAATTCGTCGGATTATGGGACTGATCACCCCATGGCCGTCGAAAGCCTGAAGCCTCCACAAGATATTATCGAATTATGTTTTAGTAATTTAATAGAGACAGTGAAATTCAAACAAAATGAAGTCATTACTTCCAGAAGTGGTAATTGCATATATATGTCTAAAAGGTCAATGATTTATTTAAATTCTCGTTATTGTCCCCAGAGAAGATAGCGAGAGATTTAGAAGAGCTTTGTTGTAAATTAAAAATTTCAGAATTACTTATAATTAAAAATGATGTATGTGATAAATACATAAAGTTACTTGCAAGTACTATAAAAAAATAAAGTTAGACAAACCGCGACTTATGATAGTAAAAGATATTCTACGAATAACTAATAATGAGGAAAAAAGGGTGATCATGAATGATTTTCATTTATTACCTACGCAAGTGGTCACTGCGTGGTCACGCAGGTATGAACAGAATGCTAAATAATATTAAGAAGTATTATTTCTGGCCAGGTATGACAAATGATGTTATAAATTATATTAAAAAATGTAAGTTATGTCAGGTTCATAAGTTTACAAATAAACATACTAGAAAACCAATGACTTTGACTACAACAGCCAATTCTTCCTTTCAGCGTGTTAGTTTAGATATAATGGGACCTTTAGAGGTAGATTACGTTAATTATAAGTACATATTAATATTGCAGTGCGATTTAATGAAATTTGTTGAAGCGTATCCCTTAGAACGTAAGGATGCCGAGTCTGTCGCTAGAGCATTTGTCAAAAACTTTATTCTTAGATACGGAGTTGCAAAAGAAATCATCACGGATAAGGAACAGAATTTATTAACTCAATAATGGTAGAAATCTGTACTTTACTAGGTATTGAAAAATTACAAGCTACGGCTTATCATCATGAATCTCTTGGTTCTCTTGAAAATTCTCACAAGCATCTGGGTGCTTTCCTTAGAATTCAGTGTGAAAACAATAAAAGAAATTGTGAGGCTCGAAAAAACGTTATAGATAGCAAGTTAATTAGGCAAAATAAGTATAATTGTAAAACCTTCCCAACTACTTATGTAAAAGGAGATTTAATTTTATTTAAGAACCAATTAAGAGATAAGTTAGATTCCGTTTATACTGGTCCTTATGAAGTGATAGAAGATGTTTCACCCAATGTTAAAATAGTTAAGAACGGTAAGGAGTATTTAGTGCATAAGAATAATACAAAAATGTTCTATAATGACAAATAAAAAAAAAAATTAAAAAAAAAACATAGTTGTAAGTATTAATCAAATAAAAAAGTAGTTATTATATTAAGTAGTTATTATATTTGCTCAGTATATTTGAAACTATTTCTTTTTTGTTTTTTTTTTCTCAGTCCGGAGGGGGTGTCACGGTAAACTTTCAGGGGAGATGTGTAGTGTGTTTAATTTAACATATTACCGCGACATGCCTATACGCACTGTAGCATTGTATTGCTGATTAAGAATATTTGTAGTTATTGACCGAGCGAGCGAAGCGAGCGAAGCGTCTCAGTTTCGAGATTAGCCAAAAATTCTTTTGTCCGTCTGTCTGTCTGTCTGTCTGTCTGTCTGTCTGTCTGTCTGTCTGTTCTCGCCTACAGGTCGCATTTCTTAACCGATTCTCATGAAATTTTGTTAACAGGTTCAGCAACTTAATAGAATTTTTTTGTCGAGCCAGTTTTTCGAAATTATTCAAAATGGCGGAAATATGGGGGTTTAAAATTTTTAAACTGTCATATATCCGCCATTTTAAAATATATTCAAAAATGTCAGTAGACTTTTTTGTTGCCATTATGAAAACGATTTCTTTTTATTTGAACAACTTTTTTATCTGAACAACTTTTTTATACGTTATACTTAAACGAGTTTAGGATGACTCGCGGAGTAAGCCGTGACGGATATACAATACAAATCTTCTTACAAAATACTGAAACTATTTAAGGGTGAATTCAGTCCGGGTTACTAAACAACTTTCCTAAAAATACATATCTCCCCTGGGGTCCACGAAGTAATTTCTCTGAATAACTATAATGGTTATTATTTTGAGTTTCATAAGTAGTTCTATAAATTTTATCACATTTAACCGACTTTAAAATAAAATGGTTTTGCTTATTTTACGATTAGTTTTTTTTTCAGTTTTTGCTTATTTTGATTGATTGTTGGCTTGTTTATTAAATTTAGCTATTTTGTTAAGCGAACTTTCGTTCAATCGCTCTCGCTGCTTGTCTGTGCTTCTGTAGTAGTATTAGTAATTATGCCACGAACTAACAAGAGATCAACAGCAATCAAAGCCCGCGAAGTAGCTTTACGAAGAGAGTAAGAAACCAATGAGTAGCGGCATACTGCCATGGCAATACAAATAAACATTTAAACGAAAACCATTAATATAATAGTTTTTTTGGTTTCTTTAACAACGAGCTGACTATGTCATTTGATTCGGTGAAAGACTACTGGTACAGAACTGAATTTCAGCATCACGGTAGACCACATGTGATGTATGGTAGGAAGTTGCTTCTAACATTTCAGAGCTAGATCGAAAGTCATTGGAAGAAAGGGCTGTGAAATTGGGCATTTTCACTTTCGGTTGCAAAGACAAAAATCTAGCTGTCCCATGACTTCGATCAACTGTTGTTGTAAAACTATTAAACCTGTGCACTAATTATCAGATATTTCTGATAATTTGTATAATTTTCTAACTGTTCAGTAACAATTAATCGTTTCTGATCTTAAAATCAATTAATAAATGCAGTTTTTCGTGTTAAAGATTGGCTTTTTTTTTATGTCCCAACCATATTTTTAAAGTTTCAGCGCGAGTTTCAAAATATTTTCGATTTTATAGGCTAAGTTGGTAGCATTTTTTTGGAGGATTATACGCTTAAAAATTCAATTCTGAACCTTAAACATCATAAAATAGGCTATAAAATAGAATAAATTACTTAAATACGTTGTCCCACGAAATAGCATGAAGTGGAATTCCTTAATAACGTCACGGGCTATTTTTGCAACTTCTTCTATGATTTCTACCAAAACATTGTTGTTTTATAATAATGGCAACATTTATATGATCTAGTCAAGCCGCCATTTTGTTCTAGCGTGTTCAGTGTCAAAAATATGTGGTGAAGAGTGCTTGTGTTTCGTCGGGGTCAAAATCTACATTCCACGCATTTACGCAGTTCTTCAAAGTAAGTAGTGCTTAATGCATGTAATACAATATTTTATTACGATGTTGCACTATACAGCATGCAAAACTGTGCAGGCTGACTGTCTATTTGCATGATTTATATATTTAAATCATTTTTCAAAATAATGTGGACTAGTTCGTCACATCCACAACGTCACGTCACTTATATGGGATAACAAAAAGTGACGTATTGGAATTGTAAGGCATAGTTCACATACATGGATTTCGTATTAAATTAATAATTTGATTAATTATATGACACATAAATTATGTTCTGGACAGGGACATAAATATTGAGGGATTTCTTAGTGATCTCAATGTAAACACACAGTATATTTATTCTTCATAATAGTATAGTGAAACATATCACTGGAATGTGTTACTTTTTGACATTGCTGACATGAGACTGTTTTAGAATCGAGTCTTCTGCCCGACTGCCTCAGGTTATGTTTTTCGAGAGTATGTATGTATGTGTGTATGTATGTATGTATGTGTGTGTGTGTGTGTGTGTGTTTGTTTGTGTGTGTGTGTGTTTGTGTGTGTGTGTATGTATGTGTATATGTGTGTATGTATGTATGTATGTATGTGGACTATAAATTCTTTTTCACGGGCTACAGCCTAAAGGACTTGTTGGATCTTAACATCTGGGGTATCGTTAGATTCGTCTCAGCAGCGCGAGTGACACTGGCTATACCAACATTTCAAAAATCCAAAATAGCGGATTAAAAACGCAAAAAACACAACTTTGACATAAAAAAGCAGTCGGGTTTTTTTCTTTTTAATGAATTCAGCTTGTTTGATTTTCTTGTTTACGTATACATAATATATATTTTTGTTTTAGGACACTATGGCTCTCACGCTAGCAGAACGGGCGAAACGGTACCGAGAAAAAGTAAAACAAAATAAGGAAAAATATGAAGCGCAGAAAAAGAAGTCATTAGAAAGTCATTAGTTTCCCACAAAGAAGCATTAAATTATTGATAATTTATCATGTTAGTCGTCATCTCATTAACATTATATATCATATTTTAAGACTGTTAGTGAGACTCCGATACCTATACATTTTGACCACTATGTAGAACGTGCCTTACCTTTCCACTAACGTAACATAAGATTCCATTAACGTCACTGTCCCAATATTTTAGGGAGTGAAAATTTAACGTGATTGCTTGAGTATTCCAGGTACTTTAAATGTTTCTATTCTATCTGGATTTGCTTTTAATTCTTTATATTTAAAAATTGTAATTGCTTGTGTAAAGTTTGCCGTATAAATAGCGTACAGAAAAACAAGAAGTGGTTTGAATCGAAAAGTGACGTTATGGAACAATTGCACGTAATATTTTCGTACTTAAAATGGTTTTCTTTCATTTGATTATTATTTTAAAATAATGTTTAAGTTTGCATTCTTTTATAATAAATTCTTTGCCTACTTTAAACTCGCCTTATCAATTTACAGCCTAAAACATTTCGTGACGTAACGGAGCAGTGGGTTTCATACTTTCCACAAAAAAAACAGTTTTGTTCAATACTTTAAAATATTTATGCCGACATATATATATATTATGAATCCTACATATATCTTCTACGTTACTATCTATATTTAAGACATAATAAACGATTTTTTATTTCGTCACTTCCATATACGTCACGCTGCAACCGAAAGTGAAAATGCCCGATTGCCAACTATTTTGGAAATTGGGTTACAACTTACAACCATGAATCCTCATATCGGTAAACCTGCACCGATAATTAATCCAAGTCAGGTACATTATTCTGAAATAATAATCGCGAGGTCTAAGTTCGTGGCGAACTACTAGTAAATTAGAGTAAGTAGGTTAAGCTCTCTCTTTACTTGCAAATCTTGTACGAGAACAATAAACATACATACGTGTGTTTAATGGAGTTTCCTTGAATCTACAAGATCCCTCAAGATCCCATCAAGATATTGTAATAGTCGGTCCCCCATATTCAACGAGAGCGTGATGTTACTTAGCAAGCTTACTGAGCGCTCTGCCCAGTTCCGCTCGTATAAATGATTTTTTCTGTTTTCAGCGATTAAAGTTATAAGTATCTGTTTTCAGCGATGGGTATCGTGTATGTATGTATGAAATAAAAGATACCCATACAGCAGTTTTGCTTAGTGGGGGATAATTAAATAGGGATTGGTCAATTAAAGTTTTTACAATGACTGGCTGGATATACATAAGTGCGTTATTTTCCGACTAATTGCAGATATAAGCACTGTAACGACGTACATATCCGACATTTATCAATTACCAATATGACAAATATAATCTTGAGAGGATTACATACCTACTTACCTAGTTTGTTTACTACTTGGTATCGGTAAGTGTTCCAGTAGTTGCAAAAGTCATTAACGCCATCTATGGGAGCCGCACGGAACCGTAACACAGCCGCAAAGCAGAACCCACCGATGACACGGCTGCCGTAGCTGTACGCGCGCCATCCTATCTACCTAGCTAGGTTCTGTTCGCGGCCAGCGGCTAAGCTAGCACGGTTCCGTCGCATCGTCCCTTTCGAATTGCACGTTAGTTCCGCAGTCTGATAAAAGGTGGCGTTTTCACTGACAATGCCAACTCGCACAACTAAGTTCTACTATGATGTAGAAAACTTACCACGTCGACTCATGATCACTATAAATGTACATTTATTCACCATAAATTATAAAAAATTTAAACATCAAGTCCAATCAATACTTCAATAGAATAGAATAAGTATAAAATATGGAATGGATTTAGTGATAAGTTATAAAGGCCGGTCACATGTGCGCACTGTGACCAGCGGGGAGCACGCCATTGGCCGTGCGCGACTGCGTCGGTAAAGCGGCGACAGCTGTCATTGGCTCGCGATGGCCGCGTCGGCAAATGTGGAGCTGCCCGGGCACGTGACGGGCCGCTCGGCGCGATGCGGTGAGCGCAGAGGGCGCCACCGAGCCTCTGTTTACCACACCACTGACGGCAGCGGTCGCGTGCCGCATTAAGCGCGCTATTACGGCTGTGACATAATTTTACATAATAGCAATGGATGTCGAGCTCATTGTCGAGCTGCCTCACTATACGCCGCGAGTAACCAGTCGGGGCGGAACTACGGCACGCACGGACATTCGGCTGCCGTAATGAAACGGCCGACCTTGAACATATAAATGGGCCAAGCGATGTTGCTATCTATTTATTACAGCACGCGGTCGGTATGTATTTGTGTTATGAATAGATGAGAAGGTCAAACGGAGAGTTGATAGCGCAAACAATAAAAAAGGGTACCTATAGGTAACTTCTTTGAGGATTGCAGCTGGCTGAAGGCGCGGGCGCGGCGAGGCCGCTGCACTTGCAATTAGCACTCGGTTACAAATGGCAGACGTTAAGGATATAATGTTCTATCGTCACCACAGCGAATATAGGTAGGTAATAATATTCTATCTCTACTATGCACACCGTGTAGTTGGAAAGAGTTGGGTTTGCTCTTACCACACTTAGCCCTCAGAACATGATAATTTTCATGCCTACTGAAAATTTATTCTTATCGGGGTACTTGTGAACTAAAACAACAAATCATCCATATATATCTACGGTGACGTAAAAAATATCATTGAATTACGAAGAAACTTTATACAGGAACTTCTGATAATTTTGATACATACGACCCGGCTGAGGACAGAGAGACACAGTTAAAAAAATCTAGGTCTATGGAAAGACAACAAAGCTCTACTGTCAAGAACAATACCTAACAGTTCCCGAACCACAGATAATGACGTGGAGAGAGGAAGGGAAGCATATTAGCTGTGTGCTGTGCTATCTGAAGTCACTGCGTATACCCGTAGTGCGCAGCGCTGCGCACGCGCAAGGTGCACACCTTCGGCGCGACGCGGCGTTATCTTATCGCAGCAATCACTGGCGACGTATCTCTTGTCCCGAACTCACCCAAATACGCAACAAGATAAGCTATTACCTACAACTAACACTATACTTTATGCTGACCGATCGTCGTCTGATGTGAACTTTGAGAAGGTATCTAACCAACGATGTGAAAATGTCAACGACTGGGAAGTCGGCAGCGGAATCTATCTTAAACCTATCTACTCAGTCGTTCTTAAAGAACTATTGTGTCAAGATTACTTCTTGACATCGATAGCAAAGTAGATGTCCAGTCACTCGATCCCGCTCAATGAAACGTCTATGACACTAGAATGTTCTCAACTAGCAAAATTGTCTTAGAAAAAAGTATTTGTAAAATTTAAGTAATTATAAAAGCCTTATATCTGTCTTGACTAGTAAAAACAACTTACAAAAGCATGTAATAAGATATTTCGCACTGGGAACCATTCGGATTTAATACGTACTTTTGTTGATGTATATAAGAACAAAAGTCTTACAAATACATTTAATCAGACTTATTGGTCTTGATAATAATTTATCTTTACCTAGTAGTGCATCTTATAAGATAATTCATTCTTACTAATGTCTGCAATACATGCTTTGATAGACTTCTGCTCTTACAAAATACTTACTAAACCCGTTATAAAAACAAACAAAACGTAAGTCTTTTTTGTCTTGTTTAAGTATTATTAAAGAGCTAAAGTGTACAATTAGAGCTTTGTAAGATCATTTTAGCTAATATGTGTATTAAGTAGACTATCTGCCGTTGCCGTTTTGTGAACAAAATAGTTCCGCTCATTTAATTACATCTACTACAATATAATTAGTGTAAATTGGTTTGTAAGTTTTTTTTTAAAAGAAACCATAAAAAATATTTTTTTGTCCAAATTGGCGACATAGAACTTTTCTGGTGTAAGTGTTATATAAAATATATAGGCTAATAGTTGACTTAACAAGTATTAAATAAGACGTATTAGTCTTACGCATATCTTGACGTATAGCAATTAGTCTTCGCTCATTGAAAATTTGTATTTACTTTATTTTCAAAAATAAATTAGACAAATTATTAATATCCTAGATATATTACAACAAGGGCCCATCAAAATATTGACATTTCATTTGAAAAACCCTCGAGAAAATCCATTCCGCAAGCTGTTTAGTGGGTTAATAACACATATGTTGTGAAATAATTAAATTATACCATTGAAATAAAGATGACACTAAAGTAACATTTATTGTAAAATTAGAGGTAAGTACTTACATTGTTTATTTATGGCACGACAAGCACAAAACACTAAATTATAACCGTAATCTTACAATGAACTTACGGAGAGTTTTATTAGAGTGAAATCACTCTTACAATGGTATTAGTAAGAACATTTAAAGTCTTGTCACTTGTAAGTTTTTTGTTTCTTACAACAGCAGTAGCAAGATTATACCATTGTAAATCAGGCATAAGTGCAAATGAACTTAGTAGCTGCGCCCAATTCGACACTTTCAGATATCTGTAAGTCCCTACTAAGAACAAATAATATTGGTCTTGAGACACTTCTAAGATAAAATATTGCTAGTTGGCTTGTTGCTCGTTTGACTAAATATGCCATTTCCAAAATGGAGGAAATATAAAACTTTTTTGATGGAAGAAATATATACCTGTAATCCTGTATCTTAGATCTTTTTTTGGTTAGTTTTACGGCTCTAAAAACAAGACTTTTAGAGCCTAGATTTTTACATCTGTCAATCAATCGTGTATTTTCCTCAGATTAAGTCCGTCAATAACTCTGTGGTTAATTTGGTGGTTGATATAAAAGTTGTTGGCATATGGTTAGTATCCATGAAGATGAAGCTAAAACCCTCTAACTTCATGTTAATATCTCAGGTTATTATTGTAGTAGTAAAACCTCTTTTTAGCAAAGAGGAAAATAATGTAGTTTTTAGCAATGCCTTTACTAAAATATGTGTCTTTTCAAGGAGTCCCGTATTGGACATCGAAATAATACTGGTCGATTAACTGCCTACCGAGAGAACCATTTCCCATTCGATAACTGGCCGAAGAAATGATACAATACATACATCCCCCAACTAATGGTCGCATTAACAACTGATCTCTTTATTACAACATAAATACATCTTTCTTTTGCTTGACGTAAAAAAAAATATTATACTAGCTGCGCCTTGCGGTGTTACTCGCGCCTAAATTAGCCTATATATTAATCTAGGGTGTCAGTTTCCTGCGTACCAAATTTTATCAATATTGGTCCAGCCGTTTGTGCGTGAAACAGTAACAAACATCCATCCATCAAACTTTCGCGTTTATAATATTAGTAGGATTATCGTTAGAGCTGGTTGCACATGGACTCAGGAGTAAAAAGAACAAACCACCACAAGTAACTTTGGAGAAAGCGCAGTACACCGCTGGACACCCCTGAGTCGCCTGAACCGGTGTTGCTCCTTTGCCAGCAAATATTTTCCGCGCATTCCAGGGCCCTATTTAGTAGTTGGTAAGCCACCACCCGCCTACAATAGTAATCATAATGATGGCAAGTGCCATTTCTATTGCAATAAGCCCAACAGCAATCAGTCCATCCCGTCATTATTTCCTAAACCATAAACTTTTCCTTTTTCTTGCAACTAATAGTGTGCGCTTGAATAGGTTTCGGTAGAAGGCTACCGAAATTGAGGGGCACACCGTTCATTGGTATATACAAGATTGGGTTTTAATGGCATGTTGGATCTATATCCCCACGCAAGTTTTTCAAAGGACTGGGCTGAAAAGACCCGTTAATCCAGAGATAAAGGAGATACAAACTAAAAATAAAAGCTGTGGTTAATTTCACCAATCGTTCAGGGATGTATAATTTTTCGTCCAGATAATGAATGGGAAATAGTTCTCTCGGTTAGCTCTTAGCGACCAGTTTAATTTCGATGACCAGTACGGGACTTTTTTTATAAAACTCCATTCTGGGAATTACCCAGCGCCTTTCTACTGCTTATACGAGAAGTTTCCAACCACACTGCCGCACTGATAATAAAGAGCGTGTTGTTATATGAGGGGATCGTTAGAGTGTCACGTGGAGTCGTAACGAGTGATTGTCGTCCAGCGGAAATGCACCGGGTGCCGGGTGGTCCGCGGCCGGGTCCGGTGACCACGGTCATAGGACCCGCCGGCATCGCTGCACTCCGCGACGTACTCGCTTCTTCAGGGCGTCTTTTATAAAGTAGCTGTATACATTTGTAGATCATACTCTCGTGTAGTAGTTATAATTTATTCTGCAAAATTACTAACTGAGCTTGTTTTTGCTAGATGGCAGAAAGTACGCGAAATAATTTCGTCAAGTTCGAATATCTTTATTAGAGCGAAATATTTAACATAAACGGAAATATTTTAAAAGGAAACAAAGAATATGCAAACGTTACAAGAAAATACTACAAGTTTATACAACTTCTAACACTATTAGAATATAGTTTGATTAGATTACTATAATCGCTGGACAAACAACTGTGATCAAGACCCAAAGAACAAAACTGAAGCGATTAGGGAAAACTCGTTGCGCTGTAAACTCTCAAAGTGAAAACAAGGCTCTCCAAAAGAGAAGAAGAGGGATTATTTAGATTATTAAACTCGTTGTTTTGGTATTTAATCTCAGACAATATTTGTCGAAAACGTTATTGTGACAGATAGGAACGTCAATCAAAGACAGGAATCGAACGATGACTTGTTTACTGCAATTTAGTGTTGCCAACACACAAACAACAATTACAATTAGAATTAAAACTATATTACTTAACTGGATAACAGTTATAGAGTCTGTGCAGAAAGAGAACCGTCGTGGCGTAAAATCAAACTAACAAAATCTTTTTTATATGACAACCCAACCCCCGTCTGTCAAATGACAAACTTTACGTCATCTTTGTTTACCGTGTTGTTTAAACGTGATTTTCATTTTAAATCATTTCAAAAAGGGGAAATCCTTTACCCAGTCCCACAAGGGAAATAATATTTAATATTATTATAGGTTTTGCCAAAAAGAAAAAGCGGCCAAACACAATTATCGACTTAAACAAAGTCATGGAACGTGTGGCGGCGATGTGCGGTATGTAGATAGTTATTTTAAATGTTTTAGATTTCCTAGGTAACCCCCAGACACCGACATTTTATATTATGTATAAAGTGAAAAGAATTCGCATAAATATATAAAAATATTTGTTTATTTTGTTTCAATCAAAGTTTTTGATAGCAGGTATAAAGAGTGTTGATACTTTTAATTTATTATGCGTTTAGATAAACTTGCCCTATTTTTTTCAGGTTTGAGTGAAGATACAGTATCTAAAATAAAAAAGAAGGTTTCTTAAATAACGGCGTGTGGTGCAAGAATTTATTATAAATAACTGTAACAGATTCGAGCAAATCAAGTTCAGAAGAAGAAAATTCTTTGGATCTCTATAGTCTATCCGATGATAGTTCAAACATGTCCGGCATTGAATATTTAGAATAAGACTTTGATTATGGTTCTGATCAATAAATTATTAAATATATTATTGTTTTAAATTTATTTTAAATTATTTTTTATGCCTACCTAACCTAAAGGCTAACGATGTAGATAGCATCTGAAAACATATATAAATATATTTTCATTTACAGCCATTACATGTAATGTAAATAATATATAAAAATATAATTTATCCATTAGCATCCAATAGCCGTCATAGTTTAAAAATATCAAGAACTTTATAGTCGCACTATAATTAATGACACACACAACAGTGTTGTCAACATAACAAATACGGATATTAAACACAACTGCGCCCTCAAATCCTACGACGGTTCTCTTTCCGTACAGACTCTAGGTATAAAAATTACATTGAATAGTGGAAATAAGTTTTTAAGTGAAGTTACTGCACCGTGGGAAGATACACGTGGACGGACGGTTGTCAGTGGGGGGTGGTGGGTGGTGGCAAGTTCATGCAATACTCTTTATAGACAGGGGTCGATCCTAGGTCGATGCTTACTAAGGCACCTAGAAAGGCATTTTGTTCTAGTTACATTATTTATGGTTTAGTTTTCTTTTCCACATAATGGAATTCTAGGCTTCTTTGTAGAAATACAAAACTCAGAATACCTACATAAAAATACCATAAGAGCCATACTGACAAATGGCTTCTAATCCTAGACGCTAACAGTGCTAACACTAAAAGGAGAACATCAGCTCTTGGTAGTAGAGCGGAAAGTATTTCATAAAATCCTCGAACCGGCTAAAAATGCTGATGGAATCTGGAGAGTCTGAAAAAATGTGACAGAACAACAGAAAGAAGAGCTGGTGAAAGAGTCAAATATAGTAGAAAATTGTGGCGCTCTGCTGCCACGATGTTTCCTAAAGGCTGCAGCATGAGGTGTGGACAGAGCCTAGGTTCGCAAAACCCAAAGGATACTTAGCGTGGCATGAAAGGTGATAAAAGAGAATTCAAAAACTGTGATAGGTTGCTAATCTCATCACCAATTGACATGATTCAGGTTTTCACTCATTTCGTTGATCGCTCCCAGACCAGCATGGAAGAGTAGCATAATAATAATAATGGAAACATGCAACGACTTTCTACAATAAAATGCGTGAGCGAGTGTAGGGTGCACCATGGCGTATTGACAGTGGATCTGTGGCTAGTCTGCTGATGTAGATTAGGGAGCGAGGACGGTGGCCTGCCACTTTCTATAGAACGTTGCCACCCCTATCACAACTGTCAGACTACTTTCCTGACTAACCCACTAACTACATAGTATTATGTGTATAAACATAGTTTAAGGAAACCGTTCTTCTAGGGTCCGTCTATGTAACTGTGAAATTGCATTCATACCAACAAGGAAGCAGTAGCAGAGAGTGAGTATTCACGTGTGTTCGCCGACACGTGTGAGCTGGCGCGGGGTGTCAAGCGTGCTGCGTGGCTCAGGGGGGGCTGGGCGCCCTCCCCGGGCTTGCCGAGATTTCCAAATGAATCGTTGCAAACATAATTAGGCGCTTTTTGTACCATCGCGACGCGAATAAATTTTGAATATTTGATAAAAATAAATTGTGGAGGTATTGAGTAACTGGATTACTTTAAACTCATTCCCGAAACCCCCGGGATTTGTATGAAATACAGGCAGATAACGTCTTAGTTTCTTGTAGTCAAATAACGCTATTAATATCAGTTTTTCTGCAATTATGAATCTAAAATCACATTGAAAATGAATATGATCTTTATGATCATATTCATTTTCAATGTGATTTTCCTAAAAATAATTTATGTGATAAAATGGCACAAACAATAAAGTTACTTTTATAGTAACTTTATTGTTTGTGCCATTTTATCACATCAATTATTTTTAAACCAGGAAAATACCCAATTGTCAAAGGACAGGTAAATATGTACCTACGGGTTTCCGCCGATTACATTTGATTTGAATAACGCAGTGGCAGTGTCACACACTACCATTTCAATTTATCCAACAGAGTGACGCTTTGTTACGTTACTAACAAATACGACTCGGCAGCACAAAAATGAAAAGCCTATACACATTTTATCAAAGCTTGCGATCATAGATTGACTTGCTAAAACAAATTGCGGAATTTCATCGCTTTTATATATTCTGTAGCGGAATGCATGCAAGTATTGAGTACTCGCTTTCGTATTCCAGTCATTGTTTAACATTTTGCTGTCGATGCGAGAGAAGCGCTACAAACAAACGAAGGATCCGGAAATTGATCACACTGTGATCCGTTTTTATTATTTTTATCTGAATTATCGTATCATATTCGGTCGGTATGTCTCGGTCAGGTCAAGATGGAAAATGATCTTTCTCAGATAGACCTGGGTCTTGGATGTTTGTGTATTATTTGTGTCTAATAACACAAGTCTCGAACGTACTTTGGGGTAAGTTAAACCTGTGTGGTTTGTATTTAAAACTTTTGCTTTTAAATCTCTACGACCTTGCAACTCCATCGGGTTCGGACTTGTTTGATTTGTGTTGACAGGTACTTCTAGCTGTCGATAAGAAGGTGCTCGCAGTAAAAGCTTGTACAATAAACCAACTTATTTCTAGTGTTGTTTTACGAGCGTGGGAGAGGCGCAGTGTGCGATTGTGGAGTGGACTCGCCGGAGGCTAATCGTGGCCGCGGCGGAAACTTTACGGCTTTTAGGACCGTTCCCAATCCGTGCCCAATACAATTTCACAATGGAGTGTTTGTTTTAGGATCTTTCAATCGAATTTGCAGTTAGTGGGCTCTAAACTCTGTATATGTTCCAATATGATCGTATATTTTCCAATATGAGCAAACAACTCGCTGTTTTCTTGGTTTAGAAGCTCGATGAAAGAAATGTAAGGTATGCGTCGCGACATATATCTACTCCTGAAAGCCGAGATAGAATTCAGTTGACACAACTACAAACTAAGAAAGCTCCCATGCTGGTCTGGGAGAAATAAAAAAACTTAGAATGTACCAGCTGCTTCTCTTCCCACGCAGATCGTAAAAGCCGATCGAGGGAATGGGCAAAAATGCAAATCATGTTAACAGGCGATGCGGCTTGCAACCCATCACTGTATTGATTGCTTTTCCATCTTCTCGCCCACCATGACGCTAAAAGTGGCTTTTGGGTCTTGCGGCCCTGGGCTCTGCATAGAACCGTAAGACCCAAAATGCTCTGTCTGCCCCATTAGGGATAAAGACGTGATAGTATGTATGTATGTATGTATGTTCCAAGGCCTCGTAACGCCCTTTGTGGTGATGACGGTCGTCAAGTTACAGTTAGTTGAAACTGCCCTTGACTGCAACTATAGAATTAATACTATTACTTACTGCAGCTTCAAAATTTGCTTGATAGGAAAAAAGGAAGAAAGCTTTTACAGAAATTTTGTTAACCAAATTTTAATTAACCTGTCGAGCGGCGTGACCTCTTATTGGCTATAAAATTTCCTATTCAAACAAGTAGGTCGAGTTATTGAAAGGTTCATTCAAAATCATATCGCGCTAAAATGAAATAAAATAATTTTTTTGTTTTCCTAAAAAGGAGGACAAATAAAATGCAACTGAAGGTAATTTTATGTAATATTGAATCATATATAGGAAAATACAACCTTTATTACTTGGTTGAATAAAATATATTTTTAAGCCAAACATTAGGCTACAAGCAATTAGCCAAATAAGATCCATGTGTATATTGCTTAATTTGGGCTTAGTTATGTTATTTACGAAGAGAGCGCGGGCGGGGCGACGGTGCCGGCGCCGCGCCGTCGGGCCCGTCGCACGGCAGACCCGCCGGCGCCGCACCGCTGACACCAACCTCCCCCCCCCCCGCCTTCCCTCCCCACCTAATTATTGCTCTTCTTCATAAAGGATTTCCTGTATCCACAATTTGGGACTTTTGACATGATTTGGAAATTACCTCCGCAAAATTCCGTTGCGACACTTGCAAGTCAATTGTTAAAGAAAAGAAAGAGTTCTGACTAGGAACATACATACCTCTATCTGATAGGATTCAATTTAATCCAAAACAGTGCTTTTACCTTTTGGACTACAGAGTATTTTTGCGACTATAGCACTGGTATTTACATAGGTATTGTTTTTTGAGGAAAGTTAGTGTCACGGACTGAATCAGTTTTAAAATACTGTAGTTTCAATATATTTTGCAAGACTCGGTATATCGGTAGTTTTTTAATTGTCAAACGATTGTGTACAAATGAATCAAAATTTGAGTACAATTACCAATACAAGAGTCCATTGTAGATCTATTAAAAATAAACTTTACAGCGTCGCAAAAGGTCACAATCTCAAACGTATAACAATTGCTGATATCATAATAGTGAGTTAGGTAGGTATCTAGAAGTGACAGGCTTCGTAATCGTAACAGCTGATTACATGGCAAGTTCACTGCCCCCGGAGACGGGGTGCCAGGTGGGGGTGCGGAGCAGGCGGTCCTGCCGCAATCTGGCGCGCCCTTGGATACTACATTTTTATAAAACGTGAGAAATGGTACAACATGCTTCTATTCTTGCCAAATCAATGCAGCTTTTGTCTTTTCCCTTTCGCGATAATGCCTTTGTGACATTTATCAACAACTTTTTGCTGCTTCGAAAATCAAATAAAGGAGTTAGTATCGAATGTTACGGTTATTATCGGTAGTGCATGGAGGCGTTAATCTATTTTCATTTAAATTTAAGAGCGACGCTCTTATCGGTGGAGTTTCTTCCATTCCTGTCGCCAGCCAGCCTTTTGACGTCTTGGTATGACACTACTCCTACTTTGTCCTTTATTTGCTTCATAAAGCTGTGTCTCGGTTATCTTCTTCCCCTTCTATCTTCTAATTTCCCGTCTATTATCGTATTCATGAATTCGTCGTGTCGTAACCAAGTGTTCCAACATTGTACTTATTTCTCGACTATTTCGGATAAGTAGTTTGCCTGTATTGTTAATTTGATACCGAGAAATAAGAACATATCTAAACAAAATTGCCGCTACTAAGCACTCTTGCTATAAATAGCAATATATTGCGCTTGTGTTGAATATAAAAATAGAGATCCTGTCAAAGTGTAATCACTAAATTCTCTCTTCATGTTTAAGAAGATTAGGTAAACTTAGATCTTTATTGAACATATTTAACTTTTTTTACAAACTCAGGAAACTAAAATTTTACAAGTATAAAAAACTATAGAAATGTAAAAAGCAGAAAACTAATTAAGGGATTTGGGTAAGTATTTATTGAAACATTAACAACATTTAAAATGATAGTGCTTCTGGAAAACGCTCCGAAAGCAACGAACAAACATACAAACTGTCAATTAGAGGAGCCCAGAAACTTGCCACAAGGTTATGATAACCGGTGACATCGCGCTGATACTTTCTGCTGTAACCAGTTCCAAACGTTGGCATTGCAGCACTGCAACCAGCGCTGCAGTCAGACGAGCTTGTTTGAACCTTGTTTTAAATGCTGGCATTTAAAACACGGTCAAAACAAGCTAATACTCAAAGAGACTCAATGGATACGGAACTTACGGAAGTCATTGACCCAAAATGATATTTGCAGCCAATTTAGAAATACGAAAATACTCGTAACTATATCCAGTAGTAGAGTACTGGTAGAGTAGAAGACTAGTATTAAAGTGTTCTTTCAAAGTATATATTGTCTTCCTGTGTACAGTTTGGTTTGGCGTATTTTGCTATATTTGAGCGAATACAAACTAGTCGTAAAATAACGGTCGCATTCGTCAGAAATATTAACAAGTTGAAAAAATGCATAGCATATTCGAATGTAAAACACGAGTGTCGATGTAATCAAACTCTCGGCTGAAATCCATATTGACATCGGTTGATAGTCATCGTATGCATTTCATATAATGCTAGTGCTACGTACATATGTGTCACCAAGCGCTCTTAAAGACTAGCGACAGAATGCCCGTGACACCTGTCGGCGTCAGGTATCGGTGCCAATGAAAGGTTTTTCTGTAAAATACTAATCACAGTATACTGAAAAGGAAACCAAACTCATGTAGAATTTTATTTGTAATAATACCATAATTTACAGGTCGGAAAAAACGCATCACAAATATCACAATCAAGACAGAAGAATGACAGAAGTTTTATTCGCGCGAGTAGAACGCTTACTATATGCGGCATTTGTCACAGGTGAATTGGGTATTTTCCTAAGCCAAAAATAAATTATTTTGTACTGATAACAAAATAAAACGTCGCAAAATAATGTCACTTGTCTTTGAACATATCCATTGTAATGTGACATTATATTTATTATTGCAGAAAAACTGATTACAAGAGCGCTATTTGACTCCAAAAATCTATGAAATCATCCGCCTGTATTTCATACAAAATCCCATAGAAACTGTTAGTTTTGACGTTTAGAAAAAATCTGATTTGACTTGTTGAAAAATAGCGTATTGTCGGTTCTGTGCTCTCTGTATTTTGCAGGGCCAGCTAGTCAGCTAGGCCTACCGCGAGCAAAACAAACCGAGTGTTTATATTGTTGCCAAGCGTCGCGCAACGGCAGAAATAACTGGTTAATGTTGACGTACTATTGGAGCCAACGTTGGTGCCAAATCACATGATTCACATTTTAGGCAGGTCACGAGCGACACCCACATGTACGTATAAAATTGTTGACGCTAGAAATTCCTGTGAGGATCGGTGCCGGGAGGGATCGCCTTGCAGCGGGCACCAACATGGGAACAATCAGCTTGGCTATGTATGGTTAGCGCTCTGAGCAACACCTCGCTCGAAATAGAGACATAAAGACAGCGCAGCGATGAGGAACGCTCTGAACGCATCCAACATTATTAGGAATGCTGCTTGCCAGCCGACAACGATGAGAGATTGTGCCCACAGACATATTATCAAGATATCTTGATAATATTTCTGTGCTTAGGAATATTCTGCAAAGATGTTAAGCCACAGGCGGTCACTATCGTAACTCAGCAATTAATTGTTAATTAAAAAAAAAGGTGTATATTTTTTGAGAGATCTTGTTATTGATAATTTCACAGGTTGGAAAGTAAATAAAAGTTTTTTATGCCCGCTACCTGTAAAAACTAAAATCCCACTTCCCACAAAACGTTTGTGTTTAGAGTGTCAGACCTGAATCCTGATCATCAATCAAAACAATTTCGGGATCTGCGTCGCTCAATAAAAATAATCCACGCGGCGAGTTGCGTCGGAAACTGTGTCAGTTATTCACATTCTCTATTTTTGTGGGCTATTTGTGTTTTACATTTATTTGTGTTCGCGCACTCGCGCTCTCTCGCGGCCGGCGCTGGCGCTGAATGCCGAGCGGCAGTTTATAGCTAATGTCATTCCGAGGAGACAATGTACATTGTACAGTCGCTGAAACCGCGCTGGCCTGGAGTTCCTTAAAGGCCCACTCATACATGGGTCTCTTAAAATGTAACTTCAGATGTGTGTTTTTAGAGCGACGCATCTACTTATAAAACTGATTCCTGTTCTTTTCAAGAATATTTTTAAAAAGCACAAACGTTGTTTCCTTTTGATTATTCGCTCGAAAACATAAATTATTAACTTTCTCCATTTCAACAAGTTAGAGGATGTTAAGCACACTTCAAAGAAAAAAGCTTCACTCCCTCTTTGGTCTCATCCGGCTACTGTTATTGTCATTTGTCTATATGTACGCAGTACATACAATTCTATGGTCTATATATTTATTCGTTGTTTTCTGTGCTTCGTACATCTTGCGAGCTTACACCGTGAAGTTAGAGGCTGTTTTTTTTTTATTACTAATAGGTTTCTATAATAGTCCTTACCCTCAAAGTGGTTCCTTTGAGGACGGATGGCCATCCGGGAGCAGCAGAAATTGGCCGGGCGTGCGGTCGGATGCCATGCCTCAATGCCAGCACGAGAGCCCGCATTTATCTTTGTGAGAGTCCACATTGACAACACGCCAGTAGGGATAATTCGCAATTTATATAAACTCGTGGAACACGGAAAGCAATTCAGCATTGAGAATTATAATAGACATGGGAATAGACTTAGGGATAGGTATACACATAGGCTTCATTGACTTGGAAAAGGCGTCTGATATGGTTAAAGATGACAAAAATGCTAAAAGACGCGGGACTAGATTTATAGACAGGATGATCATAATAGTCTTTTCGTATTTTATATGAAAATTCAAAACATTTTTAATATAGTTTATTTACATTTAACTAAAGTATGTAGGTACCATTTTGTTCGATAACTTTTTGCCATCTTTTAGGTAGGGACATGATCCCATTGCTATAGAAATTTTGGGGCTTCTGATCAAAAAACTGCGTCAAGTAGTTTTGGCAGTCCTCTCGTGATGTTAACCTGATACTGCCTAAAGAATTCTGAAGAGACCGAAACAGGTGGAAATCTGAAGGTGCCAGGTCAGGACTATACGGCGGATGCATTAACACCTCCCAGCCAAACTCTCTTATTTTTTTCTGAGTGGTTAAAGATGTGTGAGGTCTAGCGTTATCATGATGAAAAACCACACCCCTTCTGTTGATTAATTTCGGCCGCTTTCTCTCAACTTCTTGCTTTAATCTTATCAGTTGTTCGCAGTAGAGTTCTGAATCAATGGTCCTGCCTGGTGGTAACAGCTCATAATGAATAATGCCCTTCCAATCCCACCACACACACAGCATCACCTTGTTGCGAGTTAACCCGGGTTTCGCCGCAGTCTGTGAAGCCTGACCGGCCTTTGACCATGACCTTTTTCGCATGTTCTTGTTGTACGTGATCCACTTTTCATCATCAGTTATCAATTTCTTCAATAATGGTTCGGTCTCATTAGGTCGTAATAAAGACTCACAAATGAGTACACGGTTCATTAGGTTTCTTTCAGAGAGCTCGTGAGGTACCCAAATATCGAGCTTTTTTGTGTACCCATTTTTTTTCAAATGCGCCAAAACTGTTTTGTGGTCAATTCCCAGTTCTTTAGCTACGACGTAACTATGGATATGCCGATCTTGCTCCACTTTTTCAAAAATAGCATCCATTTTATCCGTAACAGGGCGACCAGAGCGACGTGCAACTTTGACATAAAAAATTCTGGATTGAAAACTCTTAGACCAAATTTGTGCTACTCTCACAGACACTGCACTAGGTCCATAAACATCGCAAATTCGCGGCTTGCTTTGCATTTTTACCTTTTTGGTAGTAAAATTTTAAAATGTATCTAATTTCTTCATTAGATTCACTCATCTTGACTGTAAGAAAAACAAATGAAAATCACGCATTTTCCTAATTTGAATTTGGAATTAATTATCTTCTTTAAAATTTAAACTTTTAAATGATACTAAATCCAGCCAGGTACAAATAGTATAGCCAAAGTGGTTTTATTACAAGTTCATACATACTATATGCGAAAAGACTTTTTCCCCAACCTAATATAATTAGATACAAGTTTTATAAAGCTCAACAACAAGAGAAGCTGCTCCTAACAGAAAAAATATCAAAATTTTCAGGAAAGCGGCTCCTCAAATTATATTAGTGTATATAATAAAAGAAAGAAAAATACAGAAGCTTTTGAAATGTGGTGCTGGCGTAGGATGGAAAGAATAAGCTGGCTTAAAAAAATCCAATGAAAAGGTCCTGAATAGAGTAACAGAGTGTACCTATGTGCATTTTGGAAATAGAAAATAGACGAAAAAAGAGGTTAGGTCATATAATACGATGTGACCATTTCATAAAAAACATTGAAGGGAAAATATAAGGGAAAACAGTTCCAGGAAATCCCAGGCATAGCTATATGCAAATAAATGAGAAGGTGAACGTCGTGTCAAGCAAAGTAAAACTGCTGGCGGACGAGAGAAACAAATGAAAGAAAAATACTCCACCGACAGAACATAGCTCTTAAATAATATAGATAATCCGCAGCTTTACATTTTATCGTTTGGCACGCGGTCTCGCGAGGCCAATTTCTCTATAATACTCTGTAGTATTCGCGGCAGGTGTCGCAATGTTTGGTTTTCTATTGAAGTCTCTGTATTGTTCATCTAATCACTATCGAATTGTGACAGATATAAACAGAACACAAAAAAAGTTTTGATCGTACGCTGACGACGTGATAGTAAGGCGCCCTGGCTGCCAGCGTGCCCTAGTGCCGGGCGTCCTCAGCGCTCTCCGTCGAGAGTACTTGCGGGAGCCGCTAATTAGAACTGCTCGCTTTGTGCTGCGCTGGCGATATATTCAAGCTGACTGCACAATTATGACTACCTATAGGCATCTGTCGCAGATAAAATCAAATAAGAGTAAGAATGCTGGACTTTAGATTAAAAGCTGTACAAAAACCAACCAGATGAAAATTTTCTAAGAAATAATAGATTTCTTTGTCTAGACTTTGAAGTATTTAGCGTACCTATTATACAAAACGACGAGTCCTGCTGGAACATAAACTTTCACTAATTAAAAAAGTTGTTCAAAAGTCTAAAGTCTAAAAGCAAGCTATAACTACCATACAGTTTGATTTACAAAAGTGTGTCACGGAGTTGCAACTTGCTAGTCGTACTTGTTCAATCGCTGTCAACTCAGCAGAGAGTGGTGCGAGCGCTAACAATATCTGGTAAGCTGAATGGCAGCCGATAGCAGGTTATTTCCGTTCGATTAATTCAATTATGAGCCGGTGACACCTCCCCTGATCTTGAGCGACGCTATTCACCGATGTTTCGGCCGCGATTGCGTCAGTAGCAGCGGCGGCGTTAATTGTGCCGCGACCTTTTGCTATTGAATTAATTACGTACCGTTGATAGCGCCGAAACTATTCGCGAATCCCGCGTATGAATGGGCCTCGCAACCAATACAATGACTAAGAATAACTACTACGCGTTAACACTCACAAATATTTAAAGTATCTCAAAATTCAATGACAATCAAACTTTCTTTATTGAAAATTGGTGATATTCGATTCGGTCGTGCTTTTGTATTCCTACTAAAAGATATACTTTCCATGACGTATCAGACTTTATGTCATTGATTTATTCATTTTGGTATATTTTCGTGCTAGTATACTAACTACACTACAAGCAAAAGGCCGCACTTTGAACGAAGTGTTACATCTATTCCTCTATAATTTGATCTTGCGTGTTTACGTTAATTAATTACGAGATAAATTTAAGTCGGGAAAGCTCCGTAAAGAAGACGGTTTAAATGCTCGTATCGATTTTACAAACAAACAGCGCAGCGCAAATAGATTCGAAAGCGGAAGGCCGCGGGCGTGCCTGCGCATGCAGGCCATCGCGGCGTGCAGCGTGCAATTTAATACAATGCAATTAGTTGCAAAGCTGTCTTTTACCAAATCGAAAAGTTGTATTCACTAAAAAGTGCCTAAGGTTTTGGCAGCCTTCCATGTTTTACTTAATAAAGCGATTTACCGTACTGTCTTCTTTTCACATTGTACTAACTACCAAATTCTTGTAATTAAGATTTTTAACCTAGCTGAACATATACTTATTCTGGTGCATGACAATGAGGTAAGGGTATTGAAAATTTATGTTAGATTTTTTTAAAAATTAAGTCAGAGTAAACTTCGACTGATCAACCGTTTAAAAGCTATTGGGGCTAACGCTTGAAAGTCGGGATTTTTTACTTGCCTACGGATATGAATGACAAGGAGGAGTAGTTCCATCCACTACTCATCCTTAAATGCCGTTTACACATAAAAATAAAACGCGCTATGAAGTTCTTTTCTAATGACCTTCGGCTTGTTAAATCGAATTAGAAATCGTTTATAAGTTATGGAGGAGAACACTTGAAAGTCGGGGGTTTTCATAATTTTACTGGCAAATAACCTTGTATTAAGTGTAAGTAGTAATAGTGAATGGCTGGCAGCGGATGAACACCGTGACAGGCCGACACTCACACGAAACACAGACATCATGCCGGCTCGTGGCGGGAACCGCGCTGACAGGATGATGAATGTGCAGCACCACTGCACCGCGCGGCGCTGCTCGCACTTGCACCATCTCTCATAGGTCAAGTTGGAGTGCATCTCGGAACTCAACCTATTTATGTACCTTCTAGCTGAGTCCCGCTGCGTTACCCACGCCCAAAGTCATCATTATCATCAGGTCTTTAGTCTGCATGGAGAAGCACGACCCGCTCTGTACTACTAGAGCGATATTTGGCCAGAGCAGCCAGAGGATTCGGCCTACACTCCCGTCGCTGGCAAGTAGCGTAGTGTTAATTCAGGTTGTCAGCTTCCTGCCTACCAAAATTTTATCAAAATTGGTCTAGACCTTTGCGCGTGAAGAAGTAACAAATACACACTCACAAACTTCCGCCATTAAAATATTAGTGTGATGTGATAAGATAAGCGACCAGGTTTACAAAATAAGGGTCGAGTTAGGAGAGCCCAGCTTCCCCCCAATGGGTTCCCGGTTTGTCGTACCGGGGGGGCTCAGTACCCGTGGGAGCGTGGAGCCACGGGGAAGCCAAGAGGAACCCGCGAGGGGGCGCTCCTGCGGTTTGCGCCAGCAGTGAGCGCCCACATTGGGACGGTGGGGAAGTGGGAAGATCTCCCCCCACCCGGGGAGGGGCGCTCCCGCGGGCTCGGCTTCGGCCTTGAGCCTGCTGGGATGCGCCCAATGGGGCTGCCGGGAGGGGAATGTTTCATTGCTCTCTCTCGGCGCTTAAGGCGGGGCCACACCGCCGTGGCTGTGGTTGGTGATCGGTCGCGGGGGGAGGGAGTGTCGGTGCTACGTTGCCGCTCTCCCTGTCCTCCGCGGCCGAGCGGTGACGCACCGCGTTTGCGGCGAGAGGTAAGCGGCGGAGCCTTACATCTTCTCCGTCGCTGGGAGCCGGTTTATCTGGCTCCCATGGGCCCACAGGCGGTGGACTGCGTGGGTGTTCGCCGCCTCTCAATTGGCCCGAGGAGGTACGTCACGTCCGTGAGTTCCGGACGCGACGACTTGGTGAGTGGGGGGGCGCTCAGACGCCCCCGAGGAGGGCCGCTTCGGCGGCCAGAAGCGCCGGGGTTCGCGGTTGTATTTCCTTTCCCGTGTCCCCGGCAAAGGCGGTTGAGGTGGAACTCCGGAGGTTTTTTAGTGGGTAGGCACGTCACTCTGACGTAGAGTCCCATATAACCCGACAGCCTCCCCCGCAAGCTGATGGGTATCCGTAACAGGGATATTTCCTCAGTATAAAAAAAAGGAGAGCCCAGCTTTGAACCGTACTTCCGCTGGCTCCATGCAACCCTCCAGGCAATTAGTTATTTCATCATGAAACTATTAGAAGCTATAAGTAACTAAGCTGATAAATTTGAAAATAGGCAAGGCATTTTCTTTATTTATAAAATCATCATCATCATGATAAGGTCTTTTTGTCTCCACTGCAGGAGCGATATCCACGGGAGGACTTGAAGTGGCCCTATTCTCTGCCGAAAAACACACGGCTGCACGTTTATAAAATAGTGTTAATTTAATGTGAAAATGAGACCATGATACCACATCCTTGTCATCTCATTATTGAAAGCACTCTGCGAAGGTACGCGCCAATACTACCGGTGGTTTCACCTTTTACATCAGCGAGTACGTTAATGTTAAAATAAAAATGTTAACATGCTCATCATTATCGTTCGGCAAAAATGTTTGAAAGAATGGAAGTAGAACATAGCAGCATGCTGACGTCATAGTTGTTTGCTCCACGGCCAACGTGTACGTACATAGTTACGTACGACGTCGTCGCTTAGGGTTGCACTTCCGCCTACTACTGAGCCAACACTCCGGCATGGGTACTGATGGTTAATTAAGTTCTTGTTCAGAGGCAGGGGTTAAACTTACGACCGCTCCTCGCGCGTTTGTTGACTTGATGGCAGGAGAACCGCAACCAACTTTCGGTACGTGGATTGTGGATGTCATCGATAATTTATCGCGTTTTTCACTCTTTCTTTATAAGAATAACCTTCATTTTACCTCATAATTGTCTCATTTCGTATATCTGAGAAAACAGAGGTGCTATGACACCATTTGCACACACAGTTTAAATAATATTTTTTTGAGGAGAAAATTCTTTATTATATCTCGTCTCGTTGGTCATCCTATTTTTTTTCTAAGAATACCTAGGTAATCCTTTTTTCTTTTTACATGTATTTGTTGCATTTTGTATATATAGGTAAATGCAAGTGAAGTAATAAAAAACTGAGGTGACATTTATACTAGAAGTAATATCATTTAAATATATTTGCTTTATATAAGAGTCAATTCATAACTTTGGAGAGTTTAACTATTGCAACAAACAAAGTAACCGCAAGGCGCGTGCCATACGAGTTCACGTGACCAAAGAGCAAAAAAATGTTACCTTCACGTGACACACATTAAGCCCACAATGATTTGAAGCAAGGCATCGTGTTACGGAATGAACGATTTTTGCTAAACGGAACGTATCATTGCATCACATCTGTTTACAATGTGCCACCAGATAAATGTGCGGTAGTAAATGCCGAAATACCTACCGACGGTCTTATCAGCCCCGCGAAGTAACGTCAACACGTACTTTATATCAATAATAATTAACAGTAAAAAAAGCCATAACGTTACTATGCATTTTTATACAACTAAGTGGGCATTCCGGTTTCGATCTAAAAATAAAGTTTTGTGCTCCTCCCGTATTATAAGATTTATAGGTAAAAAAACACTAAAGACCCATATACACAGTGCAAGTTTCTTGCCTGTTACAAAATATGATTTGAATGGTTGACTGACGGTTTGTTTAGATTATACAAGTCACACATAGCTTCAATTTAATGGTATGCATTTGGCAAGGTGCTTGCAGTATGAATGTATTAACATATAGGATAACTACATAAGACTAACTTCAAAAATTGCCGTGTGGTTTCCGGCAGACTAAAATAGGGCCGCACCAAGTCCTCCCGTGGATGTCGTAGAAGGCGACTTCGAAAATTCAAGCTTAACAAAGCTTATATATATCACTGAGAACTCTCGAACCCGTCTGGTCAGCGAGGAGGGTGTAAGTCCAAGTCCTCTGGTGCCCAAGTCCTCTGGCTGTTCTAGCCAAGTATGGCTCTGGTAATACGTACAGAGAGTGTCGTACTCCTGGAGTAGAGACAAAAAGACCTGATGATGATGATTGGGCATGACGCGGGTCCCTCTAAAAGTTTGTAATATAGGTACTCGAAAATGTCATAATTTGGTACATTTTGTACAAACTGAATCTACAACTTGACATTATTTTAAAATTTTGACATTCTAAAAATTAAATTTAAATTATGATATGACATAACAAACAATGTATTCACTGTCCACATTAACTTTAAGTATTAATTTAATTGTGAGTTGACGTCCTTGGAGAAAATGCTGCAGTGCAGTTTGTTACCGCTTCTTCTGCACTAGCGCTTTGGAAGCGGTAGTAAACTTAGCTGTAAGTAATTATTTGACGTCAACAATTGTGCAACAAAATAATGACGATTATTAAGAGATATTATAAATATCCTATGATAATAAAGATATATTTGAATTGAATTGAATTGAATTGAATTGAATTGAATTGAATTGAATTGAATTGAATTGAATTGATCCGAAATATTAACTGGTCCATAAATTTTGTGGCTCTCCGGGGATAACTACACTTGTCGCGCAAAATTTATTTTGTTCGGGAAGAAATACTGCCACATGCAACGGTAACGACTAGTACGGTCATATATGAACTCGACCATAACGTCGAATCTACCGCCGTGCTACTGATTTGGTATGACTGCTGTGTTATTTTATTCCTCCCAAGCGAATACTAATGATTGGCAAAGGTCATGATTGAGGTAACAAGCTTTCATCGTGTAAGTACTATGTACGTTGACGACCTCCGTGGCGTAGTGGTCACCATGCTAGTCCGCCACCCAGAGGTCCCGGGTTCGATTCCCGGTCAGGGCAAGTTGGAAAATGGCCTTTTTCAAATTGTCCTGGGTCTTGGATGTTTATCTATATATGTATTTGTTATAAAATATAGTATCGTTGAGTTAGTATCCCATAACACAAGTCTCGAACTTACTTTGGGGCTAGCTCAATCAGTGTAATTTGTCTCTATATATTTATATTTATATATTTATGTAAAGCTGCTGATTTTGTCGTTAGCTACGTCTAGTCATTTTACAAAACGGTTGAACAAACCTCGCATTATCCTACCGTTTTGTGTTCCTTAAATCGGCTACCCTAAACTTTGGCGGTGACTACCAGTTTTATTATTTGTAGTCATTATGATCAGACCATGCAATTTTAATTACATCAGAACAAAACAGAACCAAACCATAAAGTTATAATCGCGCAACTTAATCAATTTGTATTTACCAATATTCCATTACAATTCCAAAGTAATTTGGGCGCGAGCTGCAATAGCTGAATTGATGTAGTATTTTACAAATGAACAGAAATTTTTGCGGTATCGCTTTGTTTATTTGCTCGGGATGGAATCCCTTTAAAAGTGTTTATTGAAATCAGTACTCAGTACGCGTAAATTGACATTCCTGTAATTGAATTGACGAAAATATTTGCTGATTGAAATATCCAAATTAATAAACGAGAAAATTACTTACTGAGTTCCATCGACCATCATCCGCCTAGATAAATCAAACGAGTCCAACTCAATGAGTCGAATATCTCCCGGCTCCATCATCATAATATTGTATTGTCACTCGGCTTACATTAGTATGTAAAATTTCAGCTCAATCGATTAACCCTTAGCCAGGCCTGGCGATTATTTTATCTTTATATACAGATAATGGTAGATTGGATGATAATAAAAAAACTAATTTCTTAATTTTTTTTTATTCCTACAATTTCCTATAAAAAAACCCTGGTCTGGATATGACCACTGCCCATTTAAATTTACATGATGAGGATTAGATCTGACCACTGCCCAGTTAGGTCACAACATGTAAGTATTGAAAAATAAAGGTGAATCTACATATAAGCCTAATATTAAAAAGAGGAAAGATTTGTGTGTTTCTTTGTATAAAAATATTAATAAATATTAATGTCTCTGTGATGTAGTGGTTAAAAGACTCTGACACCAGGGTACCGGTTATTCTTCGATCCAAGAACCTATCTATCTACCATACAAACTATTTTGTATGGATTTGAGCCTTTATTTATATGGATAAACGCTTGTAGGACAGTGGTTACATAATAACCACAATAAGTTTTTCCAGATAGGCAGAGGTCACATGTTGACCACAAACTTTCGGCGTAAATATTTCAAAGAAAAACAAATATCATGTAAAACCGAAACATATTACATATAATTCAACCTATCTGCTATTATAAAAACACAAATAATATCACTTACCGGGATTTTTTCCGCCATAATACTAAAAAACACTTTCAATTTGCACAAAAATTCGCTGTTCGACCAATATTTTGACTTTGACAAGCGAAATGTCAAGTTTTTTTTTCTAGAGGCGTATTTTTTTTTTTCGTTCAGAAATCAACTGTATCATAGACAATAGACGGATGACATTTTGCGGTTTCTAGCTAGCATCTGCTCGTCAGAAAAAAAATATTTCTGAGGTGGTTCGCTATGTGATCACTACCTGGCTAAGAGAGGATATGTGGTTAAAAATTGAGTTGCAAGATTTGACCTAAACAAATATTCACACATACAAGATACGTTGCAAGTTAAATAAAAGCTTGTAAAATATATGTATTATTTGAGATCCTTATAACGATCCCTTTTATTTGATGAATTAGATTTTAATTTTTTTTTCAATTTAATAATTATACTCTGTATCTAAGTCAAGGGATTACACTTTCCTACTAATTTTCACCTGATTTGGTCCAGTGGATTCGGAGCAAATTCACTGTGACAGACAGACGCACGAGTGATCCTATAAGGGATCCGTTTTTTAATTTTTTTCACGGAACCCTAAAAAAAATTAAAAAATAACAAAAACAATTGGACAGTGGATGAAATGCAATATGATTATTGTTTAACAAAACATTATATGAATATGGTGATATCAATTTAATAAGGTTGCTCTGAATACTTTGAGTTTTGAAGTGATGAACTGACCGATCGAAAGGTTAGAGTTCTGAATTAATCTCCGGTTAATTGTAAAACTGAAAATCCTAGACGATTGGAAACGTAGAATAGCAACAGCGATTGAGAATGGCATTGAAATCCGACGTCGTTTCAGAGCTCAGCGCGTTGTCATGACGGCTTTTTGCTCGTTGGTGCCCATGCGCAATTAATCGAGTCCAGGCGAGTGCTGTCAATGCCAACATTTTTCCGCGATGGAGAAGACAGGTTAGGTTGATATTTGATCAAGAAAAATAGGATTTTATATTCATAATAACAGGTTTAATGGCGGGTCCTGAAGGCACAGCTTCAGAGCCCACGAGCTAGGAATGTAATTAGGAACGCGGCAATATAAAGTCTGCAGTGTATGGGCGACCACATTCTCCACTGGGTGGTCAGTACGGGTGACTCAGTCACGAAAAACAAATTCATCATTATCATAATAATTTTTTGTTTTTCGTGTGTGTAAGTGGCTGCCCAAAGGTATCTGGCATAGAAATTATTCTGTTGAAGAATACTCAGGGTTCAGCTATGTAGCTGAACCCTGTCAGCACGGTATGGAACTTCCGAATGCTGCTGTGGAGGAGCTCAAGAATTTTTTATGTCACTTGTAGCTACCTATCCAAGAGCGGTACACGCCCGGTTATCCCATAACTTGCGAAAGCGGTAGTAATGCATCTCACCAGGCTACCTTTACATTTATAACCAATGCTCATACAAATTATCCGATTAGCTAAACACTACCTAAGTATGTGAAAGATAAATATTTTTTGAGATCCAGCATTAGTCATTTAGAAAGTGTTGTATACGTTATTTATCATTATGTATTACAGTCAGTAGCCATTTCTTATGAGTACATATATGTCGGTCGTAAAATACTCGGTAATTTACGTAATTGCATGACATAAGAGATTAAAGCAAGCTACAACGAAAGTTATTAAAAAAAAACGACGTGTTGCACTCTGGGAGTGCCGGCAGAAGTGAAAACTTGAATATTAACGTTGTGCATTTTTGATATACGAAACAGCAGGCGCAGGCATACATTTTCGCCGCGCCGTAGAAAGAGAGGGGGATACTCCCTCTCCTTCGTCGTTGTCTTTTTACGTGTGTTCACTATTCCAAGACACCTGGACGTGTGTTAGGTGTCCCCATAGAAATTTTATCAAAATCGATTGTGTAGTTTGGGGGTGAAATCGGTTTTTAGTTTAAAAAAAATATTTATGCCAATCTTCACGTAATACCCATAATACGTAAAATGTCCGGTGCTAAAGTACTTAGATCTCAAAAAAAATGACCAAAGAAAATGCTTTCCGCAACAAAGTAGCTTCACGTTAGTTTTTGGCCATAATAATAATTAACATTAATGACAGGAGGATTTTTCAAAATAGCTTATTTCTGGAACATTTTAAAGGGAAACTTAATAATACATATAAAAAGGGCTTATTTCTTAGAGATGGAGGACGAGTTTGACTCCTACTGCAGGGATTGGGCCTCAAAGACCCTCGACCCACGTTGGGCGCCAATGTGGGAACTCCACCAAAATTTGAAGATAAAGAGTATATGAAGAATGGAGCTTATTGCATCATCGTAACAAGTTTAGGCTGAGTAGAAATAGAAAATAAAGATTTTATTTCGTGGATCTTGAGTTCTTGCCCCGAATATCTAATCGAAAGCAATCCAGTCGACGTAAATATCAAATGCAATGTTTGTGGTCCTGTCGGCAGCTATCAGCGATTTTCAATGACCAACTTGTGTCGCGGGCATACTGTCGTTCGTCTGCATGGCATAATAATACACCAAATACACCATGCTCCCAGTAAGAGCCATGACTCTCTTAAAAATTCTAGGTCTGTGCTTTTTGTTGCATAAATGTCATTAATCCCATATTATAAAAAGTATATTGATGCTCTTGAGTCAGTTCAACGCAAATTTGCACGCGCTGCGTGCATTACAGGTGCTACCATGAAAAGTTGCCATATGCGGATCTTCTTAGCAAATATAATATTAATAAGTTAGACGTCAGACGCACACACCTTGAAGCCATGTTGTTATTTGATATATTTTACAATAGATAAGACTGTTGCCAATTGATAGGCAAATAAAATTACAAATTTCCACGTACAACACACCGTCGAAATAATAATAAATGTCCAATGTTTGCACTTTTAAGATGTCGCACCAACTCCGGTAAACGCTCTCCGCTTTATCGGCTTACTCAGTCATTTAATGTGCACTTTAATAGTATAGATATTACGATAACGTCTGCTTTTACTTTTAAAAGGAAAATTCGTGAAATTCTAAACTAAAATTTTTAGTAGTCATCTGTGGTAAGCGGTGTTGGAAACACAATTGTTTTACAACTTACTAATATTTAATAATTGTATTTATTGTGTTTTTGTTTGTTTACCCCAATAAAGAAAAAAAAAATTTTGTAATATTGCTCGCAGATTTTAGAATTTTTTTTGCTCTTTGCTCGTAGACATGCTTTGTATAAGACAGCTAGGAAATTAATCATATCAACGCGATATGTAGCTCTACCCCAAGTCGGTGGTCGCGGAAACTGCCGTTCGTACCTATATCAGCACATTGCTTATTTACGTCGGAAACATTTTTGTGTCAAACTGAATCACGCATCAATGGAACGTTAAAAATAGTTTTATGTACTAAAGCATAGTATTGCCCGATTTACGAGGCGCGTGACAATCAATGCTTGCGGCCGGCGTGGCGAGCGTCCAAGCTGCTCCGATCGAGGGGAGATTCCGGCGGCGCGGCCCCACGCTGCGGCACCACACTACGACTGCTAATCTCACTTATGTCAAACCTCTTTTTAACCGACGTCAAAAAAGGAGGAGGTTATCAATTCGACTGTATGTTTTTTTGTATGTATGTTACGCGATAACTTCCGATTACCGAGTTTGTGATTTTTTTATTTGAAAGCCTTTACTTCCAAGTTGGTCTCACATTCATTTGGTGAAGACATGATAAAGAACTTTGGAGATATTTAAGAAACTCCTAAAAGAAACTGAAGTCCGTTTTTTTTTTGTAAAAAAATTTATTATATATTACGTGCTTTCTCTTTAATCTGTTAGTAATTCACGTTAAGGCGAGTAGAGCTAAAAAAGGTTAACTTTAATACAACGAGCAACTCAAAAACGAGTCACAAAATGTTACACTATCATTTATAATTTACACATTTACAATTCATACGTAAAATTCGTTGAGGTTACCTTCTGTTTACTTTAATTACATTTGTTTATCGCGTTGCGAACGCTATGCAAGGCAAGTGCCATATTATATCGGTGCGGGGCGTGCGGGTGACGGGTGGGAGCGACCAAGGTAATTCACGACTACAGTAGCTGTAGATATATGTATGAGTTTAAATTTTCAGATGTTGATGATCTTTACTACCGAAATCAAGATTCAGGAAAATCTTTCAGTCAGACAGTTCTGTCAGCTACTGTAATAAGGTAAGAAGTTTATTTAGCTTTTTATATTTAGCTATTTCTTTTGTTTTAATATAGATAATCGAGTAATATTGTAGATTACAGTGGTTGCAGCAACAGCAGTTGAGATAGGTATGAAGAATTGTTTAATGTTATTAGTTATATGAAAAATGTAAAGATACGAAATGCGTTTGCAACGGGTCACCCCAAGTAAAAGACCCACAATGTTTTAGACAAATTAAGATTTATAGGACTTCGCAGCATTGATCAACACTATAGAGTTAATAGACAAAGAGAAAATGTAACTATGTACATAAAAGGTATGTGTTAAGGGTGCGTGGTGCGAGTGTGGGGCGCGCGAGTGCTGCTGCTATAAATAGGGCGCCGTCCCGTGACCGCGGCGTCAGTAGTGGTGAGGAGCGTGACACTTGGAGATGATTTGACGCACACACACGACAACGAAACGGATGCTGGTATTAACACATTGTCTCAGTACTACCTGGGTAGTACAGAATCACTTTAAACTTTATCTGCAGGGAATGCGCTGTTAGCGAAAGACAAATGACATACTAGCATATTTACGAATTGCCTTAAAACTTGATATAGGTGAGAGACCAGACGGAAGGTACGGAACCCTTCGTGCGTGAGTCCGACTCGCACTTGGGCGGTTATTTACTTTAGCTTCTAAAAAACCCGTAAACCTTAAAAAACCGTGTACGCCATGCATGACAGTATACAAGCCGCGCTCTCAGTGAATAGCTGAAGTAGGAAAAATGCGCTAGAAACTGTATAGGCATAATCAAGTTGTAAAAAAGGGCCAGATGGCAAAAAGAGTAATATGGTACGACTATCAACTGCCATAACGACTGCCACTCTGAGAGAAGACCAAAAAATTGCTAGAGATATATATTTAATAATTTATCAAAACTAAAAACAGAGTTTAGCCCCAAGTCGGCTAAAAATACTTTTCAGAATCTTGAACTGTGTCATAAAGGAGCACTATGTTTTAAAAACAACACACTTAACAAAACGAATGGCGGAGCACACAGTGATGAGTACTTTTATTTACCTTGATGCTGTATGTATCAATTTAGTATTGTGGACGATATTTTAGTAGTCAATTGGTGTGGTAGTAGTGGGTTTGTGGTGGTAGTGATTTAGGAAAACAATCCATCAATTTCGTAAAAAAAGTCAGTAGAAGAACAACAAAGAAGAACAAACGTTTTGATTTGTGATAGTCTTTTTTTGCAAAATTCTAGTTGAGTCTTGACCTCAACATGGTACAGACCATAAGTTTATAGTGTATGAAGTCGGGTGCAAGTCGCAGCGCAGTTCAAGGCAGAGGTGTGAGAACAGGGTGCTATAAGCAAGGGAAGGACTTGCTACGGACTGGAGCGTCGCCAGTTTTCTATCTTACCAAACCTGGCGACGAAGTTCAGGTGTGCAGGAGCCTCTTCTGCAACCGAGGAGCTAGTGGGGGCAGGGGAGGACACGGCAGGCACTTACCTCCACGACGCCGACCGTAAAGTTGGCGACAGAATGTGGAGTGGCGCTCACCTGGAACAGATAAACAAAACACCAATCAATTTGCAGCTCTTCGACTACGACAGTGTATAGATCTATTTAGATCATTAAGCGATTTTATCATAAGAAATTTTGACTTTCAAAGTCAATTGGTTGGGCCTGGCAGGTATATTGGTAACGATTATTTCAACATCTATGCTTCACCATCACGAGACCCTTCATTTAACATTATGAGTCCTAAATGCTCGAGGTTTAAAGTATAACAAGAATCAAATAATTTTACGATTTACGACGATATGAACGCAGAGTGAGAACGACGAAATATTTTACAAAATTTTAATAAATTAAACTACATTCACATGAACGCACAAACAAATTTTTATAAAAGCTCTAGCAATAGTACTGGGAAATCGTTGACTTCGTTTACTTGTGCTTGTACGGGCAAACCTGACATATACATCATATACATATACGTCCATGTCAACCGAAGCTTGCGCCGTACACGTACAGTGCTATTAAGTCTTCTACAAAAGGAATCACAAATTTTCATGTTGACATTTTAATACATACGTTCGGTCACGATCATAATAGTATCTCTTCAAATATCATTATTACGGATTATTTAGCACCCTTTACCTTTTTCCGCTAAGCGACGTGAAGTCGAGGAGTTTGCATGAGTGGTGAGGCCAGGCTCGAGAATGCAATACGCGGAGCAACAACAAATGCTGCAATATCAGCTACCCTAGTTCTTTTTATTCTATAATTCATTATTTATTACACTAGCAGCTTATTAAGTTGATGAGTGTGTGTCTTAATGTTTGGCGATCTTGTTTTTGTCTAGTCTATTTTTGAAGTTGTTCACTAAAGGTGCAGTCACAATATTCTCTGGCAGCTTATTCCAGTCTAAGACCTTTCGATTAAAGAGAAAATTGAATTGACAATTAGCAAGACGAAAAAAAATATTTTTGGTCCATCGGTTAGATTATTGAAAAATATTCTACACGTATTTTTTCTTTTCTCTGAGAAACCAAAAATGACAAAGATACAGCGCATATAAATTTCGCGTGACGTTACGGCTGGGTACGATTTTTACATAAGTGTGACGTAACAAGCCCCCACTCCGGAACTTAGACGCTCCGTATCTTTGTGTCTTTTTACTTTTTTGGTAAACTGATAAATATGGGTCCATTATTTTTTGACATATTACAATCATACTTTTCAGACCCTGTCGTCACCCCTAATCAACTGCGGATAACTACATTGTTAGCTGATAACTAGCGATCTGATTGTAAAACTGTAGTGATTCCACTTTTACTTGTTTAATTTCATTCGGAAAAATGAAATTTCAACTGCTTCTACTATGCATTATTTTTACTTAGGATTTTAATTACTGATGGCACAAGAATTCGTTCAGAATGTCTGTGGCACTAAAGTAACCGTGGCAAATTACCGACTTTGTACACCGCAAACCTTTTACAATTTTGGCACTGAGTGAAATGATTCAATTAGTAATAAAAAGTGTTAGGGGTACTAATGTAAATTATAATAAGTAACAGTAAAACATCATTTCGGGAAATCCGCCTCTATAGTCCCAAGTTATGACTCACAATCGCATCTACTGAATTAGCGAATTGTTGTCTTGTTTGGGTTGTCAATATAGAGCTGCGGTGAGCGAACAGAAGTTCAAATTCAATTTGCTCGATCGCGATTTCGATTACGGGCTGAACAATGCAGCGAGGGTCGGCTTCACAACTCGCAGCTCCGCACAACTTTAATGTCTCATCGATCTTGCTCAATATCACCGACTGGGTCACTTGCTAGGAAATTCGTGGCTGTTCGAAGTAAGTCTACATGCCATGGAGTGTCGAAAGCGGTAACTATTTCTCAGGTCATTCAATGCGTTTCCAAATCAACCCTTCAAAGTTTCGAATGCTTCGATATTTTGGAAATTTCTGCACGATCAATAACATTTTGTCACAAATATCAACGCTGAAATTAGTCTACAAGCCTACTAGCTCTTCACTCAAAGCATTTGAAGCTGATTTAGCGAATAATGCTACTTGAATACATGTATGCAACATGCTGCATTAGCGCTTTGATCTATTCACGAGGCTATAACTCCGGCAATTAAGCTAAATATTAAAGCCTAATAGGGATATTCTGTGAAAGCCGGTCAAAGCATGAGCTGATCCCAGATTTAATATAATATTATGTAGCAAGCTAATACCAATGAATATGAATAATATAAAATGGAGTGCGTATAATAACAGATGAAGACGGAGCTCAGAAATCATATAATACACAAACTACTCCAATTCCTTAGTTTCGCTACATAAGGATTTTGATCTTTGGCACTGTGTTGCCTAAAAAAATAAAAATATAATGATCACATCGTTCCTTGCACTGTAGAAAAGCTTCAGTTGACTAGAGGATGTTTAAAAACGAATAGCAATGAAACATTATGATGCGATGATAAAATACTAGCTGTACGTACAGCTTTAGCGAAGAAATATTCAGCTTCCTTACACAAATCAGCACTGTCAAACTGATTTTGTACCGCCATTACGATAGAGACGATTTTTAATAACTTTTTTTAATAGAAAGGGACTAAACTTGCTCCAAAAATTTGACTGGTGGATAAAAAGTCACCATGAACGTGTGATCAGTAGTACTAGTGTGCCGCACGGACTTAATTCAATAAAAAGCGTCATTTGCCGAAGCCTCGAAGTTTCCATTGCAGCCGTAAACATACTTGGAACTGATGCATTTTAAATGTGACTATGGCGGACAAAGCAATGACGTCAGCCCTCGAAGGGGTGGCGGCGCTTTCGATAGGAACATTAATGATTCCCTGCTTTATATCTTCGATGCATTGAGCGCATATAGCGCAAAACTGCCTTATATATAAATATGCCTTCGGAGTTTCGTTTGAATGTTAGTGCATATAGTAAAAAAAACTTCCTATTAGTCACAAAGGGCTATTCGTAGTAAATATAAGATTATCTAATAAACGACCAGAAGCATCAAGTTAATTCTAAAAAACTTCTCCAAAGAAAAACTCCAATGACCCATATAATATTTAAAATAGTTATATCTATATCAGTAAAGTTAAGAAGCCACCTGAGGTTTATCCGCAACCTGCTCATCTCCCTCCCTTCCCCCTTCTCACGCACCGACCTAATTCCGCCGCGCGGCGTCTCCGCACTACTTCATATCAATAACTCAGGCTGTCCCCGCCCGGCCCGGGGTTGCTGGCTTCTCCCTACAATTTCAACCTTTGCATTATTTCAACTTCAAGAGAATCGTTCAGCAAATCAGAAGTATAGACGCCTTTGTTCTAGATTTTTCCATCAACCATCAATTTGCCTTTGTTCAAAAGCTTCATAGGAATCAGTGCGGGTCCCAGGTATATGACTACTCTGACACTGCTGACCATACTATACCTCCATTTGTAACTCCCACTTAACCAAATTGTTGTTATTATTATTCATAACTGCCTCTTATGAATTAAGAATGAACCACAATAAGGAGATGCTTGAATAAAAAATACTGGACACTTTATATCTATTTGCTGGTTGTTAAAGTATTTGTTACTGAAGCTTCAAAAATTCCTTCCGCAAGCCGTCGGAATATTTTGGGGTCAAAGATGTGCAAACTATTTTGATATCAGATATCAAAATGCAAATTATACTTATTCCTGTGGTCGGCTCGTGGATTGAGGTAAAATGGTGTGACACGTATATAGACTAGTGACCCTGTGAGCTGTACACTCGCAAGTCCCCTCACCCGTTGAAGTTTATCGGAGAAGACAGTTGCTCACACAAAAAAGTCGCTTCTTAAAAAGGGTAAACAATTTTTCACAAAATTATTGAATATATTAAAAAAGGGTTACAATAATTTGAAATGTAAAAAAATTGATTCTTCAAAACAAATCTATATAATTCTCGAACCTTCGCAGACAATTTCACAAAAATCTTTTATGAAATGCGACCAGTTGGCGAGAACAGCCGGACAAAAGCATTTTGGCCAATCTTAAAACTGAGACTGAGACGCTTCGCTCGCTCGGTCAATAACCAGCGCAAGCGGGCGGACCTTATCCGGATTGACGCCGTGGATTCTGGATGACTTCACCGAGCTGAGCTGGAGAGCGGCCGTCCGGCGCGGTAAGACATAATTTACTGAACGCTTTTATAAATAGAAATTAGCGAATAAACCGAACAACTGCTGACAAATATTATAAATGCATAGGCATTACATAGGTAAATTATTATGACTTCAGGAATGTATATTACCTGAAACCGCAATAAGTGTCATTGGTATGTTTTATGATTGCAAAAGCGTTGTCTGACGGTCGATAGAATAAGCAGAGAGTTTAGTTTATATCGTTGCTAGAACTTTGATAGATAGATAGATTCATGCTTTCAGAAATACGATGTCACGGCCATCCATATGATATTCATGAGTAAGATGATTGTCATACAAACGAGTAGTATAAATGTCTTGAGTGCGTGCGGAAACACGGCATTAGTTAATGATGATGACTCCCGGCGCCGGCGTTTATAGTACGAGCTCCGAGGAAGCCGTGAACAGACCAGGCTATGCGCACAATCACGTGCCACGCCACGCAGCACCTGTTACAACTGCGCATTATCTCAATTGAGATTGAGATACTCCAAGTCCTAAATACCAGATCGCTTGAAACTAAATCTTGTCGATGTATCTAAAATGACTTTACACAGCCCCGAAGTAAGTTAGAAACTTGTGTTAGGGATAGTAACTCAACGATAGTATATTTTATAAGAAACGCATCTATAGATAAACATCCAAGGTCAATCTGAAAAAGATAATCTTCCATCTTGACCTGACCGAGGATCGAACCCGGGACCTTCGGCGTGAAAGCGTGGCATGATGACTACTAGCACTAGGCCACAGAGGTCGTCAAAAATATGCCATTAGCCAACGGAAACTTCATCATTGACAACACAACTAAATATTTCAGCCGGTGACGAAAATAGAGGCGAAGAGCAGCTTCCACGTAGTGATGCCAAGCGGCGAGCCGTGCCGGGCCGGGCCGGAGCCGGCGCCGGCCACGGTGTGGAGCTGCCGGGCCGGTGCCGGTCACTGCATGGATATTAATAAGTCACAATCGGAAACAGAAGCCCATTGGGCGACTAATGTCCCTGCGATTGTTCTCACGGCGCATGCACTTGCTCAACTGCATCTAGGGTTACCACTTTAATTAATTTTATTGAGTATGTCAGAGTTCTGATGTCGCGATATTACAAGGTCCAGAGCGCTGTCTTAATGTGCAAAATTTGGATATTGGTAGCCTATAACACGATCTTTGCTCTACGTATTCTCGAAATCAGTGGAAGTAAAGAATTTTTTATAAAAATTCAACGAGAGGTAAATCGTATCAAATTTACCTGCATTCATTAAGCTCCGCATTTTAAGTCACTACGCTTGTGTCACGAAAATACTATTATTACTACTAGTATAGTGTAGGTACTCATCATAAATTATTCAACTTCTTTTGAGGTAAGTACTCGGAACTAATACGCTTCAAATGACCCTATTCATCGCGGATAAGAATTTTCCTCACATGGTTATACTTAATAGTTTCTACATTACCATTATTTTTAGAAGTCTCGTATTTTTCGTTTTTGCGAAGTAAGCATATTTATTTATATTGTGTTTGATATTCTCAGTTAACGAGGTAATATGTACATAACATTTTACTTTATCAGAAAAAAAAACTTAGTTTCCATAAAGATTGGGTGGTCTGTTGAAATTTACCTAGAGCTAAATATTTCTATGGTAGACATTTTTTATGAAACAGATTTAATTTAGTTTTTTATTTAGATGTCAATGTGGGCAGAGAATACATTGTCTGTTATGTTTTATTGAAGTGAAAACTTCTTTAGCGGCGTTGTGCACTTTTTTTGGAATGGGTAAAAAATGTTAAACTCGCGTCAGGACATGTGACCTGATCGAAAATTCGTAAGACGGATGGAGAGTAGACAGCTGGCGCGGCGTAGGAGAGGGAGTATCCCCCTCTCTTTCTACGGCGCGGCGAAAATGTATGCCTGCGCCTGCTGTTTCGTTTAGGCGGCGCAGGGCGCTTGCGCGAATGTTCGTGTGTGTAACAAATGCACAACGTTAATATTCAAGTTTTCACTTCTGCCGGCACTCCCAGAGTGCAACCCGTTTTTTTTTTAATTTAAATTTAATGTTAGAATGTCAAAATTTTTAAATAATGTAAAGTTGTAGATTCAGTATGTACCAAATGTACCAAATTATGACATTTGCGAGTATACAGGGAGACCCGCGCCAAGCTCAAGCCAGACTTTTTTGTCTTTGTCCTACAATAAGCTTTTTCACAAAGTATTTTCTTTAAAATTTTTTGTTTGGCGTTTCAAGGACCAATTTTTCGACCACAAGGACCAACGTCATACTTACTGTTTTGAGCCTATAAAACGAGGCAACTAAGTTATTCTTATTGCGTACACTAGTTTCTATTCGTCAAATCGTTTACTATATTGTACGAGGAAATATTTTTCCTTACATACATTATGTTTTCAAATATATACTGTGATGCCAAGGTAAGTACCTATTTTCTTAATAATTCTCTGAGTGAGTCTCTAGGTCTTAAACCATAAATATAATAAATTGCCCGTTTTTGTAAAATGAAAAAAAAAAAATCTGAGTATCGACTGCACTCCCCCTTAGCAGCATGCCGTAAGACATTACACTATGAAAGCAACTTAAGAACACTAGTCTAGCAGTCTGGCAATTGTCTTTTTCTCCTAACGGCATAAGCCACAGAGCCTATTAGAAATTTTAGTTATATAAGCACCCCATTGAAGTTTTGAGTCGATATTAATTCCTAAGAAGGTAGTACTTTTAACGAGATCGAGTTTTTGCCATCTATCACTATGTTTACGCAGGCCTGTCTAACATTTGAAAGAGAAAATTGAAAGAATTGGGTCTTCTTCGCATTTAACATGAGGTTATTGGCAGAAATTGAAGACAACGTGCTGTTCACCGCACTGTTGCTTTGTCGATCTATTTTGAATATTAGCTACACAGGTGTCATCAGCAAGCAACACTAGACCAGCCTGTTTCTCAACCAAGTAAGGCAAGTCATTGACATAAACTAAAAAAAAGAAAGGTCCCAGAATGAAACCTTGTCGTACGCCAATTTTCACATAAGCCGTGCGATTGTATGCCGTTTAAATCATCAAATTGAATTATCACCAAAACAGTATTGACAAAAGTAAAATTGTATGTTTGTTTTTAAATATAGTTGGGAACAGATAAATCCCCAACCAGTTTAGTAACAACCCGTTAAACAACGGCACAGATCGAAGAAATAAAACAAGTGTTCATGTCAAAGTAATGTTTGACACAGACGATAATCCAAGAAGTGCTAAAGTGACACCAGTATCGGAGTCAAGCCGCAAAGTTTAATCCATGGAGCGGCGCTTTGTGGCTCTTAACTCAATTATAACTACGAACTCACGGCTGCGGTGTTGGGCACGCCTACGGAGACGTGGCGACAGATGTTTATCTTCCTTGGAGTTAAAGTGCTTCGCGACTTTACTCGCCTCCTATATGAGAGTATTCCTAAAGACAGTTTTAACCGACTTCTAAAAAAAGGCGGAGGCTATGAATTCATCGCGATCTTTCTTAATGAATGTTCACAAATATTCGAAAACACCTGGACCGATTTGAATTATTTTTGATTTGAAGAGGCACACTTGTCAGGTGTTCCGAGATATTTTATCAAAATCGGGTAGTCTGGGGGGAAATCGGTTTTTAGTTTTAAAAAATTATTAAGAGTCGTTTCAATAGTAGATGAGATACTTTGCATGCTCACAGTGCATCTGTGAGCTCGGGGCATTAACTTTGATTGCATTCAAAGGTTCTGAAGCTAACTATATATCGGCAAAATAGAACGATTTGATGCATCAAATCTGTCTGTCTGTTTAGGATTATAAAATACAAACTAGAAACCTTGTTTTGATTTTGTCTTCTGATTTTTGGTTGGTCTTCTGGTAAGAATTCGTTTACGTTAAGAAATAGTATGTAAATTTTACCAAAATTATGATTTTCTCCTACTTTGTCTTTATATGCTTAATGTATACTTCTTCTGGGTTCGTTCTTTGTTACTCCAGTACAAATAATTGGATAGTGTCGAAATAAATTGAGAACCGCTGTAGGTATGCGTATCAGGCATAATAAAAAAATCTACGATGCTATTGGCTGTAGTATCGGTGTGCGTCATGGAATAGTCGTACAAGAGATTAGCAAAGGGCCGGGCGTGGGTCAGCGATAATGCGGCGCGTCTCGAAAATTATCGATACGCGAACAAACAACGCGCAAACGAGGCGCGCACGCACGTCTCGCCCGCTAACCACATGCCAAACATATTGCAAGCAGGTTAGCTCGCTTCTGAAAGGTTCCACACTACGACGCCTTAACTGTTCCTTTTCAATAATGTATGTTCTACCCTCAGGTGCTAAAGTAGATTGCAAAAACAACACGATAAGTTCGCTTTTTTCGTAATCTGTGTTTTCTAAACTGGATGCAATAGTGAAATAATTATATATAACTATTTTAGGTTTTGAAATAATCATTCAACAATAGGTGACGTCTCTACTCAAAACTCAGACAATATAAATACTCAGCAAATACGGTCTGATAATATCAAAGAGATAGTCAAAAATGAGATGGGACTTTAAAGCTTTCAAAAAGCATCAAAAAGTTAAGACCGGGACTGAGAGTTATGGAAGGAAAGAGGGGAGGCCTTTGCCCACCAGCAGGACATTAATTGCTTTTAAAAAAAAACATATGCGGGTAATAAGGCTACTAGCACAAAAGATAATAATGTACATATGCTCAAAACATAAAAACAGAAAAAGATCTTTGCTAGTAATTGAAATAAGACAAAAGGAAAACATATAAACGACTCAATCTACCCGTCGCGCGCGGAGACGTCCAGATAATACTGAGAGTAATCTCGTATCGACGGAATCGTGACTATCTGTAATACTTGCGTCAGCTAAAGTGAATAGTTATTACCTACGTGATTACAATGCAAAGAACTTTGCTCATTTCTGAAACTGTGACGTTTCTACGTACTTATGTTTTAAACCTATTGTTTTTTATTCAGAAGAAGTTAAAAATATTACTTAATTCGAATTTAGAAACGAGGTGAAGGATGCTCATTCACGGATTCACGGCCAATGCAAATTCTCGATTTGTCAGAGTTGTAGTTTCTTTTTAGATGTTCGAAGCTTAATTAAACCCGAAAACATAAAGTATTTATTTGTACAGGTGGAAGCGATTCTTTACACAGCCGGATTCTGATATATTGAATGTAATGATGATTTTGATATTATGATGTCGTTCATAGTCGTATAATTTATGAAAGAACATTAATTTACAACCCGCGAAAGGCTCAGAGCTCGGGGCGAGGGGCGGTGTGGGGGCAGGCTCGACCTGCCGGTCACGGCTAGTTTTGCTTTTGATATCAGATGTAAAGTGCACAATAATAGAAACGCTGCAATCCGCGCCCACGCGAGCATTTGCGGTGACATTCGGCGGCGGTCAACGTCAAAATAAACTGCGCGATGCTGCTGTGCCGATTTCTATGCACTCATGGATCTAGAATTTTTATGATACTAATACAATTAGAGAAACAAAAGGAGTTAGAAGTGAATACCTATCCCGTATCATTCATAATCGGTTTGGTATTATTAAATCTTTTGGAGAGGCCTATCCACCAGTGGACGTTATGCGGCTGAAATGATGATGAAATTATTCATAATTGTTTCCGTCATCCGTTCTTGTATAATATAGACAAAGTTTTGATCCCACCATACCTTAAACTGAAACGTGCTTTCTAAAAAAGATTTACTTGCGTGAAATTTTTTGAAAAAATATTGGTCATTCTGTATTATTAAACTACGACAAGAAGTTAATGAAATAAGTGCTCAGCCCTACGGAGCTCAGAACGGCAGCAATCTTTTGTTACCGGTTACTTGTCCTAAAAGCCTCTAGGCTCCCTGGGGCGTCCACTTTATCTCGCGGTTATTCCCCGGCACGAAACCTATTAGTTTGCAAATCCCTAGTGCTAAGATGAATAAAATTCCGTGTTAGAACATGAAATACATCTACATTATCGATCTATTTATAGATTAACTGGCGCCGTCTCATCTTTCAGCCACAGATAAGCTAAAGCGGGCTCAGCAGCGACATCAGCTGAAAACCTCAAACGGAATTACTACATATTTGAGCCGTTTGGGGTTGAAACTTTAGGACCGTGGGGGCCATCAGCTCACAAATAATACGGCGCTATCTCAAGGAAACTTATTTAAGTTTCCCGTGACCAGAAGGCTGACCTATATCTAGGTCAGAAAATAAGCATTGCCATACAACGTGGCAATGCAGCCAGCCTTCTTACGTTACCGCAGGGTAAACAATTACCGGGCCTTTTTTATTTGTAAATATTAGTTTGTAGTGTATTATAGTGAGTAGTTTTTTAATCTTTATTTTAGTTTTTAGGAAAAATTTATGTTTATATATAATTATTTTTCGTCGTAATAAAAGTTTAAATACAATAAATAACCTGCCAAGTGCGAATCGGATTCGCGCACTAAGGGTTCCGTACCATTATCTATAAAAATTTGCGTTTGTTGTATGGGAGCCCCCCTTAAATATTTATTTTATGTTGTTTTTAGTATCTGATGTTATAGCGACAACAGAATTACATTATTTGCGAAAATTTCAACTGTTTAGTTATCGCGGTTCTTGAAATACAGCCTGGTGACAAACAGACGGGCAGACAGTGAAGTCTTAGTAATAGAACCCTAAAAACTAAGTACCTACTGGTGCTTAAATATTATATTATAAACAAAAGTTTAAAAATATTATTTAATAAAGAAGATACAAAATAATTATAAATAAATATATAAGGATAAATCACACTAATTGTGCTAGCCCGGAAGTTAGCTAATACCTTGTTTTGTGGAATACTAACTCAATTACTAAACAACCTGTAACTAACATGCCGATATATAAAAGGGCCTCCGGCTCGCGGAGTGGGGGCGCCTTACATATGGGCGTGGCTATTTAGGCCCAACGCAGACGACAGACTAATCCGTGCCGCACTTTTTAGTCTGTGAAAATAGAACCCGTGGAATCACATGCAGTAACGCACACGACGCGCAAAAAGTCCGGCGCGCATCGTGTGCGTTACTGCGTATGACCACAGAATACATACTAGTACTTACGCACAGAAGTCTTACTGTAAAAAGAAATTCAAAGAAATATCTATTCAATATTGTTAGCGATATGGTCTAATTTAACTCGCGTCAGAATTCGACGCCTACTCGTTTAGATACCTAGAATTTCAGTTGCAAGCCAATTTCATTCTTATTACGCTAGACAATAGAATACTTGAGCTTTCCTCCAGTGTTAGTGTCGGCACTGTATTAAGTAACATAACGTGTGAGATATCGAAAAATAAAGATTGTATGCGCAGGGAAACGGGAGACAGGGTAAACGCCCACGTAAGTTTGTATATATATATATATATATATATATATATATATATATATATATATATATATATATATATATATATATATAACTCGGCTAGCCTACAGTTTTTAGTCCGAATTCGATTGCATGCGTGAAGCTCTAGGGAGAAAGATGAAACCCTGAAGAAAAGCTCTGGCCCCCCTCTTTGCAAGGTGTGCTGCGTTTGAACCGCCACACTGCTGTTTCATTGTCTCCGGCCCGCTTCCATAGTCACCACAATCCACTGCACCACAGGAAACGAAAGACCGATGTGATCTAAACAGTTTGTCTTATTACATCGAAGGGCTGCACAAAATAGAGCCCAAATCACTGCGCTTGGAGGGCAGGGTACCCAATTTTCAATGGTTCGATTTTTTTTAAATAAAGAATATGTGCGTAAGAAATCCTAAAAAGAATCATATTATAACAATGAATAAACATTTTTATTACCTTTATTTAGACACAACTTTTTTGTCTTAACAACTTTTTTATCCGATAAACTTGAACGGACTCGCGAGGTCTACAGCTCGCAGAGCGACTAGTTTTACATATGGATGTGTTTGAGAATTCGTCAGAAGTATCAGTGTGCGTAGACTGAGTTGATCGTGCCGCCGCTCGCAGGCGTAGGCAAGGTTGTGTTTGAGGTCAATGCTGCGTCCCGCAATCATGTCGGGAGCAGTGGGTCAGTAGCAGCTCAATGCCAGGCCGTCAATGGAGAGCCCGCCGACGCCGACTACATTTGACAGAATAGGCATTAATACTAGCTTCGGTAGGTTCAACGAGGACATAAAGTCAGTACAAAACTGAGCACCTATTGCAAGCTGAATACATTGAAATAAAAATTACACGTTTCAGAATTCAAAGTAATGATCTGTAGTTGTAAGAAGTTTCGTTCAGCAGAAGTTGAAGATAAAGTTTAAATTCTAGTAGGTTTTCTTTGATCTATTTCCACAATAAAAATAGGTAAACGTACTTAATAGTTGTACCAGCTACTCTTCTCCACCCAGATCAAAAAGCTAAGCACGTAACTTTACCTTTAGATTATGCATAATTTACTAGAAGTAGTGAGCAACCTGACAATTTTAGGTCGTTTGGCACAAATAATCAAGGTTTTAATGGCAGATTCGCCAACCCTAGTCTACTGACTCTTATTTAATTCCTTATTTTCGTATGCTCGCCGAGCCCGGCCAGTGGCGTTCTATCGACGACGTTCTTCCTCGTCGACCTGCCTAAAGCAGTAAACCTTATCACGACAAACCGATAGCAGAATGTCGCGCAGCGGTCAAGTGAAGAGCAGAGGCTGGGGCGATAGCGCGAAATCGTCACATCAGATCTGATACCGCTGACCCGCGCCCTCACGCCTTTCAGCGAGGGAACAGAACGTCTTCTTAAGACTTGTACCCACTAGAGAGGACAGATCTGCTGCTTAGATTTTCATCACCATAGACCTATAGTGTAAAATACGTCAAAAATTTAAGGAACGAATAGATTTGGGATTTTGTGTCATGACATGATCATCCACGGAAGCAAAACAATCCTTTACTCTTTCCATTAGTTAGTCATAAAGTCATGACATTCGTGGCCGTCTTCCTATTTACAAAACTCAATTCTCAATTGTATAAACATGATCTGCCTTTACAGCTCGGTACGTTTTTGTGCTACGACTCACCAATTAATATTATTATTTTGCATTATTTTATATAGGAGTACGCATCGCTAGCGCTTTCGCAAATAAGTTTGTCCCGGCTGTCAACTTTGTACGCAGTCGTCAAGATGCCTTTAGGCAACTTGAAAAATCTGACCCTAGTGTTGGCCACTTGCACACATGAAAAGCAAGGCAAGCAACCGTGCTAGACAAGCAAGCAACATTATATAGGTACGTTCAGGTCATATGAAATTTGTTAAGCTATGTCAGATGGTTATAGGTAGCTGGACAATTAGTGTTTGCCACCGAAAAACTAACAAACATAACGTTGTAAATAAAAGAGGCTAATCGTCGTGTTGTCTAATGCCGGACTTTGTATCGAGCTTCACATCTGTCCTCTGTATAAACCGGCGGCCCCTCCCTCACCCTCCGATAGCGCGGGTCAAGTCGCAGTCTAACCTCGTTGCGTGCTTGAAAACATGCATTTTCTCAAACACCAGTGACAGTGAGTTCGTCACACCAAGACGTGAGTGTACCTTTTGCGAGCCAAAATGTCCTTTCTCACCATTTCACCTAATCTAGAATCTACTCTATAGGCACTAAGAATGCAACTTACTAAATAAGAATACGTATTTAAATTTTCTTACTAAGCACTTGAATAATTAGGTATAGGTAACTACCTGCTTTTTACGCATATTTACAGCTTACTTGCACATCGTCAATGACAAAAAAATGTTGACTTTTGGAATCGTAGAATGGCCATGGCTTCGTACATCTATGCAAAGTCTTTTGTTTTCAGAAGTTATTTACTTATTATTTATATTAGTTTAGGCATTCATGCGGTATATCTAATTTTGGTCAATAAAGAAAACAAATAATCTGACAGTAATATTGTAAATGAATCTAAATAAAAGCTTTAAAACGTAAATGAATTTGTTAAAGCGATGAAAGAGCAATGAAAACAATTAAATTAAACATGCTGTGGGAATTTTATAGGTAATAAAACTACAGATGAACCGGCCAAAGCAAGCGTACTAAAGTTTGAACATCCGTTTCAAACCAAACGCTGCAATCGATCGGTTCCATCGCGCTTTAGTTGCTGCTTCTTCTGAGCTTGCAAAGTGCTCGCGTAAGCAGATTAATTACTGCTATAAAGTAAATTGATGTGGAGCACATCCGGTTTCTTGTCTCTTTGCAAACGAGTTTCAAACATCTTCACATCTTCTTGGATTATTTTACTTACATTCCATGTCTTTTTAACCCCCGACAAAAAAGAGGGGTAATATAAGTTTGTCACTAATGTCTGTCTAAACAAATAATTTCTTTATTATAAAATCCAGTACAATCTTAAACACGAAAAAAAAACATACAAAAATTACAAATAAAATAGAGATTCCAACGCGTCGCCGCGAGGCAGGGTGCCCAGTAAGCTAGCAGCATTGCCTCTCTGCACTGCAATTGAAATTCTTTGGGCGAAATAACTGCCAGCCCTTGGATCACCCGTAACCTCCCGAAGGCGCGCTGAAATCTCAGTCACCAGTGTTTTTGCTTCCGGGCCCCACGGACCCATTGTCTCAACAGCGAAGGGCACAAAAATATAATTCGCCTCAAGGTGTTCATATTTCTTTCGCTTGACGGTTTCAGCAGCAACTGCAGCCGCCCCCGCCCGCACGGAGGTAGATAAGACATGGGAAGGAGCCAGTGTATCCACACAAGTGGCGTCCCATACTAAACATTTCCCCAGCTTCCACGGTATCAAAGACATCCCGTCCGGCCTCCTACCGTCCGACCTCAACAAACCGCTCGGTTCCAGGACGGCTGGAACAGCAACAGAGGTTAAAGCTCTTCGGATGATGTCATTGATAGTTCCGTGTCGGGATAAGCGACCGGCACTCTTTTGGCAAGCTAGCCCGTGATGGCCCAACTCATTCACATCCCGACCACAGACGCACTGATGAGACTCATTCACCTTCGAACCTAATCTGAGTCCAACCGCCAGGGATAACGTGCAGTTGTCCAGTAGCGTGCCCTGATTTGCGGAAGGGAGCGCTCGCAGCCACAAACCCGAAACACAACTGTCTAAATAAAAATCATTGATTAATATACAACTTGCGAGCAAGCTTAGGAGCATTGCAACATTAAAGAAAACGTCTGACCGGACCTTACGTAACTACAAGAATGAACTTCATTATCACACCATATAATAAACACGCCATACCTTATAATCACTAACGATAGAACTGAATTAACGTACTAAATACTTATTAGATTCTTACCCTGCTGAGGAGCTCGATGGCCATGCTGAAGTGCGCATTACTAGCGGTTTCGCAAGTAAAGCGACACTGGGCGTGGTCCACACTTGGATGGGTGACCACAAATGGCATAAAAAAAATCGAGCTCTTCCGTGCTTCGGAAGGCATGTAGAAGCCGTTGGTTGGTCCCGGCTGTCACCATTGTATGCAGTCGTCAAGCTATGTCAGATGCCTTTAGGCAGATTGAAAATTCTGACACTAGTGTTGGCCACTTGCACACACGAAAAGCAAAGCAAGCTAGACACATTACGTATTCATAAAAAACATGCAATCCACGGTCGCGACTGAGTCTTGTTGGAAATTTCCCAAACAAAGGGTAGGTTTGGGAAGTAGTTTGTTACTCGTAATGTAATGTTTGGCTTTTTCAGGACATTCTGGTGTTATGCCAAACACAATGTGACTGTGATAAGTTAAAAATAGTTTGTTACTTGTATTATATTTTTAAGAATTGTACGCGCGTCAGTGAGAAACCCAAAAAGTTGTATGGTACCTACTCAGTACATGAAGATGTATGTACTTATATGTTGCAGTATGGCTAAATCCATCGTAACACTTAACATAGTTAAACGAAAGCGGTTCATTACTATCTATTATATATAATTATAATATGGCCTCAATCTATTAATATGCTTATCAGGCTAATCTGGTTAAAAAGATATAAATATATCTAATAAAACAAATAGTATTGGATTTCATAACTTAGTGTACCTTCAATAAGTTACAATACTCTTTATCATATTTACTTCCATGCTGGTCTGGGAGAAAAGAAAAAACTTAGAATGTACCAACTGCTTCTCTTCCCGTGCAGATCGTAAGAGCCGATCGAAGGAATGGGCGAAAATGCGAATCATGTTAACAGGCGATGCGGCTAGCAACCCACTCAACAATCACTGTATTGATTGCTTTTCCATCTTCTCGCCCACCATGACGCTAAAAGTGGCTTTTGGGTCTTGCGCCCTGGACTCTGCATAGAGCCGCAAGACCCAAAATGCTCTGTCTGCCCCATTAGGGATAAAGACGTGATAGTATGTATGTATGTACAATACAATACGTATTGAGTGGATACAGGGTTTTATAATATGTTTATTAATGAGGAGTTTCCAACAACCCAAATCAGATACTTTTTTTAAACGTCAAAACTAACATTTTTTGTGGGATTTATATGAAATAACGACTAATGACGTCAGTTTCTTGAAGTCAAATAGCTTCTCGGATAGAACGAACTCTGCGGATGGGGGGGGGGGGGGGGGGCTAGGCAAAAAAATGTGTAAGTTTTTCCATTACTTTTTTCTGTAACGAACTTTATTAGCTGGGCTGGATTTCTTTAAGGATTTTTAGAGGCTTCAATGTTTGTAACTTCGTTCGAACCGAGTGTTCCACGACACACAGTTTTTTTTTTATATTGTCATGCCTAACCTACTAATGATTAGCGAGATACTGACATTTATTATAATGTAGTCATATATTTAAGCAAGGAGAGAGGGTGTGCCAACGACCTGTATTCTTATTCGGTGGAAGGAAGAGCTCGGGCTCCTTGGGAGACGTTGTCTATTTCGGTCGGAATGGAAACGGGAGACGCGGCGCGGCGCTGATTGACATCGCTAAATATACGGCGTAGACTTCGGCGGGGACTTGCTTTCAATCCCTAGATAGGAAGCTGCAGCCGCTAGTATTGCCATTTTATCCAAGCAGCTCTCCATGATAAATTTACTTTTTGTTTTTTCAGAAGCTTCTATTTTGAGTTCCTGTAAGTGTATATCTCTTCATCATCAGAGTAACCAAGATTTGCGCCAATTGTATGTTTTTCAGCCACGGATTTGCAAATGAGCGACATTATTTGTATATCAGATAAAAGTTTTTAATCATACTTTGTACCTATCACTTTTACCCTTCCTTTTCAACTGGAGCTAACTAGTTGCTAATTCATCAGCTCTATACTTCTATAGCTATACCTATATCACTGTATACAAAAGCTCGAGATTTCTAATTATAAGTATGTTTAGTTGTACCCATTTGAGGTAATATACAACATGAATTTTCAAGGGAAATGTTGGAGACAGTTTCAATAGAGCCGGTTCCCGCACTGCATGTGACATTTCGCGTAGTCCCCTTTCAACGACGGAGGGCATTCAAACTGTTTGGAATATTTCTGAATACAGGATCCCACTTTGTCTTTGAGTCATGTGACAGTCACACGGTTGGCGCGTGTAATGATATGCTATACAGTAACAGCGTCAAACAGAGCTTGCAAAAATCTTTTAGGCGAGGTACACGATGGATCGGAATCTCAAGAGTTCTCGAAAAATAAGCACAAAACATTTACTTCTTGAGGTTCGAATCAAATTTTAAGGTGTGAAGTATGTGATGAAGAGAATCTTAAACTTTTGGAAAACATTTAAATTCATGAAAACAGTTTAAAACAGTATTGCACACCCCATAAAAGGAGCGTTTGAGCTCTACTCTCCTGACAGAGTATTTCATATTGCACTGATACAATAATATTACATAAGTACAGAGATATGAAGAAAACCCCTTTTTCAAACACATAGTTGTAGAAAATATTTGTCAAGCAAACGTATTAAGTATAATGATTTAAAAAAAAGTGGACGTTCGGATGTCTATGTGGAAGTATGTGCCACGATAACAAAGCAAGTCTGAATAAAAGGGATACAGACAATGAGCAGTCTCTGAATAAAGTTGGCACCTGACAGACTAGAACCCTTCGACAAATCCCTCTATTTCTATAAAAGGATTCTAGCTTTGCTTACTACTTTGCAAAGCTAGAATCCTTTTATGCGAGCAAGCGAGTGTGACGAGCGAGGAACAATAGATATGAAGACAATAAAGTCAAACTTTATAAAATCTCTCAATAAAAATAATAAGCGGCCAAGTGCGAGTCGGACTCGCCCATGAAGGGTTCCGTAGTAGCAAGTAACATAATATAAAAGTCTTGCAGTATGTTTTTTTTTAATTTTTATATTTGAGTTGATTGAATGAAAGGTAAATTACCGTTTATGATTTATGACGTATTAAAAAAAAACTACTAACTAGATATCGTTCAAACCAATTTTCGCTGGTAGTTTTTATGGTAATGAACATCATATATTTTTTTTAGTTTTATAATTCCCTTATTTTAGAAGTTACGGGGGGGGGGACACACTTTTTTCCACTTTGGAAGTGTCCCCCGCGCAAAGTATTCGGTTTAGAAAAAAAATGATATTAGAAACCTAAATATCATTTTTAAAGACCTATCCATAGATACCCCACACGTATGGGTTTGATGAAAAATAATTTTTTGAGTTTCAGTTCTAAGTATAAGGATCCCCCAAAATTTGTTGTTTTTCTTTTATTTTTGTGTCAAAACCTTAATGCGGTTCACATAATACATCTTCTTATCAAGTTTCAACAGTATAGGTCTTATAGTTTCGGAAAAAAGTGGCTGTGACATACGGACGGACAGACAGACAGACATGACGAATCTATAAGGGTCCCGTTTTTGCCATTTGGCTACGGAACCCTAAAAAGCTCGTAAGATCGTCGCTCGGTAAAAGTCAGTTTTAGGGACGTTTTTAACTTCTCCGACAGTAACACGTGCAATGGTGCACATCCAAAAAACTAGGTAAACTCGGAAATATCCAAAGTTGCGAAGTTAATGTTGCGCACATTTTATGTTCCTATAAAATAAAAATTGATTAATGTAATGTAAACAAAAAATAATAACAAGAGAAACATGAACTGCCGACGTAGTTTTCACTAATTGAATGTTCTATTTTTATCCCTTGCAAAGGAAAATGAAAAATCTCTCGCTGTTGTTAATGAGACAGTTATCTTAGCAACAACAGCAGCAATCATAATTTTTTACAGTCTTAGCAAAATAGTAGTAGTTATTACGATTAGAAAAACGTAACTGGGTATCACTTATTATTTTGCATGTTCCAAACACACGTTTTATTAATACTACCCAATACGTAAATATGCAAAAATATCTACAGTAAACAACGCAGCACTGTAAATGAAAATCGTTTAATCATACTTAATCATCACACGTAGTTCCTTACAGCCCAAATTCGCTTAATCATGGCGTACAATCAAAACAGAGATAAGAAAACTGTCGAATGCAAACTGCAGATGGCTGCTATCGGCACGCGGAAAAGATAGCAGATAGCTTCGTGGGCTTTCCATTCCGCAGACTCGGTGACGCAGTGCTTATTTAGCTAAGGTTTATTGGGAGCTCTCCGCCCCCACAAACCTACGATGCCATACCCTCTGCATGAGTTTGATGTTTTAAATGTGAAGTGAACATATTTAACCAATGCAATGTTTTGTAGGTAGGAAAGAAAAAAGTAACGTTCTGGTAGTTAGCGTCAAGAATCGAATACATTGTGGGCCAATAATACACTCGAAAAGAGGAAAAAGTAGTGGGCACTGCCGCATCAAAAATAGAATGCCGACAAGAGCGAGTGGCGAATTTAGACGTTTTAAATTATCTAAGACTCAGACTGAAGTGGCGAAAATGGATCTCGTTAGTGGTGGTGTCAATTGAGAGTGCGACACGAGCCACGCGTCACGTCACGTTTCACGTTCTTAGTCACGCATACAAGATACTACAGATACCATGAAGTTAGAGGGTAAACTGTAAATTCCTAACAGTCCTACCTGTGTCCAAACTTAGTTTGTGTACCAACCAATAGTAAAAGCACGATCCAACAACAAACAAACTAGAGCTCCGTGGTATATATTTTTTTTTTAAATTGAATATTAAAGCCTGACATTTATTAGGTTTGAAGTGTTGAACGACAAAGAGGTAAACTGAAGTATTCTTCCGACTTTCAGAATTTGGCTAATGGTCAAGAGTGGGACAAAATCATCATCATCATCAGTTCTTTTTGTCTCCACAGCAGGAACACGACTCTCTCTGCACTACCAAAGCCATACTTGGTCACAGGAGACGGAGTGGTGAATTTGGCCTACACTCTCCTTGATGGCCAGACGGGTTGCAGAGGTCTTTTTGATGTTTATAAGCTTAGTTTAGCTTGTATTTCCTAAGTCGCCTTCGGGTCCCATACTTTGTGTCAAATGATGCTGAAGCGACGCACGTTGTGGCGAAAATATTTAAGCTTGGTACACTGGAGCGAAAACTTATTGAAGCGAAAGCTACCAAGTCAAAGGACACTGAAAGGTATTATGGCGAATTTTTTTTTCCAATTATATATTATTATGTGCTAGTTTAAAATGCAAATTAAACAGAAAGTATAAAAAAGTATTTCATTTTAATCAACAAAAAACAAAAGTTTACTTACAATTACAAACTCAGAACACAATGTTCCATAAAATTAAAATAATTTTAGGTAAAAGGTAAATTCTAGGTATAGTTAGTTTAAGACATGATTTGACATTTGATAACCGCTTTATTTAGTTATAAAAACGAATGGTAATTTGTTGGTAAACTTTTTTTTTGTTGATTAAAATGATACCTTTACTTTTTGTGTTTCCTTTCGCCTTTAGAGTTCTGAACTAGAATAAAAAAAAAACTAATTTGAAAAAAGTCGCCATAACGGCTTTCGCTGCAGTGTCCTTCGACTTCTTAGCTTTCGCCTCAATAAGTTTTCGCTCCAGTGTACCCAGCTGACATATTTTTATTATTTATTTTTATTCCGAAACGACGGAGGGATGAGAAAGGCGAGAGGAGTCTTCAGGACATTATCTCGCTGTTGAAGACGACCGATCCAGACGATGTGCCCGCTTTCTGTGCAAGACGACTGCGGAGATTACCACCTGTGTCGTTTGATCACGTCGATGTCACCAGGCTGCTAAAGGACATCACGGCCTTGAAGTCCAGTCTGGCCGAGATGCAGTTAAGAGTAGAGGCCTCGGAAAACACGATCTCCGAGCTACGTTCCGAATTATTAGTTTTGAAAAGTAATGATTCGATAACTAGGTCACCCGTAGCCTCTAACATTAACACATGCCGAGGAGGTGCGCAAGATACGTCACTTGGCAGTTTCGAGTCAGCGAAATTCGATGATTCGCCGGCTGCCGCTGTGACACACGTCACACCGCGCCCCGCGCCCCGCTCCACCGTCGCGGTGAACACCGCGAGTGCGTCGACCCCGACACGTGCCTACGCTGCGGCGGCAGCTGCCGTCGGCGACACCGCCGTCAACGATAGTGTCGTCATCGATAAAACTACCCCAGCTGCACCACTGAGTCAACGTCAACCGAAGCGTAGGAAGCAGCAGAAACCCGAGGGAGACAGGAATCGAATTTCGTCGGTTCCCAGGATCGTTCCTTCCGTGTCTAACAAAGGACAGGCAGATGAAGAGGGCTTCGTTAAAGTGGAGCGAAGAAAAAAGAGGCCTTCTTGTCGGAATCAGTGCGGAACTGCACTGACAGGACCTAACCACCTGCTGCGTCCCGCCATCCCAACGACGCAGCTGTACGTATCCCGGCTCTTCCACTCCACAAAGGCAGAGGAAGTGATGGAGTACGTCCGCGTGAAGACCAACATCACGCTGAGGGTCGTGAAGCTGGAGTCGCGCCACAGTGTGAACTTCACGTCCTTCGTGGTGCGAGTCCCGACGGAGAAGCTGGCAACCTTCATGGAAGCTAACTTTTGGCCAAAGGGTGTTGTGTATCGTCGCTTTCGTGGAACGTTACCCGACACTCCGATGACGCGCAACACGTCGCAGCCTCAACGAGTGCCATAGTTTAAGTTATATAATATATATATTTTAGGTTAAGGTATATATTGATATGGGCCTAGATGTTTATTTTTGTAAAATCTTTTGTTGCCTGAAATAAAACAATAAATAAAAATAAAACAATAAATAAATAAAAAAAAATAAAATTTTCGCCACTACGTGTGTCGCTTCAGCATCATTAGACACAAAGTATGGGACCCGCACGGAGAACATAGGTTGATATAAAATGAACTACCGACCAACAAGCCTGATGAAAATAGCATAAGTCCATTGCTTGTCAATCTATAACGTTTCACAGCAGAGTGCTAACGCTTGTGATTCGCCGAAAGTTATTCGTTTAGTCTTGTTTCATCCTACTGACGCTGCCGTATTCTTGTCGCACGTCCAAAGTACACTGACTGAAGCGGAAACAGTATTTTAAAATACGCAGTTCTATTTGTTTACAATGTAAAAAGTGAAGTGTTTTAAATTTTTCGTCAGTGTCGCTCTGTAGAGCCTCTATTTTATGACGTGACCGAGATAATTATTCAGAGAATAGATGCAAAACGCAACATTTGTAAGTAGTTGCTGGAATTGCGCACACAAAATTTATGCCATTTCCACTATGAATAGGGTTATGTTTATTCATGAAACTTTAGCTACTTATGTGTAGGTATCTCTTTACCAACGTAACATACGCATTATGACTACATGAGGCACAGCCTCATAATATAATACGTATATTATACATTTAATAACTAATGGCGCATCAAGCGAATACAGCAAGCATCTTTGCCAGCTAACAAAAGGATAGAATAAGAAGAATAAGTAAGAACAAAAAAACAAGCAAAGTGCGAGTCAGACTCCCGTACAAAGGGCTCCGTATCATTATTTATAAAATCACGTTTGTTGTTAGAAAGTCCCACTTAAATATTTATTTTTCTGTTTATAGTAAGTTTGTTACACCGGCAACAGAAGATCATAATCTGTGAAAACATTAACTGTCTAGCTATCGCGGTACATGAAAACCATCCCGGTGACAGCGGAGTTAGTATAATAGGGTCCCGTTTTAACCCTTTGGGTACGGAACTTCGAAAATGGTGCTTACAACCTTGCAATATTTTTAAAGACCGATTTAACGATAACCCGCAAGATGGGTATCTTTTGTTACATGAAGAGAGCTTATCCAAAAAAAAAACAATTTTATTTTATCGCTTTGTCGGCATGATTATTTTACATGCCGATGCCAAATTACAGCTTTCTAGTACTTATGGTCGTTCAGTTGAACCGCGGACAGACGGATAGACAGATATGGCGAAACTATAAGGATGTTTACTACGGACTTTAAAAATTAAAGACCGATACTATAAAAATACACAATGTATGGCAGCCTGGAGCGCTGTCCGAAAGCGATGTATCGTCAACAGTAACAGTCTACGCTCCACACATCGCCGCGACCGACGACTGATCGCCCACGGAGCAGCTACCGCAGAGTTCAAGCGATGAAAACCCACAAAAAATTATGATATATTTCGAAAACAACACACTTTTTACTAGCTTAGTTTGTAAGGGAATTGCTAATATATTGCGAGTATGACGAAAGTGAGTCGACTTGTATGTAATAAATAAGTTTTAACTGAAAGGACATGCATACCAATAGTTATGACACCTGTTGTACCAAAACGATATTAAAAGTATTATAATTAGATACAAATTCCAACATTCTCTAGATACTATAAGTGGTGGAAACCGTTGTATTTCGTTCTGCAAAATAAATGTAGAGTTTTTCACGTCACGAAACGTTGGGCTACATCTGTCGGCACGGAACAGCATTTACGCATGCTACTTCTTTTATAAAACTTAGATTTAAATAATAATAGGATCGAGAAATTCTCCAAGAATTATCAAAACATCTTACAACTGATAACCAACAACATAACATCCAGAATTGCCGATATTAGTCTATTTCGTCAGCTGCCAGTGAGATTTCATCATTCCAGCGTGAAGGGACGCCACCACTCGTAAATCAGCGAATAACCAACAAGTACACTCACTGCGAAATTACGATTTTTTAAGGATTTTGGCTAGTCTATAAAATGACTTCCATGCTGGTCCGGGAGAAATCGTTATGTTATGGACTGTACATGTTCTGTCCAGTTGCTTATCCGTCCACCTGAGAATCTGTCCAGTTGAGAATCCGTCCATTTGCGGATCTGTCCACTTGCTACGGAGCGAAAAAAAAGACTTAGAATGTACCAGCTGCTTCTCTTCCCGCGCATATCATGGATTCCGATTGACACTGGGCGAAAATGTAAAATATTTTAATAGGCGATGCGGCTAACAACCCATCACTATTTTAATTCCTTTATCCACCTTCTATCACCATCACGCTAAAAGTGGCCTTTGAGTCTAGCGGCCATGGGCTCTGTCTGATTAAAGCCGCATGACCCATAATTCTCTGCCTGTTCCGTTAGAGATAAAGACGTGATACTATGTATGTATCATATTGGATTTTTAAGCTAACAATATGGTATGATAAAGATCTATCTAATTAGTGACAATACTTGGTCGATTTTTTTTCTTAGTGCTAATAATCCTTTCTGTATTTAATCGCAGAAGCAAACGAATTCATTGTAAGCAAAAATATTTGTTGATTGTAAAATAAGAAATAAATACATCATTTTCTCATTCGAGCCAATAAATAATTCCCTTGAGAGGCGGTATAACATCTCAAGGAAAAAAAGTCCTAATGTTAGTTCTGGGTGTGTCGAATGAATCTTATGATTCCATCAAGAAATGTGTGTTCCAGTTTATACTCTGAGTTAACTTCCTCCGCAGCTATTCTATTGTGGTCAGTCCGCGCGCTCGTGCGGTAAAAACTCGACAAAAGCAGGCATCTCAAGGTCCCCGAAACTACGCTGTCATTCATTTCATTAGTCATCAGCTTGGAGATCAGCCCGCGCCGCGTGAGGCCGTAGCTAAAATACCTCTTGACTTGAAGGAAGACTTTTGAGTTCAAGGCCAAGAAATTTCTTTATGTAATTCTGTGAGGTAAGTAATGGTCAAAATAATGTGATCTAAAAGTTATCTCTCATAGTGACCGGATATACTTAGTCTTACCTTAGTCGTCTCTTGATACCAAACACATTGAATTTTAAAGAAACTCGTTTACTGTAGAACAACAACAAAAACTTCAATCAAAAAAAGACTTGGCTAGCACGCGCTTCGTCCATACAAAAAAGCAGACGGAGAAAACGTTTTTCCACTTGTAAATATTATCTGATCCCAATGATTCTTTATTATATTGCTAACACAATAAAAAATTAGGTTTATAGGTTTTCCTATTTCCAAAATATAACATCATTTACACGTTACATTTAGTAGTGGAAAAACTTTTCTCTTTAAAAAATAAGTAAGAAAAATATAAAAATAGAGCATGTTTTACATCTTGTTATAAAAGCAATGGACAGACGAATACATAAGATTTTCCGCAGCCGACTAGAGCTTCGCCCCCGCATCCGTGCCTCTGTCTCCGACATTCGGATTTAGTTCTGCGATTGTATCAAAGCCGTAATCCTTATCGACAACAGTTAGTAGATGATAAAATACGGTTTGGTCAATACCTACTTACTTTGTAAATAAACATATTGGAGACATTGTACAGAATGCGAGCATGACGTTGCTAATGGAATTTGAAGAAGGATCAGACGGTTCTTTATAAGGTCATTTCGAAATTTTTGGATTCGTTCGCTGTGTAAGTTATAGTTGGTATAGCCACGCAGGTCTTGGAGAATCTGCTAAGGATGAATGAACGATAACACGTATTGATATGGCCAGAAAGCCTAAGATAAATATATCAAATAGTTTAATCGTGGTTTAGTTGGCGTACAAATTAGGCATAAAAATTTGGTAAAATATAAAATATAGGTACAGACATACCACATAATCATTTCAATATGATCAAATCAAAGACTATAAAAAGACCAGTCAAAGTTAAGGACTTTTAATTAATGCTCACTACTCACCACACCTGAGTGCATCCGTCATCCAAAGAAAGCTTAATGCAGCTAGTCTCATGCAACTGGCGGAGTAACATCTGAACTATTCTGAACGGAGCTCCGTCATCGCACCGACGCCGACAACACCGAGGCGGCCTGTGGTCGTGACTTTAGCCGTGGTCCGGCGCGTTGGCATCGCTCGTGTCGTATCGTGCGTTTGTTGTGGGTTGCGCAATGTCCTGCCTACGCCACGCTGAGACCAGAACCCGTGACGTGGCACGTCGTCCATAATACTACAGGACTCCACTTTTCAAACGAAAGATTTATTTATCTTTACAAAAACCTTATTTTAGTATCTACTTGAAAATAAGGGGTAGAGTAGAGAGGGTAGAGACGATTCACTTGCGTTAAATGGGTGATTTTCAACAAGAGATTTTTAATTGTCATTTCGGTGGGATTTTTTATAACAATGCTATCTATATACATTGAGTAACAAATAAAACTTTAGCCTTATGTGTAACATGTGCGGAAGTGGACATCAAATATCATCAAAACTTACTGAAATATTTAAGGTTGAAGTTTTATGAGTCCACTGAAATGAAAAGTGTCCACCGAAATGAAAAAAATGTCCACCGAAATGATAATTACGCTACTGAAATGAAAAGTGTCCACCGGAATGAAATTAGTCTACCGAAATGATACAGCTAAGAACAATCGTCTGCGAAGTTAGGGTTCCTTTCTGTATGATTGTTAGGTTTGATTACCACATTCTTAAGTCTCGAACTTAGGTACTTTGGGGCTAACTCATTCTGTATGATTTGTCCCATATCTAAAATACATTTAACTCGAATTTCACGCGGACGAAGTCGCGGGCAACAGCTAGTGTTACTTCTACACTAGTAGTATTAAGTGAGTATGGCATGATGCCATGTCTATCGACGAATAATCATTCCAAGTGTGAACCTCTCTGGGCTATATCTTCCTCTGCAAGACCGAGATTGTCCGAGATAATCGTAGATGTAATTATAGATTTAAGCATGTAACCTTCGACTAAACAATTATTTAACAATGTAGCCACAACACTTGCAGAAGACAAGTCAGTAAGCACTGGGGCCGTCTGGCAATTTCCCGCTTCGCCGATATCAAAGGAAGCGCTTTTTTCGAACTCCAAGACTTGCTTCCAAAAGAAATAATTTGAAGCTCTAGTACTAGCGTATCAGCAAATATGCCACAAAAATCGATAGAGCAGGCTGTACAGTCTCGTGCCAGCGTGGCAACAAAGGCGAGGCCGACGTGTTCTTTGGGTAGCATATACAGGTCTAGCTTGCTTTTGTCAGCGATCAAATATGACGCCTTGACCTCCGGCACCGGGAGACAAAGCTTTATGACAACGTCCGACTGCCTCTTTGTTAGTGCAGCAACATCGGCGACCGGCAGCAGCTTTTCAGTTGAGTAAGCCAGCTGAATGACACGACGCTGTGCCTACGACCGCAAGCCGTTTTGTTGCATTGCATTCGATTATTGACGTTTTCTGATTGGGATGAATTTGTACCTATATCTGTACAACGCTATTATTAATTATTTGTTACACATAAAACTTAAATCATTATTAATTCTGTGAAATGACGCCACTTGACCGAACCAATCACGAAGACATAGCTTCCAACAACACCAAATTCTAGTGTTTAAAGGCTTTCTTATTATGTGTTTGACCACACTTGTATTTTATACTTAATGTAAGTGAACTCGCTTAAAAATTCATACTATTTCAAAATAAAAACTTCTTTTAGAATTAAATTATTGGGATGACACAAACTTCTTGTTTCTTAATGTAAGAGCTTGTTCGTGTCGGTGAAATTAACTGTAAAGTAGATATGCCTGCATTCCTTTCTTCTGACATTGACTGTAGGATTACTTGACTTACTATTTACTTAAAGTACTTTTATGTTATATGTTCCGCTCAAAGACCTAAAACTGAAACACAGCTCACAACGCGTAGAGGCAATATTCATTTAATTATTTAACTTTCGAATATTTGTATCAATACTTGATAATTGAATTTTTTTCTTTCGGTTTCATAATAGTTGCTGACGTCATATCATTTACTTACAGCTTAGTATATAGCCGCTTCCTAAGCGCAAGTACAGAAGAAGCGGCAACAAACTGCACTGCAGCTTATTCTCCAAAGCATCAACTTACAATTTAAATAATTCGATATGTGTATATGTAATTATTTAAATACTTTTTTAATAGTTTACAATAAAGATAAATATTTGAGAAAATTTTGCTTATTAATTTTATGTAAATTGTTAAGAATACACCATATTTTTCCAAATTTAATGTAAAACAAAAAACCAGTAGGTTTTTTCTGATTAACCAGAAAATATTTATTTAATTATTATTTTAATATACAAAAGGATAAAAGAGCTCTTTGAAGTTATTTTCTTTTTTGAATATTCCAATTTGTGTATTTGCTTTAATCTAGTAAATATTGATTATTTTATTTATATAGTTTACCATCGAATCATGCAAAAATATTAAGTTATATGATACTAAACTTGACATAGAAGCTTTACCAAGTTTGATAATATGATTGTTATTGTTTTTTAAATTTTAACTAAACTGTGTCACAAATCCGCAACGGTCGTGATTGAGGTTCAGAAGTGCCATTTTTGAAACAATGGGTCACCTAAACGAATGGTTTTTCCATACTAGAAATAGATCGTTTCGTGACTCCGCGTTTGAAAAATCACACCTCAGGCCCCCGTGCTCCCGGACCTCGCACCGCTCGTGATCATCATCATGGTGAGTGGTGTCTGCGTGCGCGCAGTCCCCTGTAAACAGTTCACAAGTCGCCGAAATACCCGCAGTGACATCAGGCGCTCCACGCTGCCCAGAGCTACGGTTATTTTTATATACACATTTTTCGCTATTGTGAAAGGAAACATTTACACGTTTGTCCGTTACGGTGGAGATAGTGGACTTGAAAGTAATTGGGTTATAAATAGGGTGTAATTATCATATATTATACATTCGGATGACTAATAGCTACAGTTACAAAATAGGTACCAAAACAGTAAACAAAAGCCAATAATATAAGTAGACATTATATGATTTTAGATAGTTAATAGTGTAGCTACACTCAATTAAGAAAAAAGAAAAATAAAAGTAAAAAGTTAAACATTGAAAAATAAATTAAAAATAAAATTTTCACCAAAATGTATCACAAATAAAGTTAGCAGACGGACAGAACAAATAAATGGCGAAGAATTGCACATAAAACATACTATTGTAACAATTTATTTACTTACAGATATTTAGTACTTATACGTATCTAAACTTCATTATAAAATAAAAGCATTTTAGTTTCTACTTAGAGAGTTAGTCGGTCGTTGAGGCGTGAGAAGCGGATCTTTGATCTGGCGATTATGTGGCCACTGTCGGCTGACTGCACAGTGCACAGGACTTCGGACTTACTACTGTAGTGTACAAGTACAGAAATTTTCACGGAAAACTTATCTGCATATGCCTACGTTTGCCTACAATACTTCAAAAATACATCTTTTAAAAGTATAACGAACAGCGATGCAATTGCACAGCAGCTCTTTCAAGCCAGCATTTTTTATAAAATCAGCGAAAGATTTTTTAAAAAATTGAAATTAAACGTCACGAAACACGGCACCGCTGGCCTATATTCGATCCCACGAGATTGAGTGGCAGCGCCCAGTGTGATCATCCAAAATTCAATATACAACGTGGAAGGAATATACCCGTAAAAACAAACCACAGGCTATTCAGGATTACTAAAGTAGAATAATAATAAAATAACAGTAAAAAAATCGACATTCCCATTCAGTTTGGCCGGGCGGTTGCAATTTCGTATGGAAATGTCGATTTGTTTTTAGTTTTTACTGTTATTTCAATTTCATTATATAACAGTGATCTAGTATGGCCTATAATTCGATTTATTACGGTACGTCCCTTCCACGTTGTATTATTAGGTAGACCGTACATACCGAGTTGTTCTTAACGTTATCTTTGTCATATGCGCTTATTTGGTACCTATTTCTGTCACAGAATTAGTCATAGTTGTTAAAGAAATCTCAAACGCATAATAATAACTATCTTCCAGCCGTCAAACCATCAAATCTGCAAGCTTCAAGCCAAACAACGACAACTGCTTATTCGTTTGCATTAATTCATATGTTATTATTATATTTAAATAATGCTACCAGATCCGTCGAATGTAGTCTTAAAATTATCTGTACGAACTCCATTTGTTCCGACAAAAACGCCATAAGTAATAAAACTGTGAAATAATGATTTCGAAGTAGTTAGCGGATTAAAACAAAAATCAACTCTAAATTTATTAATATTATGGGTATGTTTGCGTTTACCAATAAACTTCGAGGATGATGAAACCTGAAAAGTTGTCAATATATGAAAGGGGTTTAATGTAATACCTTTGCAATCAGAGAGTTTCCCCGAAACGTGAAAGCAAGGCACACTTACTGAACATGGAAGCGAGGAGAGGCTTGTGCGTGTTTGCATTGTTCGACGACGGCACCTGGCTCGAACACGACGTCCATTAGCTGTCACTATCGCTAGTTAATTATATGTCGTAGCAATTAATTGTGTTATCTTATTTATGTTCTCAAAGACTGCGGCAAATTGTTTCATTGACAAAGGAAGATGGTGTATTAAAATATTAGAAACGAATCCGAGCGAGGTACATTAACATGTAAAATTGTCGTTGCTTCTAAGACTGATGAGACCCCTGGTTTACAAGTTGGTGTTGTCATGTTATTACATGCGTTAGATGGCATACATCTATACATATAATAAAACAGTAAAAAAAGTGTGTCTGTACATTAAATATATTTTCAAAAAAAATATTGGGGGCGATGGAGACGTAGTAATAGAGTAAGAATTTAAAAAAAATGTCTGTCTGTTTGTCTGTTTGTCTGTATGTCTGTTTGTCTGTTTGTCTGTTTGTCTGTTTGTCTGTTTGTCTGTATGTCTGTTTGTCTGTTTGTACACGCTAATCTCCGGAAATACTGGACGGATTCGAATGAAACTTTTTTTGTTATATAGCTATTAAGCCTGGGCAACATATAGGGTATAAATGATTTTGAAAAATGGAACGCCTGATGCAGAACCATAATGGTCCAGCTAAACTATAAGAGATATAAAAATGCCGCCTTAGTAAAAGTTGTTCAGCCTGATGAGCATTTTCCAGAGACATAAAGTCCACGCAAACGAAGTCGCGGGCTTCGGCTAGTATCATAATAAAACGAGTTATAATGTCATAGCTAATACTTAAATTGTCGCTCTGTGGAACCTTATTTATTTTTTAGACGTTACTATTTGATAAACTTATAAATACTCGTATCTGTTAAGTACAGGCGTGATATTATGTATGTATGTTAAGTACATAGGTATAAAGTGAATACAGTGAAATGAGTATAAAGTGGAAAATTCGGTCATTTTGGAAATCTTTGGGAGAGGCCTATGTCCAGCAGTGGACGTTATGCGGCTGAAATGATGATGATGATGATGATGAGGATAAAGTGATTGCGTATATTTAATTCATTGAAGTCCGGACATTAAGCGCTCTTACAGACAAGCAACATGTCGCCGACCTGTATCGCCGATAATCGTTAACGGTCGCGGGGCAGTTTTTGACAGATTGACATGTGTCGTCGCCGATATCGACACAGACCGGCGACGGTCGCCGACGGTCGTTGACCGTTAGCAACAGGTGTCGTGGGCATACTGTGGCCTAAATAGTTCTCTCTCGGGAAAGGTAACGAAGCATAATAAACTAATACTTGTAGCAAAATCGACAAAGAATTACAAAGTGTTACGTAGGCTACTCTACCAATAAACAAAAGTTGAGGATCTAGTGGTTGTTATGGTTCTGTACCTATGTTTAGAAAAGGGACGAATGGTTGTGGTTTTACTTAAACAATCTACAACCAAAGAGTTGAACGGAGAAAAGTAATAGAGAACATGCTGAGATGAGATGTTACCGCCCACTTATAAAAGCTAGTAATCATAAAAAATAGTTGTAGTAATAAACATTTACTGATTGCATGTCTCAATTCATTGGCTAAGCTGATGCTTCAGCAAGGAAACGAACCAGTTATCTTCCGGAGATGGGCCGGCGCGGGCTCCTAGCAGGCAGTTAGCGTCCGCCCACAGGATGCCAATTTGGCTCCAAAAGTGGGACATTCGCAGCTTCTAATAAATATCTTATCTCAGCATGGTCTACTATTCAGTTTACTGATATGACCAGTTCTAAAACAATTGATGACAAAATATAAAAAAGAGATGTCGATTATACTTCACACTTTTATAGCATCTGGGGGCAAGGGAGTGCCCCCGCCAAGACGAGCCAAGCGGAGCGCAAGGGCACTACCTACCTTTTCTCGAAACGTCGTTTTTTTGAACTCTCATAATAATTACTATCAGTGAGTTAAATTTATACTTATTTCGCACAGACATACCTTATGAATTAATAAATCACATGCATTGTTCTGAAAGAAGGTTTATTGAAATAAGTAAGATAAAATTCACATATTTACAAATAAAGAGAAACAGTTAGCTACGAATTTAGTTTAAAAAATCGTGCCCATGTGGCATTGTGCCAAGAACGCTGGCCGCATTTCCGCGTTGGATATTCATTTGACCATATCTAATAGCGGTAATGAGTTCAAATGAAGTATGAACTAGCATGCAAGATTACAGTGAGGAGCAAATGCAACCGTCGATTATATATTGTCTCATGTATACAGTATTAAGGGTTAGGCGGACGAAGTCTTAAAATTTGAAAGTTGTATATACAGCGTTAGCACTCCACCGACAAGAGCCCAGCTCTTAAATATAAGAAGAGATATACAGCGTCTTCAGGTCACTCGACCAGCGGGTAAAGCCGAAAACGTAACGTCTACCATCGGCCCTATTCACTGTGTGGCAGCCGACAGCCGGCAGCCAGACGGCAAGTGAATCCGGCGGCGCCGCGGTATCGATCCGCGACGCGTTGCAGCTCCGCGTCCTCGAGGATCTCATCACTGCGATGCGATTTCCTTCGCCGGGGCTGCGACACTTTTATCGACTATCGACAGCCACCGACACCGGTAATCCAATACTCCAATAAAATACGAGTACGATTATACTCTAATATTCTAGACGTTAAAATCTAATATTCTTTATGACGTCTTTCTGTATTTTATTTCTCTTTGCCTTATTTTCTTTTCTACTCCTAACTTTCTTTTATTTGTTGGGAAATTACAACTTTTTTATTCATCCTTTTAAGTACTATCAGATTATATTGAATTTGTTCTCAAATTAGCTGGATAAGTTTAAAATCACAGTTTTCCGCAGCTTGTCGCTCAAGGCCGCCCACAGAACTAAGTGCAATCCGCTTAGCGACTTGTTTGTACGAAAACAAACTCTTGTCGTCTTGATTACAACATACAAGTGCTCGTTCGTAGCTACATCTACGTGACGAGGAAAATGTTAAGTGTAGGTAAACATGTTTCGAGCGACGGCACGTCACGGCACGGCGATGTGCCGTAACGATGTTGCACCGGATTACGCGATCACCGGAAGTGCTTCATGGTAAGTAATTAGTGCATCGCTAATCGGCGCAGCGGCTATCACAACAATGGATTTTAAAGTTACGTCATTGTTATGATGCTCTGTACTCTTGGAGTTAGGGCAATTAAATAATACGGTAATCTGACTAATATGACCTGTGACTCAGTGTTAAATAATAATCATAACCAAATGACGTGTAACTTAGTGTTAAATAATAAACATAACTAAATGTTTAGCAACTGGCAGCCTCAGTGTGCTCTATCTTGCATTGACCTATAAATATCCTTTATTTGGTAGCTAAAGGCGGATGATAACATAGAGCAGGTATTAGGTACTCTCAAACCTATTTCTATTGATCGTACTATCCTATTACTTTGACACACGAGCTAGTCACCACACAATAGGTAAACACTAAGAAAAAGAAACAGCTGAACAAACCAGTTTTGCTAATTGCGATTTGGTTAGTAGATAGCAAATTCTGTTCTAATTAGCAAAACCACGTAGTTGCATGTCCCAAACTATAACTATTGATTAAAACACACAAAGTCAGGAAAAAGCGGTAGTTGTAAAATTGATGGTCTAAATGAAACTTATTAGTTACGTTTGCACCATCAATGGTCCTGGCCAATGGTGCAAATGAGACTACGGGCATTATAACTAAAAGTAGCACTGAGTTTAGCAGTCACTTGATTTTGGTTACGTGTAGCAAAAATGTTTGCTATTAGCAACCATTCTTTATGTTTCTCAGTATAGGTAGTTAAACGGAGCACAACCAAAAACCAGCGGCCTATTCGTTAAATGTGGTTGGTCCACCACTTATATTTATTATTATTTATTGTAGAACACACTAGCAGCTTAATAAGCTGATGCGTGTGCGTCTTGATGTTTGGAGATGTTGTTTTTGTCTAGTCTATTTTTGAAGCTGTTAACTGAAGGTGCAGTTACAACATTATGAAAAAACAACATTATTAAGAAAAAAGTTTAGAGGAGAGCGCGGTTCTTTGCGTAGGATTTAAAAAACTTCAGGGCAAAACAAAATTGGACTGTTACAGGAATTGTGGAAGTTATCTCGAAATTAAATGTCCAAGAGGGTATATCAATGCAATTATTTTTTTTTTATTTGAGGCCTTGGCCGCTTCTAGAAGGCATATCTCGCTCCCGCCGACCGACGTGACTGGAAAACGGAATTTCTTCGATTACGAATAAATACGCGATTTTGAGCATCTGGGTCTGGGTGACCCGAGATGACCCCTGTGTCCTGGTATCGGAGTGTTTCACTCTGTGATACAAAATGGACTCTCTTTAGGGTTCCGTAGTAAACAAGGAACCCTTATAGTTTCGCCATGTTTGTCTGTCTGTTCGTCCACGGTTTTACTTAGAGACTATAAGTTTTGAAAGCTGTTATTTGGCATGGGTGTGTATGTATTAATCATGCCGAAATAGTGGTAAAGTAAAAACCTTAAAAAATATTTTTAGGGTAGCTTCCGTACAATAAATCCCATAAAATAAAAGTTGTACAAAGGAACTACTAATCTCAAAAGAGATGTAAGAGAGGCATATAAGCATGTTCATACATAGGATGGAGGGAAAAGAAAATTAAAATAACATAAGACTACGCAAACTACAAATTAACATACTTATACATATATTACACATATACTTAAATAAATACCTATGTATATCTAGAAAGAAATATAATATGTATGTACATAATATTAACAATATAGGTTACAATTAAATTAATTCCAAAAAATAATGATCTTTTACTCGTCTTTAACATAGGTACCTACAGAAATCGTTTAAGATTCGCGTATAGCAAGCAGGTGGTAATGAGTTCCATAGTCTGACTGCATGTACCGAGAAGGTGTAGGAAAAGGTAGCGGTCTTATAAGAAGGACAATTCTTATTAATTAAGTTAATTAACTCATCGTGTGTGATATCGTAAAACAGGTCTTTCAAAAAGTTTGCACATTTTTGTTAGAAAAGTGTCCTCCCCTGCCTCTTTATCTGCTAAACGAATGTATGTGGACAGGAGACGTGAAACAATTTTATTCACAGCAGTAGTATAAACTATTTTAAAGGTACCTGTATTAAGTCCATGATACTGAACAACTTATATCAAAATATAAAATATAATAGTTTTAGTATATTCTGTTAGACCCTGTAGGTATAATGAGTATAAGGGGAAACTATCAGAGCTAAGTAGAGATTTCAAATTAAAAAGTTGTAAGCGCCGAACTTATAAAATGTACACGGAAAAGGAAAATTTCATACAAATTTAATAGAAAATTAGTTTTTAGAAGTTATTAGTGGCGTGGCCCGACATGAACTTGGCCGATTATTGTCTCTCTTGGTTGCATTCTCAGCTTCATTACCTCAGAGTAAAATTCGTCTCTTTTCTGTGGCATCCAAAATCAACTATTTATTTACGAACTGAGTTCATCGCACCAACTTGTTCATAGCCACCATCGTCCTCATTTGCCGTTGTGACTACAGGACATAACATATCTTCGGCTAAGCAATGGCCGACCGCCGTCGTAGAATTTATTAAAATGATAGTGCCGTGTGGTTTCTGGCAGAGTAGAATAGGGCTCTACAAGTCCTCCCGTGGATGTCGTAGAAGGCAAATCAAGAAATACAAGCTAAACAAAGATTATAAACATCAATGAGACCTTTCCAATCCGTCTGGCCAGCGAAAGAGTGCAGGCCAAGTCCTGTGGCTGCTTTAGCCGATTATGGCAAAATGACTTGTTAATGATGATAACTTTTTAAAATAATATAAAATTGCTTATCTCAACAAGATCGGAACAAACATAGGAATACGTCTGGTAGTAAATGCACGAGTTTAAAATCCTCTTTAGCGCTATAATTTGCACTGACTCGGAGCTTGCATTTCTAATACAACGGGGAAAAAAGAATACTCAGGTAATATTTTAATGCTATTGGAAGATGGTTAAGCTTTTACACTTCTGTCAAAAAACATGTTAATTTTTCAGCGATTGATTTAGAGACTTTTATTTATTTGAGAAGTCTGTCCAAATCAAAGGGATGCTGCCACACTATTTATCGTATCGTATAACAGTTAAGTGAAGGAGTAGTAATCTCTCTCTCTTACGTTCTCATCTCAGCGTATTCTCAGCCGCTGCTGAGAAGCCCGGCATCCGTTTTCCGGGTGTCCGGATGGCCGGCAATGTTTTTCTTGTGTCTGTCAGTCAAACCTACGCGGGAGAGCAGCAGATGTCGCGTGAGGTCGCGTGTCGATTACTTTTTGTAGAGAACAAAAACATGCGTAATTATCATAACATAAATATACTTCATATACCTATTGGTTAAGTGGTGACTCGTGTTTATTGAAATTGCAATTAGTTGTGTTGTGACGGGAGCGCGGGTGCTAATGAATGCAGCGACGCACGTACAAGGTACTGAATAATCAACAGCCGGATTAGTTACCCTCTAAGCACCTTATGTGGCTGTAACAGAGGCGAAATTGCAATGAATTTGACTGGGTACTTTAGATGAACTGTTGAGTATTGAGTGAATATAAGCTGACATATCGCGCCCTCCACTGCTTGCGGCACTATAAATACGAAATTAAAGGTTAGCTTGTTGTCACTGTAGTCTCAATCTTAGTAAATCAGAAATAACTTGCAAATAAAATATAATTTGCAGCAAAACAATAAAATGTTCAAAATTATTTGTATTGCCTGCGTAGTTAAGTAATATACAACAAATATAATCTCTGTCCCAAATTCTATAAGAATTACCGTCACAGTAGCCGTAATGAAGTACATTAATATTATATATGTGATAAATTACAATAGGTTTATTATACGTAAACATACAATAAATAATTCATTTTAATTTTGCTAAGAAATCAGTAATTATTTATTTGATTAATATTAACGATAATAATGAGGCGTTTTCCAGTGAAAAAAAATGAGGTTAAAAACATTGTCAATAGATGCCGCACAATAGTTTTAAATCATTCCTTAAAAAATGAAAGAGGCTGTTTGGTTCAATACTCTTAATAAATTTGTAATTTATTAACCAATTTCGTATTTTACTACAATTTAATAAAAAAATATATTTTTACAAACAATAATATATTTTTAACTAAATTTAATAAAATAAAAATATTAAATATTCCAAAACGTAGTGATTATATTCTCTTTGATTCCAAAGACAAACTCTCACTATGAAAATTTTCAGAGATATGGGCTGAAAATTTTATATGAATTAGACATTGACAGGTCTATTTATGTGATGCTGGCGGCATCTATGCCACGTGAAGGAACTAATTTTTTTTTTAAAGAAAATGCCTCTTTGCAATCTCTGTCCACAAATAATTTTGTAATTGCATTTACCTTAAGTGAAGTTTATCACAATTTCGTGAGGTGTTCATTCGAAGATTTTACTCCCATCCGAACTTCACTTAAGTTCGTTTAATCATTAATTTTACTATCGAGGTTTATTACTTCAGATTAAACACTTATAGGTAGACTATGAGAGCTTTAAACAGGTAATGGCAAGACTTTCCGCAATCAATTAAATGTCTTAAGTCTACTGACACATTGTTGGCATTCATCATCATCATCAGGGCTGCAGTCTCCACTGCAGGAGTACGACCCTCGCTGTACTGCTAGAGCCATATTTGGTCAGAGCAGCCACACTCCACAGGATTTGGCCTACAATGCCAACATTATTAAAACAATATTACTTAGTCAAACATAACATTACATTACTCACCTAGCTTTCATTGAGTATGTACCTATATATGATACAATTTACAACATGTACAAATTATACAAATGACATAGTTATGACGTACAAGTACATACACTTATTTGCTTTCTTTCTTATATAAGTAAGAAACTTCATGACTAAATCTAGAATCACTTCTCCCACAATCCTACTCTTTCGTATTTACTCAATTTTAAAATTTGTCTAAAGATAATAAACAAACAGTTTACTCCAAAGATGCAGGTATAAAATTCGGAAGTCTGCAGTAGATTCTGACTATGTTACACATTATGTACCTAACAACTACAGTTCATACACCAATTTACTGTTTATCTTTAATCAATCAATTTGTGTCTATTTCTATCTGATTTACCACCTTATTAGGTTTACCAAAGTATTGGTTAGTTTGAGTAGAAGCAAAAATAATAGTTACAGTTTATGTTAAGATTGTAAGAAGTAATTGTTTTAAATCGAAGAAAAAATTTACGATTATCGAGTGATACAAATATCCAAAGATAAATAAGTGACTTTTGACTTTGACTTTAAAATTTTATAAAATATTTTTTCGGTTAAAACGTAAACTTTGATTGGCACATTTTCATAGACTGGTTGCGTTATGTAAATTATAAAATACTTGCTGCGCCCCGCGGTGTTACGTGCAGCTATAGTAACCTATGTGTTCATCCAGGGTGTCAGCTTCCTGCGTACCAAATTTTATCAAAATTCGTTCAGCCGTTATAAACATACACACGCACTCACAAACTTTTATAATATTAGGTGATGTGATTGTAAACAAAAACGTTGACAGCTAAACAACCAGGCCTTCACGAGTTTGCAGTAACTAGTAATCTTAAGATATTATCCAAGACACAATATATCATTAAAACGAAAATGAATTTTTTTATAGCTGATAGTATTATGTAAGAGAAATTGCAATTTCTCCAGTGCAAACAGAACGTGGAAGAAAAACCTAATAGATGATAATTAAATTTCATGTAAAATCTGGCACCTGCTTGTACTTATTCGTCCATAAAAATACATTAAAGACTTTATGTAACATTTTGAAATCTACGTTTGCGGAGCATACGTAGAAAAACAAAACCACAACGGATAGCCACCACAAACCCTCTACTAGGACTAGATCCCTACTATTAGACCTAGAACTAGCTAGACTGAAGAGTTTTAGCAGTCCAGCTAGTTACTTACAGTAATATTCTTTATAACTTCACTTCGTAGAAGCAGTTTCTTACTTTACACTGTCCACTAGCAAAAAATACACTAGTTTATATAAGTATTCATGGGGAAAATGTGCAGGGTTCAAATTCTTTGGTGCAAAATGTGTAACACCATGATAAAATAAAATAAGGTATTCTCTTCCCGTGACAGCTGATGACGTAGGTGGAACTTGACTACGTCATCAGTGTAATATGTTGCCTCTGTGTGAAATTGAATTACCCGAGCGTAATGCATTTTTGAACTTTATATACCAATTTCAAATTAATAATCCATTTTATCAATTTATAAAATATTGAATTGATGAATGATGCGAGAAGTAATATACCTGTTAAAGTCTGAAAATGAACTGATGAACACCGACAGTAAAATGATTTAATGGTACTTCTATAATTAGTTGTTAATATAATTACATTTCCCAACACTGCAGCGGCGGCGGTAAAGCCCCTTCACGTCAGTGAGCGCAACAGAACTTTATTTATGTAACTTTATACGTCAGTGTAATAGCGGACTTAAAGCTTAGGCGCCTTATCTTAGTCAACCAAACTTCGAAAAGATCGATAGATACCTCTCAATAATAATAATAGGTGTCCAAGAAAATAGAGGGAAATTCAGCGCTGGCAGGCATAGAATTACGTAGCTCGAGTACAAAAGTTAGTGAATAAAATTGAACTGTCTATATTTAATACAAAAAATCTTCTAATATTATCTCCTGTTTACTTTTATTAGTAACGTGTTGATTTTTACGTGCAAGTAATTTTGTCACACGAATACAGATCACGTCTTTAACGGGGCAGATAGAGCCCAGAGCCGTATTTATATACGGCTCTGGGCTCTATCTGCCCCAAAGGCCACATATATCTCATAATGGGAAAAAGAATGCAGTGAAGAAGGGCATTGCGAAGGAAAAAGTAATCAAAATAGTGATGGGTTGTTACAGCCGCATTGACTGTTGATACTTGTTTTTGAGTTAGATCGATTCTCGCCCCTTTCCTTAATCGGCTTTTACCATGTGCTTGGTTACGTACCTAAAAATGTAAAAATGGTACTTACTTACCCTAAGATACGTCACAGCCATTTGCTACGACACTACTGAATCGATTGAGTTGAAATTTAGTACACATAATATGTAAGTCACTGAGACCCAAAGAGGAGCGTGTAACGTAAAAAATGATTTCGGGTTGGTTAAATAAAACTAGTACGCAAGAAGAAACGGAAGAAGGTTTTTCTAGGTACTGTTTATAGTAAAAGAGAGCTTGAACTAGATGTTCGACCATAAGATTGTTAACCGACAACGCCATAAACGTAATTGATACTTCTGTCTAATATGCGACGTGTAACGGAAATTAGGGTATGAACAAGAAAGGGAAATTCCTGAAATGGCAAAAAAAAACTGCAGCTCCATACAAAAGTAAATACTGCAAAATGTATAGAGCTGCAGATTTGCGAATCAAGGATGGTCCTATATTAAAATTTGTTCTCAATGATACTTTTACTCCCTTCCGGGTTGATTTCCGTAACAATTTGTATATAAATAAGAGAGGCTGGTGCTTGTGACTTAATTCCCTTGAAATGAGTTCTCTCTGTAGTTGTACCACACTATCACTTATACTAGGTCCGTGTGTGTAGTGTACTTAGCACTAGGAGCTCATCGCTCATTCGGATCGCGACTGGCGCTGATCTAGTTACATCCAGCCACTCCCAATTGAATCACAGGACGACGCCCCGGTTTTTCAAGCAAAAACTTAGGTACAAAGCCGAAGCAGGTAGTTAAGTAAGTAAAAGGTTAAAAGGTAGAAAAGTAAATGTTATACTGCAATTCTGAACTTAAACTAAAATAAAAATGAAATCTGGGAGTACATACTTAGGTGGAATCAAAATGTGATTGATCAAATTCAAACTGAATGTTCGCCGTTTCCGGCAGAGTGGATGAGACTACTCCAAGTCTTCCCGCGGATGTCGTAGAAAGTGCAATGACTTAGGAAATACAAGCTAAACTAAACATAAAAACATCAATAGGACCTCTCCACTCCAACACGTCTGGCCAGCGTGGAGAGTGTAGGCCAAATCTTCAAGCTGCTCTGATCAAGTAGGGCTCTAGTAATATAGACAAGTTCATGCTCCTGTAGTGGAATATAAATAAACCTGATGATGATGATGATGAACTGAATGTTCATAAGCCTAATAAGGCTACAGAGGGCACTACCTACCTATACTAAACCGGATTAGTCGTTTTGCTTCCGTAAGTATTCGCCTACCGAAACACACGCAAAAGTGTCGCCTCAGGTGCAGAGTCCATGAAAGCAGTGCACATGCAGCCTCAATCCCTAGTCGTTCGCATTTCGTAAATATATTATTGCTCGATGTGCTCTGCGCTACAGCTAATGAAGAGCCCTATTTACATCACGACATAATAAGGCTGTAAAGTACCGGCGGGAAGTAATTGGACATTATGTTCCAGTGCTTTGTTAGCGCGACTCCGACACGATCACTGAATGGGCCATTCTGTTGCCAGAGGCGTTTGATGTTAAATTGAGCATCGCTGGCTGCACATCGGATGCCAAGCGACGGCTGCCAGCGGGAGGTCCCCCCCCCTCCTCATCACTACCACCATTGCCCGGCTAACGATCTGCACGACACATTTTATTTCAAACAAAATGGTCGCGTCGCGTTTGATCCGCAAGGAGCGAAAAAGAACGATTGATACCGGAGCCCGTCTCGGAGAAATGTTGAAAAATATGATGGAAATAAGTAAAGTAAGTTCAGCAGTGGACTTCATGTGGCTGATATGATGACAGAAAAAAATCTAAAGAATTTTTACTATGTCGGAACGCCATTCCTTCTCTTTAGTGGTTAAAACTGTCTCCAAACTCAGTGGAACTAATCAATAGTTTTCGATAATTTTGACAGGTTACTTATTCACCCATTTATCGTTATAGGTACAGTTATATTTTCTTACCAAACCAACTACCTATGTTAGTCTTCTTCGAAGAATCGTTTTATAGATATTTTAGCCCCAATTTGAAAACCACAGGCCCGAAAGGCATTGGACCTGGCAACACTACGCAATAGAAAGCTTTCAAAGGTTCAGGTATATTATGAGAGTATGTGTAATGCATATTAAAGTATCTACTCTGGCCATTTGTATTGGTTGAACTGTCGGTATGGAATTCTTTTCATACACGTATCTATGGCAATCGATCGGAGTCTTAGGATACTTGAGTCCACTATAATATTTATGGCCTAGGACAAAGAGATTAGTACTCGTGAATTAGATAACTATCTACAAGAGGAAGTGCCTAGTTACGTTATCAATATCATCTATCAACCACTAGTGAGATGAGGCACAGACAGATGACTGAAATTTACAGAGATCTTGACAGCGCTGAAGACAATAAGGATTTGTTTTGCCTAAAGGAGATCATGTATTGAATTACAAAGGAATAGATTTTGGATAACATCTTTTAATCGTTACCTTTTATCGCACCAGTGACCAGGTGCGCTGTGCGGTGTGCCGGTGTGCCTCAGTACTCTTAGGGTGTGCTGCATACGTGGTGGATAGCTGGGGGGTTACTCTAAAAGCGGTACGCAAGGCGGACACTGCATATCCGCATTTCAGTGTCATGTAAAACTGAGCACTAACTTATGACGATAAAGTCTAATTAGGTTCGACATAAAAATAGGACGTCACTATCATACATTTAACGTAATATTTTATGGAGTAACTGACTCTAATCTGCCAAACACGACTGCGACGTGTTGATCTATCGTGAGCTCGGCTGTGAGGTTCCGGCAATACATGATACTTTTATCTACATAGTTGAAATGTTATTTGCATGCAACTCATCCTGTACCTAAAGTCAAGCCGGAAAATTTTCGTCATCTATACTGTTAACAACTATAAAGTTGCTTAAGTTAAACAACATCGCTTTGTTTTGTCTCTGGAAAAAACTGTTACAGAAAACCGTAGTCCCCTCTAACTTCATGGTAGCCACCCAGAAAACAAAAAAGAAGAATAGAGGTAAGTCAAAACTTGCTTCTACCGTTACCAAAACAGATACCAAGTTTTCACTCCCGGATTGCCACTGTTTTTTATGTACGTTCGTTAACCAATTTTATTTTTGAAAATTATTTTTGTTTGAAAAGGCATACTTGTCAGGTGACCATAGAAATTTAATGAAATTCGGTTGTGTAGTTTGATGTTGACAGTCATATTTCAGTTTTGAAAAATTATATCCAACTTCTTAACTAGTTATGTTATCACCAGTATTACGGAAGGAGTAACTATACTTCCAGTTAATTTTAAAATATACTGGAATTTTTCAAAAATGTCTAAATTAGGTATGTAAGGAATGTTATTTTAATACCTACGTTGCTGTCTTGCCACCTCGCAAATCTTTTTTTTTTTTTGTAAGTTTTAATAGGTCCCATCGTTTGGCAAAAGCCTCTTCACTTTGTTTTTTCATCGTCAGATCAGTTACTTGTCATGATAATATTGCAAAATATAAACAATTATGCAAAATTTGATCGGTTGAGGCAAAGAAATTGAACCATATGTCACGGTTGAGGATAACTCGTTTAAAATTGAGTTGCAAGATACAAGAAGATACCTATTTACCTACATTGCAATTTAATTCAATAAAAGCATTACATAATAAATGTTTGCAATAAAAACTCTGTACAAAAATGTACTTAGTCTGCCGAGAAAAAAGTGGGCGCGGAGCGTTGTCCGAAAAGGTTTAATTATCAGTCCAATTTGGTTTTATTTTAGCCTAAAATCAACAAGATATATCCTCTGCCACCCTTTGCAATACCAACAAAAGGCCGGACTCCCAAATGATATCAAAACATCAATTTCTTCTTTCAAAGTTATATTGAAATCATTTTTTATCTTTTTTGAAAATCAATAAAGTTATTCTTCCGAAAGAATCTTTATAATTTAGACATGTCCTTGGCGAACACCTAACAGGAAAGTACATAGGTAACTCAATGTATACTTGACTTGATTACGAAGTGACGTTTTCACTTATTTAATTATCTATTCTTATTCACATATTTATTTTACGGACTTTAAACTATTGAATCCTAGTTCACAGAAAATATTCTATTACTATTACAAAACAAAACACTGACAGTTCGAGGAAACTTGCATGGTGTACCTAGTTATTGTATTGAAATGAACGTTGAGTACACAAAAGCGAGTTTGTGGTGACCTTTTGGAAGACAAACGGTAGTGCGGTGTCGCGAGTACATTGTTACACGTACGGTACGGCGTCGACGCTATCGTGTGGAAGCACTTCGAAATAAACTTTTAAAATAACTTCAAATAAACTGGACGGGGAAAGAAGAACTGGAAGGGCAGCGAGCGTGACGCGACGCGGCTTCCAAGGGGATTCTTTTGCGAAAGATTCGTTTCCTAAATCTATCGCAGTTAAATTTTTTAATCTCGTAGCAATGATGATACAGAATCTAGTATCTTCTTTGCGAATGTTTGAATGCATTAATTTCCGACTAAGCCAGAAATATTGTAGAACTCCAGTAGTTACACAAGTTACGCCGGCAAATAGTTTTTGATAGTTTGTATAGAGGATTTTTAATTATTTTTTTTGTGATCTTTTCCATATCTACATTTTTCAGTTTTTCTTTTAATATTTTAATTTTATCAAAAATTGTGTCAAAGTTTATCGCATCTTTTTAAACATAGATATCTAAGGGAAACAAAATCATAGATCAACGCTAACTTATTTCACCTGAATTTCCGTCTTTTTTCGTAGGAATTACTTAGTATTGATATGGTTTACGTATTATCATTGTTATAAAGAATATATAAAAGTGAGAAAAAAACGTGTTGTCGGTTTTGGTAACAGTGACGAGAGTTCAATGTTTTTTCCCATCTCAAAAATTACCCAACGCGCCTTAAGAATTTTTCGCTTGAAAAAAACAAAAGGTTCCGACAAATTGATAAAAAAGTTTGTTGAAATATGATATAATATATCTATACATATAATAAAACAGTAAAAAAAGTGTGTCTGTACATTAAATATATTTCAAAAAAAATATTGGGGGCGATGGAGACGTAGGAATAAAGTAAGAATTTAAAAAAAAAAATCTGTCTGTTTGTCTGTATGTCTGTTTGTACACGCTAATCTCCGGATATACTGGATAGATTCGAATAAAACTTTTTTTGTTATACATATAGCTATTAAGCCTGGGCAACATATAGGGTATAAATGATATTGGAAAATGGAACGCCTGATGCAGAACCATAATGGTCCAGCTAAACTATAAGAGATATAAAAAAGCCGCCTTAGTAAAAGTTGTTCAGCCTGATGAGCATTTTCCAGAGAAATAAAGTCCACGCGAACGAAGCCGGCTTCGGCTAGTTTATTTATAAAGTTTTCATTTCCGGTATTTTAAAAAAACTGAATCGGAAAAAAAATTCGGTATAAATTTCAAAAAATTTCCCGAGAGTCGGTTGAGAAATGCGACCTACGGCTGTAGGCATAAACGGACAAAAGCATTTTTGGCCAATCTCGAAACTGAAACGCTTCGCTCGCTTCACTTGTTCGATTATACGAGTATGTATGCCGACGACGTACGATGTAGATACTCGTAAAGATAATGAAGTAAATTGTAAATAGCTGTGATCTGATCGTCCTTATCAGCGCAAATTAGAGCACGCGGCGTCAGCGGTGACCCTCGCTCGGCGTAAGGCGTGCTTAGCCGTGTCACTACCGTTCTCGTCCCATTTCAAAAGTAAATCTGATCAAGACATTATGTCATCATTACCTGTTTCCTATCATGTCATTACTATCATGTCTTGATTCGTAACGGGATGGATAGAGCATATATCTGTCATCCCTCTATCTGGCCTTATTGGGTCCAATAAGGCCACTGTTAGCAGGATGGTAGAGCTTGAAGTTGAAAAAAGAAATCAAAATAATGGAGTTGCTATAGGGAACATACCCCTACGTGCCCCTATTAGGGGGGGGGGTCTTCAAATAGCACGCATGATCCTGAGGGGAAGGGATCTAGGTCTAGGTCTTCATCACTTGGTTATATATCCTCTGGAAATCTAACAGTTTTTTGCGCTTTATTCGCGTTCAGCATTATTAAAATGCTATGCACGCTATCTTGGCGTCACGCGGCAAGCAGACTAATATGATCCTCTAAATATATATATTTTTACTTTGACGATCTGCGCGAAATAAAAAGCAGTTTGCATATTCTTTTTTTTTTTATCTTCCAGACCTACAAGGAGGGACCTTACTTACCTACCTACGGAATATTACATAGGTACACCGACTTTTTAGATTTTTCAAAGATCGCTTATCTACCATATGACTTTCATTGCCAGGTATCAGGTAATAAAAACTCAAGAATGTAATATATTGTTGGAAAACATGGGTAGCCACAGATCTACATAAACATCTCTTGATCCTTTCTAAGCCTGAAACGAACGGCCATACTAACAATCTTAACTCTATATTCTTTATGAAATTATTACTCTTACATCCTATAAATAAGTGAGACTAATATATTTCTGACCATAAGTCGTTGTAACCAGATTTTAGAGGGTAACTGAGACTATGCACTTATACTCCAGGGTTTTAACGACATTTTGACTAGAAGTAGTTTCGCGCTAATAACTAATTACAATAGCGTAGATAATACGAATAGTTACAATGCACTGATGTACTTATAGGTATCTTAGAATTAGAATTCACACAACAGTGTGAATCTCACACTGGTTATCACAAGAATAGGAAAGGAGAAACAAATTACCATGATAAGATTACCGGGATAAGATACTGCTTCAGTATCGTGGTGTGATTTAAGCTAATCTCTGCTCGATATAACACACATCTGTGTGGTTTTGATACTACCCCCACTTAACGGACATTCTGACAATTTGAGCATTTTGATCACTACACAAATCAGAAGTTCGTGCTTGTAGCTAACAAATATCGATGAAAACATGAAAGTGAAGTGCATAGGACCTCCTGAAAGTCAGGTGCCCTCGGCTTCCCTCCGCAGCGGCAGGCGTCACATGCTCAAGCAGCGGATGCCGCAACAACTATATTTAGTGCCGATACCGACAGATGCTTGAAACATTGCGCGGGCTAGGAACATCTACAACATATTGTTTTTGCTATCGATACCTATATTTTTATCTTCATTAAAGATTAACGGAATCTTCAGGTGATTTATGTAGACTAGCAGATAAGTCGACGGAATTGGAATGAATACAACACTTAACTTGGTAATAACTGGCTGATATGCGATTTAATATTACCATCTTTATGTAGGTACTTACATGTACTTTTTACAATCGCTATAAGTACTTATTACTTGAATGCAGTAAAGTTCTTATTTTTGTTAGTGATAAGTTGTGAACAATTCTGCGAATTCGCTCTGGAATACAGGAAAACGGCGGATCTACCTACATAGTACTACTAAGTAGAGCAGAGTTTTGCGAATCGAGCGCGGAATTCCGGGCAGGCGGGTGCGGAAGTCCTGCCTTATCTGCCGAAACTTGGCCGACTTTAGACCTAAGGTCACCGGGTATCGATCCGCGACGGCTGGGGACCGCTCCGCTCTCTCGCTTCAGCAAAGCACCACGCACAGCACGGAACCCGATCGAACTGCTCGGGGCGTCCCGAAGACGTCTCGCTAATCGCACTACAGTAGGCCCTACAGCTTACATGCCGCCCGACGCACCTATACGTATGTACAGGGTTCGGGAAGGGTATCGGGTCGATCGAACCCGCGAAAGCTTCAATGCGGCAAAGCGGTGGCTGGCGGCTCCGCAGCGTTCGACTGACCCAGTGCGGGTCGCGCGTTACGCTCACACTATATCGGTCATAGAACACCTTGCCTTGATGCACCGATCGGGAACACTCACCGTTTCCGTTTATGAGGGGGTAGTCGTCGTCGTGTCGGCCGATGTACGTCTTCAGCGGGGTGTCCGTGAGGGAGGGCGACGACCGATCCCTGTCACTCATAATAGTCACTGTTTCACACGGGAGACTGACAACAACACTGTCGGGGACGCGCCGGCCCCGAGACTCTCGACCGACCTCCGGCCCGCGGCTCGCGCGGCGAATAAATAATTGAATGACGGCGCCGGGCACTCGCACGGCGCCGCTCCTCGCGCCTCAGCCCGCAATCAATCCGCGCCCGCAGCGCCCTCTGCCGCGCCCTGCCGCCGCCGCCGCCCGACCCGCAGCCCTGGCGCTCCGCTGCGGACATGGTGCTCGATAAATCCGGCCGCCGATAGATGGCACTTTTGATATTTAGTGGCATAATCATAGCATAAAAGGATAACAACTAAAACTAATTTAGTGTGTTATGGGTGGTCCCATGTTAAATTTAGTTTCTGTAAGATTTTTTTTCAACACCAACACCTATGTCAATTGTCGAGGCCCATTAAATTTGTTATTAAACATATATATATCTCCTTTAGATTCACGGATCTTTTCACTCCGATCCTTTGAGATGCTTACGTGGGGATACAGATCCAACACGTAGAGGCTCTTTGGAGAAGTTAATGTTATGTGGCGCTCCCATGCTAAGATGCATAGACTTAGATTTTTTTACTGTGCGATGAAGAATATGCCATCTATCGGTGGCTGGTTGTACCAAGCATTGCGCGAATCTAACAAATATTTTATTTCGAGCTTTTATAGTCCGTTTTTTAAAGGGAATTCTTATAAGGAGAAGTATACTTTTCTGAGTGCAGCAATGCCACTTGGTATGAATGTTATTCACGTCTACCCAAGCCCAAAACGCCCGGGAGCCAGATTGAACTCCGCGTCAGGAGGAGGGGAGGGGGGCCCAAAGTAAAGAGCTCCCGGCGCTCAGAAAAAAAAATTTGGCGGATTTGTTTGGACTTTTGAGTTAAGTTTGGTGTCGTTTTCAGATAACCAGATGATGCCCAGTTCATTCCTCATCCTGTTATTTTAGGGTTCCGTAGAAAAATATGACGCAATACTTAAAATACTAAACTTTTTATAGTAACGTAATGTAAACAAACCCTTATATTTTTATATTTTTGTATTAAACTTGGTTTATAAAAAAATCTATCCAAAAGCCCGTTTAATGCAAATTATAAAAATATAAACAATAAATATACTTTTATCTATTTTCAATGTAAAATAAAATAATTATTGCATATACCCAGTAGAGCCGCATAGAACGGTTTATCTTCGAACTACTATATGAAACTTTTCATTTGTCCTTTCTGGCTATCACAACTGGTATTGACTGGGCTTTCGGATATTATTTTTTTAAAACCAAGTTTCATAAAAAAATATAAAAAACCTAACCTAACCTAACCTATCCCCTCGGAATAGGAGGTGGAAGTTTGTACGAGACTTGCACTACATTTGTACTAACTACGTAATCATGCAGTAATAACTATTATTTTTAAACTTAAAAAGTCCATTACCCAACCTAAAAAAATAAATGAAATCCCACCAAAAACATTTTCATGTAAAAATGTTGCCAAGATGAGTCTCCAAAGCTTACCCTGTAAAAAGTGGTCAGATCTCATGTAGAGCCAAGATTGTTGATCTATGCGGCCCTTTACTAGGCCTAACTTCACATACTCTACGTAGAACGAATGTCTATAAAATCTTCGTAATGGTAGCAAAACGGCCAAGCATCACGTTTTGATTAAAATGTAGAGTATGTAAAGTTAGGCTTGGTAAAGTAAGGGCGCATAGATCAACAATCTTTGCTCTACATGAGATCTGACCACTTTTTCAGAGGGTATGCTATACACGCTGATTTTTCATTGGTTTTGGAAAAAAAAATGTCGTATAGTATATAAATTCCTCTATCCATATACGTAATCCAAATTTCTGTATGTCATAAGATAAAAAAGTTGCGTAAATGATTTTCGATCGAGACCATGTAGTTATACGCCGGCCGCCTACTGCGTAATGTCGATGACCCCGGCCGGCCGGCGGGCGTTGTATGGCGGCGGTACTACTAATTGACCTCACAATTCTACTTTCGAGTTTTAGTCAACATTTTTTGTTTCTGAATTTTTATTTTGACCAGCTAATTAGGTATTACTAACGATGCCTATGAAGTGGCCTTCGGCTTCAGAACCAATAAAAAGTCACCGTGTAGACTCGTCTTGGCAACATTTTTACATGAAAATGTTTTTGGTGGGATTATAGCTGTTCTGATGATAGAACAGCCGGGAACTGGGAGATACTCGACAAAACTCAGTAATAATTTAACATAACCTCATTGAGTAGGACTCGTTTGATTGGTCTTAGCAACTTTATGGTAAACAAGATAGTGTTCGGGATCGGAGACGGAAGGTGGTCGATGGAACTCAGTAATGAAACGAAGCAATCACGACTCTGGGCTTATTACGTTTGTCTTAATGAGAACTTAGGCCTTACAATAGAAGCTCGTACGAATAAATGATTTTTGAAGTGAAAACTTATTTAGCGGCGTTGTGCACTTTTTTTGGAATGGGTAAAAAATGTTAAACTCGCGTCAGGACACGTGACCTGATCGACAATTCGTAAGACGGATGGAGAGTAGACAGCTGGCGCGGCGTAGGAGAGGGAGTATCCCCCTCTCTTTCTACGGCGCGGCGAATATGTATGCCTGCGCCTGCTGTTTCGTATATCAAAAATGCACAACGTTAATATTCAAGTTTTCACTTCTGCCGGCACTCCCAGAGTGCAACCCGTCTTTTTTTTTTATATAAATTGTCCCTTTTTGTACCTATGAACATACGTAGAAAAAAAATATTTTAATACCTCCTCCTTTTTGAAGTCGGTTAAAAATAAAGAAATATCGTACAATTCTAGGAGTGCTAATACTGTACGTTATCACAACAACAAACTACAAATAAAAGGCAGGCTATATCTTTGCAAGTGGTATATTACAGCTAAAAAAGCGAGCACGATGACGTTGGGACCGCCGGGGACCGAGCGGTTGGCGGCAATGAAGTCGGTCCAAGCGCGGTGCATGAGCGGGTTGACGATCTGCAAATTAACGATTTTATACATACATGCATACTACCACGTCTTTATCCCAAAAGTGGCAGACGGAGCGTTTTGAGTCTTGCGGCTTAAAGAGCCCAGGGCTGCAAGACTTGAAGGCCATTTTTAGCTTTATTTGGGCAAGAAGGTGTATGAAGGAATACTAAATAGAGATGGGTTGCTAGCCGCATCGCCTATTAACATGAATCTAATTTTTGCCCATTCCTCGATCAGCTCTGACGATCTGCCCGGGAATAGAAGAAGCTGGTACATGCTAAGTTTTTTTCTTTTCTCCCAGGTCAGCATGGAAGACATTTATTTAATGACAATTGCTAGAATTAATCTTTGCTATAACAAGCAGATTAGAATACTGCAATTACAGAGGTATACCTATATGCCGTGTGGTTTCCGGCCGATTAGAATAGGGCCACTCTAAAGCCTCCCGTGGATGTTGTAAAAGGCGAGTTAGGAAATGCAAGCTAAACAAAGCTTATAAATATCAATAAGACGTCTCCAACCCGTCTGGCCAGCGAGGAGAGTGTAGCCCAAGTCCTCTGGCTGCTCTGGCCAAGTATGGCTCTGATGCTCTGATAGCACAGAGAGGGTCATGCAGTGGACACAAAATGATGATAACAAACAGAAGATTTAAAATCGAAAGGCTCGGGTTCGATCTCCACCCGTCTGGACTTATACGCCTGTACGGTAATTTTTTTTCGACAGCTTGCTCCCGGCGAAGGAAAACATAGTATGGAAACCTGCACTACGGCAAATACTTGAAATACATTATGCGATGCGTCCTCACGATTCGCACGAATGTGTAAATGCGGCATAAAACATGCGAATCGCGAGGCGAGGCGCGATGCGAATCGCAAACAAATGCGTGTTCGTTATTGGCCTCGCCATTCGCAAGAATGTGTAAATGCGGCATAAAAAATATTTTTGCCTCTTTTTATTCTCAATGCCTAGGTATTAACACATGCGTAAAGAAGATATTTGACCTGCAGGGTGAGCACGGGATTGGGCGAGGGCGGTGGCGGGGGCAGCGTGGCCTCGCCGGGGGTCACAGGCGCCTCCGCGGGCGGCTGCCCCGCCTCCTTGCGCTGCCGGCTGGCCACCAGCAACCGCGACAGCCGCTCCTCCGCGATGTTCGCCACGCTGGTGGAGCTGGCTGCACTCGCTGATGGCGTCTCACTCGCATTTGCGTCTGGTTGAAACACAATGTTTTATTTTTAGTAAGTAACTGTACAGCATTGCAACGGAGTGTTTGCCTAAAGGTGGTTACCGTCTCGCCTGGATAGGCCACAAAACTGGGCTGACTCGAGAACTGAGGCCGGCGTCAGCTCCCAATGAGACCAAATAGTTAAGCGACAAAATACGATTACACATGTGACTGAGATAGCAACCCATCAATATTTTAATTACCTTTTTCCACCTACACGCTTACACCCTTTACTCTCTCACGTCACGGGTATTGAACGAAAGAGGCGATTGAAGGAAGTGTGTTTGCCGCAGACATCTCGTTAAATTAGCCAACTATTACCAATTTGATGATTGGTAGCTCCGTAATATAGTGACGTACAGGTAGCGGCACGAAACTCTAGCGCTGACCTTGGCTGCGCAGAAGTCAAAAAGTAATACTGTACCCGTGCGCAGTATCCCCTCTACACTCCACTCAGCGCTAAACTTACGTGCCGCTATTTATAATTTTATTGGTCGATGGCTTCGTAGCCGACCCGGTAGTGCGTGCGTCCTGACTCCTGTCTCCCGCCCGCGTGCCGTCTACGCCGCTACAGTTACGTGTAGCGGACGCTACGAGCTACGATTGTGCTACGAGCCAGCCAAAGTACTTATTTGTATTTCCCATACACTAGAGATTGGCCATAACCTGAATTTTCCGGGGTCCAGTGCTGCCCCCATTTGAAATATATTATTTAAAAGAAAAAAGGGATATCATTTAAAATTGTGTCTTGACCAAGCTTTAGTATTTTTTAAGCTACTGTTTATAGTTTAAAGTAAGAACGTGTAGCTTTTCTACGCACGTTTGCGAAAGACGGCTTCACGTTCTTACTTTAAACTATAACCAGCCTAGTAGTTCATAAAATAGTTTAAAGGGTTATCTAGGGCTTGATCAAAACACAATTTTAAATGATATCTCCGTTTCCCTTCAAATGATTTTTTTTAAAGAACCCCGGAAATTCAGGTAGCTCGACACAATTTTTCATATAATCTGCACTAACAATCGCTGTGGGCGCGTCCAAGCAAATTGCGTGTCGGTGTTCGACTGCTGCTGTACACCAAGTTGAATCCTATATTCTATAATTAATATAAATAAAACAAAACAAAATCATTTTTTTCTTTGAAGTAGCTACTTTTTCAACCAACATCTTTTGTTTCTCTTTTTTTTCATTTCACTGTAGATGACTACAGGGCAATAACGAGCCCCGCTTTTTGCAATTTAGGTAGCATAGGAGCCACTATAACTGGCTTAGTCACATTGAGGATAGGACGCGCACTGAACTTGTGATAGTTGTGATTGAAATTGTGGTCGAAATTGTTGTGTGTAGAGCGCAGCCGACCGCGACTCCATCATGCCGCTACTGCAGGTTGCATGGCAAGTTGTGTCGTGTGTAGTCAGCTTTAGCTGATGGCAGGTCTAGATAATGTGTTAGGTATAATAAGGTCTAACAAAATACACTGAAACTATTTTACGGGTGAATGTCCATGATATTGAACAACGATCCCCAAGGAACACGTATTATATAAATAAATAATATAAATAAATACGGACATATCACACTGATTGAGCTAGCCCCAAAGTAAGTTTGAGGCTTGTGTTATGGGATACTAACTCAAAGATACTATATTTTATAACAAATACATATATAGATAAACATCCAAGACCCAGGACAATTTGAAAAAGGCCATTTCCCAATTTGCCCCGGGGCATCCGGGGATCGAACCCGGGACCTCTGGGTGGCGGACTAGCCTGGTGGCCACGGAGGTCGTAAAGTATTGAAATTTTTAAGCCTAAAATTCTTTTTCATATGTTTCTTGGGGGAAGTTGTTCACTATCACAGACTGTACTCACCCTTAAAATAATTTCAGCATATTTTTTTATCATTATTATTTAACATGTAGCAAAACATCATTGTAAAATCTATATCTGTTTTTTTTTTCGGTTCGGTTGTTTTAATATGTAAATGAAAGTCACCAGTAATCTTAAACCATATAATATTAAATGTGATAGCAAAATATAATTTATTTTATAAAAAAGAACGCACGCTTAAAAATATAAGAGACAACACAAAATATTGAATCACACAGAACAAGCATACACAATGACACGCTAAAGAGAAGACGGGCGGGGCGCGGGGGAGCAGCGTTTTCCAGGAGCGACACGTCCACGTAGTCGCACACCAGCTGGTCCCAGTCCTCCGTGAGGTCGCGGATGTCCTTCGCGTTGGCCACCAGCTTGCTCCTCATCAGCTGCTTTACCTTGGCCAGCATCTCCGGCGAGTCACCCGACACTTCACGCGCGCGCATCCATGGGTCTTCCGTGACGGAAGCCTCGACCATCACCACGGTGGGCATCACCTTGGTGACCTGCAGCAGCACCGGTGGCTTGGTGGTAGCCGGTCCACCGCCGGCCTCTTTGCGACTCGCCTTCTTCATGATTGACAGCCGCGACTTCTCCGCTAGAGACAATTCCGTGGAGCCATTGATGGAAGGCGTGAGCGAGGGCACCAACATCGAAGTGGGCGTGGTGGTCGAGACGGTAGGGCGTTGAGTGGAGGGGGACGTTGTGGTGGGGCGAGTAGAGGTCTGGCGGGTGGTGATGCTGCTGCGAGTGATCTGGCGCGTGGTGCCGGTGCGGCCGGTGGTAGGGCGGCGCGGGGGTAGCCGCTTTTTACCCTTGTTCTTGCCCTTGTTCTTGCCCTTGGGCCGTAAAGCGCGGCGGCCGTCCAACTCCAGCAGCTCCGGCGGGATGGGCGCCCAGCTCGTGTCTTGCAGTTCCAGCTCCTCGTCTTCTTGAGCTGGGCACACACAAGCCACACATTAGCTCGTCTACACGACTCTGTCCTCAAGACAAGTACTATTTTCACTATACGATACTGTGACGCAAATCGCCCCTCCGAAACCTCGATGCGCTGTATGAATGGACCCAGTCCAAATGCCAATTATTTAGCTATGACTGCATACTCTATTCTGTATATTGACTAGTGAAAACGGCTCCCTGCACACGTTACGCAAATGTCTCACATTTCATTAAGCAATGATAACGATACTCATCAGTAACGCAACACGACGTAACGCAAGAAACGCACTAATGTGAGGCACCTCGGGCACTACTTTTAGGGTCAGTTCAGACAAGTAAGAAAAATTCTTGAGCAATTTACTTACTCAATTGTAAATAAGACAGTATTACAGTAGCCAAAAATTAATAAACATAACAAAATCTTCTCGAGACCACGCGAGCATACTCACGTTTTGCAGTTTGTGCCAATAGTTTATAGTTTATTTTTGAGTACCTATCATAAAAAATCTGAATCTCTGTCTAAACTGTAATAAATAAAGAAAATACCTTCCGTGCGGCGCCGCGAGCCGGGCTTCATGTTCCGCATGTTCTGCAGCCGCTTGAGATCGGAGTAGTCGCTGTCGTAGTCGCCCTCGCCCAAGTCTAGCCGCGCGCGCTGCGCCGGCCGAAGCCGCGGCGGCGGCCCGCCGGAGTCGCCGCGCGCCGCTTCTGCCGCATCGTCCCGCAGCGCGGACGGCCGCCGGCCCCGGCCCGGCCCGACTGCTCGGCCGCGGGCCTCGTCATTCTCCGTCAAGTCTTCTAGTCTCGGCCGGCCAGCCCTGTCCTCCGACAACAGATCGTCCCCAGCGGGTACCACTTCTATTTCTTTTAAAAAAGGATTCGGAGCGCGGCCTTCTGGCCCGGATTGCAAGACCGCGTCATCGTCAAAATCCTCGTTTCGAAACGCCGCCGGGCCCGATGGCCCCATATTTCGATCCCTAGGCTTGCGGCGAACGATTCTGTCAGTAGTTTTTCTATTAGAATACGTAGCGTCTGCCTCCAAATTGTTTTCGTTGATTCCTCGAATATATTTCTCGATAGAAAACTCCTCCTCGTCTGTGGCCCCGGTTCGGTCGGGGTCTCGTTTGTGTTTGCCCCGCGCTCGGCTGTCTCTCGCGGCCTCGCCCTTGGGCAGGGGCCGTTCATGCCGCTCGCTAAAGGTTCGCTCGTCCTCGTGGCCGTGGTTGCCCGACACCTCCCGGTCAACGTATTCGTCATCACTACGAGTTCGTTTCGTTTGCTTGCGCAAAGGTTTCTGCCACGAATCTCCATTTCTATAGTCCTTACTAAGCGACTTGTCTGCTTGGCCTAGAACAAAAAACATGAACTTGTCATTTATTTATTCTACTAACTACTAACATTGGTGTATGAAAAGTTATGGCTGTATGTTATGACGATATGACATCTGTGCGTGTACTCTTTTCGACAATTAAAAAAGAAAGGAAACGGGAAAATAGTGTGCCGCGGTAATTTTTGGATGCTACATATTGTTTCGAGTTCAGATATCAGATTGAGATTTATTTAAGTTCATGTACATTTAATACAGTGTTACGTTTTTTTAAGCTCAAGTGCAGTTTCACTTATCTCCCATTTTAGTTCATTAAACATTGGTCCTAATCGAGCCACATAATTTTCCAGTTTACGTAATATCTTTTGCTATTACAGAGTACTTTATATATTGGGAGACTAACTATACCTTTCTTTCAACACAAATTGATGTGTTTTCTTGGTTCTTACATTAGTTCTCGTTCAGTACATAATACTTGTTCAAAATCTTAAGAAGAAATATTGGTTAATTCACCAAGGCATTTTGCAATCGGCTTACTATCGTGAAGCGACCTGTTTGTATCAGCTCTCCGTTAGAAGCTAACTAGGAAGGAGCAGAAGAAAGGAACTATGTACGTGCTAACTAGGAAGGAGCAGAAGAAATGAACTATGTACGTGTTAATGTGAGAGTAAAGTGAAGCCCAACATTGTGAGTGCATACTCAGCTATTGTTTGTCATTGGTGAAGAAGCAAGTACTCGCCAGGAACATTTATTTAAAGTTTTGGACAATTTATATATTTTTTTATACTCGAAGATTGGACTAATACGAAATCTATGTTTATATTTATCATTCACGTACTTTGAACAGTTACTTTAGTTTGCCAACTTGTTTTTTAATAGTTACTTAATATGGAATATCTGATTAATGTTCAGAAACATATTAAACGTTCTATTCAAAGAGCGTTAAACAATTTCAAAAATATCTCCGAAGAGCAGCTGTCTCTCGAACAAATAGAAGTAATATTAGAAAATCTAAAGCGAGATTGGTTATCATTTAGAGATTGTATTGTATAGTGGATCCAGTTGAATTAGATAGCTCAGATTATATAAGTCTTTATGATAAAATAGGAGAGCATTACACAGAATGCAAAACTTTAATGAAACAAAGTTTTAAAAAGTTCAGTACAACATGGCTATCTGAATTATATAAGAATAGTGAAAACGAATCAACTTCCAATGTAAAATTGCCGAAACTTTCCATTCCCTTTTTTTTCAGGAAAATATTCAGAATGGACTACGTTTCGTAATTTATTTATCTCACTAGTTCATAAAAACAGCTCACTAGATAATATAACTAAACTACACTATCTTAAAAGTCATCTTACAGGCGAAGCTGAACAGCTACTTAGACACATCCCTATAACCGATGTAAACTATGATCACTGCTGGGATAAATTAGAACACCGTACAATAATAAAAAAATACCCTTGTAAGATGTATATTAGACAGATTGCATTTACAAAAACGTATGGATCATGAGTCGGGTACTTTGTTGAAACATTTGTTAGATACTACTTGTGATTGTTTGAGTGCTCTTAGAAACTTAGAAATCAATGTAATTACATGGGATATCCTCATTATTCATATCGTTTCTGAAAAGCTAGACCCCGAGACGCGAAAGCAATGGGAGTTGTATGTCTGTAATTCAGAATCAAATAAGTTGCCATCGTATAAGAAATTTAAATGCTTTATTAAAAGAAGATTTCGTGCTTTAGAGTATTTAGAGCCTAAACAGGAGTTTCGTGAGTTAAATAGCACATTGTCACTTAATTCAAAAACCATGCTTGCTAAAGTTCAATCAAAGATGTTGTGTGAGTATTGCTCAATTAGGCATAAATTATGTTTTTGTGAACAGTTCAAAAAACTCTCTGTAGAAAATAGAATAGATTTTGTAGGTAAACATAACATATGTTATAACTGTTTAGGGGGCAATCACACCATTATTAATTGTAATAAAACCGGTACATGCCAAACTTGCCAAGAACGCCATCACTCACTTTTGCATAATAATCAATCACAAAGCGGAAATACCGCAAAACCAAAGACATTTTGTGCGAAACCCCATTTTGGAGCAGCAGTACCTAATCCATTGTATAGTGAGCTAAACAGTTTAGTAAGAAAAGCAAGATCAACAACTTTACGAGCACTGATAGATCAAGGTTCACAGTCATGTTTTATAGGCGCCGATATTTACAGTTACATTATAAAAGAAGGCATGCTTCAAAGTTCCACAGGTGATTTAATTGCTCAAAGTACAGTCTTTGGGTGGACTATTTCTGGTATAATAAACTCTGTAAATATATTTAGGCCAGGACTGAGACAAGATATTATACAATTGCTAACTATACCCTAATATTTTTAGTTTAGTTACTGTAAAACTTCACTTTTTTATTTTTATGCAAGTTTAATTTAGAGTAATAATTACATATTAATAGCTGCCTATTCTAGTCATTTTCTTATAAGTTAAAGTGCATTATTTTCAAGATTTATGTTATGTGTAATATTAGTATGTTACAAGATTTAAGTTTTGATTGTTTTATAAAAAAATAATTTGTGCGTTTGTGAAGGACATCTTGTCAATAGATGTCATCGGGGAGTGGCATGTATAAAAAGTTATGGCTGTATGCGATATATGACATCTGTGCGTGTACTCTTTTCTACAATTAAAAAAGAAGAAAATGGGAAAATAGTGTGCCGCGGTAATTTTTGGATGTTATTGTTTTGAGTTCAGATATCAGATTGATATTTATTAAGTTCATGTACATTTAATACAATGTTACGTTTTTTAAGCTCAAGTGCAGTTTCAGTTATCTCCCATTTTATCCCGAGTTCAAGAAGTTCATTAAACAATTGGTGTGCTGCTTGCTATGCACTATCATCTGACCTTTGTTCTCCTCGTCGTCCTTATAGTCGGATTGCGCGGGCGCCGAGCGCTGGCGATAGTCGTCCACGGCGGGCTCGCGCGGTGCCTCGTACTCCGCGTACGCCGGCATCTTCGCCGCGCCGTAGTCGCCGTACTGCGCGCCCTGTAAACACATGTCTATTCTATTCACACATTCCTTATTAAGACGAAAGCAGCAGTTAAAATAAGTTTTTTAGGCCAGAATTTGGCCACCAAATGTGCGCGTCCACCTTATGTCATGTCAGTTGGAAGTGTTAGGATATGACAGGTGGTCAATGAACTGAGAGACACCATTTTACCTACCACCGGTCAGTGGTCTCTCACGCCTTTGACGAATTAGCGTTTGTATCCGCCGCAGAGGTTCCTACGCGCTCTTTTCAATCTTGTCCAGACAAACAATAGGACACTCGCCATGGCCATGCACTGCGCAAAATGGACTCGATAACAAGCTCTCCTTGCCCCAACTTCTTGTCTGAATCATCCTGAAGAAAAACTTCACGACAAAGCAACAGCACGAAGCAGGTCGTGTGCAGTACACAAACACAGCCCACCTGCACGGCCGCCGCAGCCAGCGCCAGCAGTAGCGGCCACATCCGCCGCGCCCGCCACCTCACCGACACGCTACCTACGGCCACGGCGACTCTGGACGAAGTACACTCCAATTTTTCACCATATTATTATTTTCGGGACTACAATTTTGACAGCAATGTTTGATTTGACTTGAACCAGTATTTTTTTTCAGTTAACTGTCAAATCAAACTGTAAAAGCAGGATTCTATTCAAATAAAAATAAAGCTAGTTGTACTTGCGCTAGCATCGTACGAAGCACTAGAAATTTTCCGAAACTAATCGAATAATGGAAATTTTTCACTTTATTTTTCGGAAAATGTGCTGAAGAATTTCCTCGGCAGCGTAACCGCCCATCTAATAAAGGGCCTTAAATAAAAAATAAAAAAAATATTGCACAGCAGTAACTATATGTATACTTCTTTCACTTCTTTCTAGTACAAACCTATATGTTTTTTACACGCACCTAGATTTATTTAATAATTTTTCAGTAGTTTAAAGTCTTTATGCCTTTATTCCAATAATCTCTGAAATGATCGTTACTTTTTTTTTGCTCTTTGGGTCGTTGTCTGAAATATGACATTGACAACTTACTAAATTTATAAGTATATAAAGGTCCTATAAATTCAAAGTACAAAACAAATAGAATAAAAACATTACAATGGAAAACCATTCGTTACTCCTAATAAATTTACTATGAAGTAACCGAAAGATTTAAGTTATGAGTGGAAAAAAAGAGAAGAGTGGAAAAAATGAGAAGGGTGGAAAAAATGAGAAGGGTGGAAAAAAAGAGCCAGATGCCGAACCAGTTAGCTGTGACTGTTACACGGCGTCGCGGTCGGGGGACGCCTGCCCGCCCATCCGCAACGTCACGCACCCGCTGGTGAGTGTGCAGCATGGCCTGCGCCTGCGCCGCAGCCGCCCGTGGGCACAGGCAGAGGCTAACCCTACATTTGATACCATCCTCGTGAACACCTCTTATTATCGACACTCCCTGTCCAACGTTAATGGAATATATATATCCCAACCCAAAAGGAATCAATAAACCAAAATTCCCATTCGTCATCACTGGAGACAAATGGGAATTGTAATGGAAGTCTGTCCCATTTATCTCTACTGGAGACGAATAGAACTGTGAAATATTAGATACTCCCATTTGTCCCCAGTGGGGACGTCCTCATGGGACGAATGGGATATACCCCGTGAATGACCTAGCAATACCTACCTAGTTATAAATATGCGGTCCGCCCCTGGCAAGAACTCTACCTCTTTGCCGCGGACGGCTCTAGCCGTACTGCTCACCTTGGCACTGAGGTGGGCGAAGAGCTCAGCGAGAAACTCTCTCACTTACGTAAAGGTTGAACGTAAAAGTATAGCTTAAAACATGTTAAAGTATAGCTTAAAACATGTTAAAGTATAGCTAGGTTACGACTAACATTCACTGCAGTATGTGCTTCGAAATCGAAATAGTTAATGGTCAACACAGGTGTCAGATTTTCAAGCTACAAGGGTACCTGAAGTCACCGGAATCGCTGTCTACAGGGCCTCGCGCGTGGAGCATAAACTAACTATAGTTGATGATTATAATAAGAAACCGGGACTATTATTTATTTATTTATTAAAACTTTATTGATCCACAATTAAAATTGTTTACAATTGGCGGACTTAACGCTAAGAGCGTTCTCTCCCAGTCAACCATAGGGATAAACAGATAAATTGTTGCGGCGCAAAAAATATATATATATAAATAATATAATATATTACAAAACATTTATTATAATATATACCTACATATAATATATACCTTAGATTATAATATGATATAAACATACACATTATACAATACATACAATATACACACATATTATATACCTACATTATAATTACATTACACTATTACGATGATGACGATGGTGATATAACCTATTGGTAAATAACTATCATTGGGTTAGCTCTGGATAAAATTGAATGTCGTTAGTTTTAAGTAGCACACCAAAATGAAATACCGTACACAAATTATTGAGCTCCTTGTAAACCCACTTCCCGGTTTCCAAATGAGCTGAAATTTTTCACGCATACATATGTACCTATATCGCATGACAACGCAATATTATGATGTCACTGAGCTGATCTGAAGATGACGTTGGGAGTCTGAGTGTATTACATTTGTTTTGATAAGTACTTAGGCCTCATAATAAAAGCTTGAGCAAAATTTTTTTTTTCAAATCGATCTTGTTTTATCTTGGGTGGGTATAAAACGAGTATTGGTTTTTAAACTATCGCGCTTTGAACACATTTTTTTTTATTTAATCTGCCTGCGACCACGAATAATGTAATTCCTATTCGAAATATTAGACAAAATAAAATAAAGTTACGTGCTAAACCCCGTTTTTATAATAAACAATAGTTTTCCAAGTCACCGCTCGCGTTTCCGAGTCCATGCATCGTATTTTTGAAAACGTCGCTTATCATGGAGAATCCGTTTCGTTTTACGTGCTTTTATATTTAAGTTTTTGATAACCATTTTAAAACCTGAGTTTTCTGCGTAAAACAATTATTTATTTCTAATGCCACAGATTCAAAAATAAAATCCGGAAGATAACATTTTCAGAATGCGAGCGAAGACTTATATTGAAAAGCGTTTTGTTTCGCTTTTTCTTGTTATTATTTCCATGAGTCTAACCTAGACGTACATTAGTTAAGTACGGTAAAATTGTACTACGCGGAAAGCTCGAACAGCCTTCATTAGAGCTCATCTTTTGAACAAATGGTAGGGCACCGAGGACTCCATCGATCCAGAGTTCACTTCCGCTGATCGGCGCTTACGTTTCAGCGCTACTACGAGTTCACTCCGGACGAGATGAAGGCGCTGGAGGAGTGCGACAAGGAGAGTTTTTACCGCCGCTGCTTGCCCTTAAGTACCCTGTTCGCGACGCTCACTGCCGTCGCTATTAAATTCGGTGAGTTATATCTTTCTATTAGAAGTTTGGATGTTGTCAAAAGCCTGCCTTTCTACAGTCCGAAATATGTACGTATTTAGGTAAGTACTAACTTCAGTACTTACTACTATATATATACATATATATCCTGTGGTACTGCTGACTTGGCGATGACAGGTAAGTAGATAACATTGCATTCCGCAGCCGATTCCTACCTGGATTTGGTGTAAACGCTTTGGAAATAAGTATAATTTCTTTGTCAAGATCTGCCTCCCTATCGAAGTAACAATAAGTAGGTAGGTAAGATTTAATCCTCTGCAAAAGGTAATCACTATAATATAGGGTATATATCAATCATTATTTAGTGCACGGGTTACTCACGTATAGAGTCAGCTACTGCGACTTGTTTCGACCTCATCCGGAGGTCTTCATCAGGGCGAATGTGACAACAGGCCCGTACACCGTATCGGCTCGCGACACACTGTACGGTATTTATCAAATTTGTATGGGAAAGTCGACTTTTTGGTTATTTTAAATTTTACAATGCTATTGTGATCTGGATTGGCCCGTGGTCTGATTTATTACTCAAGCGCGTCAGATTAAGTTAAGGTGGGTAACATCTGAATCTGGCGGATTAAGCGAGACATAAGAGATAACCTGGACACACTCAAGCGCAGTCAATATTTTTTTATTTTGAAGAAAATTGTGTAAAAATATCGGAAAAATATTACTTGAATCTGACGATTTTTACAAGTCGAAGTATCAAAATATAGCCCAGCGCATTAGGTCGTTGAAGTAGTCGTGGGCGGGACACATAGCGCGAGGAATCGATAACCGATGGGGCAAAAAGGTTCTTAAATGGCGACCACATACTGGCAAGCGGAGCGTGTAGGACAACCCATGACCTGGTGGTCTGACGGCCTCACTAAGGTCGCTGGAAATCGCTGGAAGCCGCTTTAGGTCGGTCATTTTGGAAATCCATATGAAAGAAGCCATGTGTCCAGCAATGAGCATTATTCGCCTGAAATGATGATAATGTATTCCCTACTCTGTGCCTCCCTTTCCGTTTCACTTATTTTTATCCCCCACTCTCTCGCACCATCCTCACACTTGATCACTAGATCTTGATGTGGAAGGGTAAGGTACGGCCTGCAGAAACGGTTAGGTTTAAAGACGTGTTTTTTTTTTCAAAATGTAAGATATTGTAAGCAATTGATTTACCTGCTAGAAAAAATTCAAGATGGCCGCCTTACAAGGGCAATTTAACTCATTACAATATTAATCTGACTCGCTCAAATATTTCAATTAGCCGTTTTTTTTGCATTTCCAAAAAGCCGCGACGTACTTGTGTCATTCCGAATCGCCAGTCTTTTAAATGGGAGCTTCTTTCATGCTCGATTAACATCCCCTCGGAAAATCTGACGCGCTCACTAATTCTTTTTCCTATTTTCAACCCTTTCATGCCACCTGTAAGTACCATGCAAGTCGGAAGATTTACAGGACTTCTGGTTGCTTCGATTTTTTAAATTTTGAAAACCTGTTGTTGATCCCCCAACAGTGAAAATGTGCACATTACATATCCTTTTTTTCTTATTACTATCTAATCTTCAGGATCTAATAGGTATGTCCCCACCGCGCTCGAGTAAATCCAAATTAAGCCTCGTCGGCTTCCCAGCTTTAAGTAATTGGTATGTATCCTAGTCGCATGTCATGAAATTGGTATGGATATTCTCTGGGTGTAAATATTATTAGGTACCTATCATTTACCCCCACGGGCGTTGAAAAGCGCGGGAGCGGCGCCATGTAAACATTCTTAGAAGTAAGAACTTAGGCTCTGTTTTTTTATCTCTGTTCCGTGAAAACTCTGCTGAAAGCTTAAAGATATCCTCGTATTTTTTCTGTCAAGTAACCTTTCTTACTTCTACGAATGTTTTAGGGTGCCTGCGTCGGAACCCGCACTTCGGCGCGGTGCCCAAGCTGGTGGTGGCCGCGATGCTGGGGTACGTGGTGGGCCGCGTGTCGTACGCCGACAGATGCGACGCGCACCTGCGCCAGCAGCTGCCGGAGAACAGCCACCTAGGCAGCGTCATGCGCCGGTATTACGACGAGAAGCACCCGCCGCCACCCAAAAAGTAGTGTCCTCCGTTTAATACTCCGACTATGCTTTGTACACTAAGTATCTTTTTTTGTATAATTATAATGAGAATTATTTATTTAAACGATATTTCTTTTCTTATTATCCTCGTTGAATACTACTCATACTTACCTAAGAAGTTACGTTGTAAGTATTATCTCATGTACAATAATGTACATTCCTACGTACTTTTTATCTTCATGCGACTGCATCAAGCAGGTTTTTGGGGTATAGGGCATTATTAAGCCACTTTGAGTCGTATGCTCAGAGCAGGCTAGATTTTGTGTAAGTAACTAGGTACGCCTACAACGAATAGGAACCTTATGTAGTAACAATACTTACTTAAATCGTTAATCTGTTTTTATATTAAATTTAGTCGTAACAAACATACTTATTTCGGGTAGCTGCTCAGGCTAAAACAACTTGCAGGAAATCGCCACCCAGCAGCTACTAAGTAGGTACCTAATAAGTACCTGACACCACTCATGCCGTATCAAAATATTTTTGTTAGGTACATTATTTTATTAGGTACATACATAATAGTTAGGGAGGCGAGGTAGCTAAATGGCGTAATTCAACGGCGCCGTCGAGACCTATCAAAATCGAAAGATAAAATAATTTCGACAAGAAAAGCTCGTATGGTAAAAACCATTTTAGCGGTGGGTTTGGCGTGTACGGTTTTTCAAAAATGTTAAAAAAAACAGTTACTTGGGCATTCTCGAGCGCGTCAGATATTCATACTACGTATGCCCCAAGTGCCTCTGATAACAACGGTTTACTAATCTGCCGGTTTGCGTGGTGGGGGTAGGCATATAAAGTAGTAAAAAATGCAAAAAAAAAAAATTTACTCGAGCGCGTCAGATTTTCGGAAGGGGTGTTAAGTAGGTCCCAAGGAAGCTCCCTTTAAAAAAACTGACAATTACGGCGTGACGATAAGTTACGATGAATTTTTGAAAATGCAAAATAGTTTTTTTAAATACTCGAGCGCGTCAGATTTTCATAGGGGAGGTTTATCTCGGTATCCTGAAAGCATATTTTTTTAATCTGACAAAAAAGTTGGTGGGTTCTCTTAATCTGACCGAAAAAGGTTTTTTGGTTTCTTTTTTTTCCTTTCTTTCTCCTTGATAAAACGGGGAATTTAAGAATGACAATAAAGCGATAGATACAACCAACGTAAATGTTTATTTAAACTTTTTTTTTGTAAAATGTATCGTTCGCGACTTATATGCCGCAACACGTTCTTAGGAAGACGAAATAGCTCCTCCACACTTCCGGTCATGCGGAAACCGGCAGATTTTATATTTTTAGTAAATTTTAGATTATATTCTTCAAAATAAATAATAAAAAAATCGCGCTCGAGAATGCCGGATTAACCTTTTTTTTTTACAAGTTCGCGACCCTATAACTCGGCGGCATCAAGGACTTATCGTCAGATTAGTTAAATTTAGTCTTTAAACACTAAAATCAACCCCCAATATCTTAATCTGATGCGCTCGAGTATTTCAGACTATCGATTTTTTTTTACTAATCTGATCGTCGATCCTAGGCGCGCGTCACTACATATAGAGCTAAATACTTTACAAGGTTGTTCTATTAGGTCTAAGGTATCTCTCATATCTTAAACTGCCACGCTCGAGTATTGCAGAAAATTCCCCTATTCGCCTCCCTAACTATAATAAATCGTACCACGGACTATCCTAGATCACTACAGTATATTAAAATTAATAAAATTAACAGTCAGAAATATATTTTTTAAAACAAGCTCTAAAAATTTGCAGTGCTCTAAGACGAATCATACGAACGATATATATAAAATTAACTTGCAAAATTAGAACAGACAGACGTTCAACAGGACAGGTGAAATATATAAAAGCTTGTAAAAACCAAATATTCGACACAAGCTGATGCCCGCGACTTCGTTCGCGTGAACTTTAGGACTCCGACATATAAATATGGTCATCAGGCTGAAAAACTTTTGCTAATGCGTCACTGGATCAACTTCGATTTTTATACCTCAACAAAAAATGCTTATCAAGCTGAATCAACTTCGATTTTTATACCTCAACAAAAAATGCTTATCAAGCTGAAAGACTTTGGCTAAGGCGTCATTTTATATTTTTTATAGTTTAGCTGGACCATTATGGTTCTGCATCAGGTGATCCAGGTCTGCGATTTTTATAATTCAATAAAAAATGCTGAGCAGGCTAAACAACTTTTGCAAAGGTGGCATTTTTATATTTCTTGTAGTTAAGCTGAACCATTAAGTTTTTGCATCAGGTGTTCCAGATCTTCGATTTTTATATCTCAACAAAAAATGTTCATCAGGCTGAACTACTTTTGCCAAGACGTCATTTTTATATTTCTGGAAGTTAAGATGAACCATTAAGTTTTTGCATCAGATGTTCCAAATCTTCGATTTCTATATCTCAACAAAAAAATTTTATCAGGCTGAACTACTTTTGCTAAGGCGTCATTTATATATTTCTCATAGTTTAACTGGACCATTAAAGCACGCATCAGGTGTTCCATTTTCCAAAATCAATTATAGCCTATATGTTGCTCAGGCTTAACAGCTACATAACAAAAAAAGTTTCATTCGAATCCGTCCAGTATTTCCTGAGATTGGCGTGTACTAACTGACAAACAATCGCCCATAGAAAAATTATCTTTAAACTTTGAATGATGATAACTTTTTTATCTGACATCAGATTTTGATGAAACAAAGCCTATATGTTGCTCAGGGATGAGCTTAATCTTTTAGTGAAAACCGCGTCAAAATCTGTTTAGTAGTTTTAAAGATTAGCGAGTACATACAGACAGACAGACAAAAAAATCCAAAAAATTTTTTTGGGTTCTGTTACTCTTTTCTTATCGCCCACATCCATTTTTTGTAATTTTTATCAAATGTACAGACACGCGGTTCCTACTGTTTTATTATATGTATTGATTTCCAACAATAATAAAAAAAACAAATGGCCCGCTCAGTATAAAAAAAACCATGTCTATGAAAATGCTAATGCAAAAAGTATGTTAATAAGTTTGACGCCAACCAAGCGTTTGGCAAGCAACGTAGCTGTCGAATGGATGGACCGACTTTGATCCGGTTTTTTTACGTAAAAGCAAGTTTTCTTGTGGTGGTTCCGTGGTTCTTTGGTTTGTTTGAAGAAAATCAGTTCTATTGTTATTGGGGGTGAATTGAAAAGTCGGTTTTTTTTAAATTGCCTGGCAAAAAGTATGACCTTAGCGAAATATTGGAATTGTACCAGAGGTGTCATTTTTAAACGCGGACTCACTAGACGAACGGTTTTTTGTATGGAAAAACCATTCGTTTAGGTGACTCCGCTTCCAAAAATAGCACCTCAGGCGTCAGGAGAGGGAGGAGTACCTACTCAGGAATAGACGAATAGAATGACCGAGCTACTAAGCGTGTTCGTAGTTTGCCGTAGTATTCCGGTGATTTTAAAAATGGCGGTAATAACTTCATGTTTCAGCAATTTCGAAAAACGTTAGGGTCTCAACTTCCAACGGATTGTCTCGGGGTCTACAGCTCTCAGAGCAGAGCCACTACTACAGCATCCGCGTACCTACTGATGGTCAAACATACTGGGACCATTTTGACTTGACAAGAAGGATCACAAAGTTTTTGTTTAAACGGCTGCATACATTTTTTTTCATTGCTTAAAATTAAAAGTCCATAATGACATTTGTTTGACGTATAGTATTATTTGGCCTGGGTATCTTCCCGTGACAGCTAGACACGTAATTTGCCTAAGAATACTGCCTCTAGGGTTCAAATTCTTTGAAGAATACCTACATCACAAGTTGAGGGTGCTGTCACTATGTGTAATTGAATTAGGTACCCGAGCAAAAGCTTTTTTTAACGGTTCCTATCCTACATAAATAAACCAATTATTAACATAGAGTTATACTTATAAGTTTAAATTTATTAAAAATTTAAAACTGTGAATAGACTAGTGGTTCGCCGCGAACTTAGACCTCGCGATTATTATTCCACAAGTTTATTTGCCAATTTGTGAAAGAATCTTGACTTTCAAGCATTTACCTTCCATAAATTTTGATCCACTGAACCAATTTCCATTAAACAAAGCTAAGAACTACCGTAAAAAAAATTGCTTTCACTTAAGGCCATACCTGAATTTTCCGGGGTCGAAAAACGGAAACTTTTGGCTAATGTGCGTAGGAATGCTTCACGTTCTCACTTTAAGCTGTAAACAGTAGTTCATAAAATAGTTTGAAGGTTTATCTAAGTTTTTGTCAAGACGAATTTTTAAATATTATCACCATTTCCTTTTAAATGTTTTATTTAAAATGGTGGCGCCACTGGACCCCGGAAAATTCAGGTATGGCCTTAAAACAGGTCCATTCATTTGGGAGCTACGATGTCCCAGACAGACCGACTGACAGACATTGATTTCAAACTTATAAGTACCAATAACACTCTTTGCCGAGGTTTAAAAATACGTACCTAAGTAAATTTACTGCACTAGTTTTAATGTACGATATTAAACGCGGTAAGACCCTCCCTTAATACTATAATAACAGTAGTTTTAATGTCCATTGAAATAGTGAGTAGTATTCATTCATTCCGCGGTGATTAGACACAGTGCAACTGTGTCTAATCACCGCGGAATGAATTTCCAACCATTTCCAACCTTCTTTCTTCTTTTAATCTGAGCTGCAACAGATTTTTTTTCCAAGCGCATAGAATCAGAACCTGGTTCAAATTAAATATCGGTAAGAAGTTTTGATCTTGTAAAAAAACGTATGTAGGTACATCCGGGCGCCAACTCTTTTACGCCAATGTCTAGTCCACGACTAGGTACTACATCCAAAGTGAGTCCTTGCGATTTGTGCACAGTTACTGCCCAGGCAAGCGACAGTGGAGATTGCGTTCATGAGCATGACACTGGGCCAATCTTTTACCACCGAGTTATAGGAATAGGAACTGTATCTACCATTTATTTGAAAACCAGTATATTTATTTACTATTTGTCAAACTGTATACAATTGGCCCCGTGATTCTGAGAAATAATTTTGTATCAGCGACATCTAGTGACATTTTTGTAAAATATATGTGTAATTAACACAGATATAGATGTAATAGATAACGCCCGTATCAAGATTTGTATGGAAACCAAGCGTGCCAACTTTTTTAATGCCTACTGTGACGTCACAGGCAATTTTAGTGACGGGAAATTCAAACCGATTCAAAGAAACCGCTCGCTACGATTTAAACGATTTATTGAAGACGCACGCCGCCATTTTGTTTTGCCCCGAGTGCATATTCGTCCCTCACCAAGATAAGTTCCGCCCGAGAACCACTGACCACCGTGCTGTTTTATTTTTGTATTTGTAAACGCATCATCTGTACGAGACTACCTATTTTTTTGCTGGACCCGCGTCTGTCCCTAGATTTTTTAGTTTTGTGTATTTATTTTATATTGTAGAAAGGACAATATAGTTGTTTATTTAATTTTATTTTGTTTTTTGACGTGACAACGTCTTATAAATTGGTTTGCCGGGTGACACTTCAAGAAACTGCGTTACGCTCCGCTCACGTTATGCGCTCACAATGAGAGCGAGTGAGAGGCACGCGTCCCTTCCACTCGGGCATGGTTAGCCCGCCTAAGAGCGAGAGAGACAGACATAAAAAGTCGTTGTCACGTAAAACTTTCGCCCGTATACCGACTTTACAGGCAACCAATTTTTTTTTTATTGTCCTTTTTCCTTGTAGTTTATTTTATTTCATTTTTTTTTCTTGCTCGGGCTTATCCCGTAGAAATGAGGCGTTTTCTTTAAAAAAAAATTAGTTCCTTCACGTGACCTAGATGCCGCCAGCAATCACATAAATAGATCTGTCAATGTCTAATTCATATAAAAAGTTCATAGTGAGAGTTTGTTTTTGGAATCAAAGAGAATATAATCACTACGTTTTGGAATATTTAATATTTTTATTTTATTAAATTCAGTAAAAAATATATTATTGTTTGTAAATATGTATTTTTTTACTTAAATAATAGCAAAATACAAGATTGGTTAATTAATTACAAATTTACTACAAGTATTGAACCAAACGGCCTCTTTCATTTTTGACGGAACGATTTCAAACTCTTAAGCGCCATCTTTTGACAATGTTTTTAACCTCATTTTTTTTTTCACTGGAAAACGCCTCATTTGGCCGTCGATTAACATTCAAGTTAATCGATTTGTGATAAAAATCACAATCGATTTTCTGATTGACGAATGATATTAAATTGTATAAACAAATGATTCTAAACAGAAAATTGTTTGATAATAAAGAATAAATATTTATACTTAAATAATTTATTTCAATTTAAGGTGAATGCAAAGGGCTCTTCATTAAACTTTTTCCGCTAGATGGCGTTGATTTCAAAATTTTAAGTTTTTTTTAAATTCTTACGTAATGGATTACTGATAGGCAAACATTTTTGATCGGCGAGCCTGTAACATACTCTTTTATTTATTTTATGGCATACTATTATTCTTCAGTCAATGTATTCAGAAAAATGCTCAAAAATAAAATCTGTCATTTTGTCTCGTATCTCTACACTCACTCACACTACGACAGGAGCTTCAAAAAGCATGAAGATGGCGTAAAGCATTGTTATAGATTTGAGTATCGCCACTAGATGGCACTATTTAAAAAAAACAATGGATAGCGCTTATTTTCAGTTATTATTTCAAACAGCCGAAAATCATTTTAAACACGGCCGGCGATAAAAAAATTATCTCAGATTGCATATATTTGTCAACCACAGCTTTGACTCGGATAGCTAATCAAGCCTTGTGTCGTGGCACTCGTTTAAAGTCTGATTTTTAATTCCGTAGAATTCTGACAGCTGTCATTTTTTGACATATCAGAGATCATAAACCTTTTTGGCCGGGCACATTTTTTAATTAAATTCCAGATTTCAATAAGAGTGTGAACATCTGAGACTACACATTTTATTTGTTAGTGAATGTAACCATTTAATTAAGTGCGGTGCTCCAAATCAAAAGGGGATTTACTGCGAGTAATATTTTCATCAGGAACAGTTGAATAACCGTCATAAAATACGAACAACTGTGAAAACTATTTGATTTAACAAACATACATACAAATAAATCCAATTAGCTTTCCACCGCGGTCAATTTGTAGGTGAATGGCTTATACGTCATTTCCAGGTTCTTAAACTATGTCCATATCAAATTTAATCTAAATCAGTTAGGAAAAAAGTTTTTTTCAACAAGAAAAAACTTAACATAAAGATAACAAATATAATAATTAATGTGACAGTCGTGACGTGACAGCTGATGGCCGCATTCTTTATTTTTTAATTTTTGTGCTTCATGGATTACGAAAAAAATATTTATTAAGCTTTTGACTAAAAAGGTTGATGATACATGAGTTAGTAGGGAGTGATGACAGGGAAAGAAAAATAACCTGCTGACTTAATCTTACTTAAAAATATAACTTTGATAATTCGGTATTAAAAAATGTTATAACATTTTAAATATACCAGAAAGTTTAAAGTGTATCATTATCTTGGTAAAACATTAAAATTAATCAAGAATTAAATTTTTTATCGCCCTTATACGCGTTCCCTTTTTAGTTGGAGAACTTTTTTAGTAGCAACACTTATGAAATGTCAGAATTCTACGGAATAAAAAATTAGACTTTAGAGTTTAGACCATTTAGTGGAAGGAAAAACCACCGCGTAACAAACGTCGTTATTGTACATGCATTGTATTTTTTAATAAAACCAAATCGTACACATTGTTGAATTTTCTTTTTATTGAAATTTAATTTTTATTACTGAAAAAAAAAAAAGCAATTCATACAGAAAGAACGATACATAATGATAGTGATTTCTTGCCGACATAAATTGTTATATATTGTAGTCATTATCCTGTGCACGGTGACTAAAAAACAACTTTATAGTTTATTGCATGTTTGAACTTGAAATGATGGATACGGCAAACCTCTGTTAGAGTTAATGTAATAAAAGTGAAAAAAAAAAGAAACACTTCTGCATTTTCCTGACACGTATTTTTCCATGGACCTGAAATAGATTTTAAATATAAATATAGGTATCTATACAAAAATATATACGGACAAATCACACAGATTTTTAAATCAATCAAACCCAAAACAAGTTCAAGACTTGTGTTTCAAAAGTAAGTGTCAAACATGGCGGCAATTTGCAACTTAGGGAAACATTTTGAAACAGATTCCAATATGAAATGTTGAATCACGTATATTATCGTACAATAACAATATTACAAAATATCATGAGTCCGTTCGACCACGCAGACAAGAAGTCCTGGCATTTGGCAAAAACGTCATCCGTGACATCCGTACTTTTCTTGCACCGCCGTGGATGAAGGCATTTTTGCTCGCCGCCTAATGTCATTTTGACTAAACAGCCGGTTTTATACTGCGGCGACCACTGAAATGTGTATACATGTAGCGTGTTTTTACTATCAGACACCCAGGCGACGTAAAAAAACCTTAACTGGATACAACTTACCTATAATAAATTATATTAAAAATTCAAATGATTTCAACTTATGTCATATAGATATATCGTTGCAAACCTGCAAGCACTCGCTTCCTCGACTTAGGCGTTATACTTAGTTAGAAGTTATACTTCTTTGGTGTGAAAATAAATACAGAGAAGATAAGTACGACCGCAGATTTTTTTTATAAAATATATTCAATGAATATTTGATATTTAATATTAATATCCGATAAAATAATTAACAACTAATTTATGAACTGTGTCCACGTGAAAGTTTTGCTGAATTGCTAATTTGATTGTTCATATAGATTAGATAAGTCACGTTCAGAAGTTCGTAGGTTTATTGTGAAATTCTAAATGAAAAGTTAAGAATAATTTTTCGGTAGTATTCATAGTAATCAATACATACATTAGTAAGTACTTACTTTTTGTTTATGAATAGGTACATGTTTACCTACTAAGCTATACCTATCATTATTTCTTTTAATTATAAAAAATATTTGTTTCAGTTTCAGAACGAACTCATATTGTAGAAATTAGAAATATTGTGGAGACTTGGAGAGAAATAAGTCCCATATCTCTGAGAGAAATGCATTCGGTTTTAAAAGCAAACAGCGTTGCCGTCTCGTGCCGCTGTGTAACGCCGCACCTACTACACTTTGCGCGTTGCCCGTTGCATGCAGAACGGCAACGTAGCATTCTCATCGCGCTGAGTCTTCTGACATAATACTACATTTAGGTATTTTGATTACAGCGCCATCTAAATCATGTCCAAGTATATCGTTGCAAGCATTGAGCTGTCAAATTAGACAAATGCAGTAGTTTGTAATAAATCTGCCAGATGTCACTCCAAAATGAATTCTATTTATTACGCACACATTGTTAAAAATGTTAATTTTTGTCTTGTTTTAAATATCGTTTTTCTTGTAAAGTACTGTAAATTATTATGAAAGATTGTAAAGGCGAGCACAACAACTTCATGAAAATTGAAAAATCGATTGTAATATGAGAAACACTATCCACATTAAGAGAATTGCTGTAAAACAAAATGTATGGACGACCAAGGTTCGCAATCACCTAAACTGAAATTCAAACTATACCAACTTATTAAAATTTAAATTAAAACTAAAAATTACAAATTATGTAAATATTTTAATTGAATTTTAAAAATAATACTAGTATTATTCTTAAATAATCGGCCAAGTGCGAGTCGAATTTGCGAATGAAGGGTTCCGTACTATTATCTATAAAAAACACGTTTGTTGTATGGGATGTATTTATTTTATTCAGTTTTTACTCCGGCGAAAAAGAGTGGCGTCGTAGCACTCGAATGGATGGACCGATTTCAATGCCTTTTTTTTTAACGTTAAAGCAACTTCCCTTGCGGTCGTTCTTAGCCATGTCAGGCTTGTCTGACTCCGCGTAGAGGTATCGAAAATATACCGCTTTAATGGGGGAAATTCAGTAGGGACGGCTTACTAACGAGCAGAGCAGTGAGCAGTGACGCACGACGTGCTTTGACTTGAAGCTTTTCTACGCACATTAGCTAAAAGTGGCCGTTTTTTGCAAATGTGCGTAGAAAAGCTTCACATTCTCCAAAACTGTTTATACAATTTTGATTTACAATAAACATGAGAAATATAACAATACTATCTCGTGTAATGTTAAGTTTCATCCAAATTTGATCAACGGTTTGAAAGTTATAGAGCAATATTTATTTTTACCAAAATGCGTACATATATCTCAAAAACGGCTAAACCGATTTTGATGCCCAACGAATTTAAAAATTCTATGAATAGTTGCTACACTCAGTGAGAGAGTTATCGCGGAACATACATACAAACAATGTTTTTTCACCCCAACTTGAATTGTAGACCTCGTTCGCTTCGCTCGCTCGCTCAATTATTTACATGAAATACTCAATACCTAGTTAGTATTTTATTTTATTTTTATTACGTAATTGAAAAGGTCCCTAAATTTTCAAATAGGAACAGTCCGTGGTAATCATGGAATTGTATGTACAGGGTGGCCAACTTGGAGGTATACAACTTTTTTTTGCCGCCATTTTGTTTTGGCGGTAAATATGACAGTTGTTGCATAAATATTACTTTGTGTAGATACGGCAAATTTATTATGGAGCGTTTTACGACGGAACAACGTGTTTTAATTATTAAAACGTTTAACGAAACATTAAAAAGAATGTTTCCCGGTCGATTGATTTCGAGAAACAGTGAAATTGATTGGTCCCCAAAATCGCCTGATTTAACAGCTCCTGACTTTTTTCTGTGGGGCTATCTAAAGGGACGTGTCTATGCTAACAGGCCAATGAACCTTCGGCAATTAAATCAAAATATTCGAGACACAGTCACTGAGATAACGTAGGAAATGTATGAAAATGTGATGAAAAACGCGATGAAAAGGGTTCACATCTGTGATGCTGCTAGAGGTGGACATGTCTGACATTATTTTCCATGTTTAACTGCCGGCCCTAAATATTATATTTAACAAGGAATACTTGATATATTTTATATTTCATAGAATAAAAATACAAAACTAAAGTGTATACCTGTTATTTGGCCACCCTGTACTTGCGTACCTTTCGTGGTGGTAATACTTATCGTGACATTCCTGACGTAGACTTGTGCCATCTTGGGAAGAGAACACCATAGAGTACGTAATCTAATAAATTGCGGGGTAAAAGCGTATTGCGAATTTTTTAACGAACCTATCTTTTAATCATATTCCGGAGTAAATATCAAAACCACAATTAGATAATTTTTGTGTTAGAATTTGTAGAGATGGCGCACTGGAGTGCTATTTTTCATTGAGGGTCTCACCGAAATACAAAACGTGAAGTTTTCCAGCTCACCGCTCGCGTAAAATACCATTTGTCCGTAATTTTTAAAAACGTCGTGTCAGCGAAAAACATTATTGTTTTACGCAGAAAAAATCGAAAATACGTCTATGGTTTTCTAAAAATTTCACCATTTTTATAAAACACAGTGTGAATGGGAACGTATTGTCCATGAATGGTTTCTTTGACATATCTACGCTACAAATGTCAAAATTACGAATAGTCAAGACCACTCGCTGCAAATCCTTCGCATGCGACCGATTCAAAAATGCATTTGTAAACGCTCGCGCAAACCCTTAGTAATGTGACAAGTGCTTTTAAAAATACGTCCCCTGCACTACATTGTCCGGTCTTTTAGGAGGTTTAACTATACATTGAGTCAAGTGTCAAAATATAGTAGTCATACATACCCAATGAGGGGTTTTCAAAGTGACATTTAAAAAAAAAAAATAGTAACTCTTTTTCTCACCAGATGGCTTTGATGCCTTGGTCAAGTGTCAAATAGTGGTGGGTCGTAACGGGTTTTGCAGAAAACGGAACGGACTGGTTTCATCTGGCAAAGGAACTGGATTGAGAACCATTTTCACGAAAAACTGCTTTACCTCTCCTTTAAATAAGATATAAAATTATTTTCTATAATTATTAATTAATTAAATAAACATTACGAAAGAAACGTGTTTGTAGGAGAAAAAAGCGGCCAAGTGCGAGTCGGACTCGCCCATGAAGGGTTCCGTAGTAGCAAATAACATAATATAAAAGTCTTGCAGTATGTTTTTTTTTTAATTTTTATGTTTGAGTTGATTGAATGAAAAGTAAATTACCGTTTATGATTTATGACGTATTAAAAAAAAAACTACTTACTAGATATCGTTCAAACCAATTTTCGCTGGTAGTTTTTATGGTAATGAACATCATATATTTTTTTTAGTTTTCTAATTCCCTTATTTTAGAAGTTACGGGGGGGGGGACACACTTTTTTCCACTTTGGAAGTGTCTCCCGCGCAAAGTATTCTGTTTAGAAAAAAATGATATTAGAAACCTCAATATCATTTTTGAAGACCTATCCATAGATACACCACACGTATGGGTTTGATGAAAAATAAATTTTTGAGTTTCAGTTCTAAGTATGGGGAACCCCCAAATTTTTTTGTTTTTCTTTTAGTTTTCTATCAAAACCTTAATGCGGTTCACATAATACATCTTCTTACCAAGTTTCAACAGTATAGGTCTTATAGTTTCGGAAAAAAGTGGCTGTGACATACGGACGGACAGACAGACAGACAGACATGACGAATCTATAAGGGTCCCGTTTTTGCCATTTGGCTACGGAACCCTAAAAACGAATAAACGGGCGGAACGGAAGAAATGTTCGTTCATGTTTTGGATATCGGGGATCGTTTCGTTATTCATTTCTTCGTTTCACCCGGTGTGGTCGTCCGTTCTCAGTATAACTAAATGTATATGAATCGAAAACCGTTCGTTCGTTTCTCTCGTAGAAACCAGTTTCAAAAAGACAAAAACACCCAGTACTTCAAAAATGCTGTACTTGTAAAATGTAAGCAATTTACATTCTACTAAGAATTTTTCCTTAATTCAGTAAATATATGAGAGAATTCTTATGAAAAGTTAGTCCAGACTTGATATTATGTCGTAAAGCTTGTATTCATTGTGATTTCGTCTTAAGGAAAACGACGAGTGCCAATATTTTGACAGTTTTTCACAATACATGGGCTTACCATAATTATAACGTAGTATATATATTTTTTTGACGTGACAACGTCTTAAATTAGGTTGCGGCTGGGAGTCACTTATGAAAAAGTGTAACGCTCGGTAACGTTACGATGAGTCACCGAACGAGAGAGAGGCCCGCCGAATGCCTTGCGTCTCTCTCCCACTCAACTATGTTATCTACGTTGTCACGTAAAATCTTCGCCCGTAAAACCGACTTTACAGGCAACAATTTTTTTTTAAGATATTAATAAGCAAACATTATAAATGAAACAGTAAATAGTTATGTTTATACATAGATACCTAGAGAGTAGACATGGACGTTGAATGAACGAGCGGTTTATTTCAACCGTTAACTGGCATGAAGTGCATGAACTATTCGACTAGTTTACCGTCGAATGATAAACCGAAATGATCGAATGATAATGATCGTGGCTCTTCGTCGCTTCGCTACGCCAACCGAAGCTAGCAATCTGTTCCCTTCATTCATACTTTAATATTTGCCGATAGGACTGTCTCTGCCGCGCGCATGCGCGAAATCCATGCTATGTGTGGGCGCAGTTCAATTCTATTGTCATACGCATAGATTGTATTTTTAGTTTATAAACAGGTTATTAGACTTGATTTACATTATTTTTTAGGTCTCATTTGACTCTAGTCTAGTTCACGTCACGACGTTGACATTGTCGTTGAATCATGCCATAAAAGTTTAGTTTACGTTGTCATAGTTCCTCAATGTGGTTCCTAACTAGTCGAAAATTAAGACTGTTTTATGAACTCGTTTAAAATTAACGGAAAACGGTCTCGTTTCGTCGACGACAAAACCGTTGACGACCCACCCCTATAGAGAGTGACAGGACATTAAATATTGCCATCTATGACATTGACACATGCCTTTTTATCAACGCCATCTAGACTTATTTTTTTAAATTTCTATTCTGAAAAGACCTCATTATTTCGCACGCTCAATAAGCAGCAGAGAGTAATTATTTTCTTTGATAAGCAGCGAAGCCTGAAGTGCTATTTTTGAAACGCGGAGTCACTTAAACAAATGGTTTTTCCATACAAGAAATCGTTCGTTTAATTACTCCGCGTTTGAAAAATAGCACCTCTGTCAATAAAACGCGTGTAATACGATACGACAAACAGTCTTTAGGTTCGAATCCGCTTAGTGGCAAAAAATATTATTTTAATTTGTTTTTCTATATATTGAGGATAAATTGTTGAATGACCAATAATTTCGCGCTCAGTACTCTGAATCGGACCAAATCAACAGAGCTTTCAGGTTCGAATCCGCTTTAGTTGCAAATGCGATTTTTTGTTTCGGAATAACAATAATAGATGACGCTACATTTGCAGCTTCAATTGTTGACAGAAAAATTACACCAAAGGGCTCAAGATTTGACATATTTTTTTTATTAGGTACCTACTTTTATTTTGATCTACCATTTACCATGGTTTGACTTTGACGTGTATCTCGATATTATATTAGGAGACAAACGGGATTATTTTATATTGTTTTACTGAATGTAGTGCATAAAGTTGAAAGATGACCGAACCAAATTCCTTCGGCTACCAGGACCCCTTGCCGGGAGAGCAGGTGCCGCAGCCGTCGGGACCATTGAACCCGGTAAGGTTAGGATTCCAGTTCCTGGGTTCTACTTTAGAATACCTTGTATAAAATCTAGTTTTGTTTGCTTCGCACCTTGCAATTAGACTACGAAGAAAACAAGCCAACACAGTAATATATAACGAAATTCAATACTAAATCCTACTTAGAAATATATTGAAGAAATTTCATAACCTACTATGTAGGTACATAGTAGTATGCAGCCAAATAATACTTATGAAAAACATAAATCTAATTATTTACAAATAGCGGTTATACCACTTCGCTATTTGTGTGTTAATTTGATTTACTTCAACTAAACATAAGGAAAGTGGTTGTATTTATTTTTAATTATATTTTTCTTTAAAATTGTACAGAACTACTTTTCTAATTCTTTATATTTTATGTAATTAGCAATACATTTGATTTTTGTAAAAGCATTTTTGTCATATAAAAATATATCTAAAATTTGTGAGAAGGTATTCTAAAGGGAATTTAAAGTGCTTGGAAATTTTCTGAGGAGTCTCAGTTGTAATTCTGACTTGTGTGGCAGGCTCAGTACAGGTTCTCCGCAGAGGAGATGCGTGTCCTGGGTGAGTGCAACCGAGAGAGCTTCTTCCAGCGCTCACTGCCGATCGGCACTTTCCTGGGACTCGGCACTTACGCCGCTGTGCAGGCAGGTCAGTATCAAAGTACAGGTACTTTAAGTAACAGCCTTGCTAATGTTATGTGTGCTTTATTTACTGGATTTATTTATTAAAATTCTACTAAAGAAAATCTGTATGTTTATTAATGCATTGCGATGGATATTATGCTGACAGCAGATTTGATGTGTTGTTTTTTTCCTGAGCTGAGCTTTTTTGTGTGGTAATGACGTCGCTAGATCTTTTCCTGTCAATGACATTTCAGTGCTGAACCAAAGGCCTTTCCCATATAGAGAGAATTTGCCCTTAACTGCCAGGCCTGTGATAAAGTGAGAAAAGTACTTGTTAGTAAATAAATGTCTCTTCTGATCATACTGTGATGAATTTGATGACATTAGATGTAATATATTTTAAAATATTATTATTGTACTGAACTAAGTTTTTATTCTTTTTGTCATTATGTGCCAAGCTAACAATTTAAAGTCCTTGTTATAGTTCAGTGAATTTGTGTTTGATCACCCGTTCATGCTGAACTGGGGTCAAACAGAAATTAAAATATGCAAGCTATTGTTCCTCCTGTACAGATAATACAATGTGATAATAAAGGGACAACATTTAAAGAATGTTCTAGCAATCTGTTACTATTTGTGATTTCTGTTTTCCATCGACAATCCAAAGTGCAATTGGGATTTTCCCCTAAAGTAGAAATAAGTAAAAACAGAATTGAAATAACTTGCTACTGAGCCTCTCATCCCTATGTATTTATACACACAATCCATCTTGCTAAATGTTGAGTCTAACAACTTTTTAGTTTTGTCTACTAATCAATAGCGAATATAATAATGAATAAGTTTTTTATTTTTTTATAAGTACTTACTTAATGACAGTGGATTCCAGGATTCCCAGTTTTCGAAGCCACTAAGATGAGAGAAAATGTTATTACTTTTACCACTCAAGTTGGGGATTGAAGATCTATTTGCACCCTCGTACTAGTACAGACTGAAGGTATAACCGTACTTTTGCCATAATTGCAGGCCATCTGCGGCCCAACCCTCGCTTCGGCGCGTTCCCCAAGATCACGCTGGCGGTTGTGGTGGGTTACTTCCTGGGCAAGCTGTCCTACCAGCAGGCCTGCGCCGAGAAGCTGATGGCGCTGCCCGGCAGCTACATTGGGCAGCTACTGCGGGACCGCAGGGATGGCAAGATTACAAGGTGTGGTGTGACTCCAATTTTACCAATATCATGCCTACCCATCGCCATATAACATATATATTTATTTTCTGTTTCTTGTCATTAGATGGCGCTTTATGGTAGTAATTAAAACATAACAATCTACATTCCTATTATTTAAATAAAGTAGATTTATATGTAATGCAATAAGTATTTTTAAAGATATTCAACTCTTTCTTTGTCCCTTTTTTGCTAGTCGTTTCTGCTGCGATCTCTGTGTGCCTACCCTCAGTACCTTTGTCCCTTTTTTGCTAGTCGTTTTTGCTGCCATCTCTATGTGTCTACCCTCAGTATTGCCTACTTACGGGCCCTAACATAGTTTCTATGGAGTTGGATACTCATTTGTTACATTAGTAATTATATTATCTTTGCAAATATTATGAATGCAAAAGTTTATATCCGAAATAACTGAACGGACTGCAATGAAATATGGTACTTATCTTTTCTTTTAAAGTAAATAGGTAGGATACTTTTATCCTAGAAAATGTGAGATTCCTACGAGATTGCAAATACTCACGAATGAAACATTATAAATTAATTGACACATTTATCTTTCTCATGTTGTACCAGCTAATAATGTGCTTAGGCGATTTCGCTAGCAGGCCGTTACTATTTAATTCCCTTTTCCACCCCCACGCTGAAAGTGGACTTTTATGAAAATTGCAAAAAGCGCGAGAGGATTTTCTTAGTTTGAAATAAATTGCATATCGATATCATTGAGGTGTGTGCGTTGCAGCGGCGGGCGCACAGGCATGTCGCCGCAGTCACCGACAATGTTCGGCGCGTCGCCCGGCGACATCTACTCGGACGCCGGCCCGGGCTCCGCGCTCGACTTAGACACGGAGCGCCCGCTCTTCAGTGACGACGCCTACCGCCCTACTGACTCGGACACAGGTGACCAACTTTACATGACCAGTTTTATAATGTCACACTACTTACCTAAGTTTTCCTGAATAATCCAATCAAGTAAGAAATTAGAGTACTCAATTAAAAACTTCGACATTCAAAATTTAACCTAACAGATTTTTATCATACATAGCTAAGAACCAACGCAAGGGAATTTGCTTTCATGAAGAAAAAAAACCGTCTCGAAATCGGGTCATACGTTCGAGAGCTAGGATATTAGTAGATATTACACACAGACAGCACGGCAGACAGACAAGACGTTAGCGTCAACTTTTGACACAGACATGTCTGTCTGTCTGTGTATGGTATATTCGCGCTCGACTGGAGGGAACGATTTCGATGCGGTTTTTTTGCGTGAACGCAAGATCCCTTACGGTGGTTTTTGTGTTATTATGGAATAATGCTTAAAATTCAGAGACAAAAAATAGACGGAGCTACGGATAGGTCTTATCGGTACTTCCGCTACTAATCACTAGATGGCGTTCTTGACAGTCGGGTTTTTTTAATTTGCTTAGCAAATCAACTTGTTAGTTGCAACCCGACGAGATATAGAGTGGTCCTATCTAGGCCGGAAGCCACACAATACATGTAAAAAAAAATGCATATTGCGTAAAAACTACCTATATGGCTAGTAAATGTGTGGTGTTAACAATAGGGGTGACAAAAAGTATGAAGGAGAAGGGCAGGGTCCGAAAAGTATGAAGGACTGTAATTAGTCCGTCTTTTAGATTATCCAAAAATAATGGACCCGTATTTTTCAGTTTACCAAATAAATAATCACAAAAAATACGCAGCGTCAAAGTTCCGGAGTGGGGGCTTGCGTTGTCACACACCCGTAAAAATCGAGCTTAAGTGTGACGTCACGCGAAATTTCAATGCGCTGTATCTTTGACATTTTTGGCTTCTCAGAGAAAAGAAAAAATATGTGTACAATATTTATTAATAATCTAACCGATGGACCAAAAATATTTTTCCACTCGTCATGCCTGTTATAGCAGGCACCCCAGCGGTCGGCGCGCCGCCGTCGCGGCCCGCGCTCTCCTACGAGGACCTCCGGCGACGCAACCGCGGGGAGTACTCCGAAACCAAGCAAGACCCCTACAGGTATTCCACCGTATTTTTTAACCGACTTCTAAAAAAAGGAGTTTATCAATTCTTTGCGATCTTTTTTTTATCAATGTTCACCGATTACTCGAAGAGGCCTGTACCGATTCGTAAAATTCTTTTATTATTTAACTTTTTAATGCAGTACAAACATTAAAATTTTCATATTCAAAAAAGTCCTATGATACTGAACAACTGGTCTCAGTAAAACAATCAAAAAGAAACATTTCTTATTTCAATTTTGTATCACGTAATTTGCATAGCATCTATGTATTGATGGTATCATCAATTCAGCCACATATCGTACACGGCTGGACATAGGCCTCTCGCAAAGAATTCCAAAATGACCGATCTAGAGCGGCTTGCAACCATGTTGACGGTATAACTACTACTTTTTGAAGTGAAAACTTCTTTAGGCGCGTTGAGCACGCACGGAAAACATTTTATGAGATGGAAAAAACAATGAACTCGAGACACTGTTACCGACACCAACTTTTCACTTCTGCCGGCACTCCTGGCTTTCCACTGCTTTTTTGTATCAGCTATTTGTCCCACAGCTGGACAAAGGCTCTTTTCTTTTGTTCCGCGATGTTCTATCCTAGGTCTTCACCTTCCAATCTTTTTCAAATGCAACAAATGTCAATTGTAAGCTTTAGTTCTCACACAAGCTCATTACCACGGTGCAAGTTTTTTTGCTTGTTGCATACTATTTTATTTATTGAAGCAATAAATCATTTGTATACCTATGTTTCTATTAGATCATGCAAATGATATATTGCTTTAATTTAATTGTTTGTTTTTAATGTCTTTATTGTATTTAATGCGAGTCGGACTCGTGCACGAATGTTTCCATATCATTATCATATTAAAAACATCTTGTTGTAATGGAGCCCCACTGAAATGTTTATTTTATTGTTTTTAGTAATTGTTGTTATAACGGCAACAGAAATACTTCCCCTGTGAAATTTTTTACTGTCATTCACACGGGCCGCACTGTATGCAATTAACTCCATTTGTATAGGAAACACGCATAGTAGAGGTACAACATGCGTGCGTCTACGCGCGTCGTTTTTGTATGGCGGCCCCGCACTATGCAGTGGGGCGCGGTGCAGTGTGTTAATCGCCACAGGGTCCCGTTTTTATCCTTTGACAACAGGCTAAAAAACTTGCACCGTCTAAATGGGCCTTGAATTTTTTTGTGCAATAAAGAATGAAATATTGCTATAGGATGGACCCGGGCACCGTGCCGCCCGCCCCGCGCCGCCCGCCCCCGCCGCCGCCCTCCACCAACAAGTACGGTGACACCATGGAGTAGGCACCGAGCTAGCACGGCCTTACACAGCTTACTTAATAGCTAACACAGATTTATACCGTGCCCAGTGCTCTTTCGGAGGGCTCCCAAGACGATATGGCTTTAGGACTTAACATTTAGTGGCAGTAAATACTAGCTCCCGTATTCATAAAAGTATGCACACGTTTGCTAAACCTATTTTGGTTAAAATATATTTTATCTCGTTCTTTCATCGTCAAATATTGAAAAGGGACTAAAATATATTTTCTAGGAACTTCGTTGATTTAAGCCAGTAAAATGAGGATTTACCCATGATCGCCACTCTAGACAGATGAAGGTGTATGTATTAATCAGGAATATGTTTTTTTTAAAGGCAATCTTACTTGTCCAATGCGGGACAATTTACAGCAATATACTTTTACATGAGACTGGTTTCATTTCATAAAAGTGAACGAACATATTAGATCACTAAGTGAACAAGAAATTTTAAAAAAAGATGATGTGTAACATTATCATGAACTATCTTTGCTGTAAAACAAACGCATTGAAAATATATCCTGTATTTGAGTACAGGCACCAGCTAAATAATAAAATTAAGCAGCCTTTACGATTTGAAATGGAATGATCCTATTTTATACACTAAAAAAAGTTTCTTTTAAAATGTAACTCTTTCCGCACTTACTGTGTGACAGCTGTCATGGCAAAACAATCTTTATTGGTAGACTGTATAAGGCTCAATGCATAAATTTTAAAGCAATAAATTATGGTGCTATGTTGCGGATCTAACAAGAGCTGCAGTCTTGTCGGTGAAGTTTCATTTCTTTCCACGTCTCTTTTCCTTCCGCTAAGTTTAACTAACAAGAAGACCATAGCTAGAAGTTGTATATTAAATGCCCTTTATTTCCCACTTCTGCGCTGAGAGTGGCCTGTCGACCTCAATAGGTACGCAGTATTTTATAGGAAACCAATGATGTTCTATTATATTAAACGTTCAGGCCACTAACATGTACGTCTCATAACATGCAACTGGCGCTCACTTGTGCCCCTTATCATTATCGGCAGCCCTCTGTATGCCACTGCTGGGAATCAGCATCTTTCAAGATGTACTATATCCGTCATACCTCACACCAAAATGTAGAAGCGAGTACATGCCTATGTGTCGCTTGTAATGGCAGTTAGTTTTACCTGTACTAACTTTTACAGATGACATGACGTACAGTGCACTTACCAATAAAAACTAAAAAATATTGAGTGTCTATTACCTAGGTCAACTAATTTAAACATTTCATATGAACAAGTTCCACTAGTCAAGTTGAGCTATTTTAGATATCCATGCGCCATACAAAAAGTATTTTTTTGTAGGTGGATTCATGTTAATGTTTAATTACGTGCAAAGCTGTATACCTACATTTACCCACTTGCACATTATCCAATGCTTGTTTCAAATATGGCCTATTTTTTTAGCGAGGGAGTTAGTTCTAGACTTGCGGAGTCGCTGCTCAGGTCTTTTTGGTTTAGCGAGTCGTCTTCCGAAAGTTAAGGGCATCGTATACCTGATATAATATCCGCATTTGTACAGCTACTAATGAAATCGACGTAGAGTAGACAGGGCATGAGTTAGCGTGACGCAATCATGGTTGTTAAAGTTTATAAGAAATAAAGTAGTTAAGTGTTGAACAGTGTTTTATTTCAATTGACACACGACACATCAAGCCTTCGCCAAGCATCTATTTAATTCGCTTCAAGCTAGAACAAAGCAGTCAGAAGTGGTTAGAGTGACCACACTGCAGGAGCGCAATGCCCAATGATAAGTTTTTATGTTCAATTTTACTTACTTTTAGGACACCAATAACTTTCACTATCAAGACCAGCTTTTCGATAGCGAAAAAATTAACGAAAATGAGTTTAGCAACTTTTATTAAGGGGATACACGAATTTTCCGGGGTCTCGAGCAGCCTTATTTGAAAGAAATTATTTAAAAGGAAACGGACATTTAAAATTTTGTTCTTATTATACCCTAGTTAATTCTTCAAACTAATTTATCAACTACTGTTTACAGTTACAGTAAGAACCTGAAGCTTTTCGAAGTGAATCAGCGGGCAATACTAGACCCCGGAGATTTCATGTATCCTTTTGTTGTTGCTTCAGTGAAGGTTACCTATGTTGCCGAAAGGGGCCTATATACCGTATACGATAGAATGCTTATAAGAACAACAGGTCGCGAGACATTTGGAGAATAAATAATACGCACAGCTGAATGAAACACAATATCCAAAAACTTTATTTTAATAACATAATAAAAATAACTGTCTTATAAACTTATCAAGGTGAAAACAAAATGTACAATAACGTTCATGATATAATTCGTTTCAAGGCGATTTGGGAGTCCACGGAAAGCGGACGAGGGGATGAAGATTGTCGTGATACCTTAGTGTATTCTACTGTTGAGCTGTGATTATATTCTATTCGTTAAACCACGTCTATGTCAGATGAAATATTACTTCAAATTTTGAGGTGAGCCGCGGGTTCGCTTTCGCACCTTCCTTAGCCCCAAGAAAAACCCTCATGAATCCCTCTAACACTAGCGAAACGCGTGTGTTCAAACTTACGAGCTACTATTTCTGATTTTATCGTCCCTTAGGCGTATTTCATCGAATTCCATCACTTGACATTCTACCCGGGTGCACTAACAACTAGCACAATATTTAGAAAGACCTCCCGAATCTATTGCCCGATAAATATTTACTAAGTAACGTAATAATGATGTATAATATTATGACAACACAATAATTAATAATATACATTTACAAAAAATAAACACTTGTCGCGAAAATTATTGCAAGCAACGAAAAGTTGCAGACGGCCGCCACAATGCAGGCCCTCTACGAGGAGTTAGTTAAAAATAACAAAATATCACAAGTTATCTTAAAACAGCGACGACGGTCGCGCCGACACCTTACATCTATTCGGATTTATTCGTGAATATAAATTATGTTTAAATATGAACAGCTGCTCGTAGAAATACCCTACACTACACTTGTGTCGATTTTAAACGAAACATGCATGCGGAATGTTTCACAACTTTTAATTATTTTCAGAGTGTAGGAACAAACAAACTGTTCTAGGCTTCTTACGATCTGAATTGTAAGAATATTTATGAAACCTATCAAAATTTAGGAATAATTTGCAGACAAATAGAAGAGTCTCCTTGACAAAGTAAAATCTCGGCACCCCACTAATGGTACGAAGCCCTAATAATATCACTCGTGTCAGGTTGATATTTTATAAACTGTGTGCTGAATTGATTTTCATTTAACTTAATGTTTTCCGAATATCTGTGTTTTTCAACTTTCAATCTTTATGCAAAATATAAATAACCTTACTTTCAAATTACAACTATTTATGTTTTCATAATTATGTTTCCACAAGCTCTGCTGTTCATATAATAAATATATGTAAAATGTAATATATGTTTTAAATATGTGTAAAATATTAATAAGTTAAGCCGCATTCGCTGATCAAATTGCGGGATGATAGGATGTCGTATTTATTTGTGAAGGCTGCACTCCGAACAAACAATGAAATATTGAAAATTAGAGGTAAAAGTATCCTCCGGGGCACAACAGGCGATTAATACCCGCTAGACGTGCTGTCTGTAAGGTAGACTTCAAACAAATCTTTGTTTTTGGTAAAGAAAGCTCCAAATTGCGTATTTAGGTGGCAAATTTCTTATCTGAGTGTAGTCTTTCATTGCCGTTGGTGTGGTGTGTACTCTGTCGTCCTTACGTTTGTTCGAGGTGCGAGCTAATACCTAAACCACACTACTCACGTCACACTCGACACATTACTTTTTTTTTGCATAAAATACAAAATTCTTGCACGCGTTATTGTCATCAGTAGATTCGCGCTCAAAAGTTTTCTATGAATACTGGCAATGTGGCGGGGCGCGTAATAGCGTGCTACAAATCCCTCGTTTATTCATAAACCTAAGTTCAAAAGAGTATTTACTCTTCAGGTTAACATTAAACTTTTCTCTGCTAATATGTGTGTGGATTAGGAAAGAATGATGAGAATGTTTCGTACGTGGCGCGTATTCAGGGCAGCGGCCAGGGCAGGCCGGAGAAGTTGACGGGTCCGCCGAGCCCGGCGTCGGCCTCCAGCAGCGACATGATGACGGCCATGGCCGCCTCGCCGTTGCCGTCCAGCGACAGCGGCGGCAGCGGCGGGCTGCCGGCCGGCACGCCGCCTACCACGCCGGCAACATAACAAGAGCTTATTATTTATTCATTCCTTTTTTCAAAAACAAATTTTATATCGTGTCATCATCGTCATATCAGCCACAGGAAGTCCACTGCTGGACATAGGCCTTCCCCAAGGATTTCCAAAATGACCGATCGGAAGCGGCCTGCGTCCAACGCCTTAATAAAACCTTGCACAGGTCCTCTGACCATATAGCAAGTGGAGTCCTACGAATTGACTCCTCGTTTGCAATTAAAAAATTAAAAAAAAGAATTCATTAGTGCTCCTCAAAAAGTTTCATAAACATGGACCAACTTTTTTCTCCAACTCGTTGCTTAACTATATCTAAAAGTTTTACTTGTTGGCTGGAGAAAATACGATAATACTCGACTACACAGATGTACCTAGAGAGTAAGTGTCGATCATAATAAGACTCCGTTGCATCGAAAAAACCTACGAGTATTTACTGAAATATTCTTTTTAGCGTAGGCTCCCTGTAAAACTAATTTCACATCGCGTTACATGATTATTTACGGACAGTTTCGAAATTGCAATAACGTTGATATAGTTTAGTAGTTACCGTCGGAGCAGGACGGCGCGGCGCTGGGCGTAGGCGAGCCGGGCGCGGCCGCGCTCAGCGACACGTTGTTGCGCACTTGGCTGCTCAGCCCGAACGCGCACGGGTCCGCGCCCAGGATGTTGTCCACCAGCGACTGCCAAGACATAACATTCACAAACAATACACTAATTACAACGTATGTAAATGCGTACGTAATAAATTATTTGCTTTTTAATTATGTATTGAACATCACGTACGACTATAAGGGTTCTGTCATTTTATCATTTTATGCCACTTGTCACCCATCCAAGTGTGGACCACGCCTGGCGTCGCTTTACTTGCAAAGGCTCGCTTGCTCGTTTGCCGACTTATAACATAAAAAAAAAGCGCTAACCGTCAGGTTAAAATTACTCCATTAAAAGTATATTCAAGTAGGCGGAATACCGCCTACTAGTAATTTTTTGCGCTTTTTTTATGTTAACATAGTTTTATGTTTCGCTGTTTCATCATCAGGTCTTTTTGTCTCCACTGCAGGAGCAAGACCCTGTCTGCACTACCGGAGTCATACTTGGCCAGAGCAGCCAGAGGACTTGGCTCTACACTCTCCTCGCTGGCCAGACGGGTTCGAGAGGTCTCATTGCTGTTTATAAGCTTTGTTTAGCTTGTATTCCCTCTAAGTCGCCTTCTACAACGTCCACGGGAGGACTTGTAGCAATTCTTTCGTTCTTCAACAAATAGGTACATTCATAGTTTAGTGACGTCAATCCGTACCTGCTGGTTAAAGACGGCGTCTTGCAGCAGGTCGGCCGGCAGGTCGGGCGAGAACTCAGTGGAGGAGCAGCGCAGCGCCTCCTCGGCGATGGCGCTGCCGATCTTGTGCGACTCCACCTGCGAGTCGATGAGCCGCTGCACCTCTGCGTCCGACTCTGAAAGCACCACGCGCACAGGCCCCGCCCCGTCCGCCGCCACGCCCTCCGCTACAACACGCATGCACAAGGTGTACTCGCTATAGTTATTGTCTTTGTGGCGATTTAGCTTACCTACAAGGTAACTGGGTTCTCGTTTAGAGTAGGTACCCATTTACATGTTAGTATTGGCAGTTCATTTATTATACCTAACGTCTCTATTAGTAGATACAGACTGGTGAAATGTATGTATGGACCTTTCATTGCATGTTCGCTACAAGTGTGGGCGCGTAGTGCGCTCTGTCAAAATAATGTTAGCCACATTGCCGATTGACACGATTCAGATCTTGCGCATTCCCTCGAACGGCTTTTACGACCTGTGCGGGAAGAGTAGTAGCTGTTACATTTCATGTATTCTTTCCAGACCAGGACGTTTATATACTTTTTTGTTTAAATGATGTAAGTAATACTAAAAAACAAACTATGATATATAAAAAAATACGTAATTTATAAAATGTCAACTGGATCTGGATGAACTAAGTGCTAACATTAATAAGCGTTTTGGAATATAGGTAGGTGTATTTTATTAATCAATTATAGGTAATTACGAATGTTACTAAACTGTTTACTCGCATAATATTAAATGTTGCAGTATACAGATCTGTGGTTGAACTCCTGATGTGTCTATTTCAGGCACCGTAGATTTTTTTTATTAATCTATAATTAAAAAGATAAAGGTGTTTTTAAATTAAATAAAAATATTTTAGGGAGTTATTTCAGTCCATCATTTTGAACAAACTTTCTCAATAAATCAATATCAAAATACCTAAAAATATTTATAGGTGTGTACTTTTAATTCAAAAGCACCTTGTAAGTATAACTATTTCAACATACAAAAATATCAAGGAATATAAATTATAAATAAGTTTCGGTATTCAGGCCGAGCTGACACAGTTTCAGCACATCGCAATTCTTCGACACTAACATGCGAAGATAAACTAAATAACACAACTTTCCTTTGCAGTAAAATAAGATTCGCAAACAGTAACTTGAACAAGCACACATATAATGGTAAATTATAAATGAAAGTAGGTTGGGTATGGCTGCTGTAACAGCGGGACGGAGTGCAACCTACGTACCGATACGTTTTGTTGGTAAACGAGATCACAAAATATAAACCACGAATAAATATAGTCTTCCAAAAGTGCCTACTGATTAACTCAGAAACTATTATTTTTTACCAGTCTCACACGTGAAAATAAGTTTTTTTTTGCGCATACAGAGCAGATAAATAAGAAAATAAACAAAAATAAAAGTAAGCCTATCTATAAGTAGTGAACGCGAAGTAAAAAATATCGCGGCTAGGATTGGTTGCTCCGACCAACCGTTATCTGCCTGCAGTACGGCGCATTTCTCTTGCAAAGTATAATGCATTCTTGACCCGGCAGGTGACAAAGAAAAGATGACAACAATTTTGAATATAGTAACTATGAGAGTGGGTATTCTTTGAGATCTGCAGGGTTATCACTTCACATTTCCTTTGCGCGACATATTGAAGTCCTGTACTCTTTGACGTTCATAAGCTCAATAGTCACAATTCATTACTGGAAGTTCTTATATATATTCTATATAATAGGAATCTATAATTTCCTCACTGTAAAGGTCGAAAGATACCCACACTCTCCTAAAAATCTTCTGACAGAGGGATTGTCAGGTGGACATTTTTGAATGGAATGAAATGGAAATTAAGTCTGAAAATTTCCACTGTTTTGTTCGACGTCATAACATGGTCGCATAATATGTACGTCTTTACGAACTTGCGTGTATCTAATGTAATTAGACACAATGTTACCAAATAGTTTTGAAAACAGTGGACACTTTGAAAACTGTATGGGTACATCTATACTTGTAAGCCTTGTCAATCTAAGAAATAAACTAGTCAAGTGGTAGCAGGATGGCAAACGTTTAAAAGAAGTGCGATAGCATCAAATAAACATAGTACAATAAAAAGCCAACCTAAGCTTCAAGAAATGTCCAATATGTTACCAGTACTGTAATAGGGCATTACGGGGAGTCCTACGGGCATGAGACTGTAAGGATTTACAGCCATCCACTCATCCGCTGCATTATAGTTAGTGTCTGTTGTAAAACATAGCTCAGCTCGTGACACACGGTTACTATTCACTTTACCCCGCTAGGTGTCGTTGTGACAAAATGATAAAGGTAAATCAAAACCAAAACCTCACGAGTGGCTTAATGTGACTTGGCTGTCAGCATTTAGGCAAGGACGATTTGAGAACCACTCATTTTGACAGCTGTCAATGTCTGACAACGCCACCAAGCGGAATTAAAATGATATGGACCAATTTGTACTAGGAAATATTGCATTGATCTATTCTGACGAGTTGATGTTGATGTTTCACAAATAAATGTTTTACATTAAGTCTTTCAGTGTATCATATTAAGGGGGATACATGATTTTTTAAGTCCAGTGCTGCCCCCATTTTAAATAAATAGTTTGAACGGAAACGGAGAGATATCATTGAAAATCTTGGTCTCATGGGGCCCTAGATAACTCTCCTACCTATTTTATGAATTAAAAGTGTGAACGTGAAGCCTTTCTTAGCATATTTGCAAAACAGCCACTTTATCTTAACGTTCCAAATGAGTATTTCACTTTTTACGTATAATCCACTATTAACACATATTTGTTCAAATATCGATTGGTAATTCCGACTTTTGGAAAGTATCTAAGACTAAGGCGTTGCTTGTACACCTACTTATATTGGGATAAGTAATTAAAATAAGTGCTCAGTGCAAGTCTGTTCGGGCCAAATTTCGATCTAAGAGAGATGATATTATAACATAAAGTACTAAAAATATCTTCTTGGAAGACCAAAACATGGCGGCCCGACTAAACCTGCAACCTATAAAATTCGACTACGGATGAACGGGTTTGAAGACCTAGCGAGAAAAAGTCACAGGCTGAATATAATTCATGTTGTCACTTCAAAGTCACAAGACGGATAATCTTTATGGATAATATTAAAGTACTTTATATCGTATGTAACAAACGCAAGAAATAACACTCACTGTGGCGGAAGATGTCAAAGGATGCGTGAGCGGCCGGCTCGGGTTCGTCAAGCTCGTCTACCACGGTCGTGTTGTTGGCCACCAGGCACTCTACGTCCTTGGTCCACGGGTTCCTGCCAATATGTAAGTATTAGTGCATAAATATTATTTTATATGATAAATATATCTATTGCATGATAAATGTTCTATGATAATATCTCGATTCAGATACAAGTCTCGAACTTACTTTGGGGCTAGCTCAATGTGTGTAATTTGTATAATATTTATATTTATTTAGATGTAGCAATAACGAAGTTGTTTTACGTCATCATATGCCTCACCTTATCTTACGGGGCCGTCATATCCTGAGTTACCGCTTTTTCGATCTCTCCCTTCTTCTTTCGAAGTTAGTTCACATTAAACAAAACTAAAATCCTTACATAAAAATCTTCAAAAGTTTGCAAGCTTAAATTAGTACTACTACGCTTTGAACGATACCTCATTTGTTAATGTACCATAAATATACTAAAAATACGAGGTAACAGATGAACATACATACATAGCGGTGAAATACACAACCTTCCCCGTAGTCGGGTAAAATGGTTGTGTACCCAATTAAAACTTGAAAAGCTGAAAAAATGGGAGACATATTCAAACATTGTTAAAAATAATTATGTCATCATCATAATCATCATCAGATCTTTTTTAGTTTCCACTGCAGGAGCACGACCCTCTTTGTACTACAAGAGCCATACTTGGCCAGAGCAGCCAGAGGATTTGGCCTACACTCTCCACGCTGGCCAAACTGTTTGGAGAGGCCTCATCGATGTTTATAAGCTTTGTTTAGCTTGTAATTCCTAAGTCGCCTTCTACAACATCCACGGGAAGACTTGGAGTGGTCCTATTCTACTCTGCCGGATACCACAAGGCATCTATATGCCTCGTGGTATTCGGTATGCAAAATACACGTACTTGACATCAAAACGTAAACGTAAACGTCAAAAAAATAGTTCGAAACAAGAAGTGAGATGTGTTCACCTGAAAGGCTTGAAGTGCGTCTGGATGCGTGCGAGCGAGCCGTCCTTGCGGCGGAAGGAGTAGGGCGGCGTGTGCAGAGCGGCGCGGCGGAGCAGCGCTTGCTTGTGCGCGCGCGCAACCGCGCCCAGCTCGCCGCCCGCGATGTACTCGTACAGGCTCGTGCCCAGCAGCTCCTGGGGCAGGAAGCCCAGCGCCAGCGTCACCCTGCACGATCAACATTTTAACCCCCGACAAAATTTTCTCATTTCCTCTCGGTTTTAATATCGCTAGAAATTTCTTCCCGTATGACCCATACGGGAAGAAATTTCTTTAGAAATCAGCAGCTACCAGGGACCGGATTAGCAGCTAATTTTTAAGTGGTCATCCTTACGATAGGCTTACCCTCACGTTTATGTTAGCCTGTAAAAAGCTTATCCAGCGAAAGGCTTACCGTATCCCCTATAGGGTAACCCTATCCTTATGATAGGCTAAGCGTTTACCAAATCATTGGAAGGGGTATTTTTTTCCGCTTTATTGAAAGGGTTTTTCCCCCCACGTATCTCCCTCGCCCCGTGGCCGCCAAGGAAAGCGCTTTTTAAAGGGTTAGCCTATGAGATAGGGTTACCCTGTGAGACATGGTTTTTGTAAGGGTAACGTAACGTGCATGTTTTAACAACTTATTAAAAGGGAAACCCTTTTAAAGGCTTTCCATATGATACGGTTAGTCGATCGAAAGAGTTACCCAGCGATAGGGGTTTTTAATCCAATAAAAATATTCAAGCCTATCAATTAGCCGCTAAAAACCCACGTTAGGGAAAGCGCTTCCTGTCCCTGGCAGCTACATTCAAGTGTACATGAACCATTAAAAAAACAGGGGTTTTATAAGTTTGACGCTTATGTATGTCGGTCTGTCAGAGGCATTGTAGTGCTCGCACGGACGGCCCAATTTTGATGCGGGTTTTTAACGTGAAAGCAAGTAACGATGCCTTTACGATGATTCTTATGTTTGATGAAAATCGGTTTAGTCGTTTAATCGTTTAAGAACAAAAATTTGGGTGGCAAATATTTCCAATATGACTGATCTTAAACGGTCTGCATCCAACGTTTTACAGCTACCTTGGTCAAATCGTCGATTATACACACGCAACAATAACAATCAATTGAAGCCGCCAGGATATCGCGTATTAGATTTACTCTCCCAGAGTCAATAATCGCATTTTATTGGAATGCTATACATGTCATTGTGAAAAGTTTGTAGAAAGTGTGGTATTGTATTTTTGGCGGTGATAAGCATTGTGATATTCTATAGGATATTTGATTGTAATTTAAACTTGCAGTTAGAGAGTTAGAGTTGCAAAACTGTTGTGTATCAAATCCTATCTTCTAAATCTTCTCAGCTCATTTGCAACGAGAGTTCGGTACTATTGAGTGGGTGGTGTCATCCAAGCTCTACACGGAGATGTTCAGTACGGAACGATCCACGTCGCTGTGAAACGATGTTCTAGCGCTTCACGTGTGTCTCTACTGCATGTACTTAGGGGCGACATGTACGGATCTCCCGCATAGCTGTGAAACCAGCCTTTCACTTTTATTGTTATCGTTGGAGATATTGACGGGAAATAAGGGGTTCAGTTGGAGTTTACTTTAAATAGTTTTTCAAATTGATTCTAGAGGACTTTATAATATAAAATTGGTGGACAATATGTGAAATGTATGACGTAGACAATCATAGTATGGCTGTAGTGATATTTATTTGCGGACTGTGGAGGATGTCCGCCAATCAATCGCTATGAAAACCAGTAGACTCGAACAGATTTGTCGTCACTAACTACCTTTGACTCCACAGTTAGAATTACTAATAAAGAACTGAAAAAATAAAGATGGGCTTTAAAGGACAATGTAAAGCCGTAAAATAAAGTAAAAATATAAATTAAAAAAAATTGACAATATGTCACCTCTGGTCGACGAAGAGAAACTTGCCGTCAGTGGCGTGCCTGGACACGAACTGAAGGCGGCGAGGCGCAGCGGGCGCGGGCGGGCGCGGTGGCGGCGCCAGGTCCCGCAGTGCTCGCCCCACGCCCACCAGGCACGAAAGGCTACAGCCCTCGCCCTCCTCGCCGCCCTCCACTCCGCCGGACCACATCTCCGCGGGAGCCCAGGATTTCAGGTAACCTGCAAACGCACACAACACCAATGACAACAGTACACTATCAAAGACTGAACGGTAGATTTCTAAATCAACTAACTTTTTAACAGTAGGTAATACAATTTACCTTCTCCTTTCTTCTACCTTCAAACCTGCGATCACAGTGTAACTGTTCCCAGCACCACGGAGTGCCAGCTTTCTTAAAAGATCTCCTAGCTTCTAGCCTTACTACCTACAATTCTTGTATCCAGTCTAGAGAACTCACGATACCTATGCCATGCCTACCTATTGCCTTATAAACAATTATTCCTCTTCTTTGTTACTGGATGGCGCTCTACGTAATAACTAAAACATTAAATATTTTTAATACTTTAATTAAATAAAGTAGTACTCTAATTATAAAATATGACTTAAATGAAATGCAATAAATATTTTTAAAGGATACAACACTTTCTTTGTCACCTTTTTTGTTAGTCGTGTGTGCTGCCATCTCTGTGTCCCTACCCGCAACTCTAGTTTTGCCTACTTATGGGCCCTCCAATAGTTTCTATGGCGTGGGTGTCTGTTAAGTTGACAATTATATTATCTTTGCCTACGCGCTCTGCAACGCACCAGTCTTCTGATACCTACTTTATATAGGTACTAGCTGGTGCCCGCGACTTCGTCTGCGCAGGATTATCACACAATATCTTTATAAATTGTAGCCTATATGTTATTCTGATGTATAAGCTATATAATTGTAAAGTTTCATTAAAATCCATTCAGTAGTTTTTACGTGAAAGAGTAACATCCATCCATCCATACTTAAAAACTTTCGCGTTTATATAATATTAGTAGGAAGTAGGACAAGCAGGGTCCGAAAGGTACAATTCATATTGAAGAACACTGAGTACCTGTGCACTGCACCACGCAGTACTTCTTCTCGTGCTGCTTCTTGCGGCACTTGGGTGGTGGGTCGGGGTCCTCCTTGACAGGAGCGTCGTCGGCGGGCGCGGGGTCCGGCGTGCCGCGGCACTTGATACGGCAGAAGAACGAGCGCCGCGCGCCCGGGCACAGCCGCGACGCACCCGCCACCACGTCCGCCTTCACGGGTAGCATGGCTGCAACACGACACGATACTGTTTAGTTTTCAAATTTGATATATACGTAGTGCAAACATAATTGGCCGGCGTTTTAAAAATTTTGTTGCCTGAAATAAACGATAAAAAATACTCCGCCTTCACGGGCAGCATGGCTGTAATATTATTACTATTTAGTTTTCCAACTTGCCGTAGTTTAGACATAATAGGCCGATATTTTTAATATTTTGTTGCCTTAAACAAACGCATTAAAAAATACTTGTAGGTACCTGGGTAAAGTCTGTTCGCCGAGAGTTTATAAATATTATACTCGTAATTCGTCTCAGGTTTCCGTTTGACAAGCAATAAAACTTGAAAGGTTTTCATAAATATGTTACTAGGACAAATTCCTAATAAATCTCACCTTGAGTCAACATCACTCACACACAACATTCATAAAAGCAATCGACAGCTGCATAGCTCCTAGCCATGTGAATACAACAAACTGCAATGAATGAGTCACGTTGCGATTGCAAGGAACCAAACTAGTTGCCGCTCGATAGTCAACTATCTTATCGGTAGACAATCGATAGTATTGCAATATCGATAGTTTATTTATTCGGCAAGACTAAACCAAACGTCCATAGGAAAACCTCGCTTATCTAAGCGTGTTCCCGATTGAATCCTAAGCAAAATGCTAGGATTCCCTAATAGAATATAAAAAAAAAACTGCAATATATTTTATTCATCGGTGTAGACGAATTTTTTCGAATGATTGATACTGCGAATCCTCAATTCTTCGACACCTTGTTTATTCGGTGCCTTGTTACTTCAAAAACGTAAATAACATTTCACGCAGTTGTTATCTTAATCCAAGAAAATTCCTGGTTCCAACCTTAACTATGCTGCTTCGGAGCCTAGAAAACGCTTTTCAGCTTTTTCTTTGCCAAAGATGATATACATGTCAAATGCCAGCCAAAGATGCCGAAGACCGTATTAAAAATAAAAGGTGAATTGAATTTTAAATCCATTTTAAACATTTGGCTTTAGAGTTTCGACCGGCTACCTGTCTGCCGTCAGCCCTTCTTGGTAATTCAGCTGTTCATTATCTTCATCATTATTTCAGCCTCATAACATCCTCTGCTGAACATAGGCCTCTCTCAAAGATTTCAAAAATGACCGATTTCGGGCGATTCAGTCTATAAGACCAGGAGACGTATTTTTGAAATCACTTGTCACATTACGAAGGGTTTGCGCGAGCGTTTCCAAACAGGCGCATTTTTGAATCGGTAGTTTGCGAAGGATTTGCAACGAGTGGTCTTGACCACTCGTAATTTTGACATTTGTAGCGTAGTTATGTCATCGAAACCAATCATGGGAAATCCGTTCCATTTCACGTTTCTTTTTTATTCATGTTCGAATTTTTAGAAAAGCATAGACAAATTATCGATGTTTTCTGCGTAAAACAATATTGTTTTTCGCTGACACGACGGTTTCAAAAATACGATCAATTTATATTTTACGCGAGCGGTGAGTTGGAAAACTACACGTTTTGTGTTTCGCTGAGTCCCTCAATGAAAAATAGCATTCCAGTCCTTTTGTAGGCCGGAAACCACACAGCGGTTACATTAAGAACAGTAGTGTGGAACATAGTAGTGGATAGCTGCGAAGCACAAAGTGCCTGGTCATGAGAATGCGACAACAGAATGAGTGATGCGTCACAGTAGCTGGCACGTGTAGAAAACGTCACAACTGAGCTACATTGTTTTCTCCACACAAATACGAGTTATGATGGCACAATTATACCTTATAATCTGTGTTTATGTCAGTGGAATTACACTTACACAAAACAGACATCCTTGCAACCCGGGCATGGTTAACATACTTGGGTTAGTGCTCCAGGCTCCAGAGCGCACGATGGTTTCGGCTGTCATCACTATATGGCAATCGTCAAGCTATGTCATATGCTTTAGGGCGGATCATAGATTTAAGTAAAAAAATTCTATGTGTATGGGGCGGATTAAAAAATCTGATACCACTATTGGCTACGTTCACAAAAGCCAAAGAAATAATATTACAGCTGTAAACATAAAAGTGACTAACTCTTGGCATCGATGAGGCGCTCCCGGGGGCTAAGGTCAGACGACGACAGTTGCTCCTTCACCTTGGCCACGTCCTTGGGGTGCAGGATGTCGAACAAGCTCTGTCCGAGCAGCTCAGACTGGAAACAAAGTAACCGCTTGTAAATGCGCAACGAAAACACGATTTGAGCACCGCGTTGCTCTCCCAATCGGTGTAGCAGCTTGCAAGGTTACTACAAAAAAGCGCAGGTTAAGTAGCAAAGACCAGAGTTCTGACTTTATACCATGTTATGCGATCATCAACCCACCTGCCCAGTGTGACGATTATGGGCAAATCAATTAATTAATAGGAGAGGCGTTTATTTAATGAATAGACTGATATAGGCTGTAAAGAAGTCGTTAGGTAAAATAGGAACTGTTTACATGATCTTTTACTTTAGCTGTATAACTACATAACACCAGGTTACAGTGCAAAGCCTGTAGTATCAAGAGTGCCACACACGCCTTGTCGATCTTAGAGAAGGATGATACATTGGTAACACTAGTGCCACCATCAGTTAAAAATCATTATTCACTGAAAACACAAATTATCAAAAAATCCGTTCTATGAGATTAAAGTTCTGGATCTGAAGTTAATTTTAAACATAATAAATTATTAAATTATATTTCCCTATAGTTACAAATTGCAAAACTGTTAGAAGTGGCCATTTTAAGCAATATTGCAATTTGTAACTATAGGGAACTATAATTTAATAATTTAATATGTTTTAAATTAACTTCAGATCCAGAACTTTAATCTCATAGAACGCATTTTTGATAATTTGTGTTTTCAGTGAATAATGATTTTTAACTGACGGTGGCGCTAGTGTCACCAATGTATCATCCCGCGTTGAAGTCTTTTGACATAATAAGTCAACTTCACGGTTTTAATGTACGTTTCCGAAGATCAAGTTTTTGAATTGTAATTTTAGTTTAATTGAATTGATTTGACATTTTTGTAATATAATTATTAAACCATGAATGGCCTAGTTGACCGAAATAAAGGTTTTATTATTATAAAGGGCGCGGGTTCGTACCTGTTCGTAATGCAACATCTTGCTTACGGAGGTGGAGACGTAGAGCAGGCGGCCGCGGTCGCAGCCGACGACGAGCAGGAAGCAGTCGTGCGCCGCGTGCAAGATGAGCGCGTTCAGCTCGCGCTCGGACACGAAGGCGGGGCGCGGGCGCGCGGACAGCGGGCACGCGGACAGCGCGCCGCGCACCGAGCGCAGGTGCTGCACGGCCATGCGCAGCACCGTCAGCTTGTCCAGCTTACGCGCCATGGCGCCGCACATGGGCACCATGGAGCTGAGCTCGGTGATGTACGTGTTCATCTTGTCGCGGCGACGTTTCTCGATCTCGCTGTGGTTTTGTCTGTGTAATAGGGAGAGAGCTTTTAGTTGATACGTAAAAGAAGAATTTTGTTCTTTTTTATTGGAAATCATTATATATATACTGCATAAAAATAATCCTATATAAGCAGGAGTTTTTTTGGAAAAGTTTACAAAAACAAATATTAAATAAGTATTTTATAGTCACTGTTAAAGGTCATTGCTGTTAACAGATTATCGTTATTTATTATAAATCAAGAGTCAAGACACTTTTACAGTTCGTTTGTCTGGTCATCTGCTGTTTTCAATATACTTAATGGATTTGGATGCGTAGGAGTACAAGCTAGGTCCACGAAATAATATTGTTTTCTCAAATTATAGCGAATAAAAATTTAAATCATGCAAGGACATGACGAATACCGTTTGCGATGCAAACAGCTTTTAAATATTAATCGATTAACAATCGATACAGCTCGTTGGCCGAGTGAATTTAATGTGCTCGTATCGACTTAATGCTGCTGAAATATTAACAGCCTGATGCAAGGACACTTATGACATCTTGAGACATAGGGTATATTATACAATATACTATATAACTACATTCTATACTTAAAAGACAAACTGAAATTAATCTAACGCGGATTTTTTTTTATTTTAAGGAACATTTTATCAAATTAAGAAAAAAAAACACCATTGTAATTGTTAATTAGAATACTTTGTTGCTGATTAATATCAGTAATCAACTGCGATGGGCAATAAGTTATCAGATTAACAATAACAATTACTTTTGTTATTGGTAATCAGATTATAACCGATTAACATCAGTAAACTAAGTACCTAGAGTAACTGGTTACAATGTAATTTAATTGCACGTTAATCCGATTATTTATCATGAATTATAAATTTAATAAAATTACAAATTACGTGTACTTTACCTATCCTACTAATTCTACTAATTTTGTTTGTTTGTTTGTTACCTCTTCACACTTCAACTACTGAACCGATTTGGATGAAATTTGGTATGGATATAGTTTGAGACTCGGGGAAGGATATAGGGTACTATTTATCCCGAAATTCCCACGGGGAGCGAAGCCCGCGGGCACAGCTAGTAGTCTAAAATTGTAAAAAAACCCTACCGTGCGTCAAGGGCGTCGAGGTTGCTTAAATATTGTGATTAAAATGTAATCGATTACAGATTAATTAGATTACTTTTTGATCTAATACTTAGTAATCAGACGTAATCAGATTACAATGTAATTCAATGTTGCTCATCTCTGCACAGACAATAGTCATACTCGCAGACTTGTTCAAAACGAGTCTAACTACTGTCATTTTGGTAAAGTCATCATTATTTTTGTACCTATATATCGAGTACTTATGTTAGTATATGTGATCTTTGCTTGTAAGCTGGTTATAATCATAAAATTATTATCTATGCAATCAATAACAACATTAACAATAATAATTAAACGATGAAAATATCCAGGGACGAATAAAGGATTTTGACTTAGGATACTGTCTGCGCACAATTCTGTCGTACATTGGAAGCCTTAATTCCATCTTAAGCATTCTAACACAGGACGACGGTAATATAAACAAAAGTGGGAAAAAGGTACTTACTTTTTGTCCGGAAGCGTGCGCGTGGAGCGCGAGTCGTCGCCGCCGTCGTCATCGTAGGCGCTGCTGGTGCCGCTGTGAACAACAGGGTGTGTTGGTGAGGGCATGCGGAGCTCGACGGCCAACCTGGACGTGTCTCACCTCAAGACAGATATACAACGTGGAAGGGACAAACCAGTAATAAATCAAACTAGTTTGTAATATAGGTACTCGTAAATGTCATAATTTGGTACAATTTGTACAAATTGAATCTACAACTTGACATTATTTCAAAATTTTGACATTCTAAAAATTCAATTTAAATTATGATATGACATAACAAACAATGTAATTTCCGTCCACATTAACTTTAAATATTAATTGAATTGTGAACTGACGTCCTTAAAGAAAATGCTGCAGTGCAGTTTGTTACCGCTTCTTCTGCACTAGCGCTTTGGAAGCAGCAGTAAACTATAGGTAGCTGTAAGTAACCATTGTGCAACAAACAATGACGATTATTAAGAGACATTATAAATAACCTATGATAATAAAGATATATTTGAATTTGAATTGAATTTGACCACAGGCTATACTAGATCACTATAACAAAATAAAATTAAAATAACTTTCAAGAAACCAAAAAACATTTCGACATTCCTATACTGGTACTAACACATAAATGTAATTATGATCCCTAGTTGGTCAAAATATTTTCTCGGGCTGCTGCACACTTTCATTTGGAAATGCCAAAAATATTTTTGTTCTTCTGATATTATTTTAATTCCATTATACTATAGTGGTTTAATATAGCCTATTTACTAATGGTTCGATTTATTACGGGTATGTCCCTTCCACGTTGTTTCGTCTTTATCCGCAGAGAGACACAGAGGGCTACGGCTGTAAACCTTAAATGCAGTTTAAAAAGCTGACTACTATCTCTTATTAGAAAAAATCTAGAACCCGTAGGTAAAGTCGTTCACGTCGATGCGCTGAGACTTTTCATCGCGTAGGCGTCGTCCGCACATTTACACCAGGCACATTTACGCCATTTGTTAAAAGTATATTTTTACTTTAGAACAAGCAAGCTTATAAACATCATTGAGACCTCTCTAACCCGTCTGGCTAGCGAGGAGAGTGTAGGCCAAGTCCTCTGGCTGCTTTGGTCGAGTATGGCTCTGGTAGTACAGAGGGTCGTGCTCCTGTAGTGGAGGCAAAAAGACCTGATGATGATGACCAATGATGATGATACCAAAGTTTAACAAGATTATACGTATAATAAATAAGATATACGTTTACGTTTATGAAACTGATACCCGAGTAAGGGAGAATTTCTGCCAAAAAGTATGAATTATCTAATTATTATTTAGATCCCATTGTTGGACAAAGGCCTCCCTCTCAGCTCTCCATTTATCCCTGTTTTGTCCTTTCGCGTGCCAGTCCTTCGAGTAGGCGTCTAGGTCGTCACACCATCTGCGCCTAGGTTTTCCAGGACGCCGACGTCCTTTAATTGGGGTTCACAAAATCAGTGTTTTGGCCCATAGTTCGGTTGGCATGCAGCTGACGTGTTAAGATTACTTAATTAAGTAATCTAAACTCGACGTACATTAATTGCCAACAATGTATATATTTTTGAAATGTGCTAATTAAGATCTTTCATTTGATACCCCACTCGACATCGAAAGAACAAATATATTTACTAAGCACATTTTTGTATGTTCCTTTCGTTACCTACATTATCATTTTTTTGCCACATAGATTCATACATACAATCTTAATAATACTTATTTTACATACATACCTAGACTGCATAAGTCATTTCTTTTGGCTTTGCTGTAACCGGGTAAAACAGAGATAACTACTAAAAAAATATTTCTTTTTGTGGAGAAACCAGTTCATTCCAATAATACACATAGTGAGCGGATTAAATAATCAATCAAATTGCTTCTTGTAAATCATATTCGTATTTGTATTTGTTACAAATTGTCCTAAATTAGATGTCTATAGAAAACACGATTACCAGCGGGCCCTTATTATTTTTTTAGTATGTTTTGCGGCTTGATGGATTTTAGCTAAATTTGTCAGATTCGTCCTTATTTTCCAAGTAAGACTGGCTCTGGATATACATTAATTTATTTTTAATAAAATCCTTTCATCATTACAAATCTCATTTATCACATCTCATCTTTACAAATTTCAAATCATTACAAATCTTTACGATTATATTTAATTTGAAATTATTAATAAACCTGTAACCTCGCTCAACAGAGCGTTGTATGTTTTCAGTTAATTTATTAAATTAATATTTTTTCGCAGATGGATTTCTTGTTATATTTTTAAATAATTACTTTTTTTTTCAACGTAGAATAGTATGAAAGCGTTGTACTCTACAGGTACAAAAGTCAAGTTTTTCAGTAGCTAGCCACCTCGGCCAGTGAACCTGCCACTGGTATGGCACTTCATAGAAACGGAGCAGCATATATACCTAGTACTACTACAAACGAAACAATCCGTCTGTGCACACGTTAAATAGGTATGTGAGTTAAACAATTAGGGTTGCTACCACAGAATTTGTTGCTTTGCTTACCTTTTTACATCACTTAAATCTATAAAATTTCGTTCTTTATTGTTTTCCGTGGATAACGATGGTGAGTGATCATTAAACATTATGATTCAATAATCCTAAGTGACTCGCGTAACGTCAACGTGCGACTAGCAAAGGGCTTCACACACGGCAGCTATAATGTAAAAGATTTACATTATAGCACGGTACATCTCATTACATCTTTCCATAGAAATCGTCAGGAGACCACACACGACAGCTATAATATATATTATTACATCCTGACGATTTCTATGGAGAAATGTATTATGCTATAATGTACATCTTTACATTATAGCTGCCGTCTGTGAATGTGAAGCCCTAATAATGTTTTACAGGCGCTTACTCGGCCCAATAAGCAGTTCCACATAGTGAGAACTACTTAAGGCCGGCGTGTATTAGTAGTAGTAACGATAGTAGTAGTAAGGTAACATGGTACTAACCTTACGCAGTTAGAGGGTAACTCTAACTCATGAATACAGATAACATACGCGAAATGACGATGTCATCGTTAATTATAAAACAGATCGTAGGATGGTAAATTTTATTCTTTCATGAAAGAAAATATTTTCACATCTGTGCTTGTTTCACAGGATTACACCATACTACCAATTTTTTTATTTAGTTCAATAGATCCGGAGCAAATTGGTTGTGACTAACGGATGGACTGACAGACGCACGAGTGATTCTAAAGGGTAAAGGTACCACATATGGTTGAAATTAAAATAAGAAAAATATTAACGCTTCCCAAAAGAAAAATCTCTATATGACATTATTTACTTAATATTATTTTTTTAATTGAAGTAAGTATATTATTACGTTATAATGACTTTGTTTGTTGTTTTTCCTATCATAATCATCGTCGTCATCATTTTAGACGCATAACGTCCACTGCTGGACCTAGGCCTCTCCCAAGGTTTTCCAAAATGACCGATCTAAAGCGGCCTGCATCCAGCGCTTCCGAAGCGTGGCTCGAAATTTCTTATGCCACTTGTGGTTACCCATCCAAGTGCAGACAACACCCGGTATCTCTTTACTTACGAAAGCGCTAGCCACCGTTGTGACTTTAAAAAAATGTTTATTCATTTTCAATCTAAGATTAGGTTTGATAAAATAGATCATATATAAAGTAAAAATTTAAACATGTTACTAAAGTATTATTATTCTCTTCAAAAATAAGTAAGTTTCAGAGTCCAACCCAAAACTAACCGTTCACGGTTCAAACTAATTCAACATTGGTAAGACGTCATTAATCAGGTAATGCATGAATTTGTCTTCAATGACTTCAGGAGCTGATGCGCAAGCAATTTGGGAATTGAACTCACGGCCCAGCGGTCCATAGGTAATCTTCAACAGTTGGGTTGTTTAGGGTAAGATTAACTTTAGAGATGTCGATTGAGGCCAATATTGGAAGTTACAATCACTTCTGATCTCATTTTTAGATAGCGTACGTATTCCATTAACTACCTATTTCATATTTTAGGGTTCCGTAGTGAACATCAGGAAAAGTAGGGTTTACTAAAGTTACAAGCGACCGACTTATAAAATGTACTCGGGTAAGTCAAATTTCATACAAATTCAATAGAAGATTAGTTTGACGTTTTTTATCTCGTGAAGTCAGAGTTGGCATTCGCTACTACTACGGAACTCTTTACTGCCCGATACGCACTTAGCCGGTTATTTAATTTTATGTCTTTTGACTAATCTTTATAGATAAAAATTACGTGTCACATTGTTTGTCCGCGATGGACTCCTAAACTACAGAACCGATTTTAAATTCGATTTGCAAACCGTGTGCAATTTGATCCAACTTGAAAGATAGGATAGCTTACATCTCAATTTATAGTCGCAATATTATTTTATTGCACTGGACTGATGCAGTATACGCTGGAGTCATAAAGTCCACGCAAACGAAGTCGCTGGTATCAGCTAGTTATATTTATAATTACAGGTATAACCTAACGGGACAGTTCAGCTCCCCTGTTTTAATTAATCGGTACCTAGCAAATAATCTTCATTTAACATACGCGTGTGAAAAAAAACTTCATTAGTCTTTATCAGTCCCCTAGTGTTAAGCTGACTATCCTGGATCATTATTATTTCAGCCACAGGTGTGTCCCTCAAAGGTTTCAATAACGAATAAATGTCTACCTTGTATAATATTTGATATTGCAAATATATCGATGTAAATCCCGAATTACAACCCTTTTCACTGTAGAGCGCTGACAATGGCTCGCCACCCGGCGCAGGTGTGTCAACGAGGGCGGTGCAGCGTGTCCTGGCAACGGCAAGCGCTGCCAGTGCTCCCGAAAAGGAATGAAATAAATAAATATATAGGGACAAATTACACTGATTGAGCTAGCCCCAAAGTAAGTTCGAGACTTGTATATGGGATACTAACTTAACGATACTATATTTATAACTAATACATATATAGATAAACATCGAAGCCTCAGGACAATTTAAAATAGGCGATTTTACATTTTGCTCTGACCGGGGATCAAACCCGGAAACTCTAAAATTGAAGTGATAATTTATCTAAGTTGTAATACACATGAGTCTTAAAAAGACTTAGTTTTTCAAACTTAGTCTTTAGAATCACCATTTTTGAGTTTTGCCATTTAAGCTACAGGTCGTGCCAAAGGATTACATGTAGCTTTGTCTATTTTTTGCACGCAATCTTTGCAAACTGAGCTCTTTGTACAGGACTCAAGGGGTTTAGTATCAAGAGTTCACTCGTTTAACGATTCTTTTTTTAAAGATTTCAGTCTTGCAGGAGTCAAATTTTGATTGAATCAGATAATTGAGACTCGACTCTCACAATGAGTATTGAAGAACTGTACATTTCCAACACAATATAGGAGCTTGGTTGGTTGGAGCGTGAACCGGAAGTGCATATCCTAACTCTGTTATGGTTTTGAGCCAACGCTGTACGAGTTGAGCCGCAACATGTTCTAGATTCGTTGAATGAGTATTTATCTATTTTGAGCGTACAATATCTGTTATAGTTCAACACCAGCTGTAATTAAAGGTACCTATTTCTTACCGTGAGTATAGAGAAGTAGACGCTACTAGTGCTCATCTTCATAAATAATTTTATAATTATTTGTTAATAAAATAAGCAATTTAATTAATTGCTGTAAGTAGTCATTGAAAGTGTTATTTTATTTTGGACAGAACCCCTTAATATCTATATTTTTAAATATATTTCTAACATACTAGACATACATTATAATAAGAGATAAGATTTATTACATAACATGAAATACATAACATGATAATACGAAGCTTTTGACATTAAATCAATACAAATAAGTTTGATATAAGAAACATCGATATCGCAAAAAAATTTAGGTGAGGTAGTACGTATTAAAGTATATAAATAGTTCAGTACATTTAGCATGTCTTCTTGAGAGCGTCCCCAATAGTCCACTTTTCATAGTTAGAAATTTACTGCTCAAATCCGCAAGATTTATATTATAGAAAACACTAAATCATTATAAGACACGTATTATTCAATAACTCGCGTCAAGGGCGTCAAGGTTTAGGTTCACTATGCAATTTGTCACGTCACACGTGTACCAAAAATGAACAATTGCGCATAGATTTAGATGTCTAGGTCTATAGTCTATGATATTGCGTAATATGTCTATCCCGTTCTAACGCATGCAAAATTCGGTAAATGTCCTTTCGCGACAAGTTTTTATTCACAGGTACAAAGTAGGTCTTAGATGTTTATCTATATATGTATTTGTTATAAAATATAGTATCGTTGAGTTAGTATCCCATAACACAAGTCTCAAATTTACTTTGGGGTTAGCTCAATCATTGTAATTTGTCCATATATATTTATAATTACTTATTTATATTTATTTTTATCAAACGTTATTGTTTCAAAGTACAAAATACTTTTAACAAATGGCGGACTTAATGCTAAAAGCATTTTCTCCCAGTCAACCATAGGGATAAACAGAGAAAATTATGCGGCACAAAAAAGCAATACAATATACATATGTACATTATAAAATATTACTAAATAATATAAAATTATATTATATACCTACTATAACATAAATATCAGAATGAATACTCTATTTATACCATACACACAAATACATACACGTCTACTTATATTACCTAACATACAAATTCATAGCTATGAAGAGAAGAATTGATGATGATGACTGTATGAAGAAAGGGAGTTTAAAAGGTGGTCGTGAACTTTTCTTTTGAAAGAGAATTTAGTAGAAATTTCTCTGATGTCAACGGGTAAAGCATTCCAGAGCCGTGAGGCTTGAAAAGAAAAAGCATTAGACATAAAATTTGTCCGGAAAAGGGGGATAAATAGCTGACGTGTCTCATTAGAACTAAGTTGCCGATCGTGAGTGTCTGAAAGATAATTGAATTTACATTTAAGATATTCAGGGTAGTTAGGATTTATGTTGCGGCTCAACGCATAAGTCCTAAATCGCTTTAAATGCGCACAAGATTTTTGTATTTACAATTGCTTGGAAGATTAAACAATACTATGTTACGTAAAATCTCTTTACCGAAAATTTTAATTCACAAATAAAGAAGCTTCTGATATTTGAAGCTAACTAATGAGTGTATAAACTTTACGACTAAATATTTTTTATGAATAACGTAGTATCTAAATACTTAAGTCCCTGCCACTTAACCAATATCTGTGATCGTTCAACATACGAAGTTTGGATAAACGCAACCCAGCAAAGGCCACCGGGTCGCTTGCGCTAATTACCTCTTTGTTGCGCGTTCAAAGGGTTACTACCCGCGCGAGTTTGTAGGGCTGCGCCGCCAAAAATCACACCACATTGCCACAAACGTGACGCCGGATGTTTCGACTGTCAAAAATACTTACCAAAACAGTTACGCGAATTTTCAAAGCGCACGCGGCAACAGAAGTTCCCAGTTTCTTTTTTCTCAAGTCAAACATGTCAGTAAGGCTTCGTTTGTAGAAACAATGATGCTTTTGTGATTAATTTAAAAATGTATTTTTTTTTACATTTTTTTTTCTATCTCGAAATGGCTTCCATGATTCTTTGACGAATATTTGGAAAAGTATAGGCACTTAAATTTATTAGAGCCGAAAATGACACAATTTTGAAAGCATGGGATAACTTACTCATGAGCTAACACTTAAGGCCGGGTTGTAGTTGAAAACTCGTTTTCAGGCCCCTTTTTTAACTCTTGTATCTAACGCCTCGCAATGTATACCAAATCCAGAAAATTATAATCAACGGAGAAGTTCATCATTTACTGAACCGAGCAGATTTCACTAATAATCAAGGAATAAAGCAAAAAAAAAATTAATTAAAATACCCCAAATTCTGAACTTGCAACTCTTTTTTTTTTCAATATTTTAAGCGACACGAACATATTTTTTTGTATTATTTGGGTGGTTATTGTAATACCTAAAAGACTGAACCAGCTAGTTTTTTGATTCGTTCTATATTTTTCACAAAATAAATAAAAAATCTTAAAAATATGTAAGGAATTCGAACTCCGACCATGACGCCCGAATTAAGTTAAGTAAAGGACCTTGCGACATTTTGGTCCAACCCCTCAACAACGTTGAAAGTTATACCAAATGAAAGGTTTTGGAATACACTTTATTTTATATTATGACGGCTAAGTCGATATCTAGCGCGAACATGGAGTTTCGATGCATTTTTGATTCCAAGAAAGCAACCGTAAACAAAAGCAATTTTCTATTCATTGTGTACCTTCGCATACGCTACCTTTATTGCCGCACCCCGCCGCTATGCACATTCCTTTTCTCTCCCCTCTCCTATACCCCGCCCGCCATTGGGTAACTATGTAATGATGGTTTTTTATTAAAAGATATACCCTTTTGCTCCACTGGAACCCTAAAAATAATGTAATATATCAATAGTTTCAAGAATATCATCGCTAGGTGAAACTCCGATCAAAAATACTTGACATTTTTAATAAGTAAGTACATTTTTATAGGTAATAAATGAAACAAGTCATGTAAAAAAACACCATGTTGGCGCTCGATTTCGGCTTGGTGCTAATAGAATGAAATGATCTACACTTCAAATGCTTTCATTTGGCATAGTTTTTATTGGTATTTGGACCAGGGTCCATACATTTTTGCGCATGGTCCTTTAGCCTTTATTTCTGGGGCAACTAGAGCTAGAGTCGTACATCGTGTAAATTGAGTTTGTGTATTCAAGTTGCACCTCGCCTTAAGTCTTTTCATTTAACAGTCGAATAATAAGTCCATTAGGTATTGACCTAACTAAAGAATCGATGACAAGCTCTCATGATATACGATACACAGAACAAGATGCCATTTTATGATCACTTGAAACGTTCAAGTTCACGCGAATGTTGTTGAGCGTCAACTACTTTAACATTCTAAATTAATAAAAAAGGTAATATTGAAATCAAGTTAAATTACAAGATAATGGTACAATAAATAAAGATATGCGTTTGGCAGTCAATTTAAAATGAAAAAATTACGTTAAATAGAATCTAAAATAATATAGTAACGGTGTTAGGCCTTCTTTACGTAAATAAAACCGCAAAAAAGCTATAAAACTGGTTAAGTAAAAATAAACATAGGTATTGTAAACACGGCTGGCATTGTGGAATGAAGTTATAAAGAAGGTCAAACAACAGTTCCAAAGTTTTAGCTTTTTATACGACTTACAATGGTATACAGCATTATTTTCCTATTGTGGTGTATGACTAGCAGAAGAATTTTTATTTTGAAAAAGAACTGGTCATATTTACGTTATTGAAAAATCTCAGACGAAAGTTCGATTGCTCAGTCCATTATTATATACATATATACGTACTATGACGTTGTTATCCCTAACGGGACAGACAGAGCATGTGGGGTCCTGCTGCTTTAATCAGACAGTGCCCAGGGCCGCAAAACTCAAAGGCCACTTTTAGCGTGGTATTTTATTATTATATTATCATTAGAGTATTAATATGCATCTCCTAATAACGTGATTCAGATTTTCATCCATTCCCTCGACCAACTTTTAAGATAATATGTGCAGGAAGAAGAGCAACTGATATACTCTACGTATTTTTTTTTCAAATCAGCGACTACGTGGTAAAGTTAAAAAGTTCCATACTTTTGGGTAAAATACCATGGACCAAGCAAATGAAAATACCTACTCACATGTGGTCCTGATCCCACGCTCAGTGAGACAAGACAAGGAAAAAGAAGATGCAATTATTGATAGGTATACGAGATGGTGATCCGTTTTATATTTTACTCCAACGCCACCCTATCTCGGTAACGGTTTATGAAAAGAATTTTGGAGAGTGACAAGTCAGGTTCAAGTCAAGCTTTGTGGCAGGAAAACAATACAAGCGCCGCAGGATGCGCGACCTAGACTGGACTCAAACAAATCAAGGAGGTGTATTAAAACAGCAACTTAGTAAAAGTCAAGCCTTAGTCTATGTGTATTATTTATATGACATGCTGGTGATCTATGCAAATGTGGCGTTATTAATGATTACGGGTTAATAACGTTGCATGGCCTTGACTGGAAGCCTCTGAAGGCCAAGAGCGAGGGCAGAGGGGAGGGGATCACCGGAACTGGCTCACCTATGAACCATCCGTGATGTGATTTGAATGATATTATTACCAGAAGCTGTGTATGAGGTTTTATCGTACTACTGTGGTATATAAATTTGTCTGCTGAAGTGTCGAATATTTCGTTACTCAAAACCCGAAGTCTGTTTCTACAGGTTAATCTCAAAAAAGGCTAGAATTAATTAGATCTCACTAAGAATACAGTATTGTTTTGAAAATCCTTGGAGGAGATCTATATCCAGCAGTGAACTTCATGTGGCTCACATGAGGATGATTATACATCAGATACCGATCCAAGGCGGGGAGGGCCTTTAGTAATACATTCAGATTGTAAAGGTTCGGTGGACACATACTCGGAAATTTTCTAATATGAGAAGAAGAAGAAATACTTAATGTTGTAAAATTGTACTTACTAGGAAGAAGCCTTGCGCTTGCACGTGGCGCTAGCGGCGGATAGCGACTGCGGCGCCGACCCCATCGAGTCGCAGCCGGACATCTCGTAGTCCTCGCAGTAGGACTTGCGCTTACGCTCGTGGTGGCTCCTCACCATGTGGCCCTGTACACCCCGCTACGTGAGCAACAGAACATGTAGTGTTTACTCAGGTCGAGCCGCGGTTCACACCCGTTGATCGACGCGAGTAACCAGAACCACACGCGACGTTTCAAATACTTAAACTTCCTATTTTTGGTTTATTCTTTTTCTGTCACTGGTGCAAAATCTTCTAAGCTAGTAACACTGAATAACCTTTTCCTTTTTTAGGCTTTATTTTAAAAGTCACACTTGAATCTCGTCTAATTCTTTATTTACACACTTCCTAACATTTCAAGAACATTCCTTAGCTAAGACAGTAATTATTAAAGCAGTTGTCGTGACGGGTCCGATAGTTGTCTCACCTGGTGCTGCACAGGCGCGTGGGCAGCCAGCAACGCGCTGCCCTCGCCGGCGCACGCGCCGCCCGCCGCGCCGCTGCCCGACGCTACAGCGACAGCAGAGGCCGCCGTCGCGCCTGCGCCCACTGTCACCTCATACCCCGAAGTATGAGCGTTCGTCCTAAAATAAAAAAATCAATTTTAAAACTCTGTACAAAAAATTATGCAGATAGAAATGTGTACCTATGTATACATATACTCTTACTGCAAGCAAATAATGCACTATACTTTGCTCTAAGCTGCTGCACTATGAGCTTATAATATACTTGCTAAAGTAAGACTCTACGTCCACTAAGAATTAGAGTTGAAGACGTACCTATATGCGTTCAGAAATACGGCACATGGCTAAATGAAACGCGATATATATATATATATATATCTATTAGGTATTATATGCCTAAGAAAATTAGCGAGAAGACAGAAGTCGATACGGAATTCACTATACTAGCAAAGATACTTCCGATAGCTTTCATTATTGGTGCACGGAAATCCGCTTGGCATCTCGATTTTTTTTTACAGACAATCGTCTGTAAGGAAAACGAAGTACACTGATCACAAGTGAGGCGCATCATAGTACTTTTTTTGTTGCTTTACGTTTTAAAGGGAAGGTTGTTAAGAGTCCCCCGTCCCTAGACTTCTCCATACAAACGTAGTCTACGTTTAATTTTGAAACCACATGTCGGATTCCGGTAAAAATTGGTTATTGTAAAGAAATTGCAATTATCTAGGGTTATAACTGGTTTCCTATGGTAAAATTATGAACTGGAAAGAAAATATAACGATTTAGAAGTTTCCCATACTAATGGTCAAAAATGATATAAAACACTATATTCTATTTCAAGTTCATATTTTTACTGTCGGAAACTAGTTATAAACCTAGATAAATGCAATATCTTTGAAATTACAAAATTTTTCCCAAATCGTACATGTCGTTTTGAAATAAAACGTAGACTACGTTTGTATGGAAAGTTGTATTTTGGTCTAGGGTCGGGGGACCCTTAAGTATTATGGACTGAACTTTTCTTAAAGTAAGTTAGAAGTAGGTATTTAAAGTATGTAAAGATACTTCTATGTGACATGCAGTTCTCTCATGGTTACTGAAACGTCGCGGTCTGCGAAACTTATCAGATGACGTGCTTACACAAACAACGTTTATTTCCGATCATAAAGGCATTACGAGACACAAACTGACTCAATGAAGGCGGATATGTGTGTGGAACTAAGACGATTGTGAAGCAAAATGTTTTCATACAATAGATAGTGACTTTTCCCTAATAAACATACTCCGGAAAACATGGACGGTACAGTTTAGATTGACTAACAAAATGAATGAAAAACAGGGACGTTACAGTTTTGATTTTTTTTAAATTTAATATACTTAAGTGACATTTTATTCAATTAAAAAAACTTGTAGCTAAGCTGAACTTCGACTTGAGCTGGATCTCATTACTAATGTTGAAGTTCTGAAGCGCATGGGCAAAAAGAGCTCGTTTGAACAATAGGAACGCAGCACTAAAGGAACGTCTAAGCAGGTAATTGTTTGTTTTGTAATAAGAAAATCAAATATCTTGGTCACGTGTTAAGAAACCCACAATAATATAATATAATACCACAATGATTTAATTGCCCGAAAGCGCAAGGTGGGACGTCGCTAAATGTCATGGCTGAGGAAAATCCGACAATGGACTGGTAACAAAACAGTAAAACCATTGTTCAACCTTGCTATGGATACATCAAGATTTAATAATTGGCCAAGTGCGTAGCAGGCCTTGCGCAATGTAGGGTTCCGTAGTTGCGAATGCTAACTTTGAGGTTATGTTACTAAAAAACAAAATACCAGTTAAAAACATACCCATACTAAATTACAGCTTTTTAGTACTTACGGTCTCAGGCAGACGTGGCGAAACTATAAGGGTTTCTTGTTTACTACGGAAACCTAAAAAGCTGACTGCCAATCTTCAGGAATGGCAAAGCGGCGTCTAGAGAAGAAGGGATTTTATTTATGGTTAAAAATGTTAAAATATCCAACTTTCAGACTTCGTTAACTTTAAGTTTTTATTTGATGTAAAATTATAACACTCTTGGTTATAGATTCATGAGGAAAACAGTTATCACCCGAGAAAATTATAATACGAAAAATATTATACGCCTGTGTCCGGGAGACACAAACAAATACAAAACTACAATCTATCTAGTAACTTTCTATTTTGTCCCGATTACGTATAAACAAATCTTAAAGAGTCTTTAACTTTACCCTTACCTATTTATACTCTACAAGTTTCTTGCTTGTTGCATGACTTGCACGGTGTAAGCAAAACGTCATCCATACAAATAATTTATTGCCTCAATTAAATTGTACGCAACTGGCAATAACTTGCACTGCGTACTCTTAAATGAGCCTTCAAGGTACAGATACATAATATGTTCATAACGAGCACGAAGTAGCAATTGCTTCTTAGTAGCAGGTGTATACTTTGCGCTAAAATTGCATACGTTCCGTGATCAAAATTTTACCATTTATAGCTAATACCCTATGAAACAAATCGTTACGATAAACTATTCTCCGCATTACGTCTACCTGCGGTAAGCAGTTTTGTTATACGACCTATTCTGTCAAACTGCTTGCGGTTATGTAAAAGAGCAAATTATGAATTTTAAATTGCCATTCCAGCCACAGGATGTGCACTGCAGTAGTTAACGACCGCTGTTGCCTATTGGTCATTATGTCACGCTCAACATGGTTAATGATCTTTTTCAGATTAACTTGGGTATTGAATGTTTATCTATACTCGTATATGTATTTGTTATAAAATACCGTTATCGTTGTATGTTAGTATCCCATAACACAAGTCTCGAAATTACTTTGGGGCTAGCTCAATCTGAGTGATTTGTCCTTGGCTACTCAAGAAATTTCACAAAGACCCATCGGGAGTAGTCTTAATCTATGTACATATCTAAATTCAGAGTTTCGTTACTAATAGACAGGGTAATAATCTTATACCTTTAAACGAGCCATTCTTGTATATTTATTTTTATATTTCTGTGATCTCGAAAATGGCTCTAACGATTTCGCTGAAAATTGGTATATGGGGGTTTTCGGGTGTAAACAATCGCTCTAGATTAGTCTTATGTTTGGAAAAACGCGTGTTTTCGAGTTTTCACGCGTTTTTCTTTCCACGCAGAATATGGTCGCTAATTTCGTCGCGCCAGCCGCCATCGGTTTAGCTCAGCGGTTAAGGATACGGACCGCTAGAAAGAGTGTTACGGGTTCGAATCCCACTCGGTGACTTACATTTGTTTTTTTATGTTCTTATTGTTTTTAGACAAGTTTAAAAAAATGTAGTTAATGTTTGAGATGTAACCGAGCAAAGCTCGGTCACCCAGGTACTTTCTTTTAATATCATAGAGATTATCAAGTAGGATATCATCCAGATAGTTGAAAAAAGAAGCTGAGGACACCTGGGAATGAAGCCAGAAGCTGGCACATAGACTGCAATGTAAACAAACATGGAACACGGTGGAGTGACGGCTCGCAGCTGGCTTATCACGCTTATGCAACTGCCTGCGATAACGCTGTTATACCTGTTATGTGAGCGGCTACCGGCGAGACGACGACGTGTGACCAGTCAGGCGAGAAGGCATTGCTGCTACTCTGAGCAAAACCACAGACAGGCAGACATGGCGAAACTATAAGGGTCCCTTGTTTAATACGGAACCCTAAAAATCAGCCAATTGCGAGTCGCGCGTTGAGGATTCCATTACAAAAAAAATTCACAAATTAATATTTCCAGTCATAGATATATAGACCTAGTATGACTTTAAGTATGTCGTTTTGTGATACGAGTGATACAACACATTTAAATACCATTTTTTTTTACTAGCTTAAGTATACTGTCCCACTGCTGGGCAAAGGGAGGCCTTTGCTCTTCGCCTAAGACAATCCCCTTGCCCTGCCATTTAGCATCCAAACGCTTAAATATTTATTCCAAGGTACACGTAAACAATTTAGGAGACAAAGGGTCGCCTTGTTTAACTCCTTTTTGTATAGGGAAAGATGTTCCATTGGATTCCAGTTTCACGGCACCTGTACTGTTGCTATAGATGTGTTGGATTATTTGGATGTATGTCGGTTCTACATGTTGTTGTTCTAATGCGGAAAATATGGCTTGATGATTAAGACTTTCGAATGCTTTATTATAATCAACAAAACCTATATATTATAATGGTTGTTTGTATTCTGTAAATTTTTCTATTATTGCACGCCTCATAAGCGAAGCGTTGAGGTGGGTACTACTGTCATTTCGCGCAAAACATCAGATTTTTCAAACTTAAAATGTCTCTATGTATCATACATTGCACTTGTAAGATAATATATACACACACATATTAAGAAAAAAACACTATTTTTAACACTCATGATATTTTTGATGTCATTTTTGTTATTTAAACTAGTTAAAAAACAGTTTAAAAAAGTTCTGTCTTGGACGTCCGCGTGTCTGTATGTGCGGAGGCTTTTCTTGTTAACACGATAACGACCGAAATACTTTACTAATCGAGTCTTTTTTTTTCTCTTACGCTTGAGTATGCTGAGGAATAAAACCCTTTCATTTTTCAGGGTCTGATTCGATGTGGTTTAATTGTTATTAAATAAATAAATAAAAAAATTTCGACTGTTCTTCATAGTTTTAGTATATCTATATATATCTTTATTTTTCTATACACGTAAGATTTAAAAAAAAATTATGACTCTTTTCCAAACTTATTTGGTTTAACACTTGGAGATGGTCAGTGGTAGAAAAAAAGGGTCTAAATCCGGCTTGTTCGGGTGGCTGATGATTATCCAATTGCGAGGCGATTCGATTCTGTATAATTTTAATAAATACTTTGTATAAAATTGAGATTAAGCTTCTTCTTCTTATATTTAAGAGCTGGGCTCTTGTCGGTGGAGTGCTTTCCATGTCTCTCTTCCTTCCGCTAAGTTCTTAACCTATTTATTTTATACTTTACTCCATTTTGACTCCATTAAGCTTATGGGTCTATAATTATTGATATCACTATTATCGCCCTTTTTATGTAATAATATGATATTTGAGCTCCAGAATTGTTTAGGTAATTTACCAGATTTTAAAAATTAAATTGAAAAGTTCGGAAAGGTAGGGTACTAAAATTTTATCTCCAAATTTCAGTATTTCTGAAGTAATTCCATCTTCACCCGGGCTCTTGTTAAATTTCAAACTTCGAATAGCTGATTGGATTTCATCTTCTGTGATTGGTGGGATAGTATCGGGACAGTGGTATTCCTTTTGTGTGTCCAACGAGGATGATTGATTACTGGAATAGACATTTTTGTAAAATTGAGTGCATAAATCTAATATTACATTTCGACTGTGTTGTTTCTTGTCTTTTGAGTCTTTGATGCTAGTAATCCATGATTTTCTTTTAGTGATTCCATCTTTTAATACTCTCAAGGATTTGTTATTTTCGAGTGCTGATTGTACCTCATGCGTTTCAAGTCATCTCAGATCCTTCTTAATGCTTCTTTTTACTTTTTTGTCAAGATTTATATATTCCTGAGAATCTTTTTCTGCGATTGTCCTTTTATCTATTAATTTTTCCGAATGCTTGGATAGCTTATTTCTGCTTCCTTTCAATGGTTTTATTTTATTGCTAGCTTGTTTAATTGCCTGAACTATTTTATTATACTTATGATCGACTTCTTCGCTCTTGTGCGTTGTATCCTTTTCATCTATTGTTGTTTCAATTTCTGTGTCTAAAATACTGAATAAATTTCGGAGCTCAAAATTAAAATCTTCAAATCTATTAATAAGTGTTTCTTTGCTAAATTTGTTGATTTTATTTTTTAAAAGTGAATTTCTATATTGTTTGATATTAATTTTAAGTTTCATCCTACGTGGTCTATGGTCAGAGTTAAATCTAATTTTGTTTATTACTCCAATGTCCCGAATAATAAGGTTACTTGATGTTAAAGCGTAGTCAATCTCGTTTTTGTATTCACCAGGCGATATCCATGTCCAGCGGCGCTGGTTTTTCTTAGGGAAAAAACTGTTTAAAATTCGCAATTTTAAACTGAGAGCAAACTGTATGAGTCTTTTTCCTCTTTTATTTTTTTCCCTTAATCCGTAAGGTCCTAAAATGTTTTCATTATCTGTTACTTGCCGTGATCCAATATTGGAGTTGAAATCTCCGATGATGACCTTCCAAGTGCTTTGATTCTCGTCATAAGCTTTAATGAAGAGATTGTAAAATTGTTCAATAGCTTCGTCGCTGTGTTGGGTTGTAGGTGCGTATACTTGAATAACGGTTAGTGTTTTGTCATTTTTGATTTTGAATTTAAGGACTGCAAGCCTATCTGAGTACGCTTTAAACTGGATAATATTACTTTTCCTTTTTTTGGCAACTATAAATCCTACTCCATATAAATTTTCTGTTTCACCATAGAGTAAATTATACCATCTTCTCTTTCCTCTATATGCTCACCTGTTCTTCTTACTTCTCCTAATTGTATAATGTCCCATTTTATGGATTTTAATGCATTTTATAATTCTATTAGTCGTTCGTCGGTCTTTAATCTACATACATTATACGTTATAATATTTAGCATATCTGAGTCCGGTTTCACTATAGCCTGTGTCGTTTGACGGTTAGGAGATCTCACCCGGGGATTCTTAGCACCCCTGACTTCTGTGTTGGCCCACTCTCCGTCCTGGGCGATACAACAACAGGAGCCGCCGGGCACTTGGGGCCTCTTTGACGTCTTGTTAGTCATTCATTAGGAGGGGGTTTAGACCAATAACCCACTGCGCTGGTCCGGTGCGGGTTGGTGGGTCGCCAGAGCCTCGTTTGTTGAACAGCAGGATGTACCACGAGCAGGTGAGGTTGGCTTGGGATCCTAATGTTATTTGGATTCTGTTACATCATTTACTTCTTTTAAATTTACAAAGAAATTAATAATTTTATGAATATTTTTTTAACTTTTAAACTACAATATTTACGAATACAGAATGTTAGGCAGAAGATTTACGTCATGTTAATTTAAAAAATATGCAATCGATTTTAGTGCACAGCCAACCGTGAAATTAATATTATTATTATTATGAACGCGTGTATGTAATTACTCATGACTACAGCATGTAATAATATTTAGCTACACCATGGAAAGCCTATGAGACAGCGCGATAAGTTCAAAACATTGACTATAGTTCTGTTAACTGAACTCGTTCCCGGTTCCTTAGTTCCTTCGGCGCCTGAAGTTGGCTGTCTTCTGTTAAATTAACTAAAATAGTGGAAATTAGGGGATGCCACCCATCCCTGGGAATAAAGTTCTTTACTGCAAAAGCAAAACCTTTATAAACACTTAACACAAAATTTAATTTATGGTTCGTAAAAAAAGTCCTGACTCTTGGACAGGGTCAGGGCTCTTGGATTCCAAAAAACTTTTATATTCTGTTTATAATATATCTGAAACTCGGTAAGTTTCGATCAAATCGCATGCAGTTCATATTCGGCGGCCATGCGATTAATAAAACAGAAAAACAAAAAGGATTGTTTTACTCCCTCTACCGCACCCTGGGAAAGGGAACTTTCGTTCCAATAAAATTGGGCAAACAAATAGTTTGTTGCTTTTTCTGCGCTTGCATTTTATTACGGCACTGAATTTTATTTGAGAAAAATGAATTTATTAAAATAAAAGTAATGTTTACTTCATCGTCCATGTCTCACAACTTTGTGAAGTGCAATACTCCAAATCTAAGTTTTGATGAGTCTTTTTTATATTTCAATTTCTAGTTACATTTTGTCGTATGCTAGGTACTGTACTTATCTACCTACTCCATTATTTTATAATTCGAAAGAGAAGAATACCTTGGTGTGGAAAAGATGCTATTGATTATTGGCGCGTTATATCACCGTCGCATGAGATAATATTACAGTGCGGTGGGCATTGCGGAAGCGGCGTGACCTTGCCCCCGTCCCGCCGCGCTGCTGCGCCCGCGCGGCTGCATATCAGTGCATCGATGCATCGGCGCGGCGGGGCGGCGATGCTGTATATAATGCAGAGCCAAATAGCGTACCTTTCGTCTAAGTACAAACTAGACTAGCGTATTTATTTAATTAGGCATGTGTTCCGTCCGGATTCTATAGGACATAGGAATATCTGAGTGTAAAAGTGGCCAGGAACGAAAATAGAATCAGGCCAATGAATGAAATGGCAAATCATTCATAAAACTTTCACCGCCTATTTATTCAAAGATGAAATGATGACACTACGGGGCCTGTAGTAAAATCTAAAACATTTGTGTCTATTAGTTCTCGTATACAAATGTTTCTAGTAAACTTAGCAACCAGTACAAAATGCTATATGTATAATGCATGGAAAGTACCGTATAAACAGAATCACCATAATTTGAACCTGATCCTGTGAGCTCCGTCGTGACGTCAGGTTCCTAGTACTCGCACCGATACATTATGCATCCAACGCTGTACACAGGCATATTTAGAATACATTTTTATGGAGTTCATTCCACTCTTGCTTACGTACACAATGTGTTCGAATTACACTTTATATTCACGTTAAAATAATAAAGAGGCAATTTTATTAGTACCTAATGAATTAAAAGAAGTACTATTTTTTACCCAGGATAAATTAAACAAATATTCAAGAACAGTACTTGAGTACTAGTATTCATTCTGAGCCTCTACTTTTTTCTTATTATTAAAGAGTTCTTGTCTGCTGAGCAACCAATGCCTTCTATCTCTTGCTGTCCAATATCAACTTCTTTACATCCTTGTAGCACATTGATTTGACCTTTTAGTTGCTTTATAAAACTGTTTTGAGGTCTTCCTTTGACTCTTATTCCTTATATTTTTCCCTCCAATAACTTAAAATTCATCATGTCTAATAAGGAGTCCTAACATTTTCTTTCTCCTAAAATTAACAGTTAGTAGTAGCTTGCATTTCTCTCCAATGAGTTTCAAAACCTCCTCATTAGTTTTATTTTATGTCCAGCTAATGCTTTTCATTCTCCGCCAGCACCACATTTCAAATGCTTCTAATCTATCTATATCCTTTGTAGCTTAGCAACTTTTTCTCATTGTCCATAATTCATGCTATTTTTTTTAAGCAAAATCATGCAGCACTTCATCCATACACTTAACCATCTACTCTAGTTGTTTAGCATCTTACGCTACCTACAATTATCCTAACTCCACCCATATCCATTTCTAGGAACTTAGCTATTGCACATTTAATAATAAAAAAATAGTAGGTAGGAAAGAAAAACCCGGCCATCTCACTGACCTCAATCCTTCTTGTTAATAATGAGCAATATCGTACTTAAGTAAATATTACTACAACATGAACCCCTTATTACGTGTAACCCTTGAAGCCCAACGAAGTAGCGAGCACTCATTCCAATCGCTCCCGCGTTATTATGAACAATGGGCAACATTTCAATAATTAGAATTCGCGCGACGGTTGCCGTTTGATTGCTTGCTTTATTAGTTAATAGAGAAGCCGGTGAGAATGCCTCAGGCAGGTTAACCCCTCACCAGAAAGGAGTGTAACAAGTGTAGTCACACAAGAACATTACGATGTGTCGAACCCATCTTATCCGGTTAGAAATAAGTTTTTATTTGCAACTCTATACTACATTATTTGGAGTTTCCGATTTTTGAATACTAGACTAAACGAGGTGCATCAAACCCCACTTCTAGTAGCTGTCAAATAAAACATTTACCAAAAAAGTATTTACTTTGTAAAAAAATATTATGTTATGTAAATAAAGTAACTGCGACTGACCATGTTGAAACAGTTTCAGTAAATGCTGGACGTCTTAAAATAAATAGAAAATTAAAATACAGCACATTGAAGTTATTTTTAGCTGTTGGTGCTATCAATTCCATGTAAGCATGTCAATGTTCACGGCGCGGGCGAGTGTAACGCAGCACTATTGCAATATGAATCGAGGTCCCGCTTGGGACGCGCCGCCACGTGACCAGAGCAACTGCAGTTTGGTAACGAACACACAAAGCCAAGGCAACAATCAGCCAGCGGCCTAGTTCCTCAACGATCAAGGAGTCAGTGCGAGGAATTTCATTCAACTTTGATCGCAATTGACTGCCGATTACCCCGTATACCAGTCTGAAACGAATGGTCGGTAACAAAAACTCGTGTTATCACTACCAAATGTTAGCCCGTGTACAACTAAAACACCGACTTCACCCTAAAACTACACAAACAATTATGTAAAATTTCTATGGAAACACCTCGGAAGTTTACCTTTTTAAATTTCCCAGATCGGTCCAGGCGTCTTTTCCATTAATCGGTGAACATGTATAAAAAAGATATTACGACGGATAACTTTCTCCTTTTTCAGATGTCGGTTAAAAAGAGTATCTAGGAATCGAACGAACAATCAAAATAGCTTATACGAACCATAGACCCAAGAACGTAAACTAAGTATAAACTAATTTCCTGCTTAACAATGTTTTGCGACAGATAGACAGACTCTGTAGGATCGCAAGTCTGGAATGGTCTGGATTTCCGATACAATCCAAATTTTACCGTCGCTTTAGAAACGTAAACGTGATTTTCACAACAACATCGAGTTTTGCCACTCGCCACCACACGTGACCTAAACATAATACCCATAACTTAATACAAGATTTCATTATGCCCACTTTCAAAATCGATGACGTATTACGGAAAGCGTAACAGCTACGAATAGGGTATTCCCGAGTAAATTATAGAGAAAGTTTAGGCACTGAAAGAAAATGTGTTTTCCATGTATTTGGTTCGGTTTAGGTCAGGTCAGAATCTATCCCATCAAAAACAATACTTGTCAAAAAAACCAAGTCTCGCAACTCAGTTCGGTAAAAAGTTGTGAGATCCATGTAATACCAAGTCGGTTATTAATTTATTCAGTCTCTACTTAAGCGACTTTCTGTCTTAATACGTCCAGTCTCTAAGACCACGATCGTGGTCCATAACAATTGAAAATCAATTGTGTCTGGAATCTCCGTACTCGAAGCATTAAGTTGTTACGTAATAATTAACAGCATCTTATAGTGACGCATATCAATATTAAAATTCTTTAATGTTTTATATAAATATATCGAGACTTGGCCATCGCCTGAAAACACGTGTAAATTGCGGTAAGAGAAGCCTGAGATCCAATGCACCAGGGCTGGTGCAGTCGAGAACATAGGCCGATGCGATACAGAGGTATGGTTGGCCAGGGTAGTAGGTCTTTGAGTTGCAGGGGACATTGAATAAAATATCAAAGAATAATAAAAAAGGCAACAAATAGTGTAACCTCTTGAGTTTGAGCGAGAACGAGCGGTGAACTTGTGTACATCGTTGAAGTGCAACGCTATTGAACGTGCAAGAAACAGGCGGCCTTGGTGGAGAGCGCGATAATGAGTAATACTAGCGCAGTGCATGAGATTGCACCGGTCGTAAACATCATGTAGGTAGGTACGTGCTCACCGACTGGACACGGATGCGTTTGTCCAGGTATACTTCTAAAATAAGGCTCTTATTTGTAAACCAATTAACGTCCTCATCTGTCTTTTTGAAGTCAAATCCTTTGTAATTTATATTACAACTAGCTGTAGCCGCGGGCTTCGCTCTCCGTGGGAATTTTGGGATAAAAACTATTCTATGTCCTTTCCTGGGTATCAAACTATATCCGTAACAAACTATATCTATATCAAATTTCATCTAAATAGGTTCAGTGGTTGAAGAGTGAAGTCGTAACAAACAAACATACAAACTCACTTTGGCATTTATGATAATAATTAAAAATCTTCATACTTTACAATTTTTAAAACAACCTTTTATGATGGTCGGGGAGAAAAAACTAAGAATGTACCAGCTGCTTTTCTTCCCGCGTAAATCGTAAAAGCCGATTGAGGGATAGGGCGAGATTTGAACCATGTTAATAAGCAATGCGGCTAGCACTCATTACTATTTAAATTCCTTTTCCCATTTTACTTAATACTATGTTATGTAATAAGACTTTGAGTCTTACGCCCATGGGCTCTGTCTACCTCATTAGGGATAAAGACGTGAAAATGTATCTGTAGCATTTTAATTTCCTCTAAGTCTATTTACTTATTATTGAATTCTGTGTCCTAGAAATGAAGCACCCAGAATTGTAAAAGAATACTCTGAAAGTAATTAAACCTCGGAAGAAACTTAAAATAAGCTATTGCGAACATTATTTTTGTTCGATGTCGAAATATTGTCAGAATGAAAATTTCTGTCTGATCCGAACCAATGCTTTTGAATTAAGAAATAATTGCCAAAAAGTCTGCTAAAACGGATTCTTTAGTTCTAGAAAGTGAGCCATCATCCAGAAGCCAAGGTGATGGATCAAAGATGACTGGATGTATACCTGGACTGAAAGAAAAGAAAATCAATTCAATTCTCCTCTTATAATAGATTTTATTGGACTACGGCGAATCTAAAAGGAGGGTTATGTGTTTCGCCGCTATGTATAGGTATGTAAGTACGTATAATGTGTAAATATATTATATTCATTTGTTACCTCGTATCTTCTATAATATCTATAGTACAACAAATGAGGTAGCATTGGAAGCGCCTTGGCTATGCGCTGGTTATATAGGCTATGTGACGTCGCAATAAATTCAATATGGCGCCCATAAAATAAATAAGTATTCTTTATAATTATGTTACTCAAGACAACATTGTATCTACTGAGGAATGTACGGCGCTAGGAGTATGTGCCTACAAATAAGGAATGAATACGTTGCGTCAGCGCAGCTTGTGCCTCACGAGCTTCTCTCGGCGTTGCTGAATTGTATACGTAAGAGGTATACTAACCAGGGAAATCTAAGCAAAATAAGACTGTACTCATTGGCATGGCACATAAAAAATATAAAATAAAATAAAAAGTTCAACTGACAAGATTTAAATAAATTTCCGTTAGCATGCTTACATACTCGTAAAAATCCGTCGTGCTGATTTTACTGAAGAAAAGAAAAGTAAAGCAATATGTACAGTGTCGTGTGAAACAGGTGTGCGGATAATTTTGAATACAATAACCTAAGATTGCCTTCAAGGCCGAACGATGAAGAAGTTTACTTTTAATTAGTAGGAGTTCATTACAATTAATTACCATTTTGCTAATATATCAGGGGTTCGGTTTGGGACGCTGTCACCTGCCAGAATATCGGTTTCTTTAACAATTACGACATAAAATAATTTTCTGACAAGACTTTAATTATTTCTACGAATACAAGTAGCTACTTATACAGGATCACTTTTTACCCACTTTTTTGGAGCAAGTTCAGTCCATGATACTGAAGTAATTTATTAAAAATCGATAAAAAATGTCATACTTACAAAATTAATTTGGCAGAGGGTTAATTTTTGTGGAAAGGAGAAATTTCGTTTTCGTTAATTATTTTTACGGAAAGTCAGGTGTCATGCATATGACTTGCTTCAAATATTTGGCTGGTGATTAAAAAGTCACCTGTATACTCTAAATTCCGAAACTAATCATCAAAGAAAACACAGTTCTTGTTTCTGTAATACGAGCGTAGTGATTTTATAGCATTTTAACCGGTTTCCAAAAGATGGAAGCATCAAATCCTTCCGTTCCAGAGCTACGATGCCACAGACAGACAGATAGCGTCAAACTGTAACACTTCTCTTTTTTGTCGGGAGTTAAAAATACCCATGTCATCCAAGCTTGACATTCCAGTAAACGTGAGTGACATTAACAGCGTTAGTCTCTTCTAGTAAATTAAAAGCTTGCTCTTGCTCATTTTTTTATGTCCTGTTAGGACCAAAATCCTAACTTTTCCCTAATTTATTAACTACTACTGTTTTACGGGATGAGTTCTCGAAAGACCTGTTCATCATACTTAAGGTAACTAAATTACATCATCATCATCATCTATACTTAAGAGCTATGCTCTTGTCTGTGGAATGTGAATTTTTCCATTTGTCTCTCTCGTCCGCTAGTTGTTTTGCTTCTCCTTACATCGCGACGTTCACCTTCTCCTTTATCTGTTTCATGCCTCGGTCTTCCTGGTCTTTAAATCCTCATCATTCATTATCATTCATGTCACTTTTTAAAGTAGAGTCCACTATTAAATAATAGTATCTGTTCTATATTGGCTGTCAGGACAGGACACGATTCAATGTTGTCATTGTCGCAGTGAGCGGCCGCTCAGGCGAGATGTCATTGTCATGTCAGCAGCGTCAGGTGGCGTGGGCGTGGGTCAGTGGGCGGGGCCTCGCCACGCCCAACCCTCCCCCGCTGGACCACCACCACTTGTTGCGACTAGGGTTGCCCACTTTTTTTGTTTTATAATATACTAGCAGTTGCCGTTTCGTACGCGCGGTGGTGCCATCTACCCAAATAAAAAGAATCCAATGTGCTGTCTTCCTTAATATCTATTAAAGATTAGACGGGCTCATACATAGAGAATTAAAAAAAAATTAGGTCTATGGTTTCACATAGACCTAAATTCTATATCTCTTATAGCTATCACAACATATCACCCAAGATGTTCAACTATTTATTATCTAGTCTAGCCGTGTCTTCGGAAAATGATCATCGGATTGAACAATTTTTTCTATGGCGTAATTTTTATATTTCTTTTAGTTGAGCGAGCGAAGCCTCTCAGTTTCGAGATTAGCCAAAAATTCTTTTGTCCGTCTGTCTGTCTGTCTGTCTGTCTGTCTGTTCTCGCCTACAGGTCGCATTTTTTAACCGATTCTCATTAAATTTGTAAGCAGGTTCAGCAACTAAATATAATTTTTTTGTCGAGCCAGTTTATCACGACACAAGGGATGGCTTTTGCTAAGCCAGGAAAACTATTAAAATATCGGTTATTCCATGATTGTATAGTTATAAAGGCTCGCGAGGTCTACTGTTCTTACAGAACTACTAGTTTAGCTGGACCATTATAGTTCTGCACCAGGTTTTCCATTTTCGAAAAACAATTATATCCTATCTTATGTTGCCCAGGCTTAACAGCTATATAACAAAAAAAGTTTCATTCGAATCCGTCATATATTTTCGGAGATTATCGTGTACAAATTGACAAACAGACGGTAGTTTTTTTTTTAATTCATACTCCATTACTATGTCTCTATCACCCCCAATATTTTTGGAAATATATTTAATGTGCAGACACTTTTTTAATGATCCGTAACTATTCTCAATATCAGATGATGACATGGGAGCATCTTAAGGAGGCTTTACAGAGTTCAGACTCTTAGTGTTCCAAACAGAATAATAATTAGATTGTCAACTAAGAAATATAAAAGTGTTAAAAGTGCCTTTAATCGAAAATATAGACAATTTTAGAAAGTAATTTAAATAAAAAAATTCTACGTGTTATCAGGATTTTTTTATATAATTTTAAACAAAACACCGGAAGTGACGACCCACTGCAATCGAAGTTTAAATTTAGCGCTAAAAAAACAATGACATCTGTCAACTGTCAATGTCTACTGTTTAAATTACCGTCGTTATGTTGGTTGTTGTCAAGTTGTTGTGTTGGTAGATGACAGTGACAGTGATATATAATACAGTGGTACCATTTTTTAAACGTGGAGTCACTAAACGAACGGTTTTTGTATGGAAAAACCAGACATTTTGGCAACATCGCGTTTCAAAAATGGCACTTCAGTACAGTACTGAAAGTGGAAATTTCCAACTTTACTCAAAAAATCTTCATCGTGACATCACTTCCGCAAATAAGGTTGACCTTGCTTGAAAACAAAGGTCAATGGGTTTTTTGCAAAAATCTAAATAAGTAAGACCTTATTTTAAAATCTGATTTAACTTGCCCTTAGACTTCGCTCCGGACTAGTGATGTGCCGTTACCGGTAACTTACTCCAGACGAGTATTTTCCCAGTAACGTTACCAGTAACATTCTAAAAATCGGTAATTTAGGGTAACAAAGGAAAAAAAAATTTTTGTCTTAAATTTTATTTGTGAATATCAATGCTTCGATAAGACTTCTACTAGTTCCAATTAAAATGCAACCAAAATTTTAATGTTTAATAGTATTTTCCCAATATTCCTAGTAACTTACCGAGTAAGTTTCCAGAAACTTACTAAGTAATGTTCCCATACAGTAACTTACCGGAAATTTTCTCATTGTTACTATTAAGTTATTCGAGAAACTTACTGAGTAACTTCCCATACAGTAACTTTCTGGGTATTTTATCATTGTTACTATAAAGTCATTTAGTAAATTTCTTGAAAAGCTTCTGTCTGGGAATGTAAATAGTAAGTTTACGAGTAAAAAAAACATTTTTGTAATAAAATTTATGAAATTTGGCGCCACTAGTGCCACCGCTAAAAGTGAAAGAGAAAGCTAAAGCTTTCAAAAACAAATACTGCTTTTCAAAATTCAAGAATCAATGTTTATTCAGTAATTACACCTGTACAGGCACTTTTACACGTCAATAAGTTTAGTTTACATTACGTGTAAAGAAAAGCTACCGATAAAAACGCTTTGTAACAACCACTGCTCAGAAGAAACGCTAATAAAAATTCATTTATATAGTATTGGTCGCCTACTCGCCAGAAGAAAGATCATTAAATAAGCGGCCAAGTACGAGTCGGACTGGCCCATGAAGGGTTCCGTAGTAGCAAACAGCATAATATAAGTCTTGTAGTATGTTTTTTTTTATTTTAATTAAAAAAACTACTTACTAGATCTCGTTCAAACCAATTTTCGCTGGTAGTTTTCGTGGTAATGAACATCATATATTTTTTTTAGTTTTATCATTCTCTTCTCATCATCATTCTCACTACACTTTTTTCCACTTTGGAAGTGTCTCTCGCGCAAAGTATTCGGTTTAGAAAAAAATGATATTAGAAAACTCAATATTCTTTTTAAAGACCTATCCATAGATACCCCACACATATAGGTTTGATGAAAAATACATTTTTGAGTTTCAGTTCTAAGTATGGGGAACCCCCAAAATTTATTGTTTTTTTCTATGTTTGTGTCAAAATCTTAATGCGGTTCACATAATACATCTACTTACCAAGTTTCAACAGTATAGGTCTTATAGTTTCGGAAAAAAGTGGCTGTGACATACGGACGGACAGACAGACAGACAGACATGACGAATCTATAAGGGTTCCGTTTTTACCATTTGGCTACGGAACCCTAAAAAGTCACACAAAACGCAAAGTGTGCGTTGTGCGCAGCTGCAAGATATGATACACTATCACGTCTCTATTCCTAATGGGGCAGACAGAGCATTTTGGGTCCTGCGGCTTTAAGCAGACTGATCCCGTGGCCGTAAGATTTAAAAGCCACCGTTAGCGTAATGGTGGGCGAGAAGATAGAAAAATAACCTGCCAAGTGCGTGTCGGGTGTAACACGCACCGACAACCGTAACGCAACCGAATTTTGGATTCATGCCTCGTCATTTAACATCTAAAATTGTCTAAAAATCTAATCGCTGGTCTACAACTCTTAATTTGCAAACCCTACTTAGACTATTTTTTACACTATTTTTTTTCTATATAGGTTGCCTGGAAGAAAGTGCTTAGCGATAAGGCCGCCTTTTGCGCATTTCCTAGTTTTTAAGATAATTATGTGCTGTATTTTATTTTGTACAATAAAAGATAGGTATTGTAAACCCTACTTAGCTCTGATAGTTTTCTTTTTAATTTCGTTGTACATACTACCACAGAATTAAAATCTAGACGTGAAAAAAACTGCCGCAATTTTTTTCACGTGTGCAACCACCACGTACTATAAAGGGGGGGGGGGTTACAGTCAAAAAATGACACTTTACATGTAATGTATGGCAAACTAATCTAGAAAAAGCCACTTTACCACTTTGTCAGCGCGGCGTGACTAATATACATACCCATGCCAAATTACAACTTTTTAGTACTAACAATCTCTGAGTAAAACCGCGGACAGACAGACAGACAGAAATGGCTAAATAAGGGTTTCTTGTTTACTACGGAACCCCAACAAGAAATCAAAACAATGATGGGTTCCTATGCTACCCGCATCACCTGTTCGCATTTTCACCAATTCCCTCGATCGGCTTTTACGATCTGCGCGGGAAGAGAAGCAGCTTGGAAGAGTGCACGTGCGCGTTTTAAACAGTATTACATAGAGAAATAAACAAAACTATACTTAATGACCAATATTACCAGCATTTGGGAATATTACCGGTAACAATGGAATCTTACTGGTAATATTCCCAAATAGTAAAATACTGGTAACGGTAATTTGGTAGCGGCACATCACTACTCCGGACATATGCCACTAGCAAAGTTTGCATTTCTAATGAAAAGAGTGGATTCCCCAAATTGTAGTGTGTGTGGCACCCTTGAAGATATGCAACACTTGCTATTGGAATGTGTACGAAATGAAAGGGAAAGACAGTTACTGTTGAGCAGTCGGAATTTGAATAAATTTGATATTGGTGTTATATCTTGTTTATTATCAGAGCCATCCTCGGATGGAGCGATAGCGGTATATAAATTAGCAGCGGCTGCGCAACAGTAACTCCCTTTAATGTAGACAAATAAGATAGGTAAGGTTACGATAAAGCTGTCATGTTTTTAAAAAAACCAAAGCCTTATAAAAAATAAAGATTAAAAAAAAAATCTGATTTGAGAAAGCTTCTCCTAGAGGCTATTCCTCGAAACAGACTGCGAATCAGATCTTTTTAAAAATGACTTGACAAGCCAATTGGCCAAGGACACGACTCTCAATACAAATTTGCACGGATCCCTAAATTGACAAATGGTGTTTAAAAGCTCATTATTATAAAGTCCTATTCAAAGATATCCACACGATGGTTTAGTCCAGAAAAAAAAGCGGCCAAGTGCGAGTCGACTTGCCCATGAAGGGTTCCGTAGCAGCAAGTAACATAATTTAAGTCTTGTAGTATGTTTTTTTATTTTTCTATTTGAGTTGACTGAATGAAATGAAGTTTACGATTTATCACGTATTAAAGAAAAACTTCGAAATAGATCTCGTTCAAACCAATTTTCACTGGTAGTTTGCATGGTAATAAACATCATATATTTTTTTAGTTTTATCGTTCTCTTATTTTAGAAGTTACAAGGAGACACACATTTTTCCACTTTGGAAGTGTCTCTCGCGTAAACTATTTAGTTAAGAAAAAAATGATATTAGGAACCTCAATATCATTTTTGAAGATCTATCCATAGATAACCTACACGTATGGGTTTGATGAAAAATAAATTTTTGAGTTTTAGTTCTAAGTATGGGGAAACCCCAAAAATTATGTTTTTTTTTCTATTTTTGTGTGAAAATATTAATGCGGTTCATATAATACATCATCTTACCAAGTTCCAACAGTATACTTCTTAAAGTTAACGAAAAAAGTGGCTGTGACATACGGACGGACAGACAGACAGACATAAGGGTTCCGTTTTTTGCCATTTGGCTACGGAACCCTAAAAACGACTCCAACTTTACTTGTATGGGAGCTACAATTTTATTTTACCACTTATTCGGCATAATGAATATACTTACCCATACCAAATTACAGCTTTCTAGTAATTATTGTGTCTTGGTAAAACCGCGGACGGACAGACAAACAGACAGGCGCAACTATAAAAGATCCTTGTTTTCTACGGAACCTTTAAAAATGTTAATAAAAGAACATGATGTGGGCAGATAACAGCTAATTAAAAGCATGTCGGTGTATTGCCAAGTGTCTGATAAATGAGTAAAGCCTGTGGGATTCATTCACAGAAATCCTTTCAAAAAACGGCTTTTTGATCTTTTGGGCCCACTTCTTAACAACGCCCATTTGTATAATATACATAGATATCTGCTTTAAATTATTAATTAAATACCTGGGCGACCGAGTTTAGCTCGGTTTCATCTCAAACATTAACTACATTTTTTTAAACTTGTCTAAAAACAATACAAAATAAAATATATATATATATAATTTAAAATAAAAAGAACAAACGTTAGTCACCGAGTGGGATTCGAACCCGTAACACTCTTTCTAGCGGTCCGCATCCTTAACCGCTGAGCTAAACAGATAGAGGCCGGCGCGACGAAACTAGCGACAATATTCTGCGTGGAAAGAAAAACGCATGAAAACTCGAAAACACGCGTTTTCCTAAATATAAGACTAATCTAGATCGATTTTTTACACCCGAAACCCCCCCATATACCAATTTTCAGCGAAATCGTTAGAGCCTTTTTAGAGATCACAGAAATATATAAATAAACATACAAGAATTGCTCGTTTAAAGGTATAAGATTACAATTATTAATTATTAAAAAACTTGGTAAAATCTGACGCTGATTGTCAACTAATACAAAAAGATCTTGACTGTCTGCTCGCATTATTTATATTTCAGAAACAGATTTCAATGTATTACCTTTTCTTGAAAAACTAAACCTATCATAAATTATAATTTTTATGGCATGGTTATTGAACACTGTCCAGTTGTTCGTGACCTCGGAATAAAGGTAATATTTCGACTGCAAACTGTTAGGTCCAATCACTTAAAATATGTAACAAAGGAAGTTAGAAGCCTATGGTTTGTTTTAAGGATTTGTATAGTTTTATTGGACATACCTGTCAAAGACAACATACATACATATTTTCACGCCTGTTTCCCGAGGTATGGTAGGGTAGGATAGACAGATACTATGGATTTCCACTTACTAAGTTCCTTGCAAAACTCTTTTGCTGAAAGTATAATAATGTAAGAAGTATTTTGGAATATGCCAGTTAGATATGGACTTTCTTCTTAATATGCTGTTTATGTAAATTAGCGAAAATTCCGTGCATTAGACGTACAAGTGTCTCGCTCATGGTCTTTTAACATGTTTACTATTATGATATAGTATGTAGTTGGCTGGACGTTCCCGACTTAGTGGCAAGTATCTTTTTCCGGACGCCCGCGTCGTACGCGACCGACACTGCTTTGCTCTATGTCACATTTTATAAAACCAATTACGCAAAGAATATGGTAATTTTGAGAATTGCACGTACGTATGTAATGAGACAAAATTTAGGTCTAAAACAATTGAGTGTCTTAATTACTTCATACTCAATAAGTGTAATCAACATTAGCAAAATCTTTAATTTTTATTGTATTGTAAAGTATCTTTGCTGTGGGAATTGTATTTCAAGTATTTGTAAATAACTAATTGGCTTTGTTATTGTTAAATAAAATTGCAATATAGCGTTGTTATGCTATATTCTTATATAATTAATAAATTAAATAAAAAATAAATTCATTCAAAATAAAGAGTTTCCGCGTAGTTTATTCTCCTCTTAAAGTATGTAGTCCAATTACCTCGATATAAAGTATGTATACTTTATAATAAAGCACGAGTAGTTAGTTAGTACCCTAGTTGCGACTCCACACTATGTTCCAAGGACTGACATCGTCTGCTCAAGTATCATTGTTCAATACGATTTAGCTTGCCCTCTTTTGTAGTTGTTTTTAGGGTTCCGAAGCTAAATGGCAAAACCGGATCCCTTAAGGATTCGTCATGTCTGTCTGTCCGTCCGTATGTCACAGCCACTTTTTTCGAAACTATAAGGACCTATACTGTTGAAACTTGGTAAGTAGATGTATTATGTGAACCGTATTAAGGTTTTGACACAAAAATAGAAAAAAAAAAACAATAAACTTTGGGGGTTCCCCATACTTAGAACAGAAAATAAAATATATTTTTTTTTCATCAAACCCATACGTGTGGGTAGGTCTTCAAAAATGATATTGTTTTTTTTCTAAACCGAATACTTTGGCGCGAGAGACTCTTCCGAAGTGGAAAAGTGTGTAAACCCCCCCCCCCCCCCCCCCTCCGTAACTTCTAAAATAAGAGAATGATAAAACTAAAAAACATATACGATGTTCATAACCATGAAAACTACCAGCGCTGAGATCTAGTAAGTAGTTTTTTTTTAATACGTCATAAATCATAAACGGCAATTTACCTTTCCTTCAATGAACTCAAATATAAAAATTAAAAAAAACATACTACAAGACTTAGACTTATTTGCTACTACGGAACCCTTCATGGGCGAGTCCGACTCGCACTTGGCCGCTTTTTTGAGTCAAACTTTGCGAGTTAAATTAATACCACTTCCCGGTTTCCGATCAAAATGAAATTTTGTATGCTAATGTAAATAAAATAAAACCCTACTAATGTTTACTTTCTTTTAATAGTAAGTAATTAAAATATTGACCGAAAATTATTATTTTATATTGTTTTGAAAATTATCGAGTAAAATATTCAAAGATAAATAAAATATTTTTCGTACCACTTGCTCAAAAAAGTCACATTCTATAGCACAAAAAGCGAACATAATAATAGTCATTTTCAATCTGATAAAATCAGGGAAAGAAAATGTACTAAATTTAATTCAGCCTCTAGACCAAGAATAAAAACAGGGAAAGAAAATTGTACTGAATTTCATTCATCCTCTAGGGGGAGAATGTGGTATAAGTTTGGAATACTTACCGAAATTTATATTGAACTGAAAATGATTGAAATCATTTCTATATTGTTAAGCGTAAAAAAATAACGATTTTCAATCGACAACATGTATCCGCAAAATCCACATAACCACTTAAATTTCATAAAATAAACAACTAAATCAAGCCATGTTATTGTTTGTTTTTTTTTTATCAAATTATTTACGGCTCTGGATACTAGTCCTTTAGAGCCCATTTTCATTTATCTCTTCTTTATTCCGAATCCTAACCCTAACTATACAATCGAAGGTTGGTATAGGTCCTTTGATTGCTTCAAGGGAGTCCACTGGTTTTAATAGCCGATTGAGTGGCGGACGGCGTCCAACCGCAGTCCGCAAATAAATATCACTACAGCCGCACTATGACTGTCCACTTTAAACATTTCACATATTGTCCGTGAGAAGAAGGATTAAAACTACACCAATTTCATATTATGAAGTCCACTAGAATCAATTTGCAAAACAATTTAAAGCAAATTTCAACTGAACCCCTTGACTTCCCGCCAAAAATTCCCGTTATTGTTTGTTTAGTTTACACCAGCTGTTTAGTTTTCCAAAAAGAAAAAGCAAAGGGCCATTTGCGTCTCACACATACAGCCTAGTTTTCTGTGTACCTATATTTATTTAGAACGTAAAGCATTTTGTATTTTTTAAGTATCTGGGTATAAATTAATTAATAAAGGCTTATCTCTTGTTATTATTGTCTTTATTTTTTTCGCAAATGGTACGAAAAGTAGAGTATTTTCCTCGGTGATAAAGCTGTCTTAGTCTTGGGTGAACTTAAATCCGTCGCTACACTCAGGACTCGTCCTAAATCCCTCGCTTCGCTCGTGGTTTAAGTATTTAACTCCCTCGCTACGCTCGGGAGTAAACCTCGAGTCCTTCGTTGCGCTCGCGATTTAAGTCGTCACCCGCGACAGAAGACACTGCTTTATCCCCTTGGTTAATAATCTACTATTTGACTTTTGACTTTAATCGTGCGACTGATCATTACATTACGACCTCTACAAATAACAATTGTGAACATAGCGAAAATATTATTCATCTGAAGAGAATTCAAGTTTATTATGAAAAATAAATAATTTACATACCTATTTACAAATGAAGAAAAGGCAAGAATCATCCTAAGATTTTTCAGGTTAAGGTAAAATATGGAAGCACCTTTGAAAAATATATATCATGCAAATGCATTATAATCCGCTCTAATTAAAAAATATACTAAAGCGCCTAAGTAGAGTTAGAATAATAATTATCAACTCTAAATAAATCTAGCTAGAGTATTGAGAGGAGTGTGTGCGGGGGCCGGGGTAAAGGGCGGTGATTGCTAAATTAATTAGTGTTATTGTATTAGCGGATCGATGAAGCCGCAGCAGTGCTTGCACACACTGCTTGGCGGTCAAAGTGACGGTCGAGGGCGGCTCGACCCGCGGGGCAACTCACGTGATTAGACTGGAACGACGTACGCGTACTAAAATACAAAAAAACAATTGTAATCTCTCTCTATACCAACGACTGATACCATTGGATTCCATGATGCACTGATCACGGATCTGTCGTCAAGCCATAAAGTGGTGGACGGGGGTGGGAGTGGTAATCAAAGATCGCGACGGCTCAGTTTCCTATTTACGCATTTTTTAGTGATTTCCAAACTGTAAACGAATTCTGAAAGCTTATAATGTATATGCTTTTAACATTCGTTTATTACACTATAAACTTTTAAATTTCAAATTACGTCACACTTTGAGTTTATTGTACTGTATAACATTTGCCGTATCATCTCTGTGTGAGGTACAATAATCACCCAAAATTATTTTGTATTCGCTCTAATGAACTACTTGTACTTAGTTTCGTGTGGTGCCCAAATACGCATTGCCCTCTAGGTGGCTTCTCAGCTCACTAGCACTTTATAAGTTCTCGAGTCTGGCGCATGACGAACCCTAAATTCCGGTAAGCCTTCTTGCAACCGTTCAGGACATGTTCCCGAAAATTTAAATCACTAGTGAAATGAATATCGTGATCTTGGATTTCCCTTACTCTCTGCAGCGGTTCGTATTGTCACGAGAGTGGGTTGGGGATAGGAAAGGAAACGACAATCCTATGGATTAGTGCTTTTATTTACAACCCAAGTGGGTACTCACAGTTGTCAGCGTACTAGTCCTCTTCCCACACGTACCGCTGCACGGATACGTACGCGGAAATGTCACTTCACTTTTATGCGCACGGAAATGTCACTGCACTGTCTTGCGCGGATACGTGACTTCACTGTCACACACGGAATCGTTACTTCACTGTCACGCGCGGAAACGTCACTTTGCTGTCACTCGCGCGTATTTTTCTCACTTCACTTCATTCACTTTTACACTTTTCTTCTTCCTTCGGATTTTACTTCCAAACTAAAACTGGCTTAGGCCGCGCCTTGTTCTGCTTAAATACCCCCAGAATGCGAACTGAGTCGCATCAAGGTTCCAAACTCAAATCACTAATTTTCTATTGCTTTTTTTTCTGTCCCGTATTTTCTTTTCCATTTAGTCTAGATTTATCTAGAAACTTCATTTACAACTTCAAAAATACTATACATGACTGTGATTTGAACCGCGGGTCTCTCGCTTTAAAGCCAAAGTGGTCTTGGCGTTGACCACTAGGCCAATCTGGTTCTGACGTAAGTGACGAAAGTTCCCTTTTGATGAATTCTTTTCAGTTTGAATTTGTGACGTTGACATTGTCATTGTCATTTATCGTCCTACGCGACATTAATTACTTACTACACACAAAAAAACATTATGATAAGAGTGTGCGTAAGGTTGACGAGCTCTGGTGAATGACATTACTGAGCATTTCACTGTCTATATCTATTAGCAGTATCTCATTGTCTAATAGATCTCTTATCTTCTCCACTAACTTTAAGTCATCAAGAGAAGGTAAGGATTTGATTAGGATACTACGTTTGGCAAGTTATTTATTAATAGATTGAATTTAAGGGGTCCTAAATTACTCCCTTAATTTACTACTTCTCCTGACCTTCTGAAGTATGGCGCAGGTTGTTGGCAAAACCGGGCCACGTATTGTCGCCTATGCTTTAAGTAACTGGCGAGGAAAGATAGTATTCTGTTGAATTAAAGCGATGTAACAACCCAAACTGAATAGTAAAAAACTAATAGCCTCAAAATACCATATCATATGTTTTTTAAAGATAAAATTTTCTAAACGGAACTTCTTGTTTTTTGATATTTGCTTAGTCGTTACTGTTTGAGGGCTAAAGGGTACTTGGACAAAAATAAATGAAATAAGTTGGCAAAGTGATCGAACCGCATGCAATGCTCTCGAGTCGTGATCTCGACTCATTCTTGAAGATGTCTGAGTGGAAACTTTCGTACACCGAATAGCTCTTTTCTTATTATTATGTGGATTGAAAAGAAAGTTAACTCCCTAGTTGCAGCAAATTTTGGTTCAGCATAGGGCTGCTAACCGTACTCTAAAATAAAGTATTGTACTCTTTTGTTTATTGTAGAGTATCCTAAAATACGTTGTTAAGCATTAATTTTTATTTTTTTATTACCTAAATTTGATACCCAAAGCTACATAACTCGAGCGATCTTTTTATTAAAAGTTTCATTAATTTTAGACTTTTTAAGGTTTCGTAGTAACCAAGGATGTCTTATAGTTTCGCCATGTCTGTATGTTTGTCTGTCTGTCCGTCCACGATTTTACTCAGTGACTATAGTACTACAAAGCTGTAATTTGGCACGGGTTTGTATACATATGTAAATTAATTATGCCAAAAAGTGTTAAAATTGTATATTAAAAATGTCTTTTAGGGTAGCTCCCATACAAGTAAAGTGGGAGTAATTTTTTTTCTAGACTAAACCCTCGTGTGATTTATCGTTGAATAAGTATTTTTAAAATATTATGAGCTTGTAAAAAACCTTTTTTCGATTAAGGAAATATTTAGTTTTATAGAGCAAACATGGTCAAAAATTGACAGCAGTCGAAACGAAGTTTAAAGGAAAACTATCAAAGCTAAGTAGAGTTTACAAATGAGAAAGTTATAGGCGACCAACTTATAAAATGTACTCTGAAAAGGAAAATTGGTTTGCTTGTGTTGTGTTGTGTGGGCTTATGAATGAGTGGTGAGAAAAGAGTGTAACTCTGTGTACCTCTCTGTAAATTCAGTGATGTGATTGGTATGTCTAGAGTATTAAGAATGAAATTGGCTTGCAATGCACTTCTAGGTATCTAAACGAAAAGGTTTCGAGTTCTGAAGCGAGCAAAATTTAACCATATCTCTAACGCCACTGAGTTGTACTTTCTGAGTTGACTTCTTTGAATTCCTTTGCTGAGTAAGACTTCTGTACGTGAGTATTAGTACTTATTCTGTGAATAATTTATTTTTGACGCAGGAAAGTACCCAATTATTCACTACTTTGACAGGTTTCACCTCATACGGTTTTTTTAATAAAATTAAAATACTGAAAATGGAGACATATTTAGGTGGGAGGGATGCGGGGAGGGACGCGGTCACCCTGAGGGTCAGGAAAGAGTTTTAGGAAGTACGTTTGTGGTCCAAAGGAACGTTTGTGTACAAAAATTAGCGTTGGATTATTTCTTTGACCCTAAAATTTAAATCGTACTAGCCCTAGCTCTAAGTATAGTACCGTATACGCGTTACGCGATTCCGCTGCTGGTGACGTAGGCGCAGCCTGTCGTCGTAAACAGGTTATTATGTAGGTACTCGTTATCCGAATCAGTGGCCTTATCGGGAACCTTCGGAGCCGACCCACGGCTGCATGATATCGGCGTGAGAACGTGTAGACGCCGCGCTGTCATAGGACGTGTGTCAACAACATCGCCGCGGTGGCCAGTTACAATTATCTTGAGATAAGTCCTAGCCCAGATTTAGTGGTATCTATTCGCGTGCTAGTTTCACAAGCAGCATGACCATTCACATCTAAGTGCGTTCGCATTCAAAGATATCATTTCTAAATAGCTTGTCTATTTTATTTCTGAGCATAACCTATAGAATTATTATATAGTTATATATTATATATATATAGTATAGTTAATAAATTCAGGTGTTTGTGTAAGCCTGGTAGAACTTACGCAAGTTGGCTAGAACGATAGCAATTATTTAATCGGCATTCGAAAAAATGTAAAAACAGCTAAGACATAACGAGTGTCAATTATAAGTTGTCAGCAAACAAAAGTATTAAACTTTAGAAATATTAATTAATGTTGTCGCGCTGCCTGTGGATCGTTAATTGACACCTTTTTATGTCTAACTGGGTAGGCACAGCCTAAGTCTATTAGATAAGGTTAAAACAAAATATTTACGTGCTAGACACAAAATAATTAATTCAAAATGTCAAATCGAAAGTTAATTTTAAAAAGTTATGTTTAATACAAATAAAAATGCTTTTATTTTAGATTAACAGTGTGTATAATACTAGTTGAGCAGGCATTAAACAAAATTGTATGTACATCAATTATATATATTCATAATTCCCCCAAATATCTCTCCTTACTATTTGTTCCATACAAATTACGTGAAAACCACTACGTTTCTTTTAATTTTATTTCTTTATTAACACACAAAACAGACAACTGTAATATTTTCTTATGTAGTTACAATAAGTTTTAAGCCTATATGTATGCCTAAAAATTCTAAATACAATTCAAATCTCAAGGTTAAATGTGCTAGAGGTTGACACAATTTTTGTTAAAATTTAAATAAGCATTAAAAGAAAAATGTTGGTATCGAAAAATGCCACCAGAACTCGTATAATGAGAAGTGATAAATGTCTATGTCTATATTAGAAACGAGGATTTCATTAATTGGCAATACATCCTAACGAGCCACGTTGAGCTGACTCTGTGTTTTATTACTTTTTGTAAAGTCAAAGCTTAAGGCCGTACCCAAATTTTCCGGGGTCCAGTGGCGCCGCCATTTGAAATAAATCATTTGAAAGGAAACGGAGATATCATTTAAAATTGTGTCTTGATCAAGCCCTAGATAACCCTTAAAACTATTTTATGAACTACTGTTTGTAGTTTAAAGTGAGAACGTGAAGCTTTTCTACGCACATTAGCCAAAAGTGGCCGTTTTTCGCAAATGTGCGTCGAAAAGCTTCACGTTCTCACTTTAAACTACAAAAAGTAGTTTAAAAAATACTTTGAATGAGTATCTAGAACTTGACCAAGACACAATTTTAAATGATATCTCCGTTTCCTTTTAAATGATTTATTTTAAATGGCGGCGCCACTGGACCCCGGAAAATTTGGGTATGGCCTTAACACAATATTAGATGGAAAATGGATTTGCCACATCTACTAACGGTGTCGCAAGCAATTTCAGGATTCCAGAACCCCGGGGCCGAATATACATTTTAATTATCTTCACAGAATAAAACGATTAATGCGCACATTGTCTCTGCAGTTTATTGAATGTATGAATGTATGTCATATCATATCATAGATTAATGAATACAACTCTAGGTTTATGATAGGTAATTATTTTTTTCGGTTTTCGGAAAGACCAAAAAACGCTAAAATTGGTCGCCTACACTACATAGGCAGCCTATTCGTATTATAGAGATTTCATGAAAATTTGAATAAAATTATTGAATTATTATTAATAATATGATACGTCATGCTTGCTCACGAGTCAGCAGAGCCAAAGACAAACAGATTAGTCTCTTGGTATCATTTGTACCACCAGTTGTACTTTTCGGTAGTACTTCTGACACGGAGGGCTCAAATCAGAGCAGGACAGACCAGCCCGACCCGTTTGAGATTTCTACTGTGCCCCGAAATTGATACGCCTTGGCTTGCTTCTGTCCTCAGAACAATGTCTTAATAAATAAACATACACATACATCATTATATCTGCCACAGAAAGCCCACTGCTGGACATATCTGTTTCCAATCGATCACTTTGAAAAGCCTTGGTGGCCTATCATGGCTTTTCAAAATGACCGATTGGAAGCGGCCAGCACCCAGCATTTTCCTGTTTTCCTGCAACGTTGCTAAGGTCGTCCGACACATAGGTGTCGGTATTATGTATAGACATATACTACACATACTGCACATACATCGTAACTATGACTAGGATACCTTCTCATAAAAAATCATAACGAATACTTAAATTAGGAACTTATTTGTATGTGTAAAGTTGATAAAATAATTTGTAATTCCATACTACTGTGTGTGTTTGTGTGTATTTGTAATCCGCACTGCCGGCATTAAACGGTTATTGTAGCTCATTAAACGGTGTTTGAATTGGCTACTGCAGGACAAGCAAGTTGTCCAGTGTGGAACCTACTTTTTAAATTAAGAAGATATATAGCATTACTAGCTGATGCCCGCGACTTCGCGTGGACTTTAGGACTCCGGCATATAAATATGGTCATCAGGCTGAAAAACTTTTGCTAATGCGTTATTAATGTATATTTCTAACAGTTTAGCTGGACCATTTTTTTTTGCATAAGGTGTTCCAGATCTTTGAGTTTTATACCTCAACAATAAAAGTTCATCAGGCTGAACATAGTTTAGCTGGACCATTATGGTTCTGCATCAGGTGATCCAGGTCTTCGATTTTTATAATTCAATAAAAAATGCTGAGCAGGCTAAACAACTTTTGCTAAGGCGGCATTTTTATATTTCTTGTAGTTAAGCTGAACCATTAAGTTTTTGCATCAGGTGTTCCAGATCTTCGATTTTAATATCTCAGCAAAAAATGTTCATCAGGCTGAACTACTTTTGCTAAGGCGTCATTTTATATTTCTTATAGTTTAGCTGGACCATTATGGTTCTGCATCAGGTGATCCAGGTCTTCGATTTTTATAATTCAATAAAAAATGCTGAGCAGGCTAAACAACTTTTGCAAAGGCGTCATTTTTATATTTCTTGAAGTTAAGCTGAACCATTAAGTTTTTGCATCAGGTGTTCCATTTTCTAAAATCAATTATAGCCTATATGTTGCTCAGGCTTAACAGCAACATAACAAAAAAAGTTTCATTCGAATCCGTCCAGTATTTCCTGAGATTGGCGTGTACTAACTGACAAACAATCGCCCATAGAAAAATTATCTTTAAACTTTGAATGATGATAACTTTTTTATCTGACATCAGATTTCGATGAAACAAAGCCTATATGTTGCTCAGGGATGAGCTTAATCTTTTAGTGAAAACCGCGTAAAAATCTGTTCAGTAGTTTTAAAGATTAGCGAGTACATACAGACAGACAGACAGACGTACAGACAAAAAAATCCAAAAAATCTTTTTTGTGTTCTGTTACTCTTTTCTTATCGCCCACATCCATTTTTTGTAATTTTTATCAAATGTACAGACACGCGGTTCCTACTGTTTTATTATATGTATTGATATTGATTTATTTAAAACATAGGTTACTAATGTAATTCTGAAATAAAAAATTGGGAATAAGGGTTTCCCCATACTATAATTCCATCAGGAACCCAAGCCAACCTCTACCGCCTGTGGTACAACCTGCGTGGTACCCGCCAACCATGACGGTGGATCAGAGCGGTGAGTTACGGTCCTTATAACTATACTTATAATTCTTCAAAACTATAAACTGACTTCACCATCAAACTACACAACTGTGAGCTTGAAAACCAGCCACATGCAAATCAATAATTTTTCAAAACTAAAACCGACTTTGCCCCCAAAGTACTCAACTGATTTTTGATTTTAATAAAAACTTTGTAAGATACATACATACATACATACTATCACGTCTTTATCCCTAATGGGGCAGACAGAGCAATTTGGGTCTTGCGGCTCTAAGCAGATAGAGCCCAGGGCTGCAAGACTCAAAGGCCACTTTTAGCTTGATGTGGGCAAGAAGGTGTATGAAGAAATCAAAATAGTGATGGGTTGCTAGCCTCATCGCCTATTAACACGATTTTAATTTTCGTAAGATCGACTCACAAATATCCTTTCAAACAAAAAAGAATTTTCCAAATAGCTCCAGACGTCTTCGAATGGTTCTCTATTTTGTCTCATAATTTTTTTATCTATAATTTAAGATCTCATAATATTTTTTTCCATAATAATCGTAAGTCTGAATGATGCCTGGCGCTAACATAATATCGCATAATATCACGAGCCCGAAAGTTGTAATCCCGAAATACAACGTAATATAACGTTTTTGCTTTAAATATTATGATCCATCAAAATGTTCAGTCTTTTTGCCCATAATTATCACGTGTCCTAATTTTGAACAAACGATACTTATGAAAAAAAAAAGCAAAATATTCTTTGCTATCCTAACAAACCTAACCTACACTCCACGGCAAATTGGTTTTTGAGTCTATGTTACTTTCGCCTTAAGCTTGAGTCGCTCGCTCGTATCTTGTCACAGGAAACTTAACGAACCTAACCTACACTCCATGGCAAAGTGGTTTTTGTGTCTTTGTTACTTTCGCCCTAAGCTTGAGTCGCTCGCTCGTGTCTTGGTCACAAGAAACCTAACGAACCTAACCTACACTCCACGGCAAAGTGGTTTTTGTGTCTGTGTTAACCTAGTGTTTTAAGCTAATAATCTTATTACAAATTAACATTCGGACTAACATACATTATAGAATACAACACCTAGGACATGTGACTTTATAGCATCCAAAATTAGAAAATTAAATTATTATAGCAATTCATATTATGGCACAAAAGTGTTATGTATGATTCAAGATAATTAGGTAAACCAAAATTACGGATATTTAAACATAATGGATTCTGAAAATTATTGCAAACTTGTTATGGATTTTGACATTCGGACATAAAATTTTAGGATAAGAAATGGAGTACCTCTTCGAATAATCGGTGAACATACATAAGAAAACAAGATCGCGACAAATTTAGAACCGCCTCCTTATTTGGAAGTCGGTTAAAATAACCATGGCCTCAAGTGTTCATGCATAGGTACATGAGTATTAGTACTTATTCCGTGGCATAGGTGACGACGTTATAAAAAGATAATCGACCCTCGTTTGTAAAAGTATACATATCGTAGGTGGTAAACTTTTGTCGCGATAATGAGGTTGCAGGTGGAAAAGCTTAAGAGTTGCTAGTCCCACGGCCTGTTAGCATGATTCTTTGATAATTTCCAGTTGATTGGCTGTTATGACTGCAAAAACGGAATTGATCTTCTAAATTTTATAGGGTTTCGTAGTAAACAAGGAACTTGTCCGTCCGCAGTTCTACTCAGAGACTAAATAAGTACATAGATAGCTGTAATTTGACATGGCTATATTAATCATGCCAAAAAAGTGTTAAAATAAAATATTAAAAAAAAAAAATCTACTAACCCTTCGCGTGGGGTATTATTGAAGAGGTCTTTCAAAAATATTTCAAGCTTATTAATACCATTTTTCGATTTACGGATCGGTTTCCTAAATAAATTCCAAAATGCAATTTTTTGTTAGAGTCAAGTGTAGGACCCTTCCCTCTTTCTGCTAAATGGTATAGATAAATTAAAAATTATCAGCAGTAGTACATACAACGAAGTTTAAAGCCAAAAACTGTCAGAGCTAAGCAGGGTTTACTTAATGAAAAAGTTATAGGCAAAAGTTGGAATGATCGACCGAATGCCGTCTCGCAGGAGAGACGAAAAGGGAGAGCGCAGTCTTCAAGACATCATCAAGCTTTTTAAGGAGACCGATCCTGACGAGTGGCCCATGGCGTTTGTGGTGTCTGCCCAAGGGCTTCATTCCCTTCCGCCTGTGAGTTTCGATCACGTTGATGTCACCAGACTTCTGAAGGACATCACGTCGCTGAAATCTAGTCTGGCTGACCTGCAGCTGAAGTTTGAGGCATCTCAATCTACAATAAATAATCTACGTACGGAAATTGTTGAATTAAAAATCAATAAATCCGTATGTAGGTCACCTGATGCCTCGATCAACGACCTGTGCCATGATGCACTAGATGCAAGTATCGCGTCAGCGAAATTGGACTCGCCGGTCAACACCGTCGAACGTCATATGTCACCTCGCCCCGCGCCGCGTGCTTCCCCCGCACCCGTGGTGATAAATGTGAGCACACCATCACCTCGTGCTAACGCGACTGCTGCAAGCCAACCTCCCGGGAAACAGCAGTTACCTCAACGCAAGGTAGAGGTAGTTCCAAAAGTGGGACCTACTTCCGTATCGGCTCCTCAAAAGGCGTCTGATGACCAGGATGGCTTCATCAAGGTGGAAAAGAAGCGGAAGAAGCCCAGTCCAAGCCGTAACAAGTGCGGTACTGCGCTCAGCGGCCCAAATATGCTCCTGCCTGCGTGCTGCCATGCCTACGACCTTGCTCTATGTGTCCCGCCTACATTACTTAACTAAGATCGAGGAGTTGGTGGAATACTTGAGAGTAAAGACTCATTTCACCCTGAGGGTAGTGAAGTTGGAATCGCGTCACAACGTGAATTTTAATTCATACGTGGTGCGAGTTCCAACTGCTCAGCTGGCGACCTTCACCAAGGAAGATTTCTGGCCGAAGGGTGTCGTGTTCCGGAAATATCGCGGACGGTTACCTGACACCAGCAAACAGTGCAATGCGTCACAAAAACAATAAATAGTTAATTTTTATTATAATATATATATTTTAGACTAAGGTATATATTATATAATTATATCTATGCTAGTCTGTAAGGTATTTATTCTATGGGACTTTAATATTGTAAATAATATTATGTTGCCTGAAATAAAATGATTTGATTTGATTTGATTTGAAAAGTCATAAAAGGTATGACAATTGTACTCGGAAAAATGTTTTATAAATCCAATAGAAAATTAGTTATTTAGACGTTTTGAGTCCCATGGACCCAGATCTACGCGTGTCCCGACACGCGCTTGGCCAGTTTTTTATACGCCAAGATCAGTAATGAAAATTAGGGGATAATCACCTCAGTCTTTGGTGTATTTTTATGAGAGGCCAATAATAATTTTTCATATTTCGATATACGAGTAATGTTTCTTGGGGAAAGTAATTCAGTATAATGGACTGGATTCAGCCTTAAAATAGTTTCAGTATATTTTGTTGGACCTTGCTTGGATAATACAAATTGTGTTAGCGCTTGACGTCGCGAAGCCGCGGGCAGTATGCACGTTGTAACAATTCTGATTTCTTGGAAAGGCAAGCGACCTCTGTGCAGAGTTCAGTTTATTGTTAGCCAGTTCTAGTAAAAGGCGCTAACGCCTTCTACATCCGACGGAAGCCAATGAGACTTTATTGTAACTTGATCTATGTGATAGAAAAAAACTTATTGGCAATATAAAAGTCATTTCTTTTTGGTAAAACATGTTAAATTTTATGTCTATTTATTGTATAATATCACAGTACCTGGGCGACCGAGCTTTGCTCGGTTACATCTCTTTTTAAACTTGTCTAAAAAAAATACAAAATAAAAAAATTATACATAAACTTGAAAATAAAAAAAAACAATAGTAAGGCAGGATTCGAACCCGTAACACTCTTTCTAGCGGTCCGCATCCTAAACTGATGAGCCAAAACGGATAGCGGTGAAAATAGCGACCATATTCTGCGTGGAAAGAAAAACGCATGAAAATTCGAAAACATGCGTTTTCCCAAACATAAGACTAATCTAGATCGATTGTTTACCCCCGAAAACCCCGATATACCTATTTTCTGCGAAATCGTTTGAGCCGTTTTCGATATCACCGAAATTTATAAATATATAAATGTACAAGAATTGCTCGTTTAAAGGTATAAGATAAGTAATTTGTTTTAGTAAATAATAAACATGTTACACTTGCACCGTTAACCCTTCTACCTTTTCTACCATATCTCGACGTGCCCCAAAAGCAAACTGTAGATAATACCGTTCTGTATCATATTATAGTCAGTCCTCTGATGCATCCATTGTAATCAATCGAATATAGGTATAAGATTGTGTGCTTAAATTCTGAAATTATTGCCTTACCAGAACTTTAAAAAGTACTACTGTACGGTTTATATAGAAGAAAAATTTACTTTCTCAACATTAACTAAATATCATGCGCGTTAAAAGTAGTTTATGATACAAGTATGGTAAGTTGTTAATTACAGTCGAGGCGGGTTGACAAACTAGCGGGCGAAGCCCGCGCGTTTTTCTATGGAGTTGAGACTTGTGATGGACAATACCACACACGTGTGTCATACTACGTTTTTCAACACATTAGTGAGGAAAAAAGAACTTCAATAATAAAACAATTTTAAATCTCGCTAAAGGAAATTTGAAATATAGCGCGCCTAGTTTTTCTTTTGATAGGCACATTTCGCGCATGCGCGAATCTGTAGGGATACAAGAGACACAGAAAACAATCCACCAACAGCCAAACGATTATTTAAAAAATAAATGTTTTGTTTTTCAAACAGGGCAGATTTATAAATTAATTTTAGTGTTGTTATAAGAATTTTACTCACCTACATAGTTCGGTCAATGAGTGCTTAAAAGGGGCATGTGGATGAAAAAGTCGAAAGTAGAAATTTTGACTCGGCAACTTTGTTAGGACTAATAAGGACATAAACATATTAAAAGTCCTTACCCCTACGAGGTGAGCCCGCGGGGGGAGGGCACAAAGAAGGTCCCGTTTTTTGGTTTTTTGCTTACTTCTCGAAAACGATGCGTTGTACGAAATTTTGTTGTACTACATAATGAAAGCTCATAAAATTGTCTACAACTTTGGCTTTCACACTTTTCATCCATCTTCAATTTTTACCTAACTATGAGGTTCGAAAATTTTTCTGTCTGCACTCTGGGCGTATTCGGACGAAAAGCGCACGCCAAGCACACGTCCAGTAAATACCTTTCATTCCGTTTCTATCCCTATAGTTCAGGAGAAAGGTCTCCAAGCCAAGTCTGGACCTGATGGTAAGTAACAGCATAAGCCCAAACCATCTGGATAGATATTATTGGGAGTTTTAGCCAGTTTAAAAGTAAACCGTTTCCGCCTTTGCTGCGTAAAGATACTCCCAGCAATATTTTTTAATAGTGTGTGGGTGTTTACAATAGTGGAAGAGCAAATAAAAAATATTTTCGAAAATTCGTACTATTACAATGTGCTATAGAATATTTAACACATTTTTAAAAATCGGTCATTTTTCGAAGCTCATAGCTAGGCAACGATTGGAGATAGATAAAAAAGTGAAAGCTATAGTTGTAGAGAATTTTATCAGCTTTCATAATGTAGTACAACAAAATGTCGTACAACGCACCGTTTTCGATATGTAAGCAAAAAACCAAAAAACGGAACCTTTGTGCTCTCCCCCCGCGGGCTCACCTCGGAGGAGTAAGGACTTTTAGTATGTTTATGTCCTAACTAGTCTTAACAAAGTTGCAGAGTCAAAATTTCTGCTTTTGACTTTTCCATCCACAATTATTCGTTGACTGTACTATACAAGGATATAAAATGGAATAATTTGAGTAAAACAAGGTTTCGGTATGAGTCTAGGCTGGCCACATGCTGAGATTTTTTGTTTCAAAAATAATATTCGATATTTTGGACTTATGGAATCTTATTCCTTAAACGTCTGAGCCTAAAACATTTAAAAAAACACTTTACCGCACTTATGCGGTAAATAATATTTACTGCACGATTTCGAATGTATGCGTAATGAATGGTATTACATTTCAGTGTGGTAAATAGCACTTTCCGAGCTAATGTGTTGAAAAACATTTAACGATATTAAATTGTACACAAGTACATTTGAATTGACGAATTATTGTAACGTCATGCATGACGTCACAGAAATAGTTAATCAAATATCCCCGTAATATAATTGTAAACAAGGTGATAACGAAAATTCTGCTGACATACGTGTACAGAATTTAGATAACCCTTTAATTATTTTATAAACAGTCGTAGAAATTACTATTTTGGTTTGTAGTTTTGTGCCTCTTCTATGCTGGTCTGGGATAAAAGAAAACGTAGTATGCACCAGCTGCTTCTCCTACCGCGTAGATCGTAAAAGCCAGTCGAGGAAATTTACGATAAATACCCTATATTACCATCAAGGGGCCTTAGGCATTGTCTAAACTGTTAGGTATAAAGATAGGTAATGTATTGTTAAGTATCTGCATAGTTTTATTTTGCTGCAACAAAGGCACTCCGCTCCGCCAAGTTTTAGAGGTGATGTAGTATGTGCAGTAGAAAAATTTAAACAGACTACAAGAGGCGCTTTCTAATCAGCCACTTGTACGTCTTAAAAGCCACAACAGTTTTCTCAAGCAGCCCAGTATACCAGCAGCGGTAGCTCCTGAAGTGTCCACCTTGCGAGTCTGGACTTACACCTGCAGAGAAATCCCAGTGGGTAAAGATCAGTCTAGAAGTCTCTCAATCGGCTTCGAACTGGTGTTGGGAGATGTCGAGAAAACCAAGTTAGGTGGCGTACGTGCCGTACAATCGATCGATCACCTTTTGTCATGACCAAACTGCCCTATCTCATGTATTACTGAGCAACTTAATGAGGCTAACCACAGACGGATCGTCGTGGCTACATATTAGTCAAAAATTATTAAAAATTACAAATAATAGAACCATTTCGAGTCGACGAAGAAGAAGATCCTATTTGGATCTCCTTCTTGACTAGTACGAATGTATTTCTACAATGCATTTCCCGGCCACAGCCGGCAATGGAAGCTGAAGACAAAAGCTCGATGTTGCTAATTAAGATCTCACCACATGCGTATAGTGCAAGCAATCTATGAATACCGAGCATAGTCAATAGTCGGAACGGTAGCTAGAATGATGATGACGGGATCTGGAATTATTCATGAGTTATAAATTGGGTATGTTCCTAAGCAAAAAATAAATTATTTTGTACTGATAACAACATAAAACGTCGCAAAATAATGTCAATTGTCTTCGAACATATTAATTTGAACGGGATTTGAAATTTATTAGTGCAGAAAAACTGACAATAAGAGCGCTATTTGACTCCAAAAAACTATGACGTCATCTGCTTGTATTTCATACAAAAAACCATAGAATCTGTTTGTTTTGACGTTTAGAAAAAAGTATCTGATTTGACTTGTTGGAAAATAGCGTATTGGTTGTACCAGTGAAAAGGATTTTTGTAGAATAATTGTTTTCAGTCTGGTTAGGATATCGCAGGCTTGAATCACCACATTATCTGAAAGGAAAGATGATTCCGTGTTTCGGAAATAACGTGTAAACTGTGGTTCCCGAATGCCATCTAGCGCATGAAATGTATACAAGGAATGGGTCTGGTCTACTCTTTGGTTCGGAAGGCAGTGGATCTGTGTAAAAATCAGTGACCTCGTCAATCACCTAGGTTAGGTAGTGGACTCCGGGCTCAAAAGCGTTACAGCTGATAATGCAACCAGGACTACACTCGGATGATGATGATGGGTATTGAGAAAGTAACGATTATGATGATGATCAGTGAACTATACTAATTAATGCATCAAAATTTGGTCTCTTTTTAACCGACTTTCAAATTTCGAAGTCGTGTGGACTGATTTTAAAAATCTTTTTTGTTTAGAGGGCATGCTTGTCAGGTGGCCCAGTTTAATTTTTATCAAAATCGGTTGAGTAGTTCGGGAGTAAAGATTAAAATCGTTACTTATATTTAAGACGTTATTTCAAATTTGTTATAAGCTGAAACAGATATTGTCATTTTTAAAACTAAAAACAGACTAAATCCCTAAACTTCTTAACCGAATTTGTAAAAAATTTCTATGGGACCATCTGACAAGTATATCTTTTCAAACAAAAAAAAAAAAACATTTTCCAAATTGTTCCGGGCGTCTTCGAATAATCGGTAAACATACATTAAAAAAACAAACATTCCAACGAATGGATAACCTCCTCCATTTTGGAAGTCTATTAAAAAAAGGCTCCAAACTATGCCGTCACTGCTAACGTGTTCATTAGATAATATTTGTTTTGACGTTTAGAAAAGGCCGTTGGTCGGCGGCGTTCATCTATGGAATTTGATCTGACTCATTGGAAACGGCGGTTTAGGAATCGCAATTCAAGAAAAACAAGACATCATGCTCTCGACAACTTACAACCTCATAATCAGAACGTTTACATAATTGTTTTGAGCGTAGGCCGCCAGGTTGGCTCTTACGTCACTGCCAGTAATCCTTATAGCATGAAATGCCACTTTTAAAACTCGGAGTAACTAAACGAATGTTTTTTTTATTATAAAAAAACCGTTCGTTTAGTAAGTCCTCTATTCAAAAATGGCACCTCTGTAATCCCACAAAGGGCGAGTTCGGACATGCGAGCAAATGGTTATTTTTCCTACTTTTTCGAGGATTGCAACTCGCTAATTGAATCGTGAGAGTCGACATGTCAGCCGACAAGGAATATTGACGAAGTAGAAATGATTGCCAGTTGGAAATGGAAAACTGGCAACAGCTCGCTGACCTATCAGCGCGTATGCGATGCGCCTTAGTTCACTTTAAATAGTTTATTGAAAGTTCAATCTATTACAATTTAATTAAATTGCTTCTAGCAATATTACATTTTCTAATAGAATTCACTACCTACGCACGAATCCAACACGCAAAATGGTGATATTTTACAATGTAAAATTAAATTTAATACTTAAGTAAAAAGTAGAATTGAATGGATTTTGCTATAACATTATTTCCTACTAGCCGGATCCCGCGACTTCGTTCGCCTGGACTTTATGACTTCGGAAAATGCTCATCAGGCTGAACATTTTTGCTATAAGGCGTAATTTTTATATTTTTTATAGTTTAGCTGGACCATTATGGTTCTGCATCAGGTGTTCGATAATCCAAAATTAAATATACCCAATATGTTGCCCAGGCTTAACAGCTTTATAACAAAAAAACGTGTAATTCTGAAGATTAGCGTGTAAAAACAGTCATTTTTTACTATATCTCCATCGCCTCAAATACTTTTTTTGGAAATATAATAGTTTTTTTTAGTGTTTTATTATATGTAGGGATAGATTTTTCATCTTCACGCTCTCTATTACGCTAGATATGGCGCCATTACCCTGTCTACCCCGTTAGGGATAAAGTTGTGATGGTGTATTCATGTAGCGGGTAGTATATTTATATATCTAATTCCAAACTACTAAAAAAGCATATCCATATACTGTTAGTACACGTATTCTTATAAAAAACTACGAAGATATAGCGCATTTCAATTTCACGCTACGTCAAGCCTTGTTACAATTTATACTTACTTGAAAGTGACGTCGCAGGCCCCACTCTGTATCTTTGTGATTTTACACTAATTGGATGAATCGTGAATTAAGTGGCCATTATTTTTTGATAAGTACCTAATCTAACTGATGTATATATAATATTTTTTGAGCCAGTTATCGTCCGTATTGTTGTTAGATACTAACCAATTCAAGTTGCAATAACAAGTTCTTAATGAACTAAAATATATTTCGTATTATCTTTCTGTTTACTTAATTCTTTTCCTTATGAACACTTTTCACTGAAATTGTTACAAGTATGGGACTACGTATTTCTTTAAAATCTTCTTATTATATTGTTTTCCTGTAAGTACAAAATCACCGAAATAAACAAACTTAATTAATAAGCAACCGAGTCCGGCTACACTGTGTGGTTCTTCTAGATGAAACTTACATTAAACTAAGATTTTTCTTCTGATAATTTGCCGTTTTTCTGTTCTTCAAAGGTTAAGAACAGTTTTTCTAAAGTAAAGAACACTTCTAAGATGTGAACACTTTTTCTATAATGAGGAGAAAGGCGGCGGCGTTGTACGGCCCTACATTTCAGGGCATTACAATATTGTTTTTTAGATTTAAAAATACGTCAAGGAAGTCTCTTTTATACAGTTCTGTTTTTGAACTTGATGAACCAAATTAATTTTTACTTCTCATGCTCGTAAAGTTGTTCTTTCATCATCATCATCAGGTCTTTTATAGTCTCCGACGCAGGAGCACGACCCTCTCTGTACTAGCAGAGCCATACTTGGCCAGAGCAGCCAGAGGACTTGGCCTACACTCTCCTCGCTGGCCAGACTGGTTGAAGAGGTCTCATTGATGTTTATAAGCTTTGTTTAGCTTGTATTTCTTAAGTGCCTTCTACGACATCCACGGAAGGACTTGGAGTGGTTCTATCTACTCTACATATAATAACAATGTATCGCAGGATGGCTGGGTCAAGGGTCAGATTTAAAAGGGGCTGCCTGACAGCGCGCATCTCTCTGTGGCCCTCTGGCTCCGCCGGTAGGAGTATCATCTGAGTAGGTCATTCCAACGAGTTTATGTCAAGTAGGTAAAGGTACTTCCAATTTATTGGTTGCGATACCCGACAGGGTTCATAGTGTACCCAATATTAGACTGACTTTTAGTTAGAATGATAAACATCACAAAAATATAATAAATGATTTGAATTGGATTGACTTATTTTTATAAAATATAGGGTAAAGTTTATCTCATATTCAAGGTAATTATTTCGCTACAAACTAATGGCGTTTCAAGATTCGTTGAAAGAAACTTAAAATAGTTTAGTAGACAGAGAAGTTCCGTATTGAGAAATTAATGATTTTTTACTGTGAATCACATTTTTCTTTTCATAATTCGTATAATGTTGCATTCATTTAAACAACGCTTCGAAACAATATCAACTGTAAATTAAAATAATTTCTCGGTAAAGTAAATTAATATACGCAGAACGCTACACTAGTTTCGTTGACGAGAAACAAGTTTAGAAACACCAAACAAAACTTTACATTAGTGCACACACGGCTAAAATAGCTTCGAAATTGTTATGTAGTTAGAGCTCGGAGCAATAATGTGACTTATTTACATTTCCTGCAATCATTATGACATGTAAGTACCGTGTTTTCCCATTTTCTATTATTTACCTATTCATTTTAATCTATGTTTTTTTTATTATTAAAATTTAGATAAAGGTAGTAAAATATTGCAATATTTATTTATTTATTCACTACAATAATGACAACCTCTCAAAACCGGTGCACAAAGGTCCCATAATTTAGTTAATCCTTGAACACTAGATTCGCCGACTAGTTGACAAATACAAAACATTCCGGATTCAAATCGACGTAATTTAAAAATAAATTGTCAGTGAAATACTCACTGTGGCATCTCGTAATGGTGGTGGTACTGAGGAGGCTGCAACTCGTGCATTTGGAGATAGAACTCATGCACCCGCGCGAATTCGCGCGCCATCGCAGCAGCGGCAGACGCGGCCGCCCCTCGCGGCGTCGCTGGCCGACTAACTGCCGACCGCCGCCGCGGCCGATGCACTAGTGCTAGTGCCACTAGCCAGCGGACTGTTTGCACTCACCACTACTACTGCATACTACACTACTTACACGCACAGGGTAGCTTTTTTGTATTTGAGACAGTGACGTAGCAGCGAAATATGCGTGAGCTAAAATGTTAGTGCTCGGTGATCGCTGCTCAGATGCACTTCCGGACTAAGATTAAAGCCTTAAACTATTTTCACAGGAATTACATTTCAGGACACGTTTGAGGCAAAGCTGAACAATGTTTTTCGAGAACAAAAATCGGATAATGGAAACACTTTTTTTATTTTGCACAATAAATGAGTCAAGTATTTTGATTTGTCAAGAAATATATATATTTTTTCTATTTGTTTAGTTGTAATTCGTTTCGAGTATTAAAAACAATGCCTGAAGCTGGAATTTTATTCGTCCGCGCGACAGGGACCCGACCGCTACACCGCGAAATTACAATTGACTGTATGAAAAGAATTACTTTAATAGTAGCGCTGCCGCCCGCCTACCGCTGGCGTTGCTTGGAGCGTCGCGGCGGGATTGATGTAACTCACCGCCCTTGTAAACCCACCACCTAATTAAAAATTCCTTCGGTACATTCGGCGTCAATTCACAATTTGTCAAACAATAATAAGTATTATAATATCCCCCTAACATGCATATTATTATTGCATAACGTTATCCAATTCGTGCCCATGTTTTTTCAGAAAGTGAATTTACAAAATTAAATCCCTCGACTTTCAAAAGTTCACTTCCAATAATTTTTAAAGTTAGGAACCACCGCAGGGCAACTTGCTTTCACATAAAAAAAACTGTATCTAAATCACAGACTTTGGCGTGAAACTTATATCACCCCTTTTTAAGTCGAGAGTTAAAAACAGCAGGTGGTGAATGTGCAACACAAAATAATTTAAAAAGGCGACGAAATTATTACATGTAGTTTCTCAGGTGGTGAGTTAAAAAGGGTGGTGTGTTTACAACAACCTGTGGCGCGGCCCGGCCGCTCTAACAAGTAATTAAGTTGTATCGGTGCATTCGAAGCGCACGAGACACTGCCGTGTGGCTGACAGTGTAAACAGTCGGGCAACATGTGATTCGAATTTTTTTATTTCTGAAAAAAATATTCCGATGCACCACATATTTATGTTTAAAAAAAAAATATGAGTAGATAAATTATTTAAATGGTTAAATTTTTAACTGTTCATGATATTTACATTTGTCTAACGCACTTAAACCTGGCCATGGCGGTCGTAGAACCACTCGAGCGTCGGCGGCACGTTTTACCCCTACGGCCTCGCGCACTAGATTGGCGCTACGCGGCTCGTAGCGCGAGCGACTACGACCGCTACGACTCTTGCGAACCCCCGCAGCCCCTACTTCGTAGCGCGTCGTAGCACAGCTACACGAAATAAACAAAGTTTTTCTTTTCTTATCACATAGGCACGCAAAAGTTGGTTTGGGTAAGGTTCTTTTCTTACGAAATCTAGAATTTGATGTAACTCCTTGTAAATTAAAATAAGTTTGGAAAATCCAAAAGAGCACGCCTCAAAGGGTCCATAATTTTTTTTTAAATTCTTACGCATATAGAAACATAAAGATATATATAGATATACTAAAACTATGAAGAACAGTCGATATTTTTTTTTGTTTATTTAATAACAATTAAACCACATCGAATCAGACCCTGAAAAATGAAAGGGTTCTATTCCTGAGCATACTCAAGCGTAAGAGAAAAAAAAAAGACTAGATTAGTAAAGTATTTCGGTCGTTATCGTGTTAACAAGAAAAGCCTCCGCACATACAGACACACGGACGTCCAAGACAGAACTTTTTTAAACTGTTTTTTAACTAGTTTAAATAACAAAAATGACATCAAAAATATCATGAGTGTTAAAAATAGTGTTTTTTTCTTAACATGTGTGTGTATATATTATTTTACAAGTGCAATGTATGATACATAAAGACATTTTAAGTTTGAAAAATCAGATGTTTTGCGCGAAGTGACAGTAGTACCCACCTCAACGCTTCGCTTATGTTATGAGGCGTGCAATATTCTTAGACCTGAACTATTTAAAGCAGAAAATAAGTCTTTTATGTACCAGTAAGATATTTTGAAAAACATTTTTCTAAATATAGGTATTAAAATGAGGGTCTTTTTTGCTTCCGTTTTTTAAAGTCAACGAACTAGGTTTTACTTATCTACATATGACATCTAATATAACTAATAAGTTCATTTTGAATATTGTTAACCGGTTCACTAATGTAATATAGCCTGAAAGGCTATTTTGCTAAACTAATCAAACTAGACTCCTATCTGAACAGATGCAACTATCCACTTATACGTCAATACATCTTATCAGTAAATGAACATAAACACCCTACATCAGTATCTGTGAACTGAATGTAATCTGCGGTATCGCTTAATTCCAATCTGAATTCCTGGCTGACATCGGTGCCGTGACGCGCTCAATAACAAGCGTAGCCCAATAAACATCATTGCATAACAATGCTGTATGGTATTGCATCATTAGTGGAATAAATATGTTGCCGGGACATGCCGCCGCTGGGTGACGGAAACACCCAGCGCATACTTTATCATATATAATTTTGTTCTTCTTCTTATTTAACCGTCACATGTCCAGTGCCCTTGACCCGCCATCTTAGAAATGTCACCATACATTTGAATTGTTCTTGACTACTAGCCGAAGTCCGCGACTTCGCGTGGACTTTATGACTCCGGATAATCCATCAGGCTGAACTACTTTTGCTAAGGCATCATTTTTACATGTTTTATAGTTTTGCTGGGCCATTATGGTTCTGATTCAGGTTTTCCAACTTTAAGTTGCCCAGGCTTAACAGCTATATAACAAAAAACTTTCATTTGAATTCGTCCAGTATTTCTGGAGATTAGCGTGTACAAACAGACATTTTTTTAAATTCTTACTCTATTACTATGTCTCCATCGCATCAATTTTTTTTTGGAAATATATTCACTATGTATGCATATTTTTTAAATGTTTTATTATATGTTTGTATAGATAGATGACAAAAACCATAGATTGCTCTAGTCACACAGAGTGGGACTAAGACATAACGCGCGCTTTTGCCTTAGTCTCGATTTAGATAGTAATTTTGTATGGATATATTTTAAGACCCGGGCAAGGATATAGGATAGTTTTTATCCCAAAATTCCCATGAGGAGCGGAGCCCGCGGGCACAGCTAGTTTGTTATATAAATAATAGTTGTTAATAAAATTACACAAATTCCCGGCCACGTGCGACGGACTCGCATTGAGGTTTCCGTACCGTACCTGTATAAAAATGAATTGCTGTTCGTTAGACTCGTATAGCTCGAGAATTTAGTTAAAATATTTGTAGAATCCCGAGGAATGTTTACAAGTGAGAAAATGTGGAAAAATTACAAGGAAAATACTAAAAACAACAATTTATTTTACCCTGACAAACTATTCCTGAAGAAATTTTTCAAAATGGCGGCAATACGGGGATTGAAGACTTCCTTTTTTGCCGTCTTAATAGGGGGATTAAGGTGCAACTTTTTTGTCTGGAATTGTTTTATCGGATAATCTACAACGGGTCGGGGTAACTCGCGATGTCTACAGCTCACAGAGCCACTAGTAAATAACGTATAACTGCTGACAAGTGAAGAAATAAGTTCCTAATCCCAAATGTATCCGGGCCGCGGGCAGTGTACACACTGTACACACGCTTAGCAACGCCAGCAACGCACAAATTGCTCGCACTACTCTCTCTCCACAGTGGCCACTGACACCGACATCTATGTAGACTGTATGTACGTACATCACAGCCAAATCATAACAAAACGTCATCAGTCGTCACCAATTTATTCTCGATAAATTTTAAATTTTACGCACATATCTAAAGAGTGCGAAATTATGATAAACATAGTCAGCCCATTATGCATCAGTTATCCGCCCTATGTTTATCCGTCTGTCTGTTAGTGTAACATGACAAAAAACATGGTGTGTAAAAAAAACATTTTGTTTTGTTTTCTTTTTCTTGTTTTGTAAAATAAGTTGTTTCTTTTCCAAGAACATATTTGTAAATAAGACCTGAGTGTAATTACCTGCAACTCTTGACACTTCAGTATTTTCGAGGGAGGGCCTACTTACCTGTAGCACAGGTCCCACAGGGACCTATTTCAGGAACTAGTCTCTTCACAAGAACAAGAATGTCAAATATGCAAGCAATATGTAGTTTAGTTAAGTGGATTTTTTGTAAAAAGAAAATAAAGTATTTTTATTATATATTATTATTAACCTCTGATTTTAGGAACCGATAAAGGTGCATAATTGAATTTGGACATATAGACATAAGAAATAATAAATATAAAATAATATGGATCGTTTAGGGTGGTCCCTACACCAAACTTTTTTGGCGTATAAAACAAGTTTAAATCTTAGGCAAATAAAAAAAAAACAAAATAACCGACCGACTCGGAGTTCCGTAACATTATGTATAAAAAATCATGTTTTATCTATAATACATCATTGTGAAAATTTCAGCTGTCTAGCTATCACGGTTTATAAGATACATCCTGGTGCGGACAGACAGGCAGACGGACAGACAGACGGACAGCGGATTCTTAGTAATAGGGTTCAAAAACCTTATTTTAAAATAATCGGTATAATATATTTATCAGCAACATTATAGCACTCCAAAGAACTATCTACAAACGGAATCCATCGAAAAGGCAGCGATAAAAAATACGACAAAACATGAGCTATTTGTCAGCAAGAAAAAAGAAAAATCTTAGGTTGAGTGTGTATAGTGGTAGACAAGTACGTGCTTTGCATAGCAACCCAAGCCTTGTGTACAGTGGACATACCTCTGACACGGTAATATTATCTAACAGTATTGTAAATCGGCGCTGTCCCTGAAAAAAAAACTACGCCACGTCTGCGCTAGGGTGGCCCGCCTACAGTATTTTAATTTCATCTACCTACTTGAGTGACTAGTATTCAGATTGTAAGATAAATGAAAAAGGAAGCGTTCAATTAAAAAAATATTTACAAATGGTACGCTTATTGTTTACAACAAAAGACATTTTTCCACTGCGGCACAGTACGACTGTTTGTACGCCGAGTCACAGATCAAGTCACGTGTATGCTGACCTTCGAGGGGCGAAGGTATGAGTTGCATTCCGAACGTTAGTATAAAGGCAGAATACTGTTAGATAATATCACTGTGCCTCTGACGCGAGGTGTACTCGCATACGTGCGTGTGACATCACCGTCAAAACAAAACGTACGCGACGTGTCGGCGAATCGTCACCGATCCTCGTACATTTTATTATCGTGATGCCAAATCGTGAAGATATTAATTCTTCTTATCGTGTGTGTTAGTGACTAACACTAGTGTCAGAGTTTTTAAACCGCCTTAAAGGCCTCTGACATGGTTTTAGGCCGCGATACTGTAGTGCATCAGGGATGTTTGCCGGAACCCGGCAAACAAAAAGCATTGATTGTTTTTACACAATAATGCGTTATTATTTTACCTGACTACCTATGATGTATTACATACTATGTATGTATGTATGTATGTTTGTTTGTTTGCATGAATATGTTTCCGGAAAACGTGCTTTCGACAATTGTGATTCGATCTTAGTTTTTTCTGTCAAATAAAAACGTTAATTCGTCCAAACGTGCCGTGGTCTAGAGTTCATTCGTTAAAATGAAAAAAGATCAAGAATTCATTCGGCCACTGGTGATCCGGCCAAGTGATTTTCGACAAGGCGTACGGCACTCAGGAGCAACACCGGTGCGAGCGACTCAGGGGTGTCGGGAGGTGTGCTGCGCTTTCTCCGAAGTTACTCGCGTCGTTATGCCCTTCAACACTTCCACCCCTGGAGCAACAGCTCTGACGACTCCTGTCTGCACAGCCAATTAAGGCAATGCAGAGCTGAAAGCCCTGCGAGTGCTTTTGGGTCACCCCGACCAATAAAGACGCAATAAAGAAGTCGGGGACGAGGGATCTAACGGCTCTCTGGAGCACTCGGGTCCGTGGTGTCGTTACTCACCAACAGCTCGCCACAAGCTGCCCTGCGGGTTTATTATTATTATTATGTTGGTACGATTTTTAGCCACGGGTCCATGGGGACCCGGTCCTTTGAGGCGTTCATGGGGCCAAAGCCAACATGAAGAGGCCTTTTAGTACCTTTTTATCTAAAATGTGAGATAGCTGCATCTACAGAGGTCTATCCCTTAATATACCATTGAGATACACTAACGGACAGTCCTTAATAGCTGCCGAACTATTGCCAGGGAGGGATTGACTTGGTTTGGGCTATGTGGATGGGATGTTAGTGGACCGGATAACTGGGTTATGGAGTGAGATACGGACATCTACCTAAAAATCTCTCACAATAATTTTAACCTGGTAGATGGTGACTTGCTGCTCGTTGGCTACACAGCCTGTGGGCACCCTAACAAGCCACAAAAATGCGGCCAGGGCGCAACACAATGTGAACAGTCGAGGGTGTCGAGAGGTGCGGCTCTGGTTTCACCATCACGGGGCTTACCCCGAGAGCGGGTTTCCCCGGTTTTACGCCATTACGTGCAATACACTTCCACCCTGGAGCGAATGTTCTGCTCTTGCGACTCCACTGTGGCCGGCCGGTTAAGGCAATACAGAGGCGTGTAACTGTGTGTATGTGTGTGTGTAAGCGCATGTGTGTATGGTCCCCCTAGAGGTAGGGTAAGTGGTGTCGCCACTCACCATCAGCTCGCCACAAGCTGCCCTGCGTTGACTGACTGCACTGGAAATCCAGTGTCACGTGGGGTCGTCACGTCCCGACGCATTATTATTAGGTAACGACCAATGTCAAAGACAGTGACCGGGGCCGACGGCTTAACGTGCCCTCCGAAGCACGGATCATCTTACTTATCAGACAATCAGGTGATCAGCCTACAATGTCCTAACCAAACTAGGACAACAACAAAAAGTCGTTGCCCCCGCCGGGAATCGAACCCGCGACCTCCGGGTATGAGCCGAACGCTCTAACCACTACACCACGGGGGCAGTACTTACTCGGGGTAGCGGGACCCATGCCGATTTTACCGTCAGTTTTGTTTTTTCTCCTCTGAGACCTTATAGTCTCTTATATTCTCGACATTTAGTCCAGTCAACGAATGACTCACGGGGGTGTAGAATGCGTGAGCGGTGACCTAAGCGATTTCTACAGAATCTTGTTCTATCTTTGATTGTATCTTTTTCCCAAATTCCCAATTATTTTCTGTATAGTTTAAGAATTGTTAGTGTGGGTATGTTCGCATCGATTTTGTCTTGGCAGTCTGGAATATACTTTGGTGGTGTTTGTCTAAGCTCCTTAAATACCTAGTTCCCAGAGTACCTGTAACCAGGACTTACCATTTTCGAGCTATGCGCTATTGAAATGTAACAAGATATACGTTTAAAAAAAATAAACATTTTCGAAATGTGTATCAAAAGATAATTTTTTTGACACGAACTTTTTTGTATGTAGCATTTGTTATATACATTTATAGCATACATATTGTAGCCTATGAGACCCGGACAATAATAACGAATCGATTGGCATCTCATTTGACAAAATTGGATACGCGGTCCAGAATAGTTCAGATATGCAGGTATGTAGATTTGTGTGTTCACCATAGCATCTGAACTGCATATATATCCCACACAACAATTTTTTGCCGTTTTTTGCTTGATATTAATAACTGCAACAGTAGACCCTTGAAATATTCATTTGTATATTAGGTAATTATATAAAAATGAATAATTGAATTAAAATAAAATAAATATTTAAGGAAGGGTTAACATACAAAAAAATGTGATTTTTTGTAGATAATGCCGGCGTTAAAAAATAAAATATTTGGGAGATTTTCTACAAATATGGGAATATAAAAAAATGAGTTGATGAAGCAAGAGAGGTGTGCAAAGATCGTAGTAAGTGGAAATCTATAGTCTCAGTCTCTGCCCCCCCCCCCCCCCCCCATGGGAAACAGGCGTGAAAATATGTACGTATGTATAAAAAAAATTATACCATACGTTATCATGTAGGTACTGCATGAAATTCACAGTTTTGTCTTTTAATGTGATTTAAATTGATAACGTATTTTAAATAATATGAAAAAAATTTGTGTCTAAATAAGTTTAATATTGCTATTTTTTAAAACAGAATAAAAAATGGACTTTATATAAATCTATATGTATTACATTGCATATTTGTTAAATATTATGTAAGCCAGGTTTTGGTGTATTATGTAACATGATCAAAGGCGGCAATCTCAAAAAATCCAGGTCTATGGTTGGTTATGTCTCTAAGACTCTACATTCTAATACGTTATTTTAATCAATTACTTTATTCAAATAAGTTAGTAACATAATCCGAAACCGAAATTTTAATGTTTTTTTAATCTTCCACAAAATAATAAGTTACAGTTTTTAAAATCTGTTGTAAAGGAACTGTCAAGTAACAGAAAAAGTATGCAAGTACAGCTCTCTTAACGTCACTGCTCTCGCGCATACCAAAGATATATATCCCCACCACGCTTCCACTCTTTGAAATTCTAACTACTACTTCATTTATTAACCAATTTTCTTGCTGTTTTCAAAATAATATTTCTTTTCAGCGGTATGTTTTGTTTTATTTATGTAAAATATTAACCAAAAACATACACAGTAAAATAGCCTATTCTCAAAGACTACATCCAATTTGCTATTGACGTCTGAAATGTTCATACAAACTTCCTAGAAGCTGCTACTGGAAGAAGCTAAATGAGCCTATTGATTGGATAGGAAATTTATTTATCAGGGCACCAATTAGTTCAAAAAGAAATTTTGGGACTCAATTTGAACTGGCTACCCGGACGTTGGTCTGAGATGCAACGAATGTTTAGGAATACATCGGGAATCAACTAATTCACGATCAATTTACAAAGATATTTTATTTATGAAGTGAAGACCACATGGCGTAACGAACTGTTGTCCCCCATAACGAATACAAATACACAAAAAAAATAAAGTTGTCATGCAAAATAATGCCGTATACTGATTTAGCATAAAGGCTATGATTGGCGAATTCGTGGGCATCGTGGACATCGGCCAATAGCCTCCAGGGAGCGAGTGGCCTTCATATTATGCCTAAAGAAAAATTTCAATATGTAAAATTTCATTTCATTGATCTCTATTTATATAACGTTTGCATGCAAAACAGGAGTGAAATGACTGCGTGTCCGCATCTCAAGTTTGTTTTTGACCCTGATGATTTAAAACATTTTGTTTATTGTCTGAAATGTGATTTAATTGATAGTTCTTGAATATGTTGTTACTTTTGTTATTATTGCAGAAAAGATTGGGGTTTTTCTCATTTCTTTCGGTGTTGTAAGTTCGCGGGTCATTGGTTTTTTGCCATTTTAATTTGATCATCGCAGTAGTGTGTCACATCGTTGGCAAGTAAATAATCCAGGGTGTAGTTGTAGGGCACCCGGGACAAGAAAGTAGGTGCGCCATTTCAGTTCAACTTTGACAAGACGGCGTATGGACGCCGTCTTGTCAAAGTTGAACTTTTCATCATTTCGTTCTTCGGAAACTTCAAGAACGGGCAATGGGGTGGATCAGACTTAATGAAATACTAGTAGTTCGCCACGAACTTAGACCTCGCGATTATGTCTTCTACTACCAAGCAAAGCAAGCAAGCCGTCCAATACACTACAATTGAACACATTTAACCGACTAAACAAATTAAAAAAAACTTTGAACAAGCAAGACAACACAAAGTCATACGTTTCTAGAAAAAATTAAGTCAATCTTGTAAACTTATGAAAAAAAAAACATAGCGAGTTCTAAAAAAAATTTGTTGGACATAGATCTACTTATTGTTTATTTGTGAACTATATGGTATTGAATGTATGCAACAAATATTTGTCTATTTTCTTCTTTTCTTAAAAATTGTGGTCAAGACATTGGCCTTATAACTCGGAAGTCGCGGGTTTAATTCCCACGGGAGACATGCATTTTTAAGAAAGTTGTTCAGTAACCCGGACTGAATTCACCCATAAATAGTTTTAGTATATTTTGTAAGAAGATTTGTATTGTATATCCGTCACGGCTCAGTCAGCTAGACTTCGCGAGTCACCCTAAACCCGTTCAAGTATAACGTATAAAAAAGTTGCCAAGACAAAAAAGTTGTTCAAATAAAAAAAAATGCGTTTTTATAATGGCAACAAAAAAGTCGAATGAAATTTTTTTAAAAATATTTTGAAATAGCGGATATATGACAGTTTTAAAATATAAAACCCCCATATTTCCGCCATTTTTAAAATTTCGAAAAACTGGCTCGACAAAAAAATTCTACTTAGTTGCTGAACCTGCTTACAAAATTTCATGAGAATCGGTTACGAAATGCGACCTGTAGGCGAGAACAGACAGACAGACAGACAGACGGACAAAATAATTTTTGGCTAATCTCGAAACTGAGACGCTTCGCTCGCTCGGTCAACTATAAAAATGTGCAACATTCCCCAGCAAGACGTAAACCTTAGGCATACGTAGATCGATTTCAAGTGTGAGCGTCGATGGAAAGCAAAAGCGGGGTCAACAACGTCGCAGTAGCGGTTACACGTGTCGCGTAAACAAAATGTAAGGATGCAAGTGATGCAATGCAACGATGCGATGACCCCTCCTCTTACTCCCCCTTCCCCTCTCTACTACACTGAGTGCATAGAACAATTACTGCTATTGGACTAATTGACCATCGCGTGAATACCTGATATCTGATAAGCAAGATAGCTACCTATACATTCGAAGAGCAATTAATTGCAGTTTCGCAGAAATCGTGACCTCAACTTTATTATACCTACCTATGCCTACGTTGTTTGTCACCTGAGCTTAAACGCATATTAATACTTGTAGGTACATTTGCTTTATTTATTGCTTTTTTTTAGTGTTGCCATTCCATTTTTAGATTTAGGGATAAGTACATTTCCGAAATATTTCGTTTAAAGTGTCCCCTCTATCTGCCAACGTTTGTACCTATACTTATGGACTAATATATGTATAACAAATTTTTTAGGAAAACTATCAGAGCTATAGGATTTACAAATATAAAAGTTATAGGCGACTTACTTATAAAATGTACTCGGAAAAAGTAAATTATAGGCAATGAGTTCTTTAGACGTTTTTATTTGCGAGAACTCATAATAACTCATTGTCAGCATTCGCAACTACGGAACCCTACACTGAGTATGGCCCGACACGCACTTAACCGGTTTTTTTTCTATTTAGAACAAGATTAATTTGCGGAAATAAGTGCACGCGACGAGTGAATTTACGAAAAACTTTGCTGCGCTTAAAACAATAGGAGCATCATTACATTTTGCGACTGTCATGTTTTGTGTTGAATGTTTTGTGTTTTTGAAATACGGACATTGGAAATCCGCGGGTGATGGCGCGCCCCACGAGCGCAGTGGGGGTCCTGTACAGCCTGCGCTTGACGAATGTGCTGTTGGCAGCAAGCCTATTATCTTATTGTACTGACTTATGAATGGACCAAGAGCCGCAGAAGTACCAAACCTTACTTATTTTTTCACTTATCATTTGTGTATTTTTTTATTTCCAGTTTACAAATCAGCCCAACATTTAAAGAGCCTTGTTTTCAAAATAGCCAGTATGCATAAACTGAAAGTATATCTTAACACTACTGAATTGCAGACAAATAAGTAGTGAGACATGTTTATTTGCCAGGCAGATTAAAAAAACCTGACGACGCCATCTAGTAACGAGCGGCCGAACTACATATTCCAAACGATGCTTAGTATTCTTGATATCCGTAGTGCCATCTATTATTTGGCAAGTAAATAAAAAAACACCGACTTTTACACGTTAACCGCCATAAGTTTAACTTACTTTCAAAAAACCGCGTCGAAATCGGACCGTTTGTTCGAGAGCTACGATGCCAAAGACAGACACAGGCAGACAGACAGACATCAGTCAAACTAATTACATTAACACCCCTCTTTGTGGTCTGGCACTTCTGCGGCTCTTGGTCCTGTAAAACAATAGGCCAAGCTGACAACAGCGTTCGTCAAGCGCATGACAACAACATTACTGTGTGATTTGTGCGAATACGAACATGTATTTACATACATGAATTTTAAAGACTTTTTTTTTAAATAATTTATGCATGCAAAGAACAGATTTGGTGATCGACGACGATCTGTAATTTATTTTTAACCCCTGACGAAAACGAGGGGTCTTATCAATTTGACGCTAATGACTGCCGTTCTGTCTGTGTTTTTGTCGATGAAATATAAGAAAGATGCTATCTTTTCTTTTAGGTTTTCTATATAGCTCTGTACTTACAAGTTCTGTAGTCTTTTTAATACCAAACTCGTGTATCTTTCTTAACTTCATTTTCTTTAATGTTTCTGTCTTGTCTCATAATGAAGCAAAAATTTTTGTAAGTATTATTTCATCGTCACCGTTCTTTTAGCTTAAGGTTTATATTATTCTTACGCCTTTGTAATCTTCTGAATAGTTTCTTTGTTTTAAGAATACCTTAAATAGCATAAGTTTAAGTAGGTAATACATTCAAGAAAAACAACAACAAACAATAAAATTAACTTCAAAATCGTTAAGTATAGGATTTCCAATTATAACACTGATGGGTAAACAATTGTCTTTCACAACGAGAAATTTTATATAAGTAAGCAAAGCATAGTACCTACCTAACCGTCAATCATTACTTTGGCATTCAGTATTCCTTTAGTACTAGGTAAGTTCTTTCCCAGCTTATTTTTACTTCTTCATCTTATTTAGAATTTCCTATTTCATTACCTTTCCAACTTCAGTTAATTTAATTAAAAGCACGTCGCTTTCAGTATCAATCAATGCTATTTTTACCCGACTACAGGAAAATCCAAGAGGAAGGGAGATGATTTTAGTAATCTATGTATATATGTATGTGGGTAATGTATGTCTGTTTCACAGTAGCATTCAAATCCCTTGTCCAATGTTCACAAATGATATGTCAATCGATTTGTGATTATTGTCCGGGTGACATAGGCTAACAATATGAATGCAAAAAATGTATATAACGAAAGTAATACAAGAGTGTCCAAAAATAATTGTTTCGTATTCGAGTGGCGTGGTCATGATCGTGGGTCCGAGTCCCACTGGGGAGCATATTTATTTATTTATTGTTTATTAAGGCATACACAACAGGTAACAATCGTTTTATTTTATGCTTAAATCTAAGAATTTACTGACACTTTGCACTAGACTGAAACCCAAAGACGTGTACTGTACACACAGCATAACAGGCAATGTAAACATTGTAAACATATATCTCATCGTCAGAATACTTATCTTTCTTTGGCGTCACCTTGAAATGTCGATCAGGAGAATTAATCTTTACATTTTTGAAATAAATAGTCTTCGCAACTCGTAAATATTCGTTAAAAAATCGTCTTAGAATCGTATCATCATCTTTTGTAATCTTTGAGGTTTTGGTACTTAAATGAATATTATTTTCTCGGTCTTATCTTCTTACTGATTATGAACCTGCGTAGGTCCTTGCGAACACAAGCAGACCTGCCCGAAGTTTGCTTCATCTGCAGGGTAAGATATTTCGTAATATTGGTATTTCGGGGATAAGCCCCAATAAGCCAAGCGAAGGTATAGAATTTGCGGTTTCTAACAACAACTGAAGTCTGGCAGTGTACTTTACAACAAAGTTTCCGGAACCTCGGTCGCCATAGGCAAATTTATCCTACCTACCTACATTTTTGGGCTAGTTGCCTTTGTTGTTGATACATGCACTCATTAATATATGATATAGTCTCGTGACACAACATATCAATCAATATTATATGGCATGAACCAACACACTTTTTGCTTACCTACTTGTATCTATTTATAAAGCCAATATTGTTAAAATGAGTTTCTTTCAGCGATTTTCCTCAGCAGTGGTCTTTAAAATTTAATTTAATTTAACTATATCTATTCACGTGAAAAAGTGTTATTTCTGAATACACACTGCCTCCGTGGTGTAGTGGTTAGAGCGTTCGGCTCATACCCGGAGGTCGCAGGTTCGATTCCCGGCGGGGGCAACGACTTTGTGTTGTTGTCCTAGTTTGGTTAGGACATTGTAGGCTGATCACCTGATTGTCTGAGAATTAAGATGATCCGTGCTTCGGAGGGCACGTTAAGCCGTCGGTCCCGGTCATTGTCTTTGACATTGGTCGTTACCTAAAACCATGTCAGAGGCCTTTAAGGCGGTTTAAAAACTCTGACACTAGTGTTTGTCACTAACACTAATAAAGCTTATATATGATATCGTCGTTTCCTTGAAATCATTATTTTCCCCTCAATCATAAAAATAGAATAAGTACTTACCTAATAAGAAAATTGTTAATTTACCCAAGCCGAAACTCTTTCTTTTCACTGGCTGGACAATGTTTGTGATTGTACGTACAGTATATATGAAATTCAGTAGAACATCTACCATGTGAATAGTGTTTTGATCATAATGTATATTTCATGTACGTTTCACGTCTATGACCCTAACGGAGTTAATAGAGCCCCAGGGCAGTAAGAAAAAATACCACGTTTAGCGTGATGGTAGGCGTTAATATGAAATAATAACCGGCCAAGTGCGTGACGCTTGAAGGCGGTGGATGCAAGCCGCTATAGATCGGTCATTTTGGAAGTTTTCGGGAGATGGGTCTATGTTCAGCAGTGGACTTTGGCTTTTATTGTGTGGCCAAAGTACTTATCAAGACAAATGAAATAAGTCCAAACTCGATTGTGTTGGATCATTTTATAACTGAGTTCTATCGACCACCATCCATCTGCGTGATCAGATCCTAAGCATCGTCTCCCATAAAGTACTCGTCACGACAAATCAAACGAGACCTACTCGATGAGGTTATGTTGTTTTATAACTGAATTCCGTCGAATATCTCCCGGCTCCATCATCAGAACAGCTCATTGACTTCATAATATTGTATTGTCATCCGACTTACACAAGTATACAAAATTTCAGCTAAATCGGTTGAGGATAACTGGTTGAAAATTGAGTTCAAAGATTCCACCCGAACAAACATACATTGCAAGTTAAATAAAAGCTTGTAAAAACTAATTTTCTTATGAATTTCTATGACATTTTCTTTTTTTGGAGTACATTTCATAAGTTCGTCACCTATAACTTTTTAATTTGTAAACCCTACCGAATATCATATAATTGCTAACGTAGCAGATACCCAACGCCATACAAACTATCAGAAGGCCTGTAAGAAGGCAAAACTGGAGTCGCGGGATAGGCCCACAGAGATGGCAGCACACAGCAATAGCAAAAAAGTGACAAAGTGTCGAATATACTTTAGTAATATTTATTGCATTTCATACATATACATAAGTAATATTTAATTAATTATAGTACTATTTTATTTAAATAGTTTTAATTGTTTTACACACAAGGAAGAGAAATTATTTTGATTATAAGGCTATGGGTAGGCATGAGCCTTGACCCTACTTAGCTCTGATAGTTTTCCTTTAAACTTCATTTTACTGTTTATAACCGTTTAGGAAATAGAGTGGAATAAGTGTGGATTTGAGGATTGACTATAACAAAACATTGCAACAACCAAACCAAATATTTCAGAAACGGATTCCTAAATCGAGAAATAGTGTTCACGGTTACACATATTTTTTTAAGACTTATTCAATTATACAACGATGGGTTAGACGAGAAAAACTACTAAATGGTAATCATCTCTGCACCTATATATGTTTAAGGGTCATTCTCGCATTTCGTGCAAATCGGAGAATTCTCTTGAATTTAATTTTTTTAAAGATAAGAGCAATTCTATGATATTTACTAGTTAGAGTACCTCTACGCGAATATAAATAATTTAAAGGCACCTTTATAAATATTAAACTTTATGTAAAAACAGCCAACTTGTAATGAAGCTAAGGATGGTAATGAAATTGGCCACGATGGTAATGACAAAGCCAAGGAAGGTAATGAAAGTAACCTGGACGGTAATTTAACATGTGGATGGTAATGAAACAAGTATTTTTTTTAAAGTTTTTATTATTAAAAGTAACAAAATTTAAATACCTATTTACAAAATTTTTCTGTACGAAAAAAAAGATCAATCAAAAAAATTTACAAAATAATAAATGGCAAAAACTTTGCTTGATATTAATTAGATTTCTTCTTTTTTCTCTAAAAATAATCCACAAAAACAATGCTCGAACATAAGAAACGACCAATAAAACTATTCAAACTGAATAAAGCTAACTCCAAAATTATAATTTTGCCTTTTCATCACCATACAATTAAAAGCTTTCAATCGTACGATAGTCATTTAACAAAATACGTGTTTCTTACGCATTAAAATCAAAACACAAATATAAAATAAATGAAAAAGTAGTTCTAGTCGGTCAAATAAAAATTTACTTGCATGACAATTAATAGTAAATAGTGGGACTGAACAAAGTATTAAAAATTAACAAATGATAACTGAGTTTTATGTTTGATAGAACCTAACTTATTACATATGTGCGGTACGCTTCAAAAATGGAGTCATAATCGCTCATACTAATTGTATCAGAAATTATGGCTCCATGTTTGAAGCTTGGCCGTACTTACTTCAGGTACCTATTTCAGACTAAAAATAAGATTTCAAATATATAACAAAATGTTAAAAATTAAATAAAAAATGTTTTCTCAGATAGCAGATTTACACTTGTATGATGATGAATAGCTTGACCAAAGAAAGTATCAAAAATTAAAACCTACTCTTATATGTAAATCCTAAAAATAAAAGCTTTTGAAAAGTTAGCTTTTGGTGTTCATCATTATCAAAGTAAAAATAAACTCTCGACAGCATTACGAAATAAAAATTATATATGTCTCTAATAAAAAATTAAAAATCTTATCAAAAACTATTCTTGTCCGTCATATCAGACTTTCACGGATACATAATGTTGATGAATAGCGATTCAAAATAAAGCATGATCAAAAACTTATGTTTTCGCTATTCATCATCTCGTAAAAAAATTACTTCACGTTTTACTACAGTCATTTCAAAGCAGGAAGAGTAAAAAATTAACTCCTCGTCTTACTATGGTTATTTCTAAACTAAAATAATATTTGTCTCTTACTCATTAAAATCAAAGTTCAGATATAAACAAATAATTACTGTTAAGGTCAGTCTTGTGATCAGTATTCTAAACACTCATTATATTTAATTATTATAATCTAGTAACTATTAATCAGTCTTTCAGTTAAATATTGACTTAGTTTATTTTTATCATAGTTCAGGTAAATTTTTGAAACAATACTGTCCCCGCCGATTAATTGTATGCAGTGGTAAAGATCTCAAAATATGCGACTCTGTAATTGCATCTTCATCATCTATAGTAATCCAAGAAAACGTATAGGATTTACCTGATGCTCTCCTTAAAAATAGTACGGTAAACGTACCATCCGTATATCCGTAATTTTTCCAATGTAAGCATAGAGTTTGGCCTTGATTTAATATTGAACAATAACCCAATCACCGATGCTATGGTTTTGGTGATTAGGAGGCGTAGTAGAAATGTTTTCTTTACTATTGTCTTCTGTGTGTCGTTTGTGAATCTGTAAATTATCAGTATGCTTGTCTTGCTTATAATCCTTGTCCATCTTGTTCTCCTCGTCAACGGGAACTGGAGGTATAATGTTTTGGCACGTATTGTCAATATCTATTAAAATGTGTTCGTCTTTCCTACCATCGGTTTCTGTCAGATTCACTACTTCGTCAGTATGCTTGTCAATAGTAACTTCATGAGCAGGAATTTCATTTTGTTTGTCAATTTGAGTAGTAGTCGGACCCGAAATGAATTTTTTAAATTCATCCTGACCATATTAATGAAACACTCGAGACTTTTTACTATAAAAAGTATATCGTTGCGAATCAAATGTGACGTCAGACAAAACAGTGGTGATCTGTATGGCTCATTCGAATCTGGATGTGGTGAAGGGTTTTTACTATCACATAAAAGCACCTGATCATCGATTTCATTGAGCAGTACAGAATCATCAATCTTTGGGATGTTATTGCAAATAGTCGGAGAGTCAATGTGAAGGTACATGGTGTCATCAACATCGTTAAAAGATTGTAAACCAGATGTTCCCTCATTTTTTTCGTGAATGGCTGGGGTGTCTTTTATTTTAATATCGACATTCAACAGTTGGTCAGAATTTAACTTATGGTGTGAACTGGAGTTAAAGTCAATCCTTTTTTCAACCTCGTTAAATTGGAATGTGGTTGTGTCATTAATACCGACGCTTAATACTCCTAAATGTTTATTATGGCAGCATGGAATATAACTGCTCTGACACTTAAAAAACTCAGCTTCCGAAATGCAACTGTGAGTGGCAGCGAATGACACCAGATCACCTGTAAATAAAGATTGATTAAACGATTGTGGACAATAAAGTTAAGAAATAAACAAATAAATTAAAATTTGAAAAATAGCTGAATAAAAACTTTTGTTACCTGATGGACTTTCATTGTCCCTTTAAAAGTCGGAATATTTTGAGGGTATTTTATATTCAGGATTGCCATTTTTTCAACTAAGGTAATTGTAATTTTACTAACATTCCATTGCAAAATCATTACCTTCCTAATTTAGGCATTACCATCCGAATAAAATTTGGAAGGTAAAGAATGTAATGAAAAGGAGATGAATGAAGTATCAGAAGTTTTACTCGTCTAACTCGTGTAAATTTTAACTTTGAATTTTTAAAATTAAATAACTAGAAGATACGACTAAATCTGATGAAAATAGGTGTCAGTTAATTTTATTTAAGTTTTGTACTTACTAATAATTGATGGAAGGCGATGAAAGTTTAAAGCGACAATCCTGGAATTCACACGAGAGAACTCACTTAACTTTTATCTCGTGACACGCGTGTTTCTAGTGAAGCGCGTAGCTCGACTGACCAATGAGCCGCGCTGATCGGCGGTGGCGGTCGATCGGGTACCCGACGAGTTCCGATTTTAATAAAAATTCAATTTCTCGCGCCGGTAATGAAAGAATTTCTGTTACTAAGCACAAATGAAACAATATAAACTATTATATATTACCGCAGATGTTTATATTTCAGTGATGAAATCATAGATATATATGCTTTCGATTTTACTTTGATTGCTTCGTGTTTTTAAGTTAGTTTTGAGGTGGTACTCAGACAAACTTTAGTTTGACGCGGAAAGCACAGAGTGAAATGAAATATTGCATGTCTTTTTTTAAATTGAAGAAAATATAATGTATTTAAAGCTTTATTTGTTAATGGCCCCTACTCCACAGATCCATAATAATATCTTTGCATCAAAAATAGCCTTTTAATTACAGTACTCTTTTGCTCAAAAGGGATTTAAACCGATTTGCACGAAATGCGAGAATGACCCTTAACTGGAAGGAGACTGTCGCTGCCGGATCAGGTAATTTTTCGAAAAAAAAATTACTCAACGGCTACTGAGTAAACAAAAAATATCCTACGTTTCCAATAACCACGTATCTACGAATTAATGAAGAAATGAGGACGCAGCGAATGGAATCAATTTGCCAGGTAATCGGCGGGCGCCCGAGGCGGCCGGTATCGGGTGTCGGCGCCTGCGGTGTCCGGTGCGCACTGTGGACTCCCGATCACATTATTTTATTACATTAATTTTTATAGAACCGAGCAAATGCATAAGTATTATTAATTATTAGTACCAATTACGTTTAGGATTACCAAATTGAGCACTAGTACAAAAATATTTTATACATATTTATACCATAACATCTACGGCAACAAAACAGAACAACAACCCTGATTGGACCATGCTGTTTGCATGGTCTTATAAGGGCCAAATACATAGAGTGTTGAGATAGTTTGAGTGAGCACTGGGCAGGAACGAATTTAGGACAATCTGTCTATCATCTTCATAGATCATCGTAAGAGCTTAGCCCTTACGCTCTAATCAAGGCGTACTTCTCGCTAAATCTTACTAAAATAGCTATTATATATACAATCGTAACCAAAGAGGAAAACAGAAACGAAACACATTCAAAGTTATGACGTGGCCGCGTCGGTCTACATAACTTATTTATATAATTTAGCCTGTATTATTATGATGATGTATTCGGCTTAGCTGTGCATCGCTAACAAACTGTTGTTTTAACTATTTTCGGGTAGTAACGTAGAGTGATAGGCGTTCGCAACTTGGTCAAAGAATATATGCGTTCTTTGACATATTTTTCGACTCTACCTCCCTCACCTAGCATAGAGTGGGATAAGGAAAGGGAGAAATGGTCAGATGTTTCAAAGTTAATAAATAAATGGAGACATATCAGATTGTACAGTAAGCTTAAGTTCTTGTTATGGGATACTAACTGAACAATACTATTTTTTATGATAAATACTTATACATAGATAACATCTAAGACCCAGGACAATTTGAAAAGGGCCATATTCAACTTGCCCGCTTGTTTTGGCCAATAACAAGTTATTTTTTTCCGTAAGATACACAGTAAAATTGCGAGAAAATAATATTAAATTAAGAACTTAAACATGTGTCTTTACAAAAATATGGTTAAATCTTTTACAGTAATACGTACTTAACGAGATTCAATCATGCACTCTATTCTATACATGTCTACTGAAGAGATGTCTTCGGTCAATGCATTTCAATGCCTAGCTTAAGAAGTGAAGGAGTCTGCCATGAAACTAGTTCGATATATGGGAATTTCAAGTTTAAGCGTGCCACTATAGCGAAGTTGCTAGTCATGAGTGTCCGCGAGATACTGAAACTTACATTTAACGTAATTCAAGTATTCGGGAGAAAAAGGATTTTTAAGAATAGAGAAAAGAGTACATGCCTGCGTAGTCGAATGGGGAGCCAATTGAGTTAAGATCGGGAAGCAGAAATATGATCATACTTACCCGGATAAATGAAACGGATGCAGTTAATTAGAAGGCGATCCAATTTATTTAGAAGATTAACATTTAGATCTGAATAACGCACACTAGCCTAGTCAAAAATAGTAAGAATCAAGAATTTAATCAAATCTTAGTTATTATAGTGAGAAAATTTCAGAAGCGTTTAAGATACTGAAGGGCTCTATGAGCTCAATAGGCTTGGAATTCCGAGGCGAGGCGAACGCGAGTTCTCTGAGCAACGACTCGAGCCGTTAAAAGAGCTCGAGTCTTAAAATGAACGTAAGCTCTTCTTGAAAGCTCACAAAGACTCGAGGCGTGATTTTAGATAAATTTTAGTTATCCAAGGTATGCACGCAAACATTCTTTTAAATACTATTGTAATGAATCATATTTTATTCTCACAGATCAGTTCTATAAATTAAGAATAATTGCTTTCAAATACACTCGGAAAACATAACGCTCCCTCTTAGCAGTGGGGTAAAAAGTCTCGGGCGCAGAAAAGGCTCGGGTGCAGAAAGAGACTCGTGCTCTAATCTTACGCTCCGATGCTTACAGTCGTCAAACCCTCCGTTAAAAGATTCGAGCCCTGTAAATGACTCCGAGTCTTAAGTAAAAGGACTTGGAGGACTCGAGTCTTGTACATCACTAATAATTTCACCCGAGGAACACCAGAAACAAAATAATGATCTTATTTCTGGTGTTCCTCGGGTGGAATTGCGTCAACGCACGATCTATTCGGACTGCTTGTTGCCGACCAAGAGGAGAAGCATTCCAATGCAGATGATGACAAATTAAGATGCAGAAGTATGGCAAGGCGAATATCATGGTCTATCATATTAAATGCATAGGAAATCTCAATTATACCTAAAATGGTGACTAATCGATTTTCCATGCCGAGGCATACACAATTAACATTGAATAGTATATAATTAATATACTGTGAGTACTCAGATAGACATCCGCTTGTACATATTTGTTTTTAAGCTTTTATTTTTGGCTTTACTCATACGGATATTGTTGTAGAAATAAGATTGTACATATACCCACATAGTTGGATAACAGATATAAGTGCCTTTAGGTTTTTATGCAAGGAAAAATTAAAATAAAAATTTATACTTTTTTTTACTGTATTAGTCCAATATTAAGAAAGTTAAATTTTATGTTCGGCCTGTCTGATCTTTTTTTTAGGCCAAACCACTACTATTATACACAAATCTTTTATCTTACCTGGTCACTGTACACCCGTCCGGTTATTAAAGCCTAAATGTCCGGCCTTTTTTTAGCGCAAAGACTTTTTTATTTTACGAGATGGCAACACTATACGTGTGGAATATTCCTTTTGCGACGAAAGGTGTATCGTAGGCGGCACAATGAGACTTCCGAGAAAAATCTTACAACAATAACCCAAACTCGGATCAATACAATAAATATCAAGGACGAGCAAGATATATACATAAAAATCGCCGCTAGGTCTTTGCGAAGGTTTACGTACACATTACTTGTCTTGCATCACTGAACTAAACCAAAACTGTTTGTTTTACAGTTGCAGTAAACATTTTGGGTGGAATTGTAAAAGGTTTTGGTTGGCAAGACACCGCCTGCTACGTAAATCGTCGGTAATCATTTCAGACTTTAGAAAAGCTTGGAAGCATTTACAAAGGCTGGCCTATTCCGGGCTGGAACAGTAGCAACTAAGTACTTTATAAGTTTTTCTTTGCTATCAGATAATCATGGGAAAAAAGAAGCTGAAAAGACCGTGTTATGTATGTTAGGTTAGGGCTCTTACAGAAGAGAGGCGGTCAGCGACAGTCAGCATATGCTTCGTCTACTGTCACCGACCCTCGTCATTTGTCTACGACCAGGGACGCAAACTGTCACTGACACATTTTCATTCGTCTGTTTGAGCCCCCAATTCACAAACTCGTGCGGCAAATTGCAACTTAGACCCGCAAATGAGTACAACTGAGAGGTGTTTACTGTTTACCCAGATAGCCCCTAGTATATTTACCTCCCATTCGCACTGTTTTGCACAAATCAGTTGCATTTCACTGCTCTGGTGTGCGAACTAGGGCTGAAGTGTAATGAAGTACCTGAGGCGTCGGAGTCCCGTCATGACTCGAGCCAGCTTGGCGCGAGTGCGCCCCACACGCTACCTGCAAACAGACAGCCGCTCAAACAGGCACACAACACACAGACACATAAGATGGGCCGACTAGATAAAATATACAGTATTATACAGGTGGGTAGGTTGTTAGTAGCATGCCATGCATAAGCTGTCCATAGCAGTAAAGACAGCACAGCTTGGAAGAGCGGGTGGCTTCACGGTCATTAGCATTGAAGGAACAAAGTATAAATAATGATTTTTAATTTTAAATGGGGCCTATAAATATTTTAATGAGCTCAATTTAGGGAAATTATGCTTGTTATGCCGCTTTCAAAATTTTTCATTTACTGAAGGGTTCTACAAATATGTAAATAATGAAATAAGAGTGTCGTGGAAAATTCGGTTGGAATGGAACAAAGAAACAAAAATTGAAGCCGCTAAAAAACCCTTATAAAATTCTCGCCCCTAAAATAGTTCGTGACAGAAAAATCTTACACTTTTTTCGCGTTGTCCGTACCGTCGGAAGGAACTTCGTTCCGAAGTGGTAAAAAATATCATGCGAGCGGAACTTGAACCAGCGACCATGCTCTTCTAACTGATTTATCGCGTGCCCTACCCCATACGTCTAATTTCTCCATCTTAACCTAAGCTTGCGTCACGTTAACCTAGTAAGTACCTTCTATTGCTTTTGTACTAAAATAAATAGAATACCAACAATTACCACAAATGGAGGAAGATGAAATGGATGAAAAGAGAAAAACTAACAATTACAACCAACACAATCCAAGGCAGCTGAGCTGCTCCAGTTATTACCACCGGACACCGTACACGTGTCACCACCGATCTTAGAGCCTAAGAGCGGATCCACACGGGCGACGCGTGTTCGCAACACAATAAATTTGACGGAATGCCGCCAAATACAAACGCTGCGTCATCGCAGCTTTGCTTCAAGTCACAAGAGGTACACGTGTATATGTCGCAGTTGGATTGTATAATCCGCTGTTATTCAAAACTCTAGCTGTTTGGCATTACAACTCAGTTTTGTAATACAGCTGAATTTTTTTCAGTTAGATCGTCCAATGTGTTACGTTTAACAAACTAGCTAACGTAAGATTGTAGATCGATTAGTTCGGAATTCTGTGAAGTTCGGCTTGTGAAGCCACAAGCTGAACTATTGTCAGCTGTTTTACAAAACCGAGCTGTAATGCCAAACAGCTAGAGTTTTTGAATAATAACGGATTACCTATACAATTCAATTGCGACATATACAATGTCCTTTATAGTACAAATATTTTAAGGGGTGATTCAGACCACCATTTTAAACCAACCTTTTCCCAATAAATGTATATCGAAATGCGAAAAAATATTTTTAGGTTTTCATAGAATCGATTCGAAGTAGTCACGTGATGTCATTACTATGGAAAATGAAAATTATTTTTTCGTATTTCGATATACATATATTGTAAAAAGTTGTTAAAAATGGTGGTCTGAATCACCCCTTAAAATATTTGTACTTAATAAAAAGGGACATTGTATACACGCCTCCCGCTCTTGTCTCGAAGGCTTCAGTAAGTCGTGTGTGGGTTTATCAAAATATCCCAGAAATCTACAAATTATTGAACGAACAATATTCTTAATCATTATGGGCTGGTCTAAGACCTTAATGACGTCGTTTTGCACCCAACTGTTAATGGATAATATACCTAAATGAGATTTGTGACCCATTTCTTAGTATTAGCATGACGACCTCTGAGCCCTAGTGGTTTATCATGCCAGGCAGTAACACTGGTGGTCCCGGATTCGATCCCCGGTCAGGTCAAGGTGGAAAATGATATTATTCAGATTGACCTGGGTCATGGATGTTTATCTATACATATATTTATTTGGTATAAAATATAATATTGTTGAGTTAGTATCCCATAACATAACACAAGTTTAACCAAACTTTAGGGCTAGCTTAATCAGTTTGATTTGTCTCTATATCTATATTTATGAATTATTTTTGAAACATTTGACCACTTTTTCCTTTCCTTAGCTAGCTAGCTCAATCTGTGTGATTCATCTGATGTAAAAAAGCTTCAACTGAAATTTCGCTATTCCTACATGTAAATGATGTATATCAGAAAACAAACTTTGGAGCCAAAAGATACACAATTGGGTAGTCAACTAAAATATAAAAAAAGTGTTATAGGTATCTTTAATCGAAAATATAGACAATTATAAGAAACTAATTTGAATAAAAAAAAATCCACGTGTTATTAGGATTTTTTTATTTAATTTTAAACATTACACCGGAAGTGACGACGTACATCCATCGAAATTATCATTTTTCCTATGCCTGCAGTAAAAAAAGAAACAATGAAATCTATCAACTGTCAATGTCGTCGTTATGTAGGTTGTTGTCAAGTTGTTGTGTTGGTACATGACAGTGACAGTGACATATTATAATACAGTGGTGCCATTTTTGAAACGTGGAGTAACTAAAGGAACGGTTTTTGTATGGAAAAACCACTTTCAGTACAATACTGAAAGTGGTAATTGCCAATATTACTTTAAAAAATCTTTATTGTGACATCATTTCCTCAAATAAGCTTGACCTTGCTTGAAAATGAAGGTGAATGGGATTTTTGCAAATATCTAATCTAAATAAGTAAAACCTTATTTTAAAATCTGATTACAGAAAGCTTCTCCTAGAGGCTATTCCTCGAAAAGGATTGCGATCAGATCTTTTTAAAAATTACATGACAACCCAATTATATCCTATTTGTCCACAATTACCTACATAAATTACATTTGATTAGTTACATTTTAGAAAATAACTGTATTTCGAGGAATGGTCCTCATAATAAAGCTAATATTGTATTGTAGAATTTGTAGAAAAGCTTGGAAAAAAATATACTCAACGTAACTCTTGAACGGATGGACCGATTTTTTACGTGGAAACCAGTTTCCTTGCCGATTTTCATCAAACACAGCCAAGAACCATTCTTGGCAATTTTTGATTAAAATCAGTTCGGTGATTCAAAGTGAACGCTTGAAAGTAGGGGGTTTTTAATTTGCCACAAACAAACTTTTAGATTAACAATCGCGTCGTCTACGTTCGCGACGAACCACTAGTAATATAGATGTATATATTGTGACGTGTAATAATAACTTTGAATAAATGAGGTTATATGAATATTTAACTGTTAACAGGAAAACGGAAGTTTAATTGCGTAGGTAACATAGATTTACTTCGTTAAGCGGCGATTATGCTCGTTACCTGAAGCTTTGAGAGATTTGCAGGAAGCGAAGCTTTCAAAGAAAAAATAATCTTACAATCTTTAGCGTCTGCTTTTCTAGTTTGTTTTCTAGGAACGAATTATTCGTTCTCAAGATAATAAAGTGATGGATTACTGTTGCCGCTATAAAAACAAATACCAAAAACAAAATAAAATAAATATTAAGTCGGGCTCCCATACAACAAACGTGATTTTTTATAGATAATGGTACGAAACTTTTGAGCGTGAGTCCGACTCGCATGAGGCCGGATTTCTTTCGCATTTTACTTTTAATGCTAGAGAAAAATACGCGTAAAATATGACTCGGATGTATGAACTGTTTCCTTTGCACTATTAACCGTCAAGAACTTGAAAAAAATAAACACAAGATAATAAACAAAATTACTTTGTGCGTAATCATTAATTGCTTTTGGTAAATATTTGCATAGTTGGTTATATCTTTCGGGTCCATATTGGCTCTCATAAAAATTTAAATCATATTCTTTATCTTACTACCGATTTGTGTTCATAATCATCACTCTTCATAATTTTACTCTTCATACTTTTTTTATTTATACATTTTTATTACTATCATCGGTTTTATAAGTTTGACGTATTTGTCAGTGTGTCTGTCTATTTTTCAAACAAATATTAGTTTCTAGCGCTTCGCCGCCCGCTGCCGCGGCACGCTCGCTTCGCTCGCTCGGCTCGCGCGCTGTTGGGGTCACAGTTCTAACCTGACCTAACCTACTTTTCTGGCAGCAATTGGTTTAATTAAACGATTTAACTTTATTTTTATATGTTTGACTTATCTGTCAGTGTGTCTATCTACTTTTCTATTAACAAAGTTTTATAACTTTGACTTACCTGTCAGTGCGTCTGTCTACTTTCATTTAATGAATGATTGTTACCTATTCCATTTCATTAACACTTATGATTATTTTTTAATTTAGATAACTGTTTGAAACTGAATATATTAGTAGGTATAAAACAAATTTTTGACTATAGATATTATCATTTTCAATAATATGGATAAGACACGATTAAGAAATTTAAAAAAAATATTAGAAAAAACAAATGTATGAATATAATAGTTATTAATTCGAATGATTAGGAGTTTAGATCATTAGTATAAACAAATATATGAAAACAAATATTATTAAAAAAGAAGTGTATGATTAGTGATATTATGAACTAGCTGATGACTAACGACTTCATTCGCGTGGACTTTATGACTTTGGCATACAGATATGCTCATCAGGCTGAAAAACTTTTGCCAATGCGTCATTAATAAATTTTGGTTGACTGGTAGATAAGGCCTTAGGCTTTAAGTCCGCCATTACACTTGTATTTGTGTATGAATAAATAAATAATATTAATGTATATTTCTAACAGTTTAGCTGGACCATTATGTTTTTGCATCTGATGTTCCAGATCTTCGATTTTTATACCTCAACAATAAAAATTCATCAGGCTGAACAACTTTTGCTAAGACGTCATTTTTATATTTCTTATTATAGTTTAGCTGGACCATTATGATTCTGCATCATGTGTTCCATTTTCCAAAATCAATTATAGCCTATATGTTGATAAAAAAGTTTCATTCGAATCCGTCCAATATTTTCGGAGATGAGCGTGTACAAACAGACAAACCGACAGATTTTTTATTTTATTTTATTTTTTACTATATAATAGTCTCTATCGCTTCTCTATCTTATTTTTTGTAATACATTCAATGTACAGATACATTTCTTTTACTGTTTTATTATACGTAGAGACCGTTATGTTTCTGAATCAAGTGTTTCAGACTTAGATTTTTATACCTCAACAAAAAATGTTTATCAGGCTGAACAACTTTTGCTAAGGCGTCCGTTTTATATTTCTTATAATTTGGCTGGACCATTATGGTCCTCCATCATGTGTTCCAGATCTTCGATTTTTATATCTCAACAAAAACTGTTCATCAGGTTGAACCACTTTTGCTAAGGCGTCATTTTATATTTCCCATAGTTTAGCTGGATCATTATGGCAGGTGTTCCAGGTCTTCGATTTTTATAATTTAACAAAAAAATGCTCAGCAGGCTAAACAACTTTTGCTAAGGCGTCATTTTTATATTTCTTGTAGTTAAGCTGAACCATTAAGTTTTTGCATCAGGTGTTCCAGATCTTCGATTTTTATATCTCAACAAAAAATGTTCATCAGGTTGAACTACTTTTGCTAAGGCATCATTTTTAGTTTAGCTGGACCAATATGGTTCTGCATCAGGTGTTCCAGATGTTCGATTTTTGTAACTCAACAAAAAATGCTCAGCGGGCTGAACTACTTTTGCTAAGGCGTCATTTTATGTTTCCTATAGTTTAGCTGGACCGTTGTATAGTCGATGGCTGGACCATTATGGTTCTGCATCAGGTGTTCCAGGTCTTCGATTTTTATAATTCAACAAAAAATGCTCAGCAGGCTAAACAACTTTTGCTAAGGCTTCATTTTTATATTTCTTGTAGTTAAGCTAAACCATTAAAGTCAAAGTCAAAGTCAAAGTCAAAATTTTTTATTCAATGTAGGATAAATTTATCTCTTATTGAAGGTCATTTTTTTAAATATTATTTTAATGCAAAAGCTAAAAACTACTAGCGTTTCGGAACGACCACTGCTGGGAAGATTACGCCGAAAGAAACCCAGTTCAGTATTGGTCCCTACCCAGCCTGATGGGCTATGTTACAATTACAATACAGATTTACACTTAAGCTATACATTTAAATTATACAATTACAATTTGCAGACAACTATTTCCAAGAATTTTTCTCAGATGATGATAAGTAGTCATTTACATGATAATACGCATTTTGTAATAAATGATTTTTAACGGCTGTCTTAAACTTAGATAATGGTAATGCTACTATATCATCTGGAATTTTATTATAGAGGCGCAAGCCGAGACCCACAAAAGATTTTTTTGTTTTCTCTAACCGCAAAGCTGTGATGGCTAATTTATTTTTATTTCTCGTGTTAATACTATGAATATCACAATTTCTCTTAAATGAGTGTATATTCTGACGCACGTACATAATGTTCGCATAGATGAATTGCGAAGGGAGGGTCAAAATATTTATGTCTTTAAATAGTTCCCTCAAAGACTCTCTAGCACCTAATTTATATATAAATCTGATAGCGCGTTTTTGTAAAACAAATATGGTATTTATATCTGCAGCGTTACCCCATAGCAATATTCCATAGGACATAACACTGTGGAAGTACCCAAAATATACCAAACGCGCTGTATCAACGTCAGTCATTTGCCTAATTCTTCTAACCGCATAGGCCGCAGAGCTAAGTTTTCCAGCTAATTTTTGAATATGGGCATTAAGTTTTTGCATCAGGTGTTCCAGATCTTCGATTTTTATATCTCAACAAAAACTGTTCATCAGGTTGAACTACTTTTGCTAAGGCGTCATTTTATATTTCGCATAGTTTAGCTGGACCATTATGGTTTTGCATCAGGTGTTCCAGGTCTTCGATTTTTATAATTTAACAAAAATTGCTCAGCAGGCTAAACAACTTTTGCTAAGGCGTCATTTTTATATTTCTTGTCATTAAGCTGGACCATTAAGTTTTTGCATCAGGTGTTCTAGATCTTCGATTTTTATATCTCAACAAGAAATGTTCATCAGGTTGAACTACTTTTGCTAAAGCGTCATTTATACATTTCTTATAGTTTAGCTGGACCGTTAAGGCTCTGCATCAGGTGTTCCATTTTCCAAAATCAATTATAGCCTATATGTCGCTCAGGCTTAACAGCTACATAAAAAAAAAGTTTCATTCGAATCCGTCCAGTATTTCCGGAGATTGGCGTGCACTAGCAGACAAACAATCGCCTATAGAAAAATTATCTTTAAACTTTAAATGATGATAACTTTTTTATCTCATATCAGATTTCAATGAAACAAAGCCTATATGTTGCTCAGGGATGAGCTTAACCCTTTAGTGAAAACCGCGTAAAAATCTGTTCAGTACTTTTAAAGATTAGCGAGTACATACTGACAGACAGACAGACAGACAGACAGACAGACAACAAATAAAAAATTTTCTTTTTGTGTTCTGTTACTCTTTTTTTTATCGCCCACACCCATTTTATCAAATGTACAGACACGCGGTTCCTACTGTTTTATTATATGTATTGATTCTAATGATTATAGTTTAAAATCATTAGTATTTCATTTTTTTATGAAGAATGATCATTATGATTTAAAATGGTATGAGAAACATTTTCGGACTTCTGATGATATCAGTTAAAAAGTTACATACCGCACATCGCCGCCACGTTCCATGACTTTGTTTAAGTCGATATTTGTGTTTGGCCGCTTTTTCTTTTTGGCAAAACCTATAATAATATTAAATATTATTTCCCTTGTAGGACTGGGTAAAGGATTTCCCCTTTTTGAAATGATTTAAAATAAAAATCACGTTAAAACAACACGGTAAACAAAGATGACGTAAAGTTTGTCATTTGACAGATGGGTGTTGGGTTGTCATATAAAAAAGATTTTGTTAGTTTCATTTTACGCCACGACGGTTCTCTTTCCGTACAGACTCTAAGGCATAATTTAACAGCACTAAAAGCTATAATTAATGGACTAATTAGATCTTTACTAGCTTTTCAATATCATTTATATGACAAGTACTTCATAAATGGCGGCACACTGTCAAATGTTTTGTAAATTAACAATTAATTAAAACATAAAAGTAATGAGGGCGCATGGTCAAATGTGAAATCAGTATAATGACTTTAGCGACACAATTATTTTCGCAAGTTTAAATTCCCGCAGATTTATGGTCCATGAATGTATTGTAGTATGTCCTTTTAATTACATGTTACGTTTATCAACAATGGCTATGGTGACATAAAATATATCGATATTTTTTTTCTTGAAGAACACTCACGATACATGATCACACACGCACGAAAAAAATCCGGTAAACAAGTGTGAAAAAAAAGATCATTGGAATCGTTTGGGTACTTATTTATAGAGCAAAAGTATGACAAAAACGTTGCAGTTAGCGCTATTTTAGTACTAAAAAGCGTCTCTTAGCACTGTCACATTTCAACTACAGAGCTTATTTATCACCATGACAACCCTAATGTAATGTTTAAAGAATAAATCAGTGATAAAACTAGGGCCTTTTCGGGTCACGTTCTAAAATGTTCTCAGGTCTTTTTATAGTATCAGATTTTGTTACTTGGGTTACTTCACGTCCTCTGCAGTAATGTGCTATTCCGCCGGAGTGATGGCCGAAGTCGGGAAAAAGATTGTGAGCTTGTGCACACCATTTTTCGATTTAGGGATCCGATCCGTCCGAAAAAGGGTCTTTCTGCTAAACGGTTATATATGTACACGTTCTGCGTGAATCCTAGTCATAGTTTTCTAACAACCCTACCTTAGTCAAAATGTGCGATTTGGCCGTTTCGTGAGAGTGACGTAGACACTCCTGTGGGCTATGAGTGAATTGTATTTACTTGAATAAAGAAACGGTCAAGACACACATTTTGACTACACGCGGAACGCTATAGTAGAGTTAGGGCGTGTGTGTTGAGTTTGGAAATTCGCTCTCCATTGGAACTCTAATAACTTTTTACAATGCAGCAATATGTACATACTCGCTTTGTTATTACCTTACATAAAAATGTTTTAGAGGGATATTCATTTCTTGTTATAGTTTACATTGAACATTTTAGCCTATACAAACTTTCAATAATAATTCAATTCTCATGTCTCGCGCAACTTTGCAGCGTGTTTATCAACCCCTTATGGGTTGATAAACACGCTGTAAAGTTGCGCGGCTAAGTCGCAGGACACACTGAAAAGATGTACGACACGCGGACGGGGCGCAGACATATGATGTCTCTCTTCTGCGACGGCAAGCGACGGTTTTATACAAAATGTAATAGAAACGTCGCGTCGCAGAACACACAGAAAGGACTAGGCATGGTGTCCTTCGCCTTAAGATTCCCCTTACCCTAGACTTCTCCATACAAACGTAGTCTACGTTTAATTTCGAAACCACATGTCTGTTTCCGGTAAAAATTGGTAATTGTAAAGAAATTGCAATTATCTAGGGTAATAACTGGTTTCCTACGGTAAAATTATGAACTGGAAAGAAAATATAACGATTTAGAAGTTTCCCATAATGATAGTCAAAAATGATATAAAACACTTTATTTTATTTCAAGTTCATATTTTTACCGTCGGAAACCAGTTATCACCCTAGATAATTGCAATATCTTTGAAATTACAAAATTTTGCCGAAATCGGACATGTTGTTTTAAAATAATACGTAGACTATGTTAGTATGGAAAGTTGTATTTTGGTCTAGGGTAAGGGGACTCTTAAGTTCGGCGTCTTTACTATTTATTCATTAAAAACGTGATATTAGTTCGGCGTAGAGTGTTGGTAGTAATTCTAATAGTATTGTAGGCGTAATTTCCACGAAGTTCTGTCACGCAACTTCGGCGTAGTATGTTATGTATGACCAAAGCCTTATTTACTTTATGGGAGGCCATATTTATTGTTATTACACTGACACTTCACAAGCCACAAGTGGCAGAATTCCGAACGAATCGTTCTACAATCTTACGTTAGCTAGTTTGTTAAACGTAACACATTGGACGATCTAGCTGACCGATTTTCAGCTATATTACAAAACCGAGCTGTATATAGCTAGAGTTTCTGAATAACAGCGGATTATACAATCCAACTGCGACATATACATATATGTGATTATGTAATGTGCGGACAAAGCATGGGGTTAATCCGCAACAGATTAATGTCCAGTAACGAGACCTAGCCAGCCGCTGGCTGCCGCATGCATTGTAGTAGGCGACTATTGTGTGGTTATAATCCTGATCCATCGTTATTTGATAGCATATGGGAATAATATAATGTATGTAAGTAATTATGAATTGTTATGATAGCTGATTAGCTGCTTTTATTCTGAACTTTGCGTAATCGCAAAAGGTGTTGGACCAAATGAGAAAACATCGGGGTGTAGTGAGTGACTCGTGAGGCATCACACGATGCCATGATTACTATAATGGCTTTTACTAACTTACCTTTATTTGATTTATTAATGGCTTATTTACGCCTTCGGGAGTTTGTTATGGCCTTAGGCTATGTTCACCCCTTAAAACATTGAGATGATAGTATTTCCATATCATGCAAACGAGCAGATGACAGCCAAAGAATTGTTTGATTCGAACATGAGCCTAATTTGGACAAAGGGTTTGCCGAGTATTAGATTGTAAGGTATTCTCGAGTTCGCAATTCCTGGCGACCTATCAATCAAAACATCTTGATCACTTGAAACCCTCCATAATTAATTACAGTGAATTCGAGAGCCTATTATTTAGGTACATTATCGAAACCAATCGTAATGCTATTAGCAGGGACAGAAAGCGCTTTCCCTAACGCGGGTTTTTAGCGGCTAATTGATATCTATCTATATTATTTAAGAGCTATGCTCTTGTCGGTGGAGTATGAATTTTTTTCCACTTTTCTCTCTCGTCTGCCAGCCGTTTTACTTCGCTGTACGACACGACGTGCACCTTCTCCTTTATCTGCTTTATGTAGCTATGCCTCGGTCTTCCTGGTCCTCTTTTCCCTTCTATCTTTCCTTCAATGATGATTGGCTAATTGATAGGCTTGAATATTTTTACTGGATCAAAAACCCCTATCGCTGGGTAACTCTTTCGATCGACTAACCGTATTATATGGAAAGCCTTTGAAAGGGTTTCCCTTTAACCTGTCATCTGTGAGCAGACCGGAATCCGGTCGACATGCATTGTTTTACTATTGTGTCTGGTGTTTTGCACAGACAACAGGTTAAACTAGTAGTTCGCCACGAACTTAGACCTCGCGATTATAATCGCGATAATAATAATTATTATTTCAGTCAAAATAGTTGCCAATCACAGCCCTTTCTTCAAATGACATTCGATCTAGCTCTGAAATGTCAGGAGCACCTTCCAACCATACAATTCCATGGATATGAGGTCTACCGTGATGCTGCAATTCAGTTCTGTACCAGTAGTCTTTCACCGAAAAATTACCCATCATTTTTCAAATGTCAAAGTCAGCTCGTTGTTGGAAAAACCAGGTTTAAATGTTTATTTGTATTGCCATGGCTCTATGCCGCTGTTCATTTTGGTTTCTTACTTTCTTCGTAAAGCTACTTCGCGGGCTTTGATTGCTTATATCTCTTGTTAATTCGTAGCATAAAGCACAGACAAGCAGCGATAGCGATTAAACTAAAGTTCGCTCAACAAAATTGCTAAATTTAATAAACAAGCCAACAATCAATCAAAATAAGCAAAAACTGAAAAAAAAGCTAATCGTAAAATAAGCAAAACCCTTTTATTTTAAGTCAGTTAAATATGATAAAATTTATAGAACTACTTATGAAACTCAAAATAATAACCATTATACTTATTCAGAGAAATTACTTCGTGGACCCCCGGGGAGATATGTATTGTTAAGAAAGTTGTTCAGTAACCCGGACTGAATTCACCCTTAAATAGTTTCAGTATATTTCGTAATAAGATTTGTATTGTATATCCGTCACGGCTTAGTCAGCTAGACTCCGCAAGTCACCCTAAACTCGTTTAAGTATAACGTATAAAAAAGTTGTTCAAACAAAAAAGTTGTTCAAATAAAAAAAAATTGTTTTCATAATGGCAACAAAAAAGTCTAATGACATTTTTGAAAATATTTTGAAATGGCGGATATATGACAGTTTTAAAATTTTAAACCCCCATATTTCCGCCATATTGAAAAAATTTGAAAAACTGGCTCGACAAAAAAATTCTATTTAGTTGCTGAACCTGCTTACAAAATTTCATGAGAATCGGTTAAGAAATGCGACCTGTAGGCGAGAACAGACAGACAGACAGACAGACAGACAGACAGACAGACAGACAGACAGACAGACGGACAAAAGAATTTTTGGCTAGTCTCGAAACTGAGACGCTTCGCTCGCTTCGCTCGCTCGGTCAATAAGTTGTTAAAATAAGCACGTTACGTTACCCTTACAAAAACCATTTCTCATAGGGTCACCCTATCTCATAGGCTAACCATTTAAGAAGCGCTTTCCCTGGCGGCCACGGGGCGGGGGGGAGACGTGGGAGGAAAAACTCTTTCAATAAAGCGGAAAAGAAACCCCTTCCAATGATTTGGTAAACGCTTAGCCTATCATAAGGATAGGGTTACCCTATAGGGGATACGGTAAGCCTTTCGCTGGATAAGCTTTTTACAGGCTAACATAGACGTGAGGGTAAATTAAGCCTATCGTAAGGATGACCACTTAAAGGGGTTTTAAAAATTAGCTGCTAATCTGGTCCCTGGTCCCACCATTACCTCTTAATCAACACGTCCTTGGAGGAAATATAGACTTTGTTTTTTTTTTTATATGACCACAAATAGCAGCAGTCCTTCCTTTATTCCATGCCTTCAATGCTAAAGGTAAATACAATGCGTTAGAAACATAGAACGCTTTCCCTTATGCCACAGAAGGTTTTTAGTTTCTATTGGCAGCCTATAGTAATATAAACATTATGAAACTAGGTACCTAATTAAACAACTACTCAATATTATAGTTAATACTTTTTCTTACAGACCCAGTTCATTTTTTACGGGGAACAAAGCCTGAAAGCATTTATTTACACAAAAAAAAGACCGCCATAGAAAATAAACCTCCGGCAAAAGCCGCTCTATACAAACATTTCCTGAGTGTGGTGTTTCAAGCTATCTATTTATGAGGTGGGGTCAGATGTCACCGACTTAAAATCTTCCTGATCCATCTAAGTGGGCATGGACCAAAGTCGGCGATAACGGGTAATCTACATGGACATGCCAGCGGCTGTCGCAGCATGTATTGAAATGATTCAGTGCAGTTGCAGAAAGAAAGCAGGTATTTGCAGCCGGAGTTGTGCGATTGTGAAGGCAAATGTATATAAGAGACAAAATATACATGTAGTTGTAGGTATTTTATCTATACATATAATAAAACAGTAAAAAAAGTGTGTCTGTACATTAAATATATTTCCAAAAAAAATATTGGGGGCGATGGAGATGTAGTAATAGAGCAAGAATTAAAAAAAAATGTCTGTCTGTTTGTCTGTATGTCTGTTTGTCTGTTTGTACACGCTAATCTCCGGAAATACTGGACGGATTCGAATGAAACTTTTTTTGTTATATAGCTATTAAGCCTGGGCAATATATAGGGTATAAATGATTTTGGAAAATGGAACGCCTGATGCAGAACCATAATGGTCCAGCTGAACTATAAGAGATATAAAAATGCCGCCTTAGTAAAAGTTGTTCAGCCTGATGAGCATTTTCCAGAGACATAAAGTCCACGCGAACGAAGTCGCGGGCTTCGGCTAGTATATAATATATGTTCGATTTACAGACCTTTAATTCACTCAAAATTATTACCAAGTCTAGTTAAATTTAAGTTTTTAAATATGACGATATAGGTATACATATAGGGTTTTACAAAATATTTTTATTAAAAAAACATTACGATTTCGCTCTATTCTATAAAAACAATATTTTGTTCGTACTAGTTACAGTTCCTAACCAACATCTAAAAGTTTTTTTGCTGTTCTGTATTTTTCTAAGAATTTTCGTCTCTGAGTTAAATATCTTTTTAAACAATTTCTTAATTATATTTTTCAACAAAACTTATATTTTTGGAATCTATATGAATGCGCCTTTTGAAATATATTTTTTTAAAGCAGATACTGGTTCGCATTTAAAATTTATGGTCATTAAGAAAAAAAAACAGACCCTTTATTTTTTTATTTTTGAATGCCATTCAAGTTTTTTATATGGAAATGCTCTTTTTTTGTTTCAGAAATCAATTGACCATCCTTTATTTACTTAGAAACGATACCAAACTTGCCCTAGTAGCTTTAAGTTAGCAATTATGACGAGTCACAGTGCGCGCGGAGTAAGAAAACTTCACCCCCTCCCCCTACCCCCCAGAGGGGTGTTACCCGCTGCCTCCCGGGCGTATTCCACATCAGTCTACCTAAGGATCAAGTGTGCAAAAGCTCACTCTTTAATCCGAAAAATATTGGTATATTTTTCGGCATATAGTATAGGAATAGGATAAGATGTTATGTTTATTGCTTATGTTTAGAATTGTGAATGGATATTGTGGTTTTTTTTTGTGTGGTGCAATAAAGAACATTTGCTTGTTGTCTTTCAATGTTAGGTACCTTAGTTCCAGGCTAGGATTGCTAGATTTTGTTTGCAAGAGGAAAGTAACGTAAAGATAGAAACACTCAAATTGATGTGGATTCTGCACACCCACTTAGTAACATATACAAATAGGTGCAATATCTAGTATATAACACTTGCCTTAAAATAGGATGATGGTCGCATAGGTATAATAGGGAATGCATATAAATTTAAAATTATAAGGCGGCAGTTTTCCCGCAGTTTTTCCTCGGAAAATACAGGCACTCTTACGACTTTAGATATGAAACGAGTCGGACTCGCGCTCAAATGGTTCCTTACCAATGTCTATAAAAAATCACGTTTGTTGTATGGGAGCCCGCACTTAAATTTTCTTTTATTCTGTTTTTAATTGGTATTTGTTTTTATACCGGCAACAAAAATACATCATCTGTAAAAATTGTTCAGCTTGATGTGCATTTTCCGGAGTCATAAAATCCACGCGAACGAAGTCGTGAGCTTCGTCAAGCCATCACCAGTACAGCAGTGCAATAGATCGTAAACAAACGATTAAGGGAATGGGCCTGATAAGAGAATTTTCCAAAAGTTACTATCGGATTCCCGCTTTCAACCTTCGTGTCATCTCGGTTAGGGTCACATTTTTGAGACCGTTGGCGATGTCTGCCTCGCAAGCGTAAAAGGCGTGACAGTATGTATAACATATTATGATGTTACACTTTCGCTATCATGATCAGCAAAGATAAGTTATGGCAGGACTTAGTAAATGTGGAATGAAAGAATAATAAAGCGAAGGCATAGAGAAATTGAACTTAAAGGGGCTACCTACATTTTCCCCTTCCAGGACATAGCTGTTTTAATGACGGAACGTCTAAATAGTTTGATTGTGTTAATGCCAAAATGTACAAATTTAGATGGATAAATAGTTGTAGTGACAAAATGACAAAATTTCACATTGGATTTATATTAAATAGTGTTTGTGTCAGAATATACAAATATTAATATGTGTCTATGACAAGTTATGTCAGTGATGAATTACCTAAAGTTAAGAATATTTTAGTGGCTAGTCATTTGGATGACTATATTACAGAATCTTACAATGGCAAAAATGTACCGTTCACGCAATGGGAACATACCTAATCATCATCCAAGCGCTTTATCCCGTTTTACTTTCTAAGATAAAAGAAAAAAAAATGAAATGTAATTGAATTAAACATGAAAGGTAATTTGCGATTTATGATTTATGACGGATTAAAAAAAACTACTTACTAGATCTCGTTCAAACCAATTTTCTCTGGTAGTTTGCATTGTAATAAACATCATATATTTTTTCTAGTTTTATAATTTTCTTATTTGGAAGTTTTAACACACACATTTTTCCATTTTGGAAGTATCTCCCGCCCAAACTATTCAGTTTAGAAAAAAATGATATTAGAAGCCTCAATATCATTTTTTAAGACCTTTTCATAAATACCCCACACGTATGGATTTGATGAAAAATAAATTTTTGAATTTCTGTTTTAAGTATGGGGAACCCCCAAAAATTATGTTTTTTTTTCTATTTTTGTATAAAAATCTTAATGCGGTTCACAGAATACATCTACTTGCCAAGTTTCAACAGTGTTGTTCTTATTTTCGGAAAAAAGTGTATCTATAAGGGTTCCGTTTTTGCCATTTGGCTACGGAATCCTAAAAAGGTCCCTGGCGCAGTGGTCAATACGTTCGGTTCTCGGCGCAGTTAAATACTTGGACTCTAATATTACTTTCCCGGGTATTTAATATACGTGTTTAATTTATCTTAATACGTGGTTCTAAGGAGGGTTTGCGTCAGTCGGCTGCAAAATCCTTGCCAAATCAAAACTAGCAAGTTTGCCGTCTTAGTAGCATACCCCAAACTCCGACGCTTCACAGCTGAAAAAGTTACCGGGATAAAGCGCTCGGATGATGATGAGTCCATGATAAGAAACAGTAAATGACGTAAGTACTTGTCATTATGACACTGATACAAATTGTACATTTTGACTCTTATTCACCAATCAATGAAATCGGGATACATTTTATACATTCTGACACTCGATTATTCTAACATTTACACTCTGTAGCAATTAATATATCTGACATTGGCTCGTTCCAACGATTGAACTATAAGACTTTAAATGCATTTGAAAATCATTCTTTTTAACGATTGTGTTATATGTTTGTAATGCATTTTGAGTCTTGAATTACTTAACACTAAGGCAATCAAACTATTTGGACATTCTGTCATTTAAACAGCTATGTCCTGGAAGGCATTTTCCGAGGTCCAGTGGCGGCGATTTGAAATAAATCATTTGAAAGGAAACGGTGATATAATTTAAAATTTCGTCTTGACCAAACCCTAGATAACCCTTTTAACTATTTTATGAACTACTGTTTATAATTTAAAGTGCGAACGTAAAGCTTTTCTACCCACATTTGCTAAAAATTTTGCTAATGTGCGTAGAAAAGCTTCACGTTTGGACCCCGGAAAATTTGGGTATGGCCTTAATAAAATAGTTAAATACAGAGTGGTTATTATGAGCGCATGTCGATGCGACATCGTACCTACGTGATGTAAGAATATATTCGTAGAACGTTCCAGTAGTTCCAACTTCATAACGTGCATCAGTAAGAAAACGAACTAAAGTCCTTCAGAAAATGTTGGTTGACAGTCGAACACACAAATTAGAGAAACCAAATATTAGTGGTCATACGCCCTGTCGATACGGCATGTGTATCGATTCGTAGAATGTTTTAGAAGTGGCCCAATTCCGCACAACTCGATAACGTGCATCAGTAAAAGGAACTAGGACTGGACGATACGTGACGTAATCGCGCAATACTGTTGCGCTATATGATTGAAGTACGCTCAGTATTTGTTTTCATATGAATATACATTGCGTATTTTGTGAAAAAGTCATTCAGATTGTACGGATTGTACCTACATTACAAAACTGTGAATGAAGCATGAAATAGGATTTCGAATTAACGTGTAATGGCGACATAAAATTATTGCAGGTTGCAATTAAGCGCGGTTGCATTTTGACACAATTAGGTCGCATTAGATAAACAAAATCATCAAAATACAAGCGCTGATTGATTGAAATGGAATGCTAACAACGATGGCACACGAATCGCAAACAGACACAAATTAGTGCAACCATTGACCTGGCTAGCTAATAAGCGCTTGTGAAAAACGAACGAAGGGTTATGTTATGTATGAGCCGGTATATTTTAAGTACTTACGTAGACTGCCATATAGGTAGAACGCTTAAATGACTAATTATTGACTTTCGAAAGGGCCAGTCATTTTTTTGTTTTGGTTTGTGTTTTGTTGTGGTGACGGGTTTTTATGGTTAAGGCCATACCCAAATTTTCCGGGGTCCAGTGGCGCCGCCATTCAAAATAAATCATTTAAAAGGAAACGGAGATATCATTTAAAATTGTGTCTTGGTCAAGTTCTAGATACCCATTCAAAGTATTTTTTAAACTACTTTTTATAGTTTAAAGTGAGAACGTGTAGCTTTTCCACGCACATTTGCGAAAAACACTTTTAGCTAATGTGCGTAGAAAAGCTTCACGTTCTCACTTTAAAATAGTTTTAAGGGTTATCTAGGGCTTGACCAAGACACAATTTTGAATGATATCTCCGTTTCCTTTTAAATGATTTATTTTAAATGGCGGCGCCACTGGACCCCGGAAAATTTGGGTATGGCCTTAAGCAACTCAGGCGAAAACGGAACTCAGATATGTGATCGAACTTACGTAGACCAAACACATACCGAACACACATATTCTGAAGTAGCAGTAACGAGCGAACCAGAAACGCTTTAATGTCAGTCTTAATTAATGTAGAGAAGCAGAAACTTTCCGGCTCAATGAGGAAGCCGGGAACATTATTTGCGGGAACCGAAATAGAGTTTCGTCTATGATAATACCCAGGTTATTGACAACCGACGAGAAAGGGATGACATTATTACCCAATACAACATCCGGGAGAGCCATGGACTTCAATTTGGAGATAAAATGAGAACTTCCTATCATGATGGTTAAGATTTTGCAGCGTTGACTATAAGCCCGAAGTTCTTAGACCATTACGCGATAATCACGAGGTCGGAGTTAATGGTTGTAATAGGCACATCGAAATTATTGTGAGGGGTGGCTGCATGATGCCGTTAATGAAGATACGGAAAAGGATGGATGACAAAATTCCTCCCCGAACACCTGCTCTGAGATCACGCTAATCAGAATGCCTGTCGGAAGACAGGCATTCTGATTGTTGCCAAAAGCAACTCAAAATTCACTATGTTGAATGCACTGGTGTAGTCCAGTAATATGAGGAAAGTAAGAGCTTAATTGTCTATAATATCCCAAAATACATACATATATTGCACTTTATTGTACATGTTACAGTTAAAACCCGTTTTTAATTGAAACGCGTTTTCCATAGTTCAAACAAATTTTTACTAAATGCCTTTGTTAAAACTAGAAATACCTAGCCAAAACTAGAATTCGCCACTGATCTATTTGATTCTTAGATAAAACTAGTTGTCACTCCGAGCTTGAGTTAAAACCAGCACTAGAGAAAGTAATTTCGGATTGAAAAGAAGATATACTGTAAAAAATATTTATTAAAAAGGTCTAGAATACAGAGTCATGTTCCTAGTAAAATAATAATCTTATAACTGGGGAGCCCGAGATACTTGAGCGCAGTAGATTAACACAGAACCCTTGAATCCTTTTGAGTACCTTCACCAGGTATAAGCTATTGATCTAGGGATGTGCATTAGGGTGGATCATTTTTTAAAATTTTAGATATCTTATACAGATGGGTGTGGATTTGATGCCAAATAGGATAGTGATAACGTAAAAAACATTTAAAAAAATATCAAATATTGGGAAATGCCTCCACAACGCTTCTAAAAACTAAAAAATAATATTTTTTTGTTACTTTTTATTTTAATTTTTTTAAATAATTTAAAAACTCAAAATTTATTACAGTTATGGGAATATTTAAGAAAAAGGTGTGTTTTATACTAATAACATGAAATAACCCAAAATAAACGTAAACCAAAACTTCTGGAAAATTATTTAAAAAAATGAAAATGTACTAAATTTGCTGGAATTTAAATTATTTTTACTCTCAAGTTAAGGCATGATTTTCTCTATTTTTCATGCAATTTTTTATGAATCCATCCCTTCGTAGTGGTCCACACACTAAAGCAGATGCTTTAGTTATCAATTTCACGCATCTTTAGATAGCTTGAATGTGGTATGGTACTCCAGGACCAATTTATCAATTTCTGTGAATCCAGAAGACAACGTGAGTTGACGATTGTTTTAAATAAATGATTAGCACCGTGGATACCTGGTGATTTAGACTTAATAGAAAACGACATATACTGACAAAACGAACTTTACTAATATACTTAAAATCTTTAGAAGGATTTTCTGGAAATATACAATCTAAGGATACGATTTGCAGTAGTAAGTCATTATGAATGTACAATTTGGCCTCGATTACTTCTAGATCATTTTTTATTACAAAAACAGTTTCTGATCTGTACTTAAATCATCTGCATAAGAAATAACCGTTAAATTATATCTCACTGATGAAAATTGCAACACTGGAAGTGCTTTTCTGATTACTCGAAAAACTTTTTGGTCTTGTTGTAGTCCCGTCCAAATGATCGAACAAGTGGCGAAGTAAGAGCTCATTGTCGTGTAATTGGCACACTAACCACTGAAGAGTACGATCTCAGCACTTTAATCTCCAAATAATGCCAGTATACCAGATTAGACTGCAATCAATACTGGTTTTATTGATTGCAGTCTAATCACAACCAACTTTTTCAAGTGAATCTGCTTTTATTACAAAAATGAAAGTATTTTCAGTAAATTCTTGATTTCTTCATTCCGGAGTCGGTCAACTCTATTCCTGTCGATGATGTTGGATGTGTCTGTTTCGGTTATCATTCCCACAACAAATACAACATAACAACTTTTACGTTGGCAAAACATTATGTGTATGTAATTAGCGTGCAATGCCGATTTAAGTACAATTGTATATTGGACAAGTAAATGAACTCTTCTTAATAAAACTTATTACTTATAAATAGTTAAACTTACAACTCACAAATTATGAACACATTAATTCAAAATTTTATACCACTGAGTCTTGGGACTAAAGTTAATATTTTGTAGCGTTAACGCAAAGTTTTAGAGATCTACCACTTTAATTTTTATCGCAACGTTACCAGTTTTTTTTCGTCTTTAGTTCTAAAAAGTAAGAATAATATTTAAATTATACCAATAATTGCTATTTATCACTATATATAATAAAAAATATTAATCTATGATGTACCTTAGTTCAATTTTTTTTTTATAAATTCAATTGCTTTGTGGAGGCATTTACTGACATCAAATATTTTTTTCATTATTTTCCCGGAAACCTCTTTATATATGGCATTAAAATTGGACCCATCGTTTTCAAAAACTTGGATGTTTTTCTTCCCCATACATTAAGCGATCCACTCTAATGTGCATAGGGCATGTAAACAAAATAGTAAAAAAGAAAAAGGTCAGAAATACTCAAGCACGTCAGATAAAGATAAGCCAGGTTAATGACATGCAGAAAACTACCTATGCATTTCAATAGTCTAACGACTTAAGCGTAACCACAGGTATGGCACTTCATACAAACGGAGCAGCATATATACCTAGTACTACTACAAACGAAACAATCCATCCGTGCACATTTCAAATGTGTGAGTTAAACTATCAGGGTCGCCACCACAGAATATGTTGCTTTGCTTACCTGTTTTTATCACTCGGAAATCTATAAAATTTTCGTTATTTATTGTTTTCCGTGGATAAACAATGATAATGTGCGCAGTTTCTCACCATTATAATTCAATAATCCTAAGTGACTCGCGTTATGTCAACGTGCGACTACCAATAACCCTGTTTTACTGCCGCTTACACCTCACAATAACGGGGGAAGGGTTGCGGGGACACCAGATTGCAGGGGACGGTGCGAGTTTCCATTCTGTATGTAATACTATTATTAATTCTGTGGCGTAACATAAGGGAGGAGGAGGGTTACAAACTTGCACAAGAAAAAGTCACTTGGACATACTCGAGCGTGTCAATTTTTTTTTAATATTTTGGGAGAAAGAATAAGGGATATTTTTTACAATTTTAAAAACCTGTAGACACTCTTCCCACCGGTACAGTCACAGATGCTTCGCCTTGTAATGCTTGAATGTCATATTTACTGGCTTCTGCTACAATGGCGATTCTCCACTTGTTTTGGATGAACTTTTTGTTTGGCATATGCCAAACAAAAAATATATATATATATTATGATTTTCTTTTGATGCATAAAGAGTGTGGATTCCTAATAATAATCATAAGCTCGTCTGTATATCTGTGTAGATACACAGGTCAAGATACACAGAGTGACATCATAACTCTCAAATACGAATGACCAAGAGAAAGGAATATGGTAATTCAAATTTAAAAAATATCTATTAAACTCTACTTCTTATAACCAGATCCATTTTATTACAAAACGCAGACTAACTTTAAACAATTATTCACCCAAAGTTGACAGTGATGAAAGAGAAGGTGATCTTATCTTCTTCTTGTTTTGGGTGGATATGTAAATAAGATAGTACCTACTTGGTTTAATCATTATTGCCAAAATCTGGTGCCCAAATTGCCAAAACTGAAAATCACATTCTAAACTATGAATAATAAATAAATATATAAGGACAAATTAAAATTACACTGATTGAGCTAACCCCAAAGTTAGTACAAGAGTTCTGTTATGGCTTAGGTACTAACTCAACAATTTACTATATTTTATAACAAATACATATAAATAAATATATACATAAACATCCAAGACCCCAGACAATCTGAAAAAGGCAATTTTCTAACTTGCACTGACCGGGCATTAAACAATGAAAATTAAGCATTTGCCATATTATTCCTTTATAAATTATGTCCTTTGCCCAGCAGAGGGACACAATATCATACTATTTAATAAAAAAACTATGACAAACAAGCACTTAACTAGTAATGTTTAGTAACTTCAGCCAAGCAGCCACACTAATTATTTCACAAAAATAACCAAGATCAGTTCAAGTGTACTCCCCTGAACTTATCCCATATTTATGTGAAATCCTTATAGTATGTAAATCCCTTTCATCGGGTGAGCTACTTCTCTGTAACATAGGCCATCCATTTCCATTCAGGCCCTTATTTCTGACTGTTTTACACTTTAGTAATGGGTTGGAGTTAATTAAGACAATACAGACTGAACCCGCTGCTTCTCTCTCCACACAGATTGTATACTAATGTCAATCAAATGAATGGGTGAAAATCTAAGGAATCATGAACAAGCGATGTGGCTCACAACACATATTATTGTGATTTCCTTTTAGTCCTAAAGGTATTACTGTGTATGCATGTATTTCTACATCTAAGGCACTTCTAACAATAAGTAAGCATTAGACGATTGCAGGCTAACTAGTAATGAAAAAGAGATTATCTACACAGTGCTAACGTCTTATGACGTCGCGAATCATCAACAAATGCTACGTTTATATAAGCAGCAGGAAATGGGACAACGCAATGCATAAGCATTCAATCTATTGTACACATGTCAACAAACTGAAAACTATGCTCAGTCAACTTTAACATCTATCTACTTACTGCCCAGAATGTGGCTCGTCAGCATTTTTGATAAAATCACCCATCTCGCTGGAAGGAACATGGAATCTTCAAGAAGTAATTTATTCCGCAGAACCTCCGAAACTAACACAGAAGTTGTACAAAAAGTTTGTTGTTATGCACTTGGCAAAAAGTTAGGTACCACATTCGCAATTTGGAAAAAAGTTCTCAAATTAATTCACTCTGTACACTGTAACAGGTTTAGCACCACTATTTTCTAAAGAATATTATAAAAAATAGTTTTTATTTTCTCTGAACTTCCTCTTCTATCTACTACAATATAATACATCTATGTACCTACTTTACATAAATTTTTACAAAACGACAAACGTCAAAAAATTTGACATTAATACTTCGGCCGGTCATCCACGGCCGGAACCGAACGGGACGAAATATTCAGATGGGAGTTTTCTAAACTTTTCCAAAGATAATCGAGATAATAATACACACTTTACAAGAAAAAGAGAGAAGGCAAAGAGATTGACTGATCTATATTCAAATCGAATGCTCATGGAATAAAGACGAAGATAAAATGGTAGTCTCGCTCGGCCAACTAATCGGTTTTCAAATTTGCATCATAATTACTAATGTAAATGTGTAACAACATGTAATGTAAAACAACATAAAACGTGGCTGAATGAACTTTTTGTGCCGAAGGATAGTGACTGGTGACAAAAATAATAACAAAAGTGAATTATGTCAAGTTTGTGTTATGCGTTTATGGATAGTAAACGATATTCCATCGATTTTATGAGATTTTATTTATTTTGTAATATATCTTAAATGTATGGATGTACGAATATTTGTTAAGGTCAAATCTTGCAACATAATTTTCAATCAGTCATCCTCAAGCTATTTAGCTGAAATTTTGTATGTTTGTGTAAGTCGTATGACAATACAATATCATAAAGTAAATGAGCAGTTCTAATGATGGAGGCGGGAGATATTCGACGGAACTCAGTTATAAAACAACATAACTATATTTAGTACGACTTGTTTGATTTGTCTGGACGAGCACTTTATAGTAGATGATGCCTAGAGTCTGATCACGAAGACGGAAGGTCGATGGAACTCAGTAATTAAATGACGAAATTCCGTCGATTTTGGGATTATTTCCCTTGTTTTAGTCAGTAATTTGGCCTTAGAATAAAAGCTAGCATAAAAAACGTAATTTTAAATTTTAAAATTTTTCATACGTTTTTTTTTGTCAGTCATTATGAAAATTTTAAGAAGGTTTAAACATTTTGTAACTGCGTGCTTCAAAAATGGCACCCCCAAAATTTAAAATGATCATGCTGTATTTGGGGATATTGGTCGTACCGTACGTCGTACGTAAATACTACTCGTACTGAAAGTTAGGATCCGAATATTCAGCACCCTAAGAATCTGAATACTCAGCAAACGGAATAATGGAATGTTCCATAAGGCGGGTCTCCTGCTACTGTTTTTACGAAACATTACACAAAAACATGCAAACAAAGGGGCGTGGCTATTTTTTGCTTTCCAAAGCAGATGGAAAACATGCGCTGCGCGGGGCGAGACGGGAAGAGTTTCTTTTTTATTTATTTTACGGTTCTGGGTACGAGTCCTTTAGAGCCTATCTCTATTAACTGCAATTGGCAAAACGCAGAACACATCTTCTAGTTCTTCGTCCGGCAGAAATGATGATAACAGTAATCAAAAATTAATATTATTAGGTATCTTAAGTGTCATTTCTGAAACGCGGAGTCACCCAAACGGATGGTTTTTCCATACAAAAAACCGTTCGTTTAGTGATTCCGCGTTCGAAAAGTAGCACCTTAAAATGAGGTTAACCATAAAGAATATAAACACAAACGTTATAAAATGTTTCATTCAAAACAGAAATTATTCGCAGGAGACGGTTTGTGTATGAAAAATAATATTTTTGTTTCATGTTTTTTGTGTAATGCACAGACATAGATATAGATAGACGACTTAAATGCACCTACTTCGCGTGTAAGTTCTCAGACAAAGCGTCGAGGTTGGCCGCCGCTACTGACAGTCCGCCCGTGTCTGTGATTGCAGCCGGACGGCAGCGAAAAATAAAAAAATGCCTCGTTGCGTGATAATAAACTGCAACAGCTCAAAAATTTGCAAGCGCCCAATGTCAAGGACATATTTCCTATCACAGCTAAGTTATTTAAAAAAAAAATTATGCGTTATTTCATTTTAAAACAATTTTTTAAGTATTCCAAGCGGTGATTCCAAGATTATACCTAAATAAGTATAGATTAAGGTTTAAAAACTACATTCACATTACATTGCCGCGTTTGCTTTGAGCGTTTGATCCGACGTTGTGTGTTAAGAAGCAATGAATATCGAAATAAGCGATACTGTCGCGCATCGCTACGACGTCGTGGTACCGGCAATTTCTCATTCGTCAGTAAAATTTAGAGACTAGTGTTGTTCGTTTTACAACATATGCCAATAATCGATTTTAATCGATATCGGACTGACGAATGATATTAACTATTATTAAAGAGCCAATTTAATAGATATTGATATAAACAAGCTCATTTCCTAATTTACACTTTAGAAAACGAGGGTAATATTTTCAGAGCTCATGTATGTAATATGGTCGGTCTTTGAACATATACTACTGGTCACACATTGGTGAACAAAACCGCGCGTGCGTCACTGCTCACTGCTCGTTAGTGAGTCGTCCCTACTGAATTTCCCCCATTGAAGCGGTATATTTTCGATACCTCTACGCGGAGTGAGACAAGCCTGACATGGCTAAGAACGACCGCAAGGGAAGTTGCTTTAACGTTAAAAAAACGCATTGAAATCGGTCCATCCGTTCGAGTGCTACGATGCCACTCTTTTTCTTCGGGGTAAAAACAGAATAAAATAAATACATCCCATACAACGAACGTGTTTTTTTATAGATAATAGTACGGAACCCTTCGTTCGCGAATTATTCGATTATTCGATTATTTAAGAATAATAATAGTTTTATTTTTAAAGTTCAATTAAAATATTTACATTATTTGTAATTTTTAATCAAATCAAATCAAATATCAAATATCTTTATTATCGGATAACAAGATCTATATATATATAATTTAAAAACTACACTACAAGGATTTAATTTTTTTTTAAATTTTTAGTTTTAATTTAAATTTTAATAAGTTGGTTTAGTTTGAATTTCAGTTAAATTAAAATAAATTATTTAAGTACAAATATTTATTCTTTATTATTAAACAATTTTCCGTTTAGAATCAATTGTTTATCCAATTTCATATCATTCGTCAATCAGAAAATCGATTGTGATTTTTATCACAAATCGATTAACATGAATGTTAATCGATCGTATGGTTAGCGAGCGCGGAGTGAGCGAGCAAGACCACAGATATAAAATCTATGAGTATGAGCGAGACGATCAGGGCGGCGGCGTGCGTCTTCAATAAATCGTTTAAATCGTAGCGAGCGGTTTCTTTGAATCGGTTTGAATTTCCCGTCACTAAAATTGCCTGTGACGTCACAGTAGGCATTAAAAAAGTTGGCACGCTTGGTTTCGATACAAATCTTGATACGGGCGTTATCTATTACATATATATCTGTGGTGTAATGTTTCGAAAATTCTGTCGCAGGAGATACGCCTTTACACGGTTTTCAATCAGGGTTTTCTCAAACCGGTCTGAAAAAAAACAGCCTCTAAAAATTCCGTGCCGTTCCGATTCCGACCGTATAGGACCGACCTTTTACCTTACTTTTGTTTGCTCTCGCTTCTTTCTTTCTACCTGATATAGTTTGTAATGGTTTGTAGCTTAGGGCCGATTTCATCGTTTTCGAGTTTAGCAAAACTGAGTTTAACATAACTGAGTTCAAATGTTTGATTTGATCTCGATCAACTTCAAATGAATTTCACCGTCAATTCGGAGCAAATTTTTGATCGCGTTCACGAAAACTAAGTTCACCTAAACTCATAGACAAAAAAGCACAGATTACACTAAAAATCATGTGATAGTTTTCATTTCACGCAGAAAATATGAATAACAGATAAGCAAAACTCATTGATTTAAAACCGGTAAAGAATCGCGAAGGAACGGAACGTAAATTAAAAAGTATTTACATACCTATGTCAATATTGTCAATCAAAGTTATCAAATCTCGGCATTGACTTGACATTTGTTTGATTGAACGCGTTTAGAAGCGTTAAACGGCCAATATCGGACGTTCAGATTGTTGAACGCGTTTAGCCTTAAACGCGATCAGTTTTTGTCGATGAAATCCAAAAGAACCAGTTTACGTGCGTAAACGAGTTTAGCTTCAATTGATCGCGTTTTACTGCAACGATGAAATCGGCACTTAGTCCCATATCTCTGTTTGTAGCATAGAGTACTTTAATTTATCTGGTTTGTAGGCGCTACAAACGTCAATTGAAACGAAAAATACTAAGTAATAATATAATAATAATATGTAATACTAAGGGCCGATTTCATCGTTTTCGAGTTTAGCAAAACTGAGTTTAACATAACTGAGTTCAAATGTTTGATTTGATCTCGATCAACTTCAAATGAATTTCACCGTCAATTCGGAGCAAATTTTTGATCGCGTTTACGAAAACTAAGTTCACCTAAACTCATAGACAAAAAAGCACAGATTACAGTAAAAATCATGTGATAGTTTTCATTTCACGCAGAAAATATGAATAACAGATAAGCAAAACTCATTGATTTAAAACCGGTAAAGAATTGCGAAGGAACGGAACGTAAATTAAAAAGTATTTACCTACCTATGTCAATATTGTCAATCAAAGTTGTCAAATCTCGGCATTGACTTGACATTTGTTTGATTGAACGCGTTTAGAAGCGTTAAACGGCCAATATCGGACGTTCAGATTGTTGAACGCGTTTAGCCTTAAACGCGATCAGTTTTTGTCGATGAAATCCAAAAGAACCAGTTTACGTGCGTAAACGAGTTTAGCTTCAACTGATCGCGTTTTACTGCAACGATGAAATCGGCACTAAGTAAACTACCGATTTCCGGCTCAAATAGCAAAAAAAAATTTTACCTGGAAATACATAGGTACCTAAAATTTTATTCTGAAATATTTTTAAAATAAATCATATATTATCTGTTTTATATGTAGTGCTGCCCTCTAGCAGTCTTACGTGTAAACAGTCATAGCGTGCTTACGCTAACATGCACTTTCTGACATGACAACACTTCTTTCTAAATTACTCGAGTAAATCTAGATGGCGCAATTAGCATAAGTTTTTCTACGACTGCCCCAACTAGATAGGCCTAGCCTCCGCTGCCGGCGCGGCGCTGGTATAACACGATCTGTGTCTGTGTTACTTTCGTCCTTAGCTTGAGTCCGCTCGCTCGCTCGTGCTTTGGTCACAGGACTCACAGGAAACTTAAGGGTCAGTAGTAAGTTTCTGATAATCTCACTTACAGAAAGAGAAATTATTTTTTTGTATTTTCAAGGTCGTTAAGGCCATACCCAAATTTTCCGGGGTCCAGTGGCGCCGCCATTTAAAATAAATCATTTAAAAGGAAACGGAGATATCATTTAAAATTGTGTCTTGGTCAAGTTCTAGATACCTATTCAAAGTATTTTTTTAAATACTTTTTGTAGTTTTAAGTAAGAACGTGAAGCTTTTCTACGCACATTTGCGAAAAACGGCCACTTTTAGCTAATGTGCGTAGAAAAGCTTCACGTTCGCACTTTAAATTATAAACAGTAGTTCATAAAATAGTTTTAAGGGTTATCTAGGGCTTGACCAAGACACAATTTTGAATGATATCTCCGTTTCCTTTTAAATGATTTATTTCAAACGGCGGCGCCACTGGACCCCGGAAAATTTGGGTACGGCCTTAACGACCTTGAAAATACAAAAAAATAATTTCTCTTTCTGTAAGTGAGATTATCAGAAACCCTGGTACAACTTTTTAGCTAGTATCCTTAAGTTACATTAGAACCTCGAAAGTCTTTGAAATACAATACGCTGTAGTTTCCTTTGCAAAAAATACTAAAAACGGCCACTTATGACTCTTTTTGTAAAGGTTTCTAAAGCGGATAGTATTTCAATGACTTTCGAGGTTCTAATGTAACTTAAGGATACTAGCTAAAAAGTTGTACGGGGATTTCTGATAATCTCACTTACAGAAAGAGAAATTATTTTTTTTGTATTTTCAAGGTCGCTAGCGCGGGTAGGAGCCTTAACGAACTTAAGTGTAGGTTAGGTAACCTACACTTCACGCCAAATTTTGAGTGGCCGGCTCCGGCAGCCGGTGTTTTAAATCTCGGCTGCCGGCACTATAACCGCCGGTTCCCAACCAATAGTGATATTTTTAGGAGCCGGCGCCGGCAGCGGAGGCACTCTCTAATAAATAACCGGCCAAGTACGAGATGGACTCGCACACAAAGGGTTCCACCATTACCTATCTACAAAAAATTGTATGTTGTTGTATAGGAGCCCCAGTTAAATATTTAGTACCTGGGCGACCGAGCTTTGCTCGGTTACATCTCAAACATTAACTAAATTTTTTTAAACTTGTCTAAAAACAATGCAAAATAAAAAATTATATAAACTTAAACATAAAAAAAACAAAAGTCACCGAGTGGGATTCGAACCCGTAACACTCTTTCTAGCGGTCGGTAGCCTTAACCGCTGAGCTAAAAACAAGGCGGTCGGCGCGACGAAATTAGCGACCATATTGTGCGTGGAAAGAAAAACGCATGAAAACTCAAAAACACGCGTTTTCCCAAACATAAAACTAATCTAGATCGATTATTTACCCCCGAAAACCCCCATATACAAATTTTGAGCGAATTCGTTAGAGCCGTTTTCGAGATCACAGAAATTTATAAATATATATATATATAAATAAATATACAAGAATTGCTCGTTTAAAGGTATAAGATATTATTCTGTTTTTTGTGTTATAATATAACGGCAACAGAAATACATCTTCTGTGAAAATTCCAAGATTCCAACTGTCTAGAGGTTCTTGAGATAAAGCCTGGTGAGAGATAGTCAGACAGACGGACTAATGGACGGACGGACAGCGGAGTCTTAGTAATAGGGTCCCGTTTTTAGTCTTTGTGTACGGAAACCTTAAATGATTAGTATAGTAAAAGATAATATACCTAGGTGTCTAAGGTAATAAAATATAATTGCTAACGTACTAAGTATGGAACAGAGTCGAGGCATTTAACTCCGCCCCCAAAAGAGGTACCTACATGAATCGAAAAACAAATATCAATTACTGTTTGAAACTACATTTTTAGTACCTGATATCTACCGAAGGCACGACGACCCACCCAACTTTCATATTCGGGAATTGTTCTTACCTAGGTATTTTAAAAGGCCATACAATTTACTCTCAGCTTTTTTTAAAATGCCGGATGCCTGGGCCTTTCGGGCTTATCTTTACTAGCTTGTGTATGAGATAATGAGATGTATGCCTAGAGCTGACGACGTATTCACCAACTAGGTAGCCACATTTATGAATTATCTTATACACAATTACTTTCCTGCGAGACCGTTTCCGGCGCCGCAGTCGCTTTCCTCTTGAGAAAAGCGTCTGTAATGTTCGTATGTTACAGCATGGTGGGAACAAGACGAATGAGAAGGAAAATATTCTGTTTTATAAATAAAAGTCAAAATATTCAAAAAAAAATTATTTTCAAAATGGCACTTCAAGAACATCTACCCACATCTTCGCCTCCGCCGGCGGCAACTGCGACGGCGCCGCCGGCGCTTGCGGCAGCCGCAGCCGCCGCGACGGCGACGGCGTCGGCGCCGGCGCCGTGAGCACGAGAATATGCACGCGCCTCTTGCCAGCTTTACTGCGTACCTATGTTGACATCATTATTATTTTCAACTCACAGCAACCCACTGCCGAGCTAAGCTAAGTTTTTAAGTTTGACAGTACCTGGGCGACAGAGCTTTGATAGGTTATATCCATAGATTTAAGAACGTAGTGAAAAAAAATCTATGTCTATGGTTATATCATATTCTGCGTGTAAAGAAAATCGTATGAAAACTCGAAAACACTTGTTTTCCCAAACATAAGATCTAGATCGATTGTTTACCCCCGAAAACCCCCATAGGGTGGACGTACCTAATACCAGCCCCGTACCTAATACCAGCCTTTCAACGTTTTTTTAGATAATAAGGTTTCTGTAAATATAACGTGGCAAGAACTATAAAAAAAAAAAAACCATTTGATCCAAAATATTTGTTAAATATGGTGACACTGGACTGAGTCCTTCGACGTCTATCGTCAATTAAAGCTATTTAGGCGACTACGGACGGCGGCCATTTTGCATTTTTAAAAAAATGATAAGTTCCGGATTCACTAAAACAAGGTATTTCTCTTATTTCTTCAGCTCTACTGTTCTTGATTTGGTTTATTTTATATTATGATAAAGTTGTGAATCGATTTCTAAATAATAATTTAGGTTTTATCTCTCATATCAGCTGAAATTAATGGGGCTGTAGTTAGATACATCAAATGTATGGAGTATGTAATTTCAGCCACTCTAGGCCACCCTAGGCTGGTATTAGGTTAGATGGAGTACCCAATTTCAGCCACCCTATTAGGCTAGTATTAGGTTTAACATAGTACCTAATTTCAGCCACCTGAGGCTGGTATCACACTAGGCTGATATTCGGTACGTGAAAGGGTGGTATTTATCTAATACCACCCTTTCACGTACCGAATATCAGCCTCTCGGTATCCCGAGAGGCTGTAATTAGAGCCGAAGGGTACTTTTCTTTATTTTATTGTTTTAAAAATTTGCACATCGTGTGTGTTGAGTCCGTGAACAATCCGCGAAGGACTTTTTGCGCGCCACGGAGACTTTTTGTGCGCCGCAGACTCGATCGGAAAAAAAGTCTGTCGTCTGCGTTCGGCCTTATGGTCAATTCAGATGTTAATTATGATTTTACCTATCTTATAACCTAAACCTATATAACCTAAACCTAATATAACCTATCAACCTAAAAAAGAAAAAATTGATTTCAGCCTATACTTAAAGCAGTACAATTTTTTAAAGGTGAAATTTGTACCAAAAGGCTGGCATTAGGTACGTCCACCCTATACCAAATTTCAGCGAAATCGTTAGAGCCGTTTTCGAGATCACAGAAATAAATTTACATATAGGTAAATATACAAGAATTGCTCGTTTAAAAGTATAAGATACTTTGCTACCTAAGATTCATGTCTAAGTACGAAGTAGGTACGTTACGTACCTACCTTTATAATATCTAAAAAAAGGGGTGGTATTAACACTCTCGTCGAGGATAAAAAAGCTTCAGACCACATATTTAGCACACTAGTCTTTGTATCTGCAGTTTTATCGAGTTGACAGAAGCTGAGGGAACCTAGATAATAGGCTTTCTGTCGAAAGATACGTAACAGCTAGTTCTACTTAAAATAAAAATATTTTTTCAACACACTTGCTCATAAAGTGGCTCTATGGTCACAGCAATTAGGCACGTAATGACACCCATAATCAAACTGGGACTTTTTCATTGCTATAACTCACTAGTGAGTTATAGATTTTTTTTTTAATTTTATTGGTTGAGTTCCTGGAATTGTATGTACTTGCATTGAGTTGCTTTGTTCTTATTAAAAAAAGTTTTTATTCAAAAAAAAGATAGTGTTCAATATAACAAACAAATTAATGTTCCTATTGCTTGCTCATTTCATGCAACTTCTTATTTAAATAGATAATTTTAACTCTTACGTGTTTATTAAATAAAACTTTCACTCAAATATAACTTTTGTTTGCATAGGAAAACTGATTAATTTTTCCCGCCATAGCGAATCATTTTTTACAACTCGTTTTCACTGTTGAAATTATAGTTATTTATTAATTAAAATGTCTACAAGTACTAGTTACGAAGAATAGTACATTATGGTACTAGTGTGTAACATTGGTGATTACCGCCGCGGCGCCATTGAGACCCGAGCCGTAGGCGAGGGTCTTAAGAGAGCCAAGGACGGTAATCATCAATACACACGTGTATCATACGACGTTTTTCAACACACTTGTGAATAAAATAACAATAAAAACTCATTTTATTTAGTAGATAAAAAGTTTATTTAGAGAAACAATTAGTAAATATGCAGTTAGTAAAATTATAATTAACTGTTTTTGATGACATAGCGGTCTCAACAGATAGATTATTTATTAAAATACTTCATGTTCTATTGTAATTTGAGATAGCTCATTATTCGTGTAGGTAGGTGAAATCCAATCATTGTATGTACTTGGTGTTTCGTCAGTAGGAATCTTTTATAAATTTTTCAATATCGTCCGACGATTAAACCTTTGATTTCTTGCTTCTAAATCCATCGGATAGTCTCTTTAGATAAGCTTACAAATTAGAGTATGTTTTTAAGTCCACTCCATTCTTTGTTCGGACTGCACTTTTTAACATTGAGTATAAACACCACAAAGAGCTAGGTTTGTACTTGGAAGATAATTCTTTAAAGCACGTCATGAACACATTTTCTGAAAAAGAATGCGTATTCTTGCTGTTTTGCAATTTTATGAAATTTTGGTAGGTACGCTAATAGACATTTTTCCTTGGAGTTTTCAGGTAATAAACTTTCTACAACATTAAGGGCTTCAAATCTTATATCGGGCGGTGTACAACATAAATCATTTTCTTCGTAACTAGTACTTGTAGACATTTTAATTAATAAATAACTATAATTTCAACAGTGAAAACGAGTTGTAAAAAATGTTTCGGGCGGGAACAATTAATCAGTTTTCCTATGCGCGCGCATTGCGATCGGCCACAGACTAAAGAGATAAGTTTTTTTTTTCGCGCATAAGATTTGCGCCTATTCTGCCACGTACAAAATAGGGAATTTAAAGTTTTCTTTTATTACAGAGAAAACAAAAGTTATACTCGAGTGAAAGTTTTATTTATTAAACACGTACGAGTTAAAATTATCTATTTAAATAAGAAGTTGCATGAAATAAGCAAGCAAAAGGAACATTAATTTGTTTGTTCTATTGAACACGATCTTTTTTTTGAATAAAAACTTTTTTAATAAGAACCAAGCAACTCAACGCAAGTACATACAATTCCATGAACTCAACCAATAAAATTAAAAAAAATCTATAACTCACTAGTGAGTTATAGCAATGAAAAAGTCACAGTTTGATTATGGGTGTCATTATGTGCCTAATTGCGGTGACCATAGAGCCACTTTATGAGCAAGTGTGTTGAAAAATGATTTATGTTGTACACCGCCCGATATAAGATGTGAAGCCCTTAATGTTGTAGAAAGTTTACTACCTGAAAACTCCAAGGAAAAATATCTATTATCGTACCAAAATTTCATAAAATGGCAAAAAAGCAAGAATACGCATTATTTTTTAGAAAATGTGTTCATGGCGTACTTTAAAGAATTATCTTCTAAGTACAAACCTAGCTCTTTGTGGTGTTTATATACTCAATGTTAAAAAGTACAGTCCGAACAAAGAATGGAGTGGACTTAAAAACATACTCTAATTTGTAAGCTTATCTAAAGAGACTATCCGATGGATTTAGAAGCAAGAAATCAAAGGATTAATCGTCTGACGATATTGAAAAATTTATAAAAGATTCCTACTGACGAAACACCAAGTACATCCAATGATTAGATTTCACCTACCTCACGAATAATGAGCCATCTCAAATTACAATAGAACATGAAGTATTTCAATAAATAATCTATCTGTTGAAACCGCTATGTCATCAAAAACAGTTAATTATAATTTTATATGACTGATACTTGTATGTACTTAGTAATAGTTTTGACAGTGTTTACTGTTTATATGACATATTGTATTTTATTTGTGACATATACAAAATTTTACTAACTGCACATTTATTAATTGTTTTTCTAAATAAACTTTTTATCTACTAAATGAAAAGTCGAAAATAAATTACAGAGTACAGTGGCGTACTAGAGGGGAGGCCTTTGCCCAGCAGTGGGACAGTATAGGCTAGTAAAAAAAAAATGAAATGAGTTTTTATTGTTATTTTATTCACAAGTGTGTTGAAAAACGTCGTATTATACACGTGTGTATTGATGATTACCGTCCTTGGCTCTCTTAAAACCCTCGCCTACGGCTCGGGTCTCAATGGCGCCGCGGCGGTAATCACCAATGTTACACACTAGTACCATAATGTACTATTATCGTTGTCTTTAAAATGCTATTATCATGAATGCAATAACGGTTAAGTGCGTGTCGGGTCACGCGCAGTGTAGAGTTCCGTGGTTGCGAATGCTGAAATTGAGTTCACGACACCTTTATATATCTAAAATCTAATTATCTATTCATAGACATTTTTTTACTACGTAAGATCTATTGAGTTTGTATGGAATTTTCCTTTTGCGAGTGCATTTTATAAGTAGGTCGCCTACAACTTTCTTATTTGTGATAGTTTTCCTTTAAACTTTGTTATATTCTGACTTTTCTAGTGTTGGAGCTAATCTAAAAAAAAAAAATTTTCAAGCCTTAATTTACCCCTTTTTTTGGCATGAAATATTTTAGTCATGCCAAAAAAGTGGTTACCAAATTACAGCTTTCTTGTACTTATAGTGACTGAGTAAAATCGCGCACGGACAGACATATAGACATGGCAAACAAAACAATAAGGGTTATTCATTTACTACGGAACCCTAAAAGACAGACCTGTTAGGTACATCGATGCGCTCAGTATCGGGCGAATAGGCAATTTAGTTGAGCTCCACTATCGTTCGATGTAAACTGCTATCGGGCAAAGAGCTTGTAAAAAATACCTCAGTGTTCCAAGACTTAAAGTCTACAACCAATGTGTGTTATTTATTAGTGATGGCTCTGATACGTGGTCCCTTACTATGGGTCTCATAAGGCTCGTTGTTTCTCTACGTGATCGTAGAAGAACTAAAGTCATTAATTAGCTCTACGGAATGCGGACAAGCTCATTGAAAGGGCACTAGATGGGACATAGGTATATCGCCATGAACCGCGCGATGGCCCATGAGGCAAACTGGTTTTCGAATAGCGACCACGTACTGGTAAGCGAAGCGTAGGACACCTATCTACAACGTGGTCAGACGACCTGAGCAAGGTCGCAGTAAAGCGCTAGATGGAGGTCGCTCTGGGAATCCGTTTTGGAAATCCTTAGGAGAGACCATGTCCAGTAGTGGGCGGCTTGTAACAATGTACCTATACGGCTGAAATGATAAAAGAGCTTGTGTTTTAGAGTTTTTGTTCAGTGCGGGTTGGTTTTCAATTTAAAAGTTCAACATCTAATCTGACAGATTAAATGTTGAACTTTTAAATTGAAAACCAATGTGCTGCCAGATTTAGCCCAACTTGGGCTAAATCTGGCAGCACGGACGCTTTGGTTCTAGTATAGCCTGAAGCGTTCCGTCGCCTTCTCTCGCTCTAGCAAATGGCGGTTCCGAGCGACAGAAAAGAAAGGAAAACAGCAAGCGAACGTCTAGTGGTATCCGCTTGGGAACATGAAAGTGCGTGGAGATTCCTAAAACTTTTCCTAGATATGACTGAAGAAAGTGTTATCTAATTTTTTATCTCACAATTTGGAATATGGCCCATCTATCTGCCTTGCGCTTTGAGATATTAATAGATCATACCGCGTGGATACCTACTTTTTCCCACATTTGTCGAGGAAGCCGAGCGCGGCGCTTCGGGACAGCGTCTCCTCAGCCTTGCACACAAGGGTTCCGGTGCGAAACACGTCCCCGAATTTCTCCCGTAGGTACCTGGATGTCAACACATACCACTCTTGATTTGTATACATCACAAAATTCGCAGTCTATACAACGTGGAAGGGACATACCTGTAATAAATCGAACCACGGGCTTTAATAGACCTTGCATTGCATTTAAATACAAAAGTACGCAGCCGGCCGGGCATTTTGTATGGGAATGTCGATTTTTATTACTGTTATTTTAATATCATTTTTATATAGATAATATAGCTTGTGGTTCGATTTATAACGGGTATGTCCCGTATAGGTATATTAATGAAGAGACATAATAATTTAACAACTGTTGGGCAAATTGTAGTAAGTAAGTACTAAGCGTGGGCGTAGCTTATTATGATAACAAGACTGCTTCAAAAAGAGCGCGTTAGCAGAGGCCATGTCTCATGTGGTGCATACTAAGGGCGATGTGAAAGAAGACTTTTCCAAAAGAGCATTCTCTTGCAGCTACTGTGCACTTATCCAGCCAATAGCTGCATTGGAGAGCTGCCATTTCGTAGCGTATTCGTTTCTGGTTGTAGGCAGGTAGAACATACAAGACAGAAAGTGAAACCTGGCAATTTGTTCCGCGGTGGTGCCGCTGGTCTGATTGCGCTGCGTCAACTTGTAAAACGTGCTCATCACAAGCTTGGCTGTGTTCTCGTCCTGCCTCTGGGTGTCGTGGCGAGAGATTTTTAGTGGCATTGTCACCAGCCTCTTGCCGTCTTGACTCATTTTAATTTTGGACTAAGTTTTCATCATTGTACAAGGTTCTCGAAGAGAAATAAACAAAAATGCCTGAAAAATATCTAAACGCAAAACATTTGTCATCGATATGTCCAAAAAATGTCTCTATGAATACAAATGAATTATGTCAAGGTAGTATTTGAATTTTCTTTAATGTCATTTTAAAGTGTAGGTATGGATACTTCTTGGTCAGCTTGACTAACCTATGTATGTAATAAGCGATTATTTTTGCTTGACGATTTCATATTTTTATCTCTAATTTGTTCTAATAAATCAACAATCTAAATCTTTGTATGTAGTAGATTGTGCTACAAGGGGTAAAGGTAATACTTTTAATGCGAGGGTGCTACTTTGAATCCAGAGCGAAACGAAGAATTCCACAATTAAATCACGAACATAGTTATTCCCTACTTGAATTTGAAAAATCTATAGATCTGCGATATAGTATTGTCATTCATCGGTACACGTTACTTCGTATAATAATTGAGTACCAGGGCGACCGAGCTTTGCTCGGTTACATCTCAAACATTAACTATTTTTTTTTAAACTTGTCTAAAAACAATGCAAAATAAAAAATGATGTATAAACTTAAACATAAAATATAAAAAAAGTAAGTCACCGAGTGGGATTCGAACCCGTAACACTTTTTCTAGCGGTCGGTATCCTTAACAACTGAGCTAAAATCAAGGCGGTCGGCGCGACAAAATTAGCGACCATATTCTGCGTGGAAAGAAAAACACATGAAAACTCGAAAACACGCGTTTTCCCAAACATAAAACTAATCTAGATCGATTGTTTACCCCCGAAAACCCCCATATACAAATTTTCAGCGAAATCGTTAGAGCCGTTTTCGAGATCACAGAAATTTATAAATAAATATATATATATACATACATACATACAAGAATTGCTCGTTTAAAGGTATAAGATAATATGAATGATCCTTTAATATGCGAGAGTTCATACATCAATGCTTCGTTAGTCCGTGAAAAACTTCTTACATGAAAAACTACTACTACTTCAAAGCTTTGATTCTACGGTGGAATATGGAGTGAAACGAGGAATTCGTGTAAATCGCGCGAAGTAAAAATATTTCCGTGCCCGAGTAGCACATTCTACTTTCATCTCCATCTGTGAGAAAAACTATCAAATATACAAATCAGAATATAAAAAACAAAAGTAGAACACCTACATATACCTAATCGGAGTTACGATATTAACCTTTATTTGGTATCGTGCATGTTCATTTAAGAAATACTTACTAAGAAATATTTTTTGAAAGGCACCAAAAATTTTCACTCGTAACATAGCTTTGTTTGCGTGGTCCTTTATATATTTATATTTTGATAAGTTAACTTGATTTTTACTATTGGCTTTAATTTACTCAAAAGTATTCAAAACACAGATAATTACATAATCAATACAATATAACAAATCCAGCACGACGAACCGATGATGGTCAATGGGGTAATAAGGTTCTCGCATGGCGACCACGTACTGGCAAGCGAAGTGTAGGACACCCACCCACAAGGTGGTCTGACGACCTGCGTAAAACTTTTCTAATTACTTTGAATCAAACACAAAAATTCGCCTACAATGAGTGCTCAAAAGGGGCATGTGGATGGAAAAGTCGAAAGCAGACATTTTGTTAGGACTAGTTAGGACATAAACATACTAAAAGTCCTTACCCCTCCGAGGTAAGCCCGTGGGGGGAGGGCTCAAAGAAGGTCCCGTTTTTTGTTTTTTTGCTTACATTTAGAAAACGGTGCATTGTACGAAATTTTGTTTTACTACATTATGAAAGTTCTCTACAACTATGGCTTTCACTTTTTTATCTATCTGCAATCGTTGCTCAGCTGTAAGCTGCGAAAAATGGCCGATATTCAAAAATGTGTTAAATTCTCTGTAGCACTGCTATACTTAAATTATCATCATCTTAGGATGAGTTTTAGGAAGAAAAAGTATAAAGAGAACAAAGTATATGTGTGGTGGCGTAGTGGTCACCCTGCTAGTCCGCCACCCAGAGGTTCTGGGTTCGATCCCAGCCTGGGCAAGTTGGATAATGGCCTTTTTCAGATTGTCCTGGGTTTTGAATGTTTACCTATACAGGGTGCAATTGAAATCATTAGCATTAATTTAACTTATCATGATACTCATATAAAAACGCGCAAAAATCAAGTACACCGACTCCTAAACCGGCAAGCAAAATTGATCATAATTACGTGCATGTAACTACTCCATTTAAAAATACACTTTAAAATTATTGAAATAAAGCTCGTGTACTTGTCACAAATCATAATTACTTTGCCCAGCAACTGGCTTACGTACCATAGTTGTTTACAAGAGAGGGATCACTATCCGACCGTGATACAGTAAATCTATTACTACTACGGCGGGTAGACGACAAATCTTTAAGTGTCCAACTATGCATACAAATACTTAGCTACCTAAGAACTTACGTAAGTAATAAAATTGTAAATTGACACTACTCTGTATAGTTTTTTAAATGAGAAAATAAAGTTATTATTAAACCGAGCGATGAATACTAGAAACGAAAGAGACTGGGACAACTATGCCATAGCTCGTTCCAACTACAAGAACAGGATCAGAAAATTCAAACGCAAGTCCTGGTGTAAATACTGCACGAGTATCGAAACCACGTCCGAAGCCTCCAGAGTCTGCAAACTACTGTCAGGCGGGGGTAATAAAACGATTGGCACCCTTAAAAAACAGGACGGCAGCTACTCTGCAAACACAGAAGAAATATGTGAAATACTATTAGAAACTCACTTTCCAGGATGCCTTAATTACGACTACCTGGAAAAACCAGAGGAACCCATACACGATCCTACAGAACAAGACTGGAATTTAGCCCAAGAGATAGTTACATTGGACAGAGTAGAATGGGCAATTAACAGCTTTCAACCTTTCAAATCACCAGGCCCGGATGGCATCTTTCCTGGCCTTCTTAAATGGGGAGGAAAAGTCCTACTGGAACATCTTACCAACCTACTAACATCCTGCCTAGCCCACAGGTACATTCCTCAGCAATGGCGGGAAGTCAAAGTAATATTCATACCAAAACCTGGTAAAACAGACTATACAAATGCTAAATCATTCAGACCTATAAGCCTATCCTCCTTTCTCCTCAAGGTGTTGGAAAGACTGTGTGACAGGCACATTAGAGATACGGCATTAATCAAACATCCTTTACACCCCAAGCAACACGCGTACTGCACGGGAAAGTAAACAGAAACAGCGTTACACGAAGTTGTAACAATACTGGAAAATGCTATACACAGCAAACATCTTTGTCTGGGAACCTTCATCGACATAGAAGGGGCGTTCAACAAGAAAAATTTCAAATGTATACAAGATGCCTTTTACAGACATGAAGTGCCGAGCACTGTAACCGGCTGGATTTCCAGCATGTTGAAACTACGCAACATAAAACTAGACATGAGTGAAACCACAAAAGTAATGGCAACCAGAGCCCACAAGGAGGGGTACTCTCACCCCTACTTTGGAGTTTAGTGGTAGATGATCTAATTACATCTCTAAACAAGAAACACTACTATACATTAGGCTACGCTGATGCCTTGGCCATACTCATACAAGGGAACTCTGCAAGCGTCGTATGCAGCCTAACCAGAAGTGCACTACGCATTGTAGAGGAATGGTGTAATAAACATGACCTCTCAGTAAATGCGAACAAAACAGAACTAGTCATGTTTACCAACAAAAGAGCTCTAGGCAACTACGCACCACCTAAGCCCTTTGGTACGACTCTCACACTATCGAAAGAAGTCAAATACCTAGGCGTAATATTGGACTTCAAGCTGAACTGGAGCACGAATCTTGAAGAAAAATTAAACAGAGCCTACATAAACCTATGGAACTGTCGAAGACTAGTAGGCAAAAACTGGGGACTTTCTCCGAAAATCATGAAATGGCTGTACATCACAGTCATCAGACCAGGACTCACATACGCTGCAATAGTATGGTGGTTTCGAACTACATTGATTACAGTACAAGACAGATTACAGCGATTTCAAAGAACAGCATGCCTGGCGATAGGAGGCGGCATGAAATCTTGCCCAACGGCGGCATTAGAGGCAATTTTAGACATCAGATCGCTACATCTACACATCAAACAAGAAGCACAAGTCGCAGCCGCTAGACTTCACACGTTGGGCCTATGGAAACATAAATACAAGGCACCACATACACAAATCCTGCCTATAGCCCTCGGGGCATCATATCTTATAGGTGCAATAAATGACAGGATCTGTAAACAATTTATTTTTGACAAAAAATACAAAATACAGTTACATGAAGCCCCATCAGACAGCTCAGGTACTGAAAAAGTGAGAGTATACACAGACGGCTCGAAAACACACAACGGTGTAGGTGCTGGTGTATTCTCTCACGATCTCAACATCCACTCTGCAGCTGCTTTGGGTAAGGTAAACTTTATCTTTCAAGCAGAGTGTGCAGCCATAACCCATGCAGCAACAGAAATTACCAGGAGAAAAGTATCAGGTTTGTCCATCCGTATCCTGACAAACAGCGCAGCAATTCTTCTTGCCCTGAAGAGGGCGTACGTGGACTCTGCCTTAGTACAAGAATGCCACAGATCCCTGGATAATCTCTGTAAGTACAACAAAGTAACTCTCCAATGGATCAAAGGTCACAGTAACTCACTGGGTAACGATGCAGCGGACGAGCTGGCGCGTCGGAGATCGTGTTTGACACCTGAGGGACCCTCCCGATGGCCCCTATTCCCTTCACGCAGGTTCGCTACTGGATCAAGAGTCGTATTGGCGAAGAACAGGCTCAATCATGGCAATCCCTTCGAACGTGCCGACAGGCTAAGGAGGCGCTGCCCCAATGGGACAGACGTTTATCCCGACGTCTGTTAGCACTACCAAGGAGGAACCTACGCCGTATGATTGACATCATTACTGGTCATTGTGCACTAAATAAACACCTTTTCACCCTAGGTTTAACTAACAGTCCTCTGTGCAGAGCATGCATGGAGGCTGAAGAAACTGCGAGCCACCTCCTCCTGGAGTGCGATGGTGTCGCACACATAAGAAGAAGATTCCTAGAACACCCGGGAACCATGGCAGAAGCGTGCAGGGCGCTTCAGGCGTTCTAGGCTTCCTGCAGGAGCTGGGCTGGTTCGAGAACTGAGACCGGCGGCAGCTCCCCACGCAAAACGGGACCGGCAAATTCGGGCCTAATTGCGGAAAATCTGTCTTTGAGGGAAGTAAGAAGTAAGATACTCATATAAAGGATATTTTGTATGGTAACCACACTGCAATTAATGCAGTAATTAAAAAGTATCAAAAAGTAACAAAAATGAATAAATTATTAAAACACTTCAAGTCCTGCGCGCGGACTGATACCTACGACCCGCAAGTTCAAAGACCTCGGATGGATACAGCCGAGCGGCGCGACCGGCCGGCATACAAATGTAGACTTTAATTTACGTGAATAAGGTTTAAAGTCGAGTGGGGACGGGTCGTGTCACACGAACGCTTGAGGATTGTAGGTACGTTTGAAGTAGGAACGAATGTTAGGGTACCAAGACGCAACAAAATTGGTACTATTATAATTAATTTATTTTTCGTGAGTGATGATGATTAATTTTTTTTTTATAATTGCAGTAAGGGTATTTATCAAAGAGTCAAACGCATGTTTAGAGGTTTTCTTTAATATGAAAATGACGACTTTTGATTGAAGTTTTATTAGTCTTAAATTACTTTGTATCATCGTTATAGTCGATACTTAGAAGGATGCCAACGAATTCAATTTCACCCTGTACATGTATTTGTTATAAAATATAGTATCGTTGAGTTAGTATCCCATTACACAAGACTAGTACACTAACTTTTGGGCTAGTTCAATCAGTGCAATTTGTCCCTATATATTTATATTTATAAATTTGTATTTGTAGCAACATAAGGAAAACTATCAGAGCTAAGAAGGGGTTACAAATTAAATTAATAGGCGACCAACTTATAAAATGAATTTCATACAAATTTAACAGAATTCGTGTTTAGACGTTTTTAATCACATGAACTCAAAGTCTGCATTCATAACTACGGAACCCATCATTGCGCGTGGCCCGACGCACTGGGCCAGTTTTTTGATCAAACCTTTTTGCTTATAAAATACTAAATACATTATGTCAGAATAAAAAAACATATTCCACTCAAAAACCTTCGACAGAAAATGTCAAAAGCCGAAATGTTATTATGATATATTAGATAAATTAAAAAAATTAAGTTATCAGCAGCAAAATGCAGAATGTTTATTCAAATGCAGCTTTACATGAAACCTCCGGCGAGGCGGAGATGGCAGAAGTGGCAGAGAATCAGAAGAACGGAGTGACGGAACTGCCACATTGGCCGACCGGGCGGCTGGTGGTCAAGTATCTGCAGGAGAAAGAGGGCGGGGCTACGGTCACCGAGATCCTGCGACACCTACGTACAGCGCACAAGAATGACTCAAGTGACCTCCCGCAGGCAGTGGAGGCCATTCTGGAAAATGGGACAGCCATGGGGTTTCTAGAAAAGAAAGGTTCTGGTATATTTTTTGTTGTTTTATATCCATACTAATTATAATCAGAATTGAATCAAGTCAAGGTTTATAGTCTCTGCTTACTCCTGTAAGCAACTGTGATACTCGTAATATGTAGGTAGGTACATAGTATATTTATTTTAAACTGTAAACTGTATAATTGGCTGTTTGCACTCTACAAATCCCAATCCAAGAAGTCCCAGCATGGTGTCTGGTTTTTCGCTCTTAAGTCCCTCATTAACAACGTCACACAGTCATCGAGAGTGTTTCTAGCGGGGTAATATACCTGATATTCAGTGTATCTAAAAGATACTCGCTGAAGGTCATGAAGGTATATTAAATGCCAACTGAAGATCATTCCAATAAATAGGTGGATGAAATACTTATGAAACCTATTTGACTGGCAAAACTGGGCAATCGAGGCGATGAAGAGTTTAGGCTGGGACATTTCAGAGGTACGGAGTGCGAAATAACAGGGGACGTAGGTTGGCTGATTTTTCGAGCAAGATTCCAGCTCTTTGCGATGAACTTTTTCCTGAAAAACCAGCCTCCTTTTAAGAACGAAATCGACTTCATCTTAACGGCTAAAAGACGATTACTCAACGATGTCCCAGGGATCAATCGCATCAACACCGGAAGCGATCACCAAATATTAAGAGGCATCGTAAATATTGATCTCGAAGTTAAAATGAGGCCGATGCTCCTACCACCGCAGGTCCAAATCGATAACTCCGAAGATAAGCTTGATTATAAAATCACTTTTAAGGCCTTCAGGATTGCATTACAGTAAACCAGATAAACCACGGGTTTGTAGGAGCAGTTCTCGCCCCGACGATATTGTTGTCTTAAGATGAACATGGTGATGAATATGAACAAAAATAGTGTACATGTTGCGCCACTAGCTGTTTGTGTTAAGAGCTGCATTCTCGAAGTAGTAGACCAGTAACTAACTATATGTACCTGGGTTAATTGATCCAGGCAGGAAGTTCCAGCTTTCAGGAAGAGGTGCCTCAAGACTAAAGTCGACAACCAATATGTTACCAGTGATGACTTATGGCTCTGAAACCTCAGACTCTCAAACGTGGTCCCTTACTATGGGTCTCTGAAGGCTCAAAGTTGCTCAACTCGCTAGAGGGTTATACTCGGTATTTCTCTTCTCAATGATCGAGTAAGAAATGAGGAAATTAGTAGGAGAACAAAAGTCACTGACATAGCCCAGCGTATTAGCTAGTTTAAGTGGCAGTGGGTGGGACATATAGCGCGATGAACCGAGCGTATTAGCTAGTTTAAGTAGCAGTGGGTGGGACAGATAGCGCAATAAACCGAGCGTATTAGCTAGTTTAAGTGGCAGTGGGTGGGACATGTAGCGCGATGAACCGAGCGTATTAAGCTAGTTTAAGTGGCAGTGGGTGGGACATATAGCGCGATGAACCGAGCGTATTAGCTAGTTTAAGTAGCAGTGGGTGGGACAGATAGCGCAATAAACCGAGCGTATTAGCTAGTTTAAGTGGCAGTGGGTGGGACATATAGCGCGATGAACCGAGCGTATTAGCTAGTTAAAGTGGCAGTGGGTGGGACATATAGCGCGATGAACCGAGCGAATAAAGCTAGTTTAAGTGGCAGTGGGTGGGACATATAGCGCGATGAACCGATGAACGACGGGGTAAAAAGATTCTCGAATGGCGACCACGTAATGGCAAGCGAGGCCGTAGCACATCCACCCACAAGGTGGTCAAACGGCCAAACAAGGTTGCTGGAAAGCCTTTTGGAAGCATTTTGGAAATCTTTGGGAGGGGCCTATGTCAAGCAGTAGACGTTATCCGGCTGAAATGATGATGATGATGACTCGATTAATCAGAATTAATTGAGAAGGTATATATGTCGCAGTTAAATTGTATAATCCGTTGTTATTTAAAAAGTCTAGCTGTTCTGCATTACAGCTCGGTTTTGTACAACAGCTGAAAATAGTTCAGCTCGATTGTCAATGAGTTACGTAATTAAGTTTAACAAAAGAGTTACCATTATTAAATAAAACTGTGTTACCAAACAAAATAATATATGAGGGGACAATAGTTGTTCTTTATTATTTTTATATTACTCGTGGGATGGAAATAAAACCTCAATAGGCTATTTTTTCATATTTTTTTCTAAATCTTATCGTATCGATAATTTATCTGGTATTTTGATTTTCTTCGAAAAGTCATGCTAAATGGGAAAAAACAATATTTAAAAATTATTCATTCAAAATAAGCGCCAAAACGACAGCCGCCATTATGATGACGTCATACTAGCAAATACAAAGAAATGTCAAACGTGCGTGATCCCTAGAGATGCAGCCGTAAAATCTTGTTTGTGACTGTCAATGCTTAAATTTGTAGTTCCTGCTTTTACGAAACTGACATTAATTGTTGTAAATCGTAAAAACAACAAATTCTAATCCAAATAAATAATGTTTCAAGTTTAAAGTCACATAAACAGGAATCGTAGCTACCTGAAGCGTGTTGTGTTACTATTTAAATGACGTCATTTAGAAACACAAAATGGTGGTCGGAATTTGAGATCACGTGACATACAGATAATAAAACTAGAATTTTCATTTTAAAATTTAAAATAAATCCTACGTTTTTATAACAAATAAATATTATATTAGTGTTTCTTATAGCAAAATCTATTGAAATAACATAATTTCTCCATTTTATATTGATAGATAAAAAATCCCTATTCAACTCCTTACTAAAAAATTTAGTCGCCAACACAACATCATAAAACACCAATGAAGAATGATAATCAGCTCGATGTAATTGGATACCTATTGAAATTTTGTAAACTGGACAACACAATGGCGTAGCGATTTCTTACGGCCAATTGAATATTCCATCATGCTGGAAGGCGAGCGTCGAAATAACAATATGGGAACCAAGCTAAAGGCCTGCTTTATTCTTATCAATCTTTTGCAGTCCGAAATCACTAACGATGCCCCCGATGTCTCTTGATGAAAACAGCCTAGTCCCGGAATGCGGTGAGAAATTTACCTTATGGCAAGCCATATTTGTTGTTATGACACTGACACTTCACAAGCCACAAGTGACAGAATTCCGAACTAATCGTTCTACAATCTTACGTTAGCTAGATTGTTAAACGTAACACATTGGAAGATCTAGCTGAAAGATTTTCAGTTGTATTACAAAACCGAGCTGTAATGCCAAACAGCTAGAGTTTTTGAATAAAAGCGCATTATACAATCCAACTGCGACATAATATGTATACTTACTGACATTTTTCAATTTTATGCGGTTTTCACCCATTAAGTACTTCGGGAAGTTTTACATGCAGTTAATACCCGTGCGAAGTCAGACGGGAAGCCACTAGATAAGGTGGCATTGGGTTTTTTATTTTGTTACTCTCATATTCTTAAGAATTAACAACAGTTTGCTAAACCTATTTCAGATAAAACATGTTTTGTCTCTTTCCCTCTTTTCATAATTTGACATAAGGTAATTATTCATAAGATTAAAGAATATGATAAAACATATTTTAACTAAAATAGGTTTAACAAACGTCTCTATTTTTTCTTATGAATAATGTAGTCTATACCATTGCCCCTCTTAATAGTTTATTTTATTCACTGAAAACAGTGAATGTTTGAATTCAGAACAATTAGGCCTCGTGTCCATTTATCCGATTTGCGCCGTGACACGGATACACCTCCTAAAGCCTTCATACATGACATGACTGATCGAAAGGACGCCGGTCCGGCGCGCCGGTAAGTCGCAAACCGGATACGTGGACACGAGGCCTCACCTCACTTATAATTTTAGTGACTTGACTTATGGTCCTATGTCCCCTATCTGGGGCAGAGGGCGTCCACAAAGACTCTCCATCTCGATCTGTCTTGAGCTACGCGCTTAACTTCACTCCAGGTCTTGCCGATTTTCTTAATTTCATCGAGCACGGTGCGTCACCAGGTCTGTTTGGGGCGACCGACTTTACGCTTTCCTTGGGGATTCCACTCCATGGCTTTTTTAGGTATGTGCTCAGGGCCTCTTCGGAGAGTGTGGCCAATCGAATTCCATTTGCGGCGTTTTATCTGCTGGTCGATAGGGGTTTCGTGACACAGCTGTCGTAAACAGTCATTAGATATATTCTCGGGCCAGCGAATGCCGAGAATATGGCTCAGGCAACGGTTCAAAAAAACCTGGAGCTTCTGGGTGAGTTCCTTTGTGACTTTTCTTTTTTTTATGTGGATTGTTTCAATTTTTATGTGGATTTTAATTAATTTAACCTTCCTTTTTCTTCACTAAATTTATTGTTTCAATTTTTATGTGGATTTTAATTAATTTAACCTTCCTTTTTCTTCACTAAATTTCTATTTTCGCTTAAATCTTTCTTTTTCTCGTAGTCATGGTAAAAGTATAGTATGCAACTCTTGCATAAAACGGATTTATATCGAGGGCCATGAATCACTCACCTCGCTCAGGATTCTAACATTCTAATAGTCATGAATCACTCCCTGTGGTCGTGATTCAATCGTTAGAATCCTTCACTCTTTCGTGATTCATCTATGGCCCTCGAATTAAATCCGTCTTTTATTCACTAATTGAACAATATACAATTGAGTTTTAGATTTGGTCTAAGAAGTCATGTGTGACTGTACCTAAACCTTCTGACATGGCACTGGTGCGTCAGCTATCAAGATTGACTAATATCTTTACTATGATGACTATAGATCAATATTTACTCATAACATGACAAATAAAGTAAAAGGGCTTTTTCATCTATCAATATAAAATGGAGAAATTATGTTATTTCAATAGATTTTGCTATAATATAATATTTATTTGTTATAAAAACGTATGATTTATTTTAAATTTTAAAATGAAAGTCCTAGTTTTATTATCTGTATGTCACGTGATCTTAAATTCCGACCACCATTTTGTGTTTTTAAATGACGTCATTTTAATAGTAACACAACACGCTCCAGGTAGCTACCTACCTACGATTCCTGTTTATGTGACTTTAAACTTAAAACATTATTTATTTGGATTAGAATTTGTTGTTTTCACGATTTACAACAATGGATGTCGGTTTCGTTAAAGCAGAAACTACAAATTTACCCAGGATAGACGCTGTGATGATAGCGAAGTTCTTCGCATACAATACCGACTTCTTTTCTGCCGAATGCAGAAATATCAAAACATCTTTGTTGCATATTCGATAACCTTATATTATTAACTACCCCAATCGTTTGTTGTAAGAAACCGCTAAGCGTTGACAGTCACAAAACAAGATTTTACGGCTGCATCTCTAGGGGTCGCGCACGTTTGACATTTCTATGTATTTGCTAGTATGACGTCATCATAATGGCGGCTGTCGTTTTGGCGCTTATTATGAATGAATAATTTTCAAATATTATTTTTTCCCCATTTAGCATGACTTTTCGAAGAAAATAAAAATAGCAGATGAATTATCGATACGATGAGATTTAGAAAAAAAAATAAAAAAAATATGAAAAAGTAGCCTATTGCGTCACTGCGAAACTCCCCAGTGTCTTTATATTCGTCAGAATGATATACAACACCAGTTAGAGTAGAGACCAAATGAAAGAACGAGTAAAGTGTTCAAAATGTATAATAACCTATCATCATATCAGCCACATAGGACGTTCGCTGCTGGACATAGGCCTAATGTTATAACTTAACCCCTTGTCGGTGGAGTATGCCCAGGCTTCTCGTTCTTCCGCTTGGTTCTTTAGAGCTTGTTACGACAAGATCCGTGACTTTTCTTTTTTGGTCTAAATAATTCTTTCTTGGTCTCTCTGTCAAAGTCAAAAGTCAAGTCATACCCTTAATCAATGTCTTCCCGTATATTTTAGGATTCAAACAATCCTTACCTCTACGAATAATAATTCTCTAGAAGCGTAACTAATCCCGAAAAATAATTCCACGCGATATGTACCGCGGCGGGCGGGGCTTAAAATAAGAGCCGCGCGGCGCGACAGTTCGCCGTGACACTCGAGCCGTGCGGCTGCGTCGCAAGAAGTTTCCTTTGAGAATATTGCTATGTTTCAGCGATATTCAATTCATTAAAAACTGCCGTCTTGTGCCGTGAAGTGGTGTAGAAGCTATAAAAGACATGAAAAACTCCGGACACCTTTCATATACAAGGATATAAACATTGTAATAATCCATACTTGACGTCTGTGGAAAGTGTTATGCAAAATGTACCTAAGATTTTTTTCCTGCAGTGCACCTCTCACGTGGTGTGCTCGAAAAAAAGATGTTTGTTTCTATTATGATGGATGGTATGAGTACAAATGTTTTTGACACAGATTCCCAACAAATGAAATTCTGCGTGATAAGTGGATAAACGCGGTTCGCCTGGAGAGAAATTAATTTTATCGGATGCCTCGTAAAAATTGTAAAATATTCAACGTACACTTTTGCAGTGAGAACTATAAGATAGTCGACAGGGCAATTGGGCGTTTTTATTTTATTTTTGCCGCACTGTACCAGTGTACCTTACTACTTATACATACTTTAAATTATGTTTAATTCTTTATTTCAATATAACCTGAATTAAAACTTGTATGTATGGTATATCAATAAATATTATACTTCAAATAATTACTTATTTTCATTGTAGTATTTAAGTTATTCAATAAAAAAATTAATGCTTAAACAAGCTAATTTATTTTAGCGTACTGCATAATACCATCCACGCGTTGTATCGCCCCTCATCGACGACGACGACGTGACCTTGTTGCAACCAATCGCATGCATCTTTGTCTCTGCGTGTGTTTGAGTGTTTTGTTGTGATTACTGTTAGTTTGTTTGCGTAAATGGAATCAGAATCGAAGCGGTGAATGTAGGAGCGTTACATTTCTAGAGAATTATTATTCGTAGCCTTACCTATAGGATCACTAGTGCGTCTTTATGTCCTATAGTCCGTCTGTCTATAGGTTTGTTGTACTTGTTACAGGCTCGCACTTCTTAAACTGGTTGGCCCAACAGGAGTGCCGTCGCAAGCGGCGACGGCGCCGGCGCGGGCGCAGCCTCTGTCGCTGCCACCGCAGAATTGGCGTCCGTCGCCGTAGATGTGGCTTCCGTCGCCGCAGCGGCCGCCGACGCCGCGTTCGCCGCCGCCGCGGCCGGTGACGCCGGTGACCCCCACCTCTGCCGGCACCTCGCTCGTGTCGCCGGCGCCAGCACAAGTGATGTATTGAATCTATCCATCCTAAGACTTTATTACTAGATTTAAACAATTATGCACCTAACGCAAGTTGACATTTAGGAAAGTGACACTATCTCATCTGTCAGTCAACTTGATTTGGGTGGATATTGATTTAAACTTAGTAATAAAGTTAGCCTGTATTTTTTATATATGTACTTAACTATGTTTAGATCTTTATAAATCATGAATTATTTGTTTTATGGAATTTGTTTGTTTTATGGATTTTTTTGATGGTATATTGTTGGTCTTGATTTATATATTTACAATGCAACAATATTCCTCTTCTTTCATTTAATGACGCAAAACGAATATATACTTATATCTACGTACCTACAACCCTACAACTTTCATTGAAGGAAGAACCGATTTCGAGTTTTTTGAGTATACTTATACATATATTATATAAATAAACTACTGGCTCGCCAAGACCTTAGACCTTGCGATTCATCATCTACAGATTTTTTTTTCTCCACTGCAGCAGAGCACGACTCTCTCTATGCTACTAGAGCCATAGGTACTTGGCAGAGCAGCCAGAGATCTTTGGTCAACACATTCCTCGCTGGGTTGAAGAGATCTCATTGATGTTTAAAAGCTTTGTTTAGCTTGTATTTTCTAAGTTAAGAGGATTTGGAGTGGCCCTATTATATATATTATAACTCTCGGAAACGACTTATGCCTTACTAAGAGTACGCAAATTTTATTAAACCAATTAGTTGGAGTTGAACTTCATCTAAGGAGATAAGTTTCTCTGTTTTAACACTACGATAATTTTTTGCCATATTTCAGGTTTTAAGTCAATATGTTATAACTTGTTAAACATTTTTGACAAACCTACATTATAAGTATACATGAAAAATATAGCAATACTATCTCTAAAGAAATTTTCAATTTCATCGGCTCGAAAGATAAACCGATTTTGATGTGCAAAAACCTTAAAAATTCAAAATCCTTGCTTCAGAAGGCACAATATGCCGTTGATTACGGTTTATCAGCATTGTATGTGCGGTTATCTTTAAACTATATCGAGTGACGACTGACACAAGTGTTTACCACTGACCAAGTGTTGATCACACAAACACAATTTTGTTTTCAAAACGGGTTTTTTATTGTGTGTGTTATTTTTTATTTTAGTTAGGGTTGAAATAAAACATCGATTGACAGTAAGATATCCAATAAATGCGTTTAATAATGGTTATAAATATGCGTACTTTAATGCACAAAAATTACAAAGATAAATATATGAGTACATGATCTAGCCTACTCCATCGAAAACATACTACAACTTATATACTACTAAGAATAAATAATAAATCAAGATTTTTACTCATCTTTTGCGCATGATTCTAACACGGAAGTGTTTATTTTTACTTTTTGTAAATGTCTCAACTACAAAATACAGAAGATATAGGTATAGAAATACAGAAGAACATCTCACAGCATATTATTATTACAAGAAACATGCTGCTATTTTGCGATGTTGTATTCTTACATTCTCGTCTCATTCGTGTGCTAGTCCTCTCTCTATTTAAAAAGTAGTCACTTCTATACTTCGACATTTTGTGTGTTTCTGTGTTATTACATTACATAGGTACACAGATGAGTAAAATATGTGATTTGTATGACACGATAAAGAATGCCTACGTAATAATGACTAAAGTAAAACGAATATTATGAACTAATCACAATAATCAAACTTTCAAATTAAGTTGAAGTAGGTTTTTACGAATGAAATATTTCAATTAAAAAGAAATGAAACAAAATAATGTTTAAAATTGTCAAAAATAAATATCGTAGATTTTGTCACCCAGTAGAAAGTCAACAATCACCTGTCAAACCTTCAAACTGTATTCCAACACTGACCTCCATTGTATATATGGAGGTCAGTGGTATTCCAACCAGAAAATGTGCCAAATGAATAACGTGAAAACTTAAATGAAACAAAAATTGTATGATTTTATACCACCCGTCAAGATAAATTGGTGACAAGACAAATAACTATGTAAACAGGAAGCAGGAATACAATATTTTTTTCAAGTTTTGCTTCTTGCTCGCCATCCGACAGGTCTTCGTGAAGTAACACAAAAATCATCCTCTACCAGGATTTTTGAAAAGATGTCAACCTCCAGGACGCATCAACTAATTGCAGAACACCAAGGTTCTGCATTAGTTTTTTGTCCAAGTTGAATGTTACTAAAACAAACCAGCCGAATTTGTGACAAGGACTGAGTTATTAGGACAGCGTTATTTGACTTTCATAATAAGCAGCAGATTTCACGTAAATCCCGAACAAAATGTACGCATGGAAGTACAAGGATCCACTTAGGTAGGTACCAAATTCTGAACACGGTTTTCTGTCGTGGCTTAACTGCGTATTTGCTTCGAACTAGTTTGTGGTATATAGTCAAAGATACACCAGCCGAGTTCCAGTGAGCAAATTTTGTATAAGTGGTCCACCCTTGCACGATTTTCATTACAACAAGGTGCTTTTCTACCAATTAGCCATCTTTTAGCACCTTTAGAACTCCAGACACACCAGCCGACCAAAGATCAGCGTTAGTGTTTTGTCCGTTTGCGTTACTAGGACACACTATCCGAATATCAGCGAGCGAAACCGGCGTATTTGCGTCCTAGTAACGATTTTCATTCTAAACGCAAACTCATATAAAAAGACATACGCATCGAAATCGCACTTTTCTATCCTGTCTATCCCATTAATCTAATTCAGTTGTTCATGGTACGTCCTACTTGGAAAAGTCAACATTTAAATTAGACTTTTTCCTGCCAATAGATTGTTTTGCATAAAAATGCGTAAGTTTTTACCGCATATTCACAAGTTGATGTTTCATACAGATAAAAGGTGATACTTTGTATTCACATTATTCTAGGTGTATCAATTTGCAATAAGTATCGCAGTAGAATGCAATCATCGATACCTTATTTTGACTTTCAGTTTCGACTTCGCATACGAATGTGTCAGTGTACTAAGCGCGTCTCTTTATTTGTTGTTGATACTTTTATCGCTAAGATAAATCAATTTTAACTAGTTTCAGCGTTAGAATAAAAGCACATTCGGATACAAGTTGGAAAAACTGTAATCTGCAAGGTCGATGATGCTTTTTCCGAATAATGCTTCAAGAATACTAGCATCGGAAGTGGTCAGCAATCTATTTTTTACTTCTAGGTACAGTTTTCTACGAAATCTGTTTTAGGCGTTAGTGATGATTTCTCACAACGTCATAATTCAAGTCACCAAACTTTTTCAGCGTATTTCGATGAATATATCAACTAAAAGTAAAACAAACCCTCTTTAGAAATCCAATTCCAGAAGGAAGGTAAAGTATAAAAGCACAAAAGATAAAGCTTCGCTTCGCGCCGTTACTTTTTGTCTAGTAATATCAGATAATTCAGTCCAGCACGATACCATGCGGCCGCTGGCACAGATTTCCGCTTCTTTACCGACAGGATTTTCTAATGCAGTTATTTTCAAGTTTATTAAAATAAGTACCTGGGCGACCGAGCTTTGCTCGGTTACATCACAAACATTAACTACATTTTTTAACACTTATCTAAAAACAATAAAAATTAAAAAAAATATATTTATATATACTTGAACATAAAAAAATACAAAAGTAAGTCACCGAGTGGGATTCGAACCCGTAACACTCTTTCTAGCAGTCCGCGTCTTTATCCGCTGAGCCAGATGGATAGCACTTGGCGGGACGAAATTAGCGACCATATTCTCGGTGGAAAGAAAAACGCATGAAAACTCGAAAACACGCGTTTTCACAAACATAAGACTAGATCGATTGTTTACCCCCGAAAACCTCCATATACCGATTTTCAGCGAAATCGTTAGAGTCGTTTCCGAGATCACAGAAATATATAAATAAATAAATATACAAGAATAGCTCGTTTAAAGGTAAAAGATAAGATGTTTAAGATATTTTGAGTGCTAAAATTTAATTATCTTTTTTGAAGTTTTACAAAATGTTTGCCGTGTTAAGTGCCTAAATTTTTCAAAACAGCCTCGCGTCTCTCTTTTGCTGAATCAAATCTGTACCTACCTTATTATCTGGTTTCACTTTACATGCCTGGCTCGCTTTCACGACCGGTCGCCAGCCAGTCATCCCTCCTTGGGAATGCTGTTGCTTGGTGGTAACCGCCACCAGTCGTATTATGGCTCAAAGTATTGTGAGCCATAGGCTCGAAAACATAAACAATACTATTAATGTCTAACAATGGTCGTGAATTCGTACAGGACTAGAGAACATGCAAAGTACCTAAAGCTGAGCGTTAGATTTTTAATGCTCTATTTACACGTCACAGTTAACGGTGGTACCGCATATATAGTATATTTTCTGTAAAATACACATTTAAGTTGATGATTTAAAGCCACTTTTTCCCTTAGTCGCCTTCTACGACATCCACGGGAAGAAACAGAGTGGTTCAATTCTTAAGCCGGAAACCACACGGCATAGCTAAGCAAATATGTGATAGACTCCTACTAGTTGTGAGAACTGTACCTACACATTATTCTCTCTACATTCCGATGTTTTTTTTTTCCATTCCGATAGTTTGTAGATTTGGCATGACGCGTTATTCACAATTGGCCGCCAACCAGACATTAACCCTTCTCAGTGGCACAGAAGTTTTACCTCGTTTACAGCAGATTTAAGGAGATTTGCTAGCTATAGTTGTCGCTCTTATGACCCGCCTTTAGGTTAATACCTAGCCACTGGTACATATTTTGTGAAATGGCGTCCATCACCAGGACGCCTAAACCTACAGCAGAACACCAAGGTTCTGCATTCGTTTTTTGGCCAAGGTTAAAGTCACTAGGACACACTGGTCGAATTTGAACAAAACGGCGATTGTTGTCTGTCATAGAATGCGCACAACTTTTAACCACTTATCAAGCAATCGAGCTAGGATAATGCAGCTAATTAAAACTGGCTTCAGTTTATTACCTAGCTGTTTGTTTTTGAATCGGCATCAAATACCAGGACTTATTAACCTACTACAGAACACCAAGGTTCTGCAATAGTTTTTTCATCCATGGTAAATGTTCCTAGGACACACTGGCCGATTTTCATCAAAACGGCGTTCGTGTAAGATGTGTCCTAGTAAGGTTTTCAACACGACATAGAAAGTAAGACACTCCAACCGACTTTGGGACGCGGAAGCTCGCACTTGCCGGTAATTTTGATAATTTTGCGTGCAACAAAGATGATTTCTCCAAGCTGAATTTTTTAAGTGCAAGTTCGACTTATATGTCAACTTAAACCTTAATAAGCCCTTTCCTGAAATTCAAATCCATTAGTTACGTAAAATATAGAATTCTTAAATGTAAATTTTCTATATTAAAGTTTTACGAAATGGTCACCGTGTCTAATGCCAAAAAAGTCAAGAACTAATTCAGGGCTGACAAAAAAATCCTCGCGTCTCTCCATGATCGAATTTGTACGTAAATTATCTGGTGTCACTTTACATGCCTGGCTAAGTTTCACGACCGGTCGCCAGCCAGTCAACCCTCCTTGGCAATGCTGTTTCTTGATGGAAACCGCCACCAGTCGTTTTATGGCTCAAGGTCTTCTGAGCCATAGGCTCTAAAACATAAACAATACTGTTTATTTGTTACAATGGCTGTGAAATCGTATAGGATGCGAGTATATGCGAAGTACCTAGCGCCGAGCGCCGCATTTACAATTGTTTTGTAAAATACACATGTACGTTTATGATATAGAGCAATTCTTGTTCCCTTAGTCGCCTTTTACGACATCCACGGGAAGAAACGGAGTGGTTCAATTCTTAAGCCGGAAATCACACGGCATCGCTAAGCAAATATGTGATGGACTCCTTCTAGTTGTAAGAATAATACCTACATATAAGCCTCTCTACACTCTGACATTTTTTTTCCATTCCAATATTTTGTAGATTTGGCATGACGCGTTATTCATAATCGGCCGGCAACCAGACATCAACCCTTCTCAGGAAAGAGTCAGTAGCCTGGCTCACTAGAACTGTGGGCGCCATAGTTACCGCCACCCTAAAAAGTTGCCGTGCCTCCGACAACATCCAGTCTGAACTTGCTTGCGGTGTGGCACAGTAGTACTAACTCGTTTACAGCTAATTAAAGGAGATTTGCTAGCATTAGTTGCCGCTCTTATGACCCGCCTTTAGGTTAATATCTAGACACTGGTACATATTATGTGAAAAGGCATCGATCACCAGGATGCCTAAACCTACTGCAGAACACGAAGGTTCTGCATTAGTTTTTTTAGCCCATAGTGAATGTCACTAGGACACTGTGGCCGATTTTGAACAAAACGGCGATTGTAGTCTGTCATAGTACGAGCACAACTGTTTAACCACTTATCAAGCATTCGAGCTAGGATAACGCAGCCGAATTAAAAACTGGCTTCTGTTTAATACCTAGCTACAGTATGTTTTTGGAACCGCGTCAAATACCAGGACGCATTAATCTACTGCAGAACAGCAAAGGTCTGCATTAGTTTTTTTATCCATGGTAAATGTCCCTAGGACACACTGGCCGATTTTCATCAAAACGGTGTTCGTGTAAGATGTGTCCTAGTAAGATTTTTTAACACGACATAGAAAGTAAGGCACTCCAACCGACTTTGTGTTGCGGAAAGCTCGCACTTGCTGGTAATTTTGATAATTTTGCATGCAATAAAGATAATGTCTCCAAACCATATAATTAGAGTGGCTGAATTTTTTAAGTACAAGTTCGACTTATATGTCAACTAAAACCTTAAAAAACCCTTTTCAGAAATTCAAATCCATTAGTTGGGCAAAATATGAAAACTCCTTCGCGCTGCTATTTTCTATATAATAATGCCCGATAATTAGTCCGGTACAATTCCACAAGGCCATTGGCACATATTTCAATTTCTATACCAATGTTAGTAATTATGTAGAAAGTTCTTATGTAGTAATTTTGAAGTTTTACCAAAATAATACTTTTAATTCGCAACAGTTAATTACCTATTTTAAAGTTTTACAGAATGTTTACCGTGTCTAATGCAAAAAAAAGTTAAATTCGTCTTTCCATGATCGAATTTGTACGTGACTTCTTATCTGGTGTCACTTTACATGCCTGGCTCGGTTTCACGACCGGTCGCCAGCCAGTCAACCCTCCTTGGGAATGCTGTTGCGTGGTGACAATCGCCACCAGTAATTTTATGGTTTAAGGTCTTCTGAGCCATAGGCCCTAAAACATAAACAATACTGTTTATTTCTTACAATGGTTGTTAAATCATATATGATGCGAGTATATGCGAAGTACCTAGCGCCGAGCGTAAGACTTAAAACGCTTTATAACCTGGCTTACAAGTCACTGTTGACGGTGGTACCTACCGCATTTATAATTGTTTTGTAAAATACACATGTACGTTTATGATATAATTATAGTGCAATTCTTGTTCCCTTAGTCGTCTTTTACGACATCCACGGGAAGAAACGGAGTGGTTCAATTCTTAAGCCGGAAACCACACGGCATCGCTAAGCAAATATGTGATGGACTCCTTCTAGTTGTAAGAATAGTACCTAAATATAAGCCACTCTACACTCTGACATTTTTTTTCCATTCCAATATTTTGTAGATTTGGCATGACGCGTTATTCATAATCGGCCGGCAACCAGACATCAACCCTTCTCAGGAAAGAGTCAGTAGCCTGGCTCACTAGAACTGTGGGCGCCATAGTTACCGCCACCCTAAAAAGTTGCCGTGCCTCCGACAACATCCAGTCTGAACTTGCTTGCGGTGTGACACAGTAGTACTAACTCGTTTACAGCTAATTAAAGGAGATTTGCTAGCTTTAGTTGCTGCTCTTATGACCCGCCTTTAGGTTAATATCTAGACACTGGTACATATTATGTGAAAAGGCATCGATCACCAGGATGCCTAAACCTACTGCAGAACACGAAGGTTCTGCATTAGTTTTTTAGCCCAAAGTGAATGTCACTAGGACACTGTGGCCGATTTTGAACAAAACAGCGATTGTAGTCTGTCATAGTACGAGCACAACTGTTTAACCACTTAACAAGCATTCGAGCTAGGATAACGCAGCCGAATTAAAAACTGGCTTCTGTTTAATACCTAGCTACAGTATGTTTTTGGAACCGCGTCAAATACCAGGACGCATCAATCTACTGCAGAACAGCAAAGTTCTGCATTAGTTTTTTTATCCATGGTAAATGTCCCTAGGACACACTGGCCGATTTTCATCAAAACGGTGTTCGTGTAAGATGTGTCCTAGTAAGATTTTTTAACACGACATAGAAAGTAAAACACTCCAACCGACTTTGGGACGCGGTAGGCACGCACTTGCCGGTTATTTTGAAAATTTTGCGTGCAACAAAGATAATTTCTCCAAACCATATCATTAGAGTGGCTGAATTTTATAAGTGCAACTTCGACTTATATGTTAACTTTAACCTTAATAAGCCCTTTCCTGAAATTCAAATCCATTAGTTAGGTAAAATATAGAATTCTCAAAAGTAAATTTTCTATATTAAAGTTTTACGAAATGGTCACCGTGTCTAATGCCAAAAAAGTCAAGAACTAATTCAGGGCTGACAAAAAAATCCTCGCGTCTCTCCATGATCGAATTTGTACGTAAATTATCTGGTGTCACTTTACATGCCTGGCTAAGTTTCACGACCGGTCGCCAGCCAGTCAACCCTCCTTGGCAATGCTGTTTCTTGATGGAAACCGCCACCAGTCGTTTTATGGCTCAAGGTCTTCTGAGCCATAGGCTCTAAAACATAAACAATACTGTTTATTTGTTACAATGGCTGTGAAATCGTATAGGATGCGAGTATATGCGAAGTACCTAGCGCCGAGCGCCGCATTTACAATTGTTTTGTAAAATACACATGTACGTTTATGATATAGAGCAATTCTTGTTCCCTTAGTCGCCTTTTACGACATCCACGGGAAGAAACGGAGTGGTTTAATTCTTAAGCCGGAAACCACACGGCATTGCTAAGCAAATATGTGATGGACTCCTTCTAGTTGTAAGAATAGTACCTACATAATATAAGCCTCTCTACACTCTGATGTTTTTTTTCCATTCAGATATTTTGTAGATTTGGCATGACGCGTTATTCACAATCGGCCGGCAACCAGACATCAACCCTTCTCAGAAAAGAGTCAGTAGCCTGGCTCACTAGAACTGTGGGCGCCATAGTTACCGCCACCCTAAAAAGTTGCCGTGCCTCCGACAACATCCAGTCTGAACTTGCTTGCGGTGTGGCACAGTAGTACTAACTCGTTTACAGCTAATTAAAGGAGATTTGCTAGCTTTAGTTGCCGCTCTTATGACCCGCCTTTAGGTTAATATCTAGACACTGGTACATAATATTTTGTGAAAAGGCATCGATCACCAGGATGCCTAAACCTAGTGCAGAACACCAAAGTTCTGCATTAGTTTTCTTGGCCCAAAGTGAATGTCACTAGGATACACACTGACCAACTTTGAACAAAACGGCGATTGTAGTCTGTCATAGTACGAGCACAACTGTTTAACCACATATCAAGCAATCGAGCTAGGATAACGCAGCCGAATTAAAAACTGGCTTCTGTTTAATACCTAGCTACAGTATGTTTTTCATTACCGCGTCAAATACCAGGACGCATCAACCTACTGCAGAACAGCAAGGTTCTGCATTAGTTTTTTTATCCATGGTAAATGTCCCTAGGACAGGATTTACAACAAAACGGCGTTTGTGTAATATGTGTCCTAGTAAGATTTTCATCACTACGTAGAAAGCAAGACACACCGATTTTGGTACACGGAAGGCTCGCACTTGCCGATAATTTTGCGTGCAATAAAGATAATTTCTCTAAACGATATAATTAGAGTGGCCGAATTTTTTGAATTACAAGTTCGACTCATGTGTCAACTAAAAACTTAACAAACTCTCTTCAGAAATTCAAATCCATTGGTTAGTTAAAATATAGAAACTCAACTCGTAGTATGATTTTTAAGCACAATTTTTTTACCACATACCTAGCAATCGAGCTTGGATAACGCAGCTAATTTAAAAACTGCTTCAGCTACAGTATGGTTTTTTAAACGGCGTCAAATACCAGGACTTATCAACCTATTGCAGAACATCAAGGTTCTGCGTTAGTTTTTTTATTTACGGTAAATGTCCCTAGGACACATTGGCCGATTTTCAACAAAACAGCGTTTATGCAATATGTGTCCTAGTAAGATTTTCGTCACAAAAGAGACATCAAGACTCACCAACCGACTTTGGCACGCGGAAGGCGTTAGTGTACTGTTTGGGTTTGAATTACTAGAACAGCTTTATTTGTCCGTCTTAATAACCAGTTGGATTCACGTAAACCCTGTACAAAATGTAAGTAAACGTGTGAATACAAGGACCCACTAACTTAATTCTGAACACAGTTTTTGTCGTGACTTAACTAATTATTTGATTGGAACTAGTTTATGACACGAGTATACACGCTGACTTTTAATTGGTTTTGGAAAAAAATATGTTGTATATTAAAATAAATTCCTCTATCCATATACGTAATTCTAATTTTGTATGTCATAAGATAAAAAAGTTGCGTAAATGATTTTCGATCGAGACCATGTAGTTATGCCGGCCAAAACAGCTGCGTGATGTCGATGACCTCCGGCTGGCCGGCGGGGCGGTGTATGGCGGCGGTACTACTAATTGATCTCACAGTTTTACTTTCGAGTTTTAGTCAACATTTTTTGTTTCTGAATTTTTATTTTGACTAGCTAATAAGGTCTTACTAACGATGCCTATGAAGTGGCCTTCGGCTCCAAAACCCATGAAAAATCACTGTGTATAGTCAAGGATACACCAGCCGAATTCAAGTGAGCAAATTTTGCGTTAGCGGTCCATCCTAACATGATTTTCTGTACAACAGGTGCTTATTTACCGTGAGCTTTCTCCTGTTATGTTTAATATGTAAGATACATTATAGGCATTACTCGCAGTGAAAATAACCTTTTGATATCCAGGCACACCAAAAATCAGCCTTTGGGACACCAAAAATCAACGTTAGTGTTTTGTCCGAGTTTGCGTTACTAGAACTCACTAGCCAAATATCAGCGAGCGAAACCGGCGTAATTTGCGTTCTAGTGACGATTGTCATACTTAATGCAAAATTATATGAAAAGGCACACACATCGAAATCACACGTCTGAAATTCTATTTATTAGGCTTTGATTATGCCGTACTAACTAGAGCGTTGAAGACTCGCTAACACTGCTGATTCCCGTCTGACCCAACACTATCGTTAAGTTGTTCATTATACATCGTAGTTAAAATCAAAATTTTAATCAAACTTTTACCTCCCAATAGTGTTAAATAAAAATGTATCAAACCTACTTTAGGTGTTATTTCAATATTTTATTTTTATTTTTGAATCATTGCCCCAAACCTTGTAAAAACTTAAAAACCATTATATTATTTTGATAATTTTGCGTGCTACAAATGTGACTTTTCCAAACTACATAATTCAAGTCGCCGAATTTTTTCGGTGCAACTTCGACTCGTGTCAATTAAAAGCATAACAAACCCTCTTTAGAAATTAAATTCCAGAGGGTAGGTAAAGTATAAAAACTCAAAAGGTAAATACTACGCTTCGCGCCGCTACTTTCTGTATAGTAATATCAGATAATTCAGGCTGGCACAATACCACGCGGCTACCGGGTCAAATTTCCGCTAATAAACTAATGAGATTTTTTTATGTAGTCAAAAGTAATACTTTGAGTGTTAAAAGTAAATGTTGTCTATTTTGAAGTTTTACAAAATGTTGATAGAATAGTCCAGAACTCATTCAAAACTCATCAAAAGAGCCTCGCGTCTCGCTTTTGCTGAATCGAATCTGTATCTACCTTATTATCTGGTTTTACTTTACATGCCTGGCTCGCTTTCACGACCGGTCGCCAGCCAGTCAACCCTCCTTGGGAATGCTGTTGCTTGATGGTAACCGCCACCAGTCGTATTATGGCTCAAGGCCTTCTAAGCCATAGGCTCTAAAACATAAGCAGTACTGTTTTTATCTTACAATGGTGGTGAATTCGTACAGGACGAGAGTATATGTGAAGTACCTAGCGCCAAGCGTTAGACTTTATACAGCACATACAATTGTTTTGTAAAATACACGTGTACTTTTATGATAGAGCCATTTTTGTTCCCTTAGTCGCCTTTTACGACATCCACGGGAAGAAACGGAGTGGTTCAATTCTTAAGCCGGAAACCACACGGCATCGCTAAGCAAGTGATAGATTTCTACCAGTTGTAAGAATAGTACCTACACATATTTTTCTCTACACTCCGATTTTTTTTTTCATTCCGATTTTTTGTAGATTTAGCCTGACGCGTATTTAATAATCGGCCACCAAACAGTTTAGAAGCAGTTTAGCTCACTAAGGCAGTTGGTACCCTCAGTTGGTACCATAGTTACCGGTCACCCTCAAATGTTGCTCTGCCCCCGATAACTTCCAGTCTGAACTCGCCCTACTGCGATGTAGCACAGTAGTACTATCTTGTTTCGGCTATCGCTAATTTACGAGATTTTTGGTGACTTTCATCTCTATACTAGCTTTCGGTGGGGAAGATTTATACTTTTACTCCATTCCCACATGAAAAAAGAAACCATATAGTGCTGACGCCATTTATATAGGAAATGATAAGATGAAGAATTTCTTTAACTATTTGTAGAGTATGAAATTAGAAATGACTCGAAACAAAACTTGAGAAAAATATGGTACTTGTTTGAATATTTTAGTTATTGCGAAAATAAATAGTAAATTACAACAACGCCTGGAAGAACTACTGGTCGATGAAAGAGCTGATGAAGGGCACCCTTCCGCCTGTCCTCACCTACGGCTCGCAGACATGGTCTCTGATTGAGTCTCAAAAGTCCAAACTCAAGGTTTGCTAACGAACAATGGAGCGCAGCGTATTGGGCCTGCGTCTTATAGACAAAGTGCGTAACTCAGAACTGCGTCCTCGAACACTAATTGCAGATGTAGGCGTACAAACTGCCAAACTAAAATGGAGCTGGGCGGGACGTGTCAGTCGAACGCGACCGGAAAGGTGGGCAAAATTAACAACATTTTGGTTACCAGAGGGCCGCCGGGGCAGAGGTAGACCCAGAACCAGGTGGCGGGAAGAGCTTGCAGCAGACAGAGATAGGTGGAAAGACAAGGGGGAGGCCTTTGCCCAGCAGTGGGACATAATAAAAGGCTAGTATAAAATAAAGTATAGTAAAAAAAATAGTAAATTACTTAGTTATGGTAAAAATAAATTAAATGCTTAACGAAAAATAATAATAAAAGTAGTATCTTACAAGTTTAGCAAGAAAGAGAAAGAACGACATTTACCTTATTTCTATAACCGTAAAACACTAACCCACTGATTAATTTCGGAAAATGTTTAAATATCACACTAATAAATAATTTAAATGTGACCTATGCGGACAGTAAAATCGTTAACATACATTATATATTATATACTTATTAACTAGTTATGGGCAAACCCATACGACAGTAAATCCTAAATAGTACATAAAATAGTGGTCTCAAGTCACAGAAATACAGTGATCATAATTTTGTAAAGTTTCCAAAAATTATGAATATTATTTCGAATTTATTTATATTATATTCTTAGATAAGTCTGCTGTAGACTACATTTATATCCATATTTCTTTTAAATTGAATTTCCCCGTGTCCAATCTATCTGCCTGTATAGGCAAGTCTCAGTGACCATTTCGGAACGATTCACAAGTGGTTTTGGCTTATACGTATTAAATATTTCTTGTGAGGGATATGCTAGCTAGATAAATGTTATACATAGCTGTGCAAAGCTAGGGTGGTCTGCTACATTTACGCTATTAGAACCATATCTAAAGCAAGATATACTTATAGTTTTACTGATCTTGACGTCTTGACACCAATCAACGGAGATGTATTTTCTTTTTGTCTTCGTACTACAATCGTACTCAAGGGATGCCTTACACTAACAGTGAATCATTGCATAAACGAGGGATACAGACACATTACACCAAAGCTGCAGACAACAATCAATTCCAAGGATGTTTAGTGCAAAATACAGTGATCTTAGAATAACAAGGAAAAGATATGTTGGAATCCTGGTATGTGCCAGATTTAAGCGCCAAGAAGCCTCTTGACAGTGTAGCCGGGCACGGCGTAAACGAGCAGCAAGAGCATGATGGCCACCAGAATGATAATGGCCGCCTTTAGAATGGTCCATTTGTAGTTGTGCCACACTATGTAGCGGATTGACTTCAAGGGGTTCAGGAACCACATGAATGATGCGTCTGGCCGGCTGGAAAGACATCGAAGGTCAGTACTCATCATCATCATAATTTCAGTCGCAGGAAGTTCATCGTTTGTTTTCTGCACCAATGAGCACCAATACCGCTCGCCAAGTTGAATGTCTCGAATGTCAGTTGCTTTCATAGTTCCAGTTAATATGGAGAGTTGGACTGCTGTGAATAAACGGATTGTTATGCCTGTGTGCAGCACTGAACTTCCTTCGACTTGTGATGATGATAGTAAAAAAAAAATATTATGATGAACAATGATAGCTACTTACTTGGGTTTGTCCAGTGGATCTGGCTCGTTGCGTCCGAGCCCAGCTGGTACTTTTTCAGCCTCCTCAAGTGTCAGGAGGTGAATCTCTGCTTCTACCTTCCCGGTGAGCTCCATCTCTTCAGTATCACGCTTGATGTAAAATGGCCACCAGCCCTAAAAATACAACGTATGATACATACTCACTTTGCTGGAAGAATGTGGAAACAAATGTACAAAAGAAACAAATTATTAGGAAATAATAACAAACCTTGACGCGTTTCTGCTTAAAGATGTTCACCATCGGGACGGAGCCATCGTTCCGTAGCATATCCAGGGTGCAGAGTTTTGAAGACTTGGCTCCGCGAGGGAACCTGTTCAGGTCTAGCGTAATGGCACCTTTGAAAAAGAATGTTTAAGTTCAAAACGTGTTTTGGTCAGGACATATACGTTTTCAAGTTGTGCAATCATTATTATGCAGATATAAATCATTGACAAATAATTCGATTTTTGATAAAGAAGTACTTACCCAAGAAATCGTCAGCGGAGAAATGGTCCGCATCCCAGACCTGCAGCTCCAGACGCGCCGGGATCTTGCACTCGGTCTCATCCCAAGAAAACACGGACTCCTTGCGGGAGATGACGATGCGCTCCTCAGCCTCGAGGTAGTCAAATGGATAAATAAACCGCCAGTTGAAGTTGCCTTCGCCGGTCAGAGAGCGGTAGTGTATGTCGGTGCATTGGCAGTCGTCTGGACCTTTTACCCATCTGCAAGTATATATTTAACTGTAGAGCAAGCACAACTCAACTTTTGCAGTAAGTATGTGTAATCGTTCAAAATAATCTTGTTGTTACTCAAAACATCGTGAAAGCAAGGCAAAATAGGTTACGATACCAAAATTTTAAGTTTAAAAATAAGCAAAATCATATAATGTATTGGAGATCACATCACGGAGATGAACTGTTGATTCAATACTTTCTCTAAGACAAGATATAAATATTGCACTGGACATTAGTTTATGAAAACCCTGTATATCTATGATGTCGTGAAACAAAAATGTTCTTGCATTTACCCTTTCACATAGATATCAGACATTTTTTCTCCGGTAAAGAACGCATCGTCTTCGAGCACCACGTCGTCCGTATTCCAAATTATGACCCGCATTTCGTAGGATTTGGGTTTTCGGGCTGATATGTCAATCGGCGGGCCAGGGAGGGGCATGTCCATGGGGAACATGTCCACCCACATTTCCAAGCGGCCTTGCTCAATACCTGGTAGTGTCATGTAAAATTAATATGAATAAAACAGGCAGTCAAGTAAAAATATTACAAAAGTAATATTTATAAGATTAGTTATATCAGCAAAGGCTTTAGAATTAAAGCTCACATAGTCAGTTCTAACTACATCTCATTCTTATGACAAAATATGAAAAAGTTTACCTGGTTTACTTGGGTTGTAGAGAGGTCTGGTTTCCACGTGCTCAGTGACGAGCCTGGTGCCGACGCGCGGCACATCCTGCCAGCGACGCAGCACTACTAAAGCCATCTGCTCCTCCAAGGTGTCAGGGTTGGAGAACAGTTCTGTATCGTCCAGTGGCATGTTGAACACGGTGCGGCCGACCTTCACGCGTCCGTGCTCGTACACCGGCGGGTCCAGCTTGCCATCTTTGCAAAGTTTTGCTAGTATCTGTGTAGGTTTCATGGCGTCACGCCAACGATTGTAACCTTGTCTAAAAATTACATATTAAATTAGTTATATATTTATAAGCTGCTAAAAATTAATAATTTAAGGGTTTGGTTTACATACTCCTCATATTTCATAGGCAGACCACATGTAGCCCTGTGGCGACTGTAGAATCTATTCTCCAGATCTATTTTCGTTTCTCCAATTAAGTCATCAGATCCAAGCAAATCCCAATCTAGAACTTGGATAGTTAGCATAGAGTCCTGTGGAAAAGTTGCTTCTATTTCAAAGCATTTGCCGAAAACTGGATTAAGTTGTTTTGACACGTAGTTTTCTTTGTCACTTATGCGTTTGGATCCGAGATGCAAAACGATATAGGGATCTGCCTTGCCGTTCAGGTCCATTGGATGAAGATCAGTTGCTTTGACTATGTAAACTCGCACTAAGACGTGAATCGGGTCATTATTGGGGACTCCTTGGAAGAATCCATAATTCGGGTCAAATCCCATCACGGTGTGATCGTCGATACCTCTTGCTATAGGCCATTTGTAAACTTTAATTGCGCCCTAGAAAAAAAAATTGTCCCTTAAGATAGTTTTTAAAGACAAGACAAAACATTAATAAGCTAATAAAAAGGGAAGAGAAGATGGAAATAAAAGTGATAAGTTGGAAATGACAGCGATAAGTTGAGTGTACTTTAGCAATTATATCAAGTGAAGAAATTTGTGGTGTACCTTGAACACTCCACAAACGCGATTCTCATCCTCCGAATCATCGCCAGTCTTTTTTCCTCTATACAATTCAAAAGATTGTAGCCATTCCTTGAATTCATCATATTCTGGCACCGCTTCCAGTTCATGTGGATAAATCTAAAATTAAATTTTTATTTCATAAGAGTGTTGATAGATATTTTTTTGCTTAGTATATTTTTGTGATATCACTTAAGTACCTTGGTTAGAGCTGAAGCAGGTATTTCATTCTTTTTGGAAATGGTGGGGCTAAGCTTGGCTCTCGGCGACGGGGGCTGGTGGCGGTGCCGCTTATTGCGGTCACGGTCCGACCGCGGTGAGTGCACTTCCTCTCTAAGTGAGCGAGTTTCATCAACATATGTCATTTGTGGCGGCTGGAGATAGCCTTGCCTTTCTTTCTTTGCTTCCTTTTCTTCCTCAATCATGGATTCCACTGAGGCAAAGTATTTGGTCCACCAGTCTTTGTTGCCATCGTCGTCGTCAAGTACAGAATCAGTACTAGCTTTCCTCTTTTTGATAGATTCTCGTTTGGATACCTTCTTACGTAACGGCTGTTTAATTCCCGATCCATAAGAAGCATTGCCTTTACCATCACGATTTAAAAGAGGGCAACTTTCTCTTTCGTTTTCTATGGTAAAAACATCATCTTGCACAATGCAGTTGGCACGTAAGTCTACATTTTTTAGTTGGATAAGTGATTTTTTCCTTTCTTCGATTTCTCTTTCCCTTTTACTCATGGGTGTATAAATGTATTTTTGAATAGTGTTTATGGTATGTGTTCCAACCAAGGTGATCCTGCCAAAGCTGCGGCAGTCAACCACTCGAATAGTCAGAGGTGGTCTGTAAAGATCTTGATCAGGCAGTTCCACGTCAACAAATTTCACAGGATTATTAAAGTTAGGATTACGCTTTGCATTCTGGATGACTGTAGAATATAGGATATTTCCCGCGCATTCTATGTCAACTCTGGGTTTGTCCACTGTGAGAAAATGTACCCGTTTTAAGTCTCGCAGTCCCCAGAATAAGACTTCAATGCGATATTTAGAAAGCGTGGGACGAATGCCTCTAGGAACTGGCAGTATTGGCCCTTTGTTTAGATCGATTGGAGGTTTTCCGTTTGCTTCTCGAGGTGTTGGTAGATCGGGCAATATAGACGCATCGTGTTTGGCGGGAATCTCTAGTAACTCGAATGTGGCAAGGAGCTCTCCAGCTCGATCATCACCACGAGTTATCTCATACCATTCGAGAGAAGGAGGCATAGCCGGTCTATCGTAGGTATCTTCGAACGCCTTGACATGAGGTTTAGCCAAAGTGCGACCAATAAACTCTGACTTTCCTACTTTGTCTTGATCAAATATTTCAATGACAATAGTTGGAGGATCAGCTTTGATTTGCTCAATAGTGCTGTACAGCAATATGTCATCAAAAATGAGAAGTTCGTCCCAAGTGGGACTCAGCGTTTCGTCAATAACCTGAGTGGCTGTGCTGCTCTCGTTAATTACTACTCTAGCGAATGGATCGGACAGTCCAGATGAATCAGAGCCAATGAGAGACCTGGCTTGATATACATATGCTCGCATTTGAAAAGTCTGAAATTAAGTATTATTGTTCAAAAGACAGTAACAACAGGAAGTCAAGAGCTAAGTATTAAACACTTACATGTTTTTCCGCGTAGAATATGACAGAGGGTGCGTTAGACCGCAGTTTATCGGCATTCCTAAGTTCAGAGCTAAGTTCGTAGCCCTGCGGCAATCCGTCAATGTAGTGCTTCTTGTCTTGCACTTGCCCGAGCCAGATGTACACGTTAATTTTGGCTGGTATGGACCACCCACTCGGCGTGGCTGCTTTCTTTCCAGGCCACTGCGCAAAAATTTGCGCGTGTAACACAAGTCAACAATCGTTACTTAATAAGGTGTTCAATAATGTTATCAGTTGTGGTTTTTAATCATTGATTAATATACTTCAGATATCTACTAATCATCATACTACTACCAATTATCATCACGTTCATCCGGATAGATGTTTAAACCTCCATAATTCTCGACCCGCCGCGTCTGAGTCCTTATGGTACACACATAGGGTGCTGTTCAGCCGTTTTGAGCTTTCTTATAAATGAATTTTCATATATAAATAAAACATTTTTTTTCTCAAATCTTTAAGCAGTGTATATAATGTAAAATAAAAAAAAAATCTAACACCCTGTCACCCCCTATTTTACCTCCTTAGAGAAACACATTTTTGTAAATAATAATGCATTTTTTTTTATTTGATCCAGCTCTTATACTATTTTTCAAATTTCTCACTTTAAAAATATATAAAATGATTTCGTATTATTAAGAAAAAATATGTATGTATGTATATTCAAAATTTTTGGATTCTATAGTAAAATAACCTGGCAGGTCAAGACTTTTGGGGTTCTAGAGAAAATGCTAAGGGTAGCTGCTAGTGTCTGACCTTGAGGAAGAGCGTCTGCATCTTGCCGCAGTGGCGGCCGCACTCATCGGGGATGTCAGAGTGGATTATGTCACGCGCTGGGATGCGCTGGTACGCCAGCCGCTTGCCGTTGCTGATCAGCCAGATGAATACATCCGGCATCGCGTGCTGAGCCTGCCATTAGCAACACATGATGCAGCAGTTGCAGCCGTAGTTATAATTTATGTTCAAGGTTATGTTTCTCAACAAATAAAACGATTATCGAGGTATGAAGTTGCGAATGAAACTCTTTTGAAGAAACCCAAGGAAAAAGTAATTTTGCCACAATTTTCAAAACTTCAAACCATTTGAAATTTCTACGAGACCACCTGACAAGTATACAAACAAAAAAAAATGCAAATCGGTCTAGGCTTCTTCGAATAATTGGTGAACATACTAAAAAAAGAACTTGATAAGCTCCCTTGAAAGTCGGTTAAAAAGAAGAGTATTCACAGTAATGGGTAGAGATATTTACAAAATATACTCACGTCCTCGCACAAGTGCTTGAGCTTAGTAAGGTAGGTGTACGCCGTGCGCAGGCGGTCCTTGATTGAGTGCTTCGTTATGAGTGCTTTCAGCGTCTTAGTCATGCCACAGATTTGTTCCTGCAAACATATTCTAGCCTAGTATTATATGATATATAATCAGCCGTGACTCAGAGATAACTCTTCCTAGCAGTATGAGGTTGAAAGTTGCTGATGATGACGATGTTAATAATAATTCATAGTCTACTATTAAAATTTAATTAAAACTTACGATTTCGTAGATGCACATCTTCTGGCGCTCTCTGTCTAGCTGGGTGTTCCCAATAGGCGGCGCGTTGGCCATGTGGCGCACGTAGGCGGCGCACGCGTTGCTGGCCGCCTCAAGCGTGGCTTTCAGTACCGTCACGCTGGTGTTGTCGGCTCCGTAGTCCATCTCCATGGCTTGTTGCGCGTCAGCCAGGCCCTCCTCCTAATAAAAACAGAGACGATCAGAAAACTATGGTAACCCCAGATCTTTGTCATCTTAGCGGCTTCTTGGTTGCATCTTCGGCCGTGCTATTGTAGAGTCCAGGACGCATCACAGTCTCGATTTTCCTCAAACTCCTAAGTTGATTAGGGTGTTAATAATCTGTCACTCGAAGATATCGACCGTGTGTGCAAGTAATGGTAACAAAGAGTTTAAAGAATAAAAAGAATTATGTAGCTAGTCTCCTATCAATCTATCTAATGGTAAATGTTTACTTGTCAATGTTATCTGACCCAAACTCAAGCTGGCAAGTCTGAAGATATTTCTTCACGCGTTAGTCTTTGGGGAAAATAGTTTATTAAGTATTTTAGTTTTTAAATTTGATACGGAAGAGTACACTTACAAATTTCTCAATGATGTTAGAGATGAGATTCGAGTTGTACATGCGACGGCGGTGGTCAGGCCAGATGCTGCGTACATGCATACACTGCTTGTGGTCCCAGTATGGCAGGAAGTAGTAGTTTTTGTCGCCCGACGTCGTCGCCTTGGTCGGCGTCGTCACGCTCTGCCAGTATCCCGTGTCCGCGTTTAGGTCATCTAGAAGATTTGTTAGTGAGAACATACACTAGCCCCAAGCTTTCTTGATGTCGTTTGATTAATTGATATTCTATGAAATAATATACGTCGATAAATTAGCAATTTAGATGTGCTCGTCGGTATGAATATTTAAATCGGAGAAGTTTCTGGAATGATCGTTATAGGTCGAGATTAGACTATCGATTGTTTGCTGCTACATTTAACCAAATAACCATGTTCAGTGTACGAGCAAATATGTAAGCGTTGTTCGTACACACATAATATACCTTGCTCACCACTCTCTAAATCCTGTGGTCTCTTCATGGATTCGTTATTCCCATCCAAACTGTTGCCAGCGTTTCCGATGCTGAGCTCAAACTGCAACGGCTTGTCGGTTAGTCGCTTGTCTATCATGTTGGCGTCGAACACGCTCGCGAAAAGGAAGAACTCCTCGTTCTTCTCGAAGCTCGGCTCGCTGATCTCGGGAATCGATTCCACTTCTACTTCGGAAGCGGGACATTCTAAGTTGTCCGTTATTTCCGTGCGGATGGAGATGAGGACTCTAAGCAAGCAAGCAAATAAAGTTAGGTAAGTTCTTTTTGCTAAGTTGTTGAAACTTGATAGAGTCAACAGCATTTAAGTAAGAGGTAAGAAATGATATAATGATAAATCACTTTCTAATAATTAATGAATTACTTACCTGGCTCGGTAGGACACGCCTTCACCCATACCCATATTGAGGCTGGCGTGTTGGTCTATGAGGCTGTAGTCACGTGTAGACCCGTACAGGTAGACGTATGCAGGCCCGAAAGTTGGCAGGAAACCTAGAGAGAGTATACGTAGATATAATTTTACTAATATAAATCACATAGCCACCAACGTTGATCAAGTCAGTGACTCATATATTGAAAATGGGAATCATAACAGGCGGCTAGCCTACCGTCTTTGCTGTACATTACAGGTAAATTTGTCTATGGTAAAATTGGAAAGTAGAATGTAGGTCGAAAACAGCAAACTTGTTCCTGGGTAGAACTGGAACACTAAACCCAGAATAAGGGTATAGTGGCAACATCAAAAGGAGGCTTATGCTTACCTTTCTCGCCGTCATTGGAAATGGTCTTAAGGTCGATGAAGTGTGTGCCGATGACGTTGGGCTGCACGGGGTCATTATCGCGCAGTTGGATCTTGATGCGCTGACACAGCGGCGGGAACATCTCGGTGAACACGATCTGCTCGTTCCACACTGGCGTGTAATTATTCTTCTTCACCGATGTACAGCCCTGGACATTATAATAGTTCTAGATGTTTTGTTTAGGTCAGGTCCTCAGCTCCTGCGGCAGTTTGTGTTGGATTGGAGGGATAAAATGTGGTAAAATAAAATCTTGAAAACTTTTGTTTTTGGTTTCTCGCATATATGTAAAGTGGTTTATTTTTTCTCGACTAACCTATGGTGTTGTTTATGTAAAAATATTGTTAGTTTGTGAACACTATTCTTCAATTTAGATATACGTTTGTAAAATTTTTAAAAGTGTTAGTTTAAGTTTTAAAGGGCAAATTTTTGAATTTTTAAAGAGTCCAGTTTCCGCTAAATTATATAAGTAAAAATATTCACAGCAATAGTATATATAAATAAGTTTAAAGGAACACTATCGTGGCGTGAACACAAAGTTGGCTTTCGAAACTACATAAAGCTACTTTGTTGCTTTTATTATTATTGGCAAACGTGGTTTCTACTTGTAGAAGTATTTATTTCTTTATTACATTTCAAAAAATATGATTCCTATTGTCGTGACATAGTCATTCACCAGATCCCTGCGAGGTACTCACCGTCATGCCTGCGAAGCAGACTTGCACGTAGGGGTCGACCAGGTCCTGGCTTTCTCCGGTAAACGCTCGCTTGACGTTCGCCAGAATGGAGTAGTTCATCTTGGGCAGGCCGTCGGCGCGGTAGATCTTCACCACGAACCTGGCCCGCTGCCTCTCGATAGGCACCCCATCCGGCAGAAGAAGGTTGCTGAACACAGAAAAATATATATAAAAAGTAACGTACCAAATATATTTTTCAACGACTTCATAAAAGGAGGAGGCTAAAGCCCACAGTGATTTAGTAGCTACCCAGCCCTGACTTAGTTACACTACAGTGGTAACACTGGTAAACTCTAAAACTACCTGGTATTACAAAGAATACATCAGATGTACTAAATATATTTATTTTAGTACAAACTAGATATGGAGATTTAAGGCTGCTTTTAGGTCATGCTCTTAGTTGGAATCTCAATGAAATGATTCCTTTATTTAAAAAGGGGGTAAGAACAGATCCTGGCAATTATAGACCTATATCGATTCTGCCAGTTTTGAGCAGTGTTTGAAAAAATAATGCTTAATCAAATGCATCATCACTTTATCACCCATAACCTTTTTCATAGCCAGCAGTTTGGTTTTACTGGAGCAAAATCGACCACTGATGCGGGGGTAGCGCTCGTTACTCAAATTTACAACTCATGGGAAAACAAGAACGATGCAATCGGTTCTTTTTGCAATCTCTCAAAAGCGTTTGCTCAAATTCCGTCAGTACGGTTTTGACGATAAATCAATAAACCTCATTCAATCATATTTAACGGATAGGCTTCAGACTGTTGACATAAATGGCATAAAGTCAAACGGATCTCTTGGGTGTACCTCAAGGTTCTATCCTGGGACCGCTCCTCTTTTTAGTGTACGTCAATGATTTGCCTCACGCAGTTGAGAAATAAGCTGGCATTGTGTTGATCGCCGATGACACGTCTCTTATTTTTGAAATAGACCGTTAGCGAATAGCGAAGATGCTACTGCGGTGAATAACACTTTGACGGCCATTTCTAACTGGTTTTCAGCTAATAACCTTATGTTGAATGCAAACAAGACCCAATGCATTAGATTTAGTCTTCCTAACGTGAGGCAAGCCAACGTTGACGTGCTACTGAACGGTCAAAAATTAGATCTCGTTGAAAATACCCTTCCAGGACATAGCTGTTTAAATGACGGAACGTTTAAATAGTTTGATTGTGTTAATGCCAAATACTACTTTCTTGGGAATGACAATAGATTCAAAACTTCAGTGGGATGTCCATATCTCTAAACTTGCTAATAGGCTTAGCTCAGCGGCTTACGCTATTAAGAGAATCAGACAATTGACAGATGTGGCAACTGCTAGACTAGTTTACTTTAGTTACTTTCATAGTCTGATGTCTTATGGGATTCTTCTATGGGGGAGTGCAGCCGATATACAGACTATTTTTATTTTGCAAAAAAGGGTAATTCGTTTTATTTACGATTTATGATCAAGAGACTCCCTACGAGATTTTTTTAAGAAAATTGATATACTTACTGTACCATCCCAGTACATATTTGAAAATGTAATGTATGTAAGGAAAAATACTGCCTTGTTTAATAAAGTGGGTGATTTTACGGATAGAAACTTACGTAATATAAATGATTTATTTACTCCGTACTATAGGCTGAAAACAGTCAGTAAGTCGTTTATGGGAAACTGTATAAAGTTTTATAATAAATTGCCAGAATTGAATCTTAGTATACCAGAAAAATTTAAAGTTTATGTGCAGTACAGTTTGTTACCGTTTCTTCTGTACTTGCGCTTAGAAAGCGGCAGTAAACTTAGCTATAAGTGAATGATCTGACGTCAACATTTACCTTATAAGAAATCGAAAGAAAAAAAAGTGACTATTATCAAGTGATACAAATATCTAAAGATAAATAAATGATTTTGACTTGACTTTGAATGGTGACCCGCTTGCCGATGTCGCTGAGGTCACACTTCAGTTACCTCCTGGCTATGACCGCTCGTCACCCTGTGTCAGTAAGAAGGTACTCACGCCTCGATGTCATCCTCGTCCTTCTCGCTCTTAGGTGGTATCTTGATGGTGTCCCCCTTGCCGATGACACTGATGTCGCACTTCAGATACCCCTTGGCTCCGGCCACTACGTCGTCCGGGTCCGTCAGTAGTGCCCATTTATGGTAAAATTGGTGATCTACAGAAATAACAAATAAATTTGAGCTGTTTTTTTTAATAGTAAATATGATAGCTAGTATAGTCTGAAAGACGTTCATGCCGACCTCACAAAAAGTCTAGTTAACATTTTTTCTTTATAATCCTGTTAATATCATTGAAATTTTTTATACAGGTACACTCAGCACGTTCATTATGTTTGTTCCGTTTTACATTAAAATAGCTGATCGGATCAGAATTTGACAGGTATAACAATATAGAAAACGTATTATTTGGAATAAAATAGGATAACTATATCCCTAAAACAAAATTGGCATTCCAATTTAAAAATCCTCGCAAGTAACGCTACAGGCAACTGCTAGTAAGAGGTATTGGATTTTAGCTTGTAAGTATATGTGTAGTGTAAAAGACATAACAAAACAACAGCAGTTACACAATAAAACTTAATAACATATGCTTATAATACGATATTATAACGATCTTCATAAATAATAATTGAAATTAAATTTAAATCACGAGGCGTTGCATCCTGACATACGAAATCATTTACATAATTTATATATATACCTATTAAAGTACATACCTATGACATCTATTCACGTATTATAAGAGGTATACAGGTAGTATAAACTAATTAATAAACAAGTACCAAATTCGAATATAATATACTACCAAGGTTGTACAACTGATTCTAGTAGTTTCTACGAGTATTACTAAAATTGTAAATGTTTTGTTCAAAGACTGATCGCTCAAAACGAGTCAAAGCTTTTCAGCATCAGCGCGCATTTTCGCTTGAGTGTAACATGTACAATATAAATTATTTTTGCTGACAATTATTTGAATTAATTTAAAGTATATAAGTAATCATGAATAGTTCTAACAATATTAGTTGACAAGGTTGCAAAGGATGGCCATTGTGATACAGCGTGGTAATGCAGCCAGCGTTTTGGGCACTTTTGCACCAGAAACGATACAGGGCGGATTTTAATTGTAAAATTAACTTGACATTATGTGTAGTAACAGTGACATTATGTGTAGTAAGTAGATATTGTAAAATAAATAATATAATAAATGTTTATTAAATAAATTAAATAAAAGCAACAAAAAAAAAATAGTTGACTGGTTTACAAAACATTTTTTTTATATCACTAGCGTAAAATGCCTAGTCATTGATAGGCTATCGATAGTATCGATACAATTAATACTATCGACCATTAATATTTTAATAAAAAACGGTCTAGCTATTTCGGGGGAGTATGAACACGAACACGAGAATTTTATATGTTCCAAAAAGAGATTAATAATATTTCCTTTTTGTAGATTCTTGGTATCGAGTGCTAAGCAAACAGCTGCGGGACCGAACGATGATGTCGGCTGTCAGAAGAACCTTGACAGCCGGCCAACATCATTTAACCCGCTGCGTTTACCTACCGAAGTATCTTCTTCTTGTCGAGTCGAAATCGTTCCAATGTTGTTTCAATTACAACCTTTGACTCCTCTGTTATTAGACTCATTACGGTCCACTAATTCTAATAGCACGGAGGACTACAATGAGTCTAATGACAGAAAGGAGGAATGACATTGTTTCTAAATCTCAGTCTTCTTGCTGATGATAATGAGTGTAATATTCTTTTTTGTTTGTCTCGTCTGTACTAAACAGAAGTTACTGAATAAAATCTTTATACAAAATGCTTTTTAATCAAGTACATACAAATATTGTAGGAGAAGAAACCAATTCGCCATTCATAGCAAACACTGGTACCTGCTAGCCTTAGGGGACACGACACGCTACGTTTTTTTGAATTAGATATTATTATTTGTGGTGCTTTCTTAGCTATGAATGAGATTTAATACCATACTCAGATATACAGCCGATACATAATTAACGAAGTGACATGAAACCAATACCATATCTCGATATTTTGTCTACTCGACTTAAAGTGATCAGCTGTCCATAATTAAATCCGTTTGTTGAGGTATTTAAATAAATGAAAACAATATTGACATGTTTTTTATTGTAATATTTACTTTATAATTCTACACCTTTGCAAATTACTAATAAATTATTTTGTAATTATAAATTACATATAATGACTAACGGAGTATAGTTTGATGAGAAAAGTCGTTCATACCGACAGACTGAGTCACATCACTAAGTATGTATCGACCGTAAGCTGTCCGTAAGTACATTTTACTCCCTGTATACATCTAAATAATGTTGTATACTAAAGAATAGACGTAAAATTGTGTATGTTTCTTGTAACATGGATACTTTATACAAATACAAGTACAAACATTACAACCACAAGAGACAATATGGGTACAAAGGTGGGCTTATCGCTGAGTGCAATCTCTTCCAGCCAACCTTTGGGTACATCAAAAGTAATTCGGATTAAGGTGGGCATAGTACCTATACCCAATGCACACCTACCTACAGCTGTTACTTAAATTCATAATCTAAAGCGAATTTGGTGTAATAATAAAAATGCAAGAATGAAGCTGGAAAACAATACAAACATACTACTCGAATTGCGGACATCACAAAACACAAGCGTAAAGCAGAAATACCTACTTATCCCATGGTTAGGCCGCTGCCGCTCAACTGCAAGGGTTCTGAAATGGGGAGAGCGGTGAAAAAGTGCAGCGATGCTCAGGTGCAGGCGCACGGTGTTATAGTTACGATTTCTTTTGATATCGTGGATTTGGCCGTAGAATCACACTAATGTTATAAAGGCCAAATTTGTGTGTGTGGGTGTATGATAGTTCTTCACGCGCTAGGCTACTAAAATATTGTTAAAATTTGGTATGCAGGACGCTGACATCCTGGATTAACACAGGCTACTTTTTATATATACCTATACGTTACCTATTTTCGTGAATAAACATATTATTTAACTACTATATACACCGCGGGTAACACCGCGGGGTGCAGCAACCCGTCTGCACTGGTACGATTAAAAAATGATGTCAAGATTTGTATGGAAAATTTATTCGATGGAAGATGGAGACATGTGCGCGTTGTGATTGTAGGCTCCATTATATATCCATATATTGGAAGAGGCCTTTTGTTTCAGCCGTGGACTGATGGAGGTTGGTATTTAAATATTCATGAATGAATTAAGAAACGAGGGTATAGACGAGACACAATTCTGGTTTGTATAGTTAGACCGGGCGCTGAGGGTAGTTGAGTTTTGAACTCAGAAAAGCTTGCAGATTATAATTCCGGATGTTGCCAGGAGCAGTATGGTCCATTTTTTTGTTTTTGTTTTATTCGCTTTTCTTAGCTTCATATAGGTGCGTTTGATGAAACCTGCACCATATTTTTTATATAATGACATAATTACTCAAAAAATGCATGGTTACTGAGAATCACTATACACACACTACCAACTACCTTCAGCGCCTGCACTGAAGAGTATACGAACAGTGAGTATACGTAAATTGTAAATTGACCAGTATCACTGTCAAAGGAAATCGTAAAAGTAACGAATGTTTTATGAAATTGAAAGTGCGGTAAATGCATATACGAGTACATAATATATAGTAAATATTAAATAGAAATTGATTCATTTTCAGAATGAGCACAGTTATGAATTAAAATAAAAGCATTGTTCAAAAACGAATAACCATGATGTTTCATTATCTGATCGTTGTTTAAATGTTTTAAATTTGTTTACCCTTAAAGCTAATTATTATTCATTTGCTAATTATCTATTAAAACCGAGGACCAGATGGCGGGATGACCTTGATAAATTCATAATGCGACTGGCAGAAGATGGCTGAAGATAGAGACATGCGGAAGGATAAGCCTAGTGGACACTGTACTAGTGTACCTACAGGCTAGAATATAAAAAAAAAATAACTGTACCCCTATCGTAGTTCTAGCTTTTGACTATCGTGTGACACCCAGTTTATGTGATGTCAAAGTGTGGATATCAGTCATGTTATGACTGATTATCATTTTTTGAATACTATATGAAAAACTCTTTAAAAACTACATATCATTTAATGATGAATGACACTTAGTTACAAAATAATATTTACTTAAATATATTAAAATTGCCAATTTTCTAAGTTGGAGATTAAATTTTAAAAAAGGGATTAATGTAAGGAGTTTTTACGTAACTAAACTATCGATCGCCCTTTGTTTATGTTAAAATTGATAAAGATTTTATTTTCATTACATACAGACTAAAGAAATTGAACATAGGATTGGTAAATCATGGAATAAATATTGGAGTCTAAAGTTTATAATGAAGAGCGAATTATCCTCAAAAATAAAAAAAGAAGTCTTTAACTCATCTATACTACCGACACTCACTTATGGAGCACAAACCTGGAGCCTGAAAAATTATCAGGAAAATAAACTGAACATCTGTCAAAGAGCGACGGAGAGATCCATGATAGGAGCTACAAAAAAGAATAGAATTAGAAATACCCAACTCAGATTAATGACAGGAGTAGAAGACGTCACAAAAGTAGCAAAAATGCTTGAGTGGAACTAGGCAGGCCACGTCGAAAGGATGCCAAATAATAAATGGACAAAGATCACCACAGAATGGATCCCAAAAGACAAGACCCGCAGAGTAGGTAGACCAAGAACGAGATGGAAAGATGACATCTCAAAATATACGAGCCAATGGTGGAGAAAAACTTGGGATAGGAGAAGATGGGAAAAATTGGGGGAGGCCTTTTGCAATTGCAGCATGCAGCATAATTGGATTTAGCTTTTTATATATTTTATATTTTTATTTCTATTTTACTTTTATACTTAATAATTACCTAAAACTAAGTGCCTAAAATAATGTAAATATTTACTGCATGAAATAAAGGCTATATTATTATTATTACATACAGACTTCAATTCATTAAAAGAAGAAACAAGTCATATTAACTAAATCAAAACGAAAAATTTCAGAGAAACAAGAGCTTCTCGTAAGCCACGATCAAAGTCAGTAATGAACAGTTTTCCTTGTCCTATGTGGATAGCTGTGCGTACTGCGATGCGAGTGGACGATTTTTCTCTAACTTGGCCAAAGACAATGTTTTAATTACTTTAGAGTTTCCCTGCCGAAGCCGGCTAGCGGGGAACAATGTGAAGAAGTAACAGATGATGCTGTAGTAACGTTTTTATTCGACATTTGCAGTTTGCACTCGTAGTTGGCCGGCGTGTGAGTATTTATAAATCTTAGAGAAGCTGGAAGAACCTTAATTTACACGATAATCGTTTAAACTTAATAGACACAAATATTGGTATTTATTTTGTGCATTTAGGGTATTTATTTTGTGCATTTAGGGTATTGTATTATACTTCATTGGAGTAAAGGATATGAAAACTGCATAAAGTACATTAATTTTCTTGATGGATTAAATCCGAGTTTAAGTTTTGAGAAGAAAAGTTAAGTCTTTTTTCTTAGTTCTTTTTTTTATAAAATATGTAAGGGCGCGTACAAAAAAAAAAAAGAAAATGTAAGGGCGCGTACTTATTGAGCCACCAAGCTTCTTGAGATTGTTACATTGGTCCACCAGTCAGAAATCCGGATTATTCTTTTATTGCTTCTTAATAACCATCTTTACAACTTTGGTAATTACAACTTTGGTAACAACTAGATGACCTTTATTTCTTATGTCCTTAATTACACGGGTGGCGGCACTGGCGGCACTTTATTAGAACAGCCTGGCTTGCAGGTAAAAGGAAAACTCTGTATAAATAAAACTCGTAAGCGGTAACTTCGTCGTCATTGTTCATAATGACCTGCCTAAGGCCGCAGGAGAAAACTGAATGCAAGCTTCTTTCAACCGGAAGTAAGTTAGGATGTCCCGCACTGGACTTCTCGCAATGAAATAATAACTTGTATTTCAGTATTCATAAAATATTGACACAAAATCAATAAGGAAATAGCTGTATACTCGAGCCCACTATCGCGAAAGTTAGAATGCAGGAGCATAGACATTTTTTTTGCCCTGTGGTCGAATAACATATGCTAAGAATATGAGTAGAATATACTGATATGGTGAAATAATATCACGTGAGTAGGATTTTAATTGGTGACTAAGAACGTGATAGTTACGATCTTTCACTGAGACAGTACTGCTTACTGATACCATTGAACGCGACCGATTCAGGAATTCAAGGAAAGCGCGCGTTGCTCTAAACCAAATTTCTCCACAATATCCTATTCATATAACATGCTCGCTTCTAATTTGTTTATAAAGTGTTTGAATTTCGTGTTAGGGCATTTTGCCGTCGGCATACTCGAAAATAGCTATCTGCTCTTATTTCGGAGCATCGTTGTAAATTGTTTGCCAAGCTTACGTCGGGAGGCTGGGAACGTGCTAGGCTCAGGGTTGGTCCTGACTTTGGCAAGATCCAGATAAATCCGCTTGATTGCATTGTCGGGGAAGAGGCGGTGGGGTTTAGGGTTATTTGAGTCGTAAGTACGACCTATGATGTCTTGTGGACTAGACGGAATAGACTTTGAGAGAGACCTTTGCCTTGTCGAGTTATAAGTAATGGTGGAATAAATGCAGATCAAAGACAAAATGTTGCAGTTTGTTGCCGCTTCTTCTGCACTAGGGCATAGGAAGCGACACTACCCCTAATTGTAAAGATTTGACGTCAATAGTTGTTGTAGAATTAGTATTTGTACACGAAAGTGAACTGCTTATGTATGTGTAAAAATATCAATAACTAGCTGTACCCGCGGGCTTCGCTTCCCGTGGGAATATCGTGATAAAGAGTACCCTATGTCCTGGCCCGAGTCCTAAACTATATCCATAGCAAATTTCATTCAAATTGGTTCAGTAGTTTAAGCGTGAAGAGGTAACAAACAAACAAACAAACAAACAAATATACAAACTCACTTTCGCATTTATAATATTAGTAGGATTAGTAGGATAGTAGGATAGTAGGATAGTAGGATAGTAGGATTACATAAATTAGTGTCCAAACTTTTGTTTCTAAAGTAGCCAAAAGGGCTATGTTTACAGGGCGAGTGCTCAGACCGGCTCTCTAGAGCACTCGGATCCGTGGTGTCGTTACTCACCAACAGCTCGCCACAAGTTGCCCTGAGGGCTTATTTATCATCATTTCAGCCGCATAACTTACACTGCTAGACATAGGCCTCTCCCAAAGATTTCCAAAATGAGGGCTTTTAATTATTATTTATTCTAGAACTCACTAGCAGCTGCTTATTCATGGCCTTTTTATCAATGAATCCGAAACTGGGTGCAGCAAGCTAGATCAATAGGTACTGGCTCGATTAAATATGTTAAGTAAAACAATTACTTCCCAAAAAGTGCCTGGCTACCCGGCAAAGGTGGAATCTTGTGTGAGTACGTGGAGCGTGGGTGGCATAGACTTCTAACACCACCTCGTTTAGTTGCAGCCGCGACCCGTTCACCCATTAGTAGGTCCAGGGGGAATTTCTGTTTACCAGTGTTGTAACTAAGGAGCATATATTTAAAATTTATTTATAATCATTTTTTACCATGGGTTGCAATGAATTGTCAAGGAGGAGGTTATCAATTCATCACGATTTTTTTTCATGTATTCACCAATTATCTGAAGACGCCTAAAGCCATTTAGTTTTTTTTTTTTTTAATTGTTAGATGGTTTCTTAGAAATGTTATCATAATTGATAGGGTAGTTTGGGGGTCGGTTTTTAGTTTTAGAAAATTATATTTGAATTGCCTGGCCAAACGACGTGGACATCTATCATCACTTATTTGTTGAGACATTCAAGAGTCTAAAATAATTGACTTTTACGAAGTTAATCTTTATATTTATATACTGATAATTCAAATATTTTTCTTTTACCCAGACCTGTATGGTAAAGCTTAGTTTTACTATATGCTAATTTTTTTGTGTAAGTTGCTAACACGCTCGATTTTTAATTCTGCCGAAAGGCATCTGATATAACTTAACGGCCATATAATGATGACTGCTTAATATGATGTCACGCATGAAGGAGCTCGAGGATTTTATGCCACGTGGTCACCATTCCAAATGCGGACCACGCCCAAGTCATTGAGCTTTCCACTTGATGTGTAGTCTATATAATAGAAGTCTACCAAACAACTTAATCCGCCAGTTCAGTTCGATACGTGAGGCGAGGGGCCCGAGTCCCGCCTGACCGCTCTTTTATTATTCAAGGGAATAATAGTACATTATGGTACTATTATTACGGTAACATTGGTGATTACCGCCGCGGCGCCATTGAGACCCGAGCCGTAGGCGAGGGTCTTAAGAGAGCCAAGGACGGTAATCATCAATACACACGTGTATCATACGACGTTTTTCAACACACTTGTGAATAAAATAACAATAAAAACTCATTTTATTTAGTAGATATAAAGTTTATTTAGAGAAATAATTAGTAAATATGCAGTTAGTAAAATTATAATTAACTGTTTTTGATGACATAGCGGTTAACATTGAGTATAAACACCACAAAGAGCTAGGTTTGTACTTAGAAGATAATTCTTTAAAGAACGCCATGAACAAATTTTCTGAAAAAGAATGCGTATTCTTGCTGTTTTGCCATTTTATGAAATTTTGGTAGGTACGCTAATAGATATTTTTCCTTGGAGTTTTCAGGTAATAAACTTTCTACAACGTTAAGGGCTTCACATATTATATCGGGCTGTGTACAACATAAATCATTTTCTTCGTAACTAGTACTTGTAGACATTTTAATTAAGGCCATACCCAAATTTTCCGGGGTCCAGTGGCGCCGCCATTTGAAATAAATCATTTGAAAGGAAACGGAGATATCATTTAAAATTGTGTCTTGATCAAGCCTTAGATAACCCTTAAAACTATTTTATGAACTACTATTTATAGTTTAAAGTGAGAACGTGAAGCTTTTCTACGCACATTAGCCAAAAGTGGCCGTTTTTCGCAAATGTGCGTCGAAAAGCTTCACGTTCTCACTTTAAACTACAAAAAGTATTTTAAAAAATACTTTACCAAGACACAATTTTAAATGATATCTCCGTTTCCTTTTAAATGATTTATTTTAAATGGCGGCGCCACTGGACCCCGGAAAATTTGGGTATGGCCTTAATAAATAACTATAATTTCAACAGTGAAAACGAGTTGTAAAAAATGTTTCGGGCGGGAAAAATTAATCAGTTTTGCTATGCGCGCGCATTGCGATCGGCCACAGACTAAAGAGATAAGTCTTTTTTTTCACGCATAAGATTTGCGCCTATTCTGCCACGTACAAAATGGAGAATTTAAAGTTTTCTTTTATTACAGAGAAAACAAAAGTTATACTTGAGTGAAAGTTTTATTTATTAAACACGTACGAGTTAAAATTATCTATTTAAATAAGAAGTTGCATGAAATAAGCAAGCAAAAGGAACATTAATTTGTTTGTTCTATTGAACACGATCTTTTTTTTTAAATAAAAACTTTTTAATAAGAACAAAGCAACTCAACGCAAGTACATACAATTCCATGAACTCAACCAATAAAATTAAAAAAAAATCTATAACTCACTAGTGAGTTATAGCAATGAAAAAGTCACAGTTTGATTATGGGTGTCATTATGTGCCTAATTGCGGTGACCATAGAGCCACTTTATGATCAAGTGTGTTGAAAAGAGTTTTTTTTTTCGAAATTGCTTAACTATCGCATTTCTTGATTATTGTATCTTGATAGCGGGGTTGGCGTTCCAATTATCATTTTGTAGACCGCCGAAGTGCTGTTGCGGTTTCAAGTATCTACATATTTGTAAAATTCTGCATTCTACGTTCATACACTATTATTGTCATACTATTAGTTGGTCCAATAAATACATTTTATCTTATCTTGTACACAGGGTCTCTTTATATCCGCCAGCCAAATTTTTGGAGCAAGTTCTGTCCATAATTAAATACCGAACTACTTTCCATAAAAAATAATTAAATTTAAAAAAAAAAATATTACTACTTTTAGTTTTGTCTAGTTAATAGTTTATATTTTAAAGTGGGCGCGCAAGCAGCCGGAATTAATATCGAAACTAAATTAATATGTTATCACGAGAGGAATTAGATCACGTATCTCAGCTGTCAAATACATAAGCTATAGAAATGGAGCTAGGGTTTGTTTAATTAAATTATACTCTGCGAGAAAATGTCATATAAAATAATTATTCTCGTCAAGTTTTCAATCATTGCACTTTGTGTGTAGTTTAAAATTATTTTAAGTATTTAATTCAATTTGGTCATAATATAGAGATTATTACATGCAAAAATACAAACATTAGACATATCTCTTGCTGTCCTTAGCCAAGCTCGCTGACTTTGTGGTTTTAAGCCATTTTATGGTTCGCAAATTGGAGAATTTATGTTACCTATATTTATTTTTTACAGGAATGTTAACATGTGCTCTTCTCATCATTATCATTTGGTTCGTGGACCATTAAAAGGTTATTAATTAGTCGTATGTTAGCAGAGCTGTAATGCACGATGTCACTTCTGTTACTGCTTTAATTTGCGGCTCGGCTTCGATACGAGGGATGGTTCATTTTACGGGCGGCCGCGTCGCAGCGCCTACGTGAGATATACCTAAATAAAACTTTAAAACAACGTGTAAATGTTACAACGGAACGTGCTCTAACACCACCTAAACAAGTACAAATTCATTTTGCAGACTAGTTGCGATGATTTTCGAGGAAGAATCACAAGTAGCAATTTCTTATTCTATAGCAGCCCATAAAACGTATTATCAAACACCATATTTGCCTCTACCTCTATAAAAGACAGAAGAAGGTTGTATAACGTTGATTTGGCGCAGTTATATCTCCATTTAGTGACATAGTGGACAGGTTGACAGTAGCAGTGTTAGTTGACATTTTAGGTCTACAAAGTTAATGTAATGGTGACTCGTATGAACATACGGGGCACAGTAACGCTATTATAATGTTTTTAGGGTTCCGTAGCCAAATGGCAAAAACGGAACCCTTATAGATTCGTCATGTCTGTCTGTCTGTCCGTCCGTATGTCACAGCCACTTTTTTCCGAAACTATAAGACCTATACTGTTGAAACTTGGTAAGTAGATGTATTATGTGAACCGCATTAAGGTTTTGACACAAAAATAGAAAAAAAACAGTAAATTTTGGGGGTTCCCCATACTTAGAACTGAAACTCAAAAATTTATTTTTCATCAAACCCATACGTGTGGGGTATCTAAAGATAGGTCTTCAAAAATGATATTGAGGTCTCTATTAGCATTTTTTTCTAAACCGAATACTTTGAGCGAGAGACACTTCCAAAGTGGAAAAAAGTGTGTCCCCCCCCCCGTAACTTCTAAAATAAGAAAATGATAAAACTAAATAAAATATATGTTGTTCAATACCATGAAAACTACCAGCGAAAATTGGTTTGAACGAGATCTAGTAAGTAGTTTTTTTTTAATACGTCATAAATCGTAAACGGCAATTTACCTTTCATTCAATCAACTCAAATATAAAAATTAAAAAAAAAAACATACTACAAGACTTTTATACTACTAAGGAACCCTTCATGGGCGAGTCCGACTCGCACTTGGCCGCTTATTTCTATTCTATATAATAGTAGAGTCCGTAACGTAATCTGTAATCATTATCTCAGCAAGGATTGTGAGTAATTTTGTTATATGAACATTACCCAAAGAAAAGAAAATTAAACAAATATTATATTAGTAAGTTTATTTCGACATTGAATAATTCGACCAATACTACCAAGGTTTTTTTAGTTTGAGGCTAAATCAGTTTATTTGTATAATTTTTCCATATTTATTTTATTTATTTATTTTACCAATAGAATTTTATTAGGTTTACTTAGTATTTTGCGCCCTCGATTTATTGAGATGTGATGTCATCACTCACACAGTATGACGCTTCGAGTATAAGGCGCGCCGCTCAAATGCGGTTTATTCACAATTACATAAGGTTGAAATTGTTGAAAAGTTTAAATTGACTACCCTGCTGGAGACAAAGGGATACGAACTATCGCATCGTAGACGTAAGATACATTTTGGTTCGTTGCGACCGGCGACACCGGCGCTCGGTAGGCTAATAAGTCCAAGGTCGTTGACGCGGCGTGCAAACTAAATGAGACTTTAGTACTAACAGAGTTACTGTTTAAATTGGCAAGTTTCCTATCCAAAAGTGTTTCTGTTCTATTACTTATATTCTGTGGTGATGTAAAGAGTTTCAAATGTAAAAATGACAGAAGCTGGATCATGCATAAAATTCTGAAAGAAAGAAAAATGTTCGACAAAAACTTGGTGCGCTGTATTGAGACAATGTGAAAACTATAAAACATATATTATGACTCACCGGGCTGGTTCCACACGGTGGCGACGTCCAGCTTAAAGTTGCCCAGCAGCTTGTTGCTGCGGAGAAGGCTGCGCGAGTGTTGTACCTGCATCGAACAACATCGTGAACAACTTTTTCTGCACCCCTAAATGACAAATTTAAATATTTCAAGGCTTGTGGGCGGTCTTATCCTTTAAGAATAAAACTCCGGTGTTTCAAATAATATATTAAAGTTAGGCCTAGTGACGTAAAGGGGATTATGAACCTCCTAGCTACATTCAAGGAAAAATAAAAATAAATTATTATAAGTGAAGATATCAAACAGCATATGTAAACGAGAAATCTCTCATTTGAATGTCACAACCCGCTACCGGGCGACTGGCCAGAGGTACGGCCGGGCAGCCGGAAGGGCAAAGGCCGCGATAATAATAAAGCCGGTAAGCCATGTTCACATTTCTGAATAGCTAGAGGGTGCAAAATGAAACTGTGATTTCAAGACTCATTTTCAAGTCAGGTTTAGTGCATAAACTTATTGCCGTTTGAAGATATATCGAGTCAATCATGTGCCGGAGATTTGTAGATGGGCTACGATATTCCGTAGTCGAGTTACGCCTCGTAGCCCTGCTACACGTCGTAGACCGGCTACGCTTCGTTGTTGGACTATGCTGCGCTCATAACATTTTTGCGGAAACTCATTATGTACAACGTGGAATGGACATGGACATACCCGTAATAAATCGAACTACGGGCTATACTAGATCACTACAGTATAATGAAATTAAAATAACCGTCAATTTATAAAATAAAAAATCGGCATTTCCTTACAAAAGCATGCAGTATGCCGGGAAATTTGTAGGTTTGTTTTTGCTTTTTGTCTATTATATTATTATCAATATACTATAATAGTGATCTATAGTATAATGATATATATATATATAGCCCGTGGTTTGATTTATTACGGGTATGTCCCTTTCACACGTTGTATATATAAATAAATCATATAGAATGGTACTTATTTAAGTTTTATCTTTCAAATTCATTACAGCCTGCACTCTTTGAATTTCAACGTGGCAATGCAGCCAGCTTTCTGGGTACGTTACCGCAGGGTAAACAATTACCGGGCCTTTTTTATTTGTAGGTAAATATTAGTTTGTAGTGTAATGTAGAGAGTAGTTTTTTAACTTTATTTTAGTTTTTAAGAAAATTGAATGTGTATATATAATTTTTTCTTTGAATTGGTAGTACGCTATCTAAATTAATTGTTATTTTCGTAGTAGTAAAGTTTTCATTACCCTAAATATTTTGGCTTTAACTATGTAGTGGATAATTTTACCTCGAAACACATGCACTCTAAATCTAAAGCATTTATCATAGCCACAAAATAAACTACCTAACTTTTGTATCATAGATGCAGAGCAACTGCTCTTGACAGCCTTGACAGGTAACCGGCTTGCAACTGCATCTAACTGATCTGAATGCAGTTGCACACAAACATGGAAAAATGCAGATGGGTTTGTAACTCGCGCATCCCGACGTTTGGGTATGAGAGAAATGGGTTATCCGATAGTGCTGAGAGTAATTCATTGAATTGAGAGGCAAATATCTTTTGAAAATAAAGTAGGGATGTTTCATGAGCCATAAATGCATTATTTTTGCAAGCTTTTATTTATTTTTACCTGTCCCCTTTTGTTTCAATCCTTTTTGGTTTCTGATCGAGCTAAAATTTTCGCGTAACAATACATTATTATGATAACATTTGTTCGACGATAGAGTATCTTTGGCCGGATCTTCAAGACCAAACATGCAACAAATCAGTAAATGGGTTGCCGAGATATGGGGTTCGCGAGTTCCCAGTTCCGTCTTTCGCCTAAAAAGCCTAAAAAAATTTAGGGATTGTCTGATGGATGATTGTTTGTTGCACTATTTAGCCAAAACTGCTGACCGGACTGGAAGAGACTTTGGCTAGATTAATACATATTTAAAGTGGGGCTCCCATACAACAAACATGTTTTTTTTATAGATAAGTAGCTGCGCCCCGCGGTGTTTCCAGCGCCTAAATTAGCCACACTCACAAAACTTCGTCTTTATAATACTAGTAGTTCGCCACGAACTTAGACCTCGCGATTATTATTTCAGAACGATGTACCTGATTTGGATGAATTATCGGTGCAGGTTTACCGATATGCGGATTGTACCAAAATCACACTTATACATACAACATATTATAAAAGAAAATAAAAATGAAATATAAATATTAATTAAAAAATAAATAAATATTAATCAAAAATCCCGCCCCGGATTGTCCCCGGTTCAAAGGTACCCATTACGCTAGCTGCGTTGCCTCTCTGGATAGCAATGGATATCCTTTGAACCAGGTACCATCTTGAACGTTGGTCATAACCGCGGTCCCGTAAACGGCGCCCTATCTCACTAATGAAGCTTTTAGCTTCAGGGCACCAAGGGCCAGTCGTTTCCACAGCGACTGGAACAAATTCATATAAAGACGTTAAATTAGAATATTTAGTGCATTTTTGTCCAACCGCCGCACGCGCTGCCGCCCCGGGTGTGCGTACACAACTATTCAGATAGGACGCCGCGTAGGTACTCACGCACGTTGCATCCCACAACAAACAGCGTCCCCTCTGCCACGGGATAAGAGTCAAGCCATCTGGACGTTTTCCATCTGTTCTGGAGAGTCCTGGAGGTTCTAGTTGACACGGGACATTTGCCGAAATAAGTGCTCTTCTAATTATATCATTAAATGCATTGTGTCGAGACAAAGTCCAGCACAACGTAAACAACTCAATCCATGAATGAATGAATATGCGGATTCATGGTTGTGACCAAATTTCCAAAATAGTTACCAATCACAGCCCTTGCTTCAAATGACTTTTGATCTAGCTCTGAAATGTTAGGAGCACCTTCCAACCATACAATCCCATGGATATGAGGTCTACCGTGATGCTGAAATTCAGTTCTGTACCAGTAGTCTTTTACCGAAAAATGACCCATCATTTTTCAAATGACAAAGTCAGCTCGTTGTTGGAAAAACCAGAAAATAAATGCTTATTTGTATTGCCATGGCTCTATGCCGCTGCTCATTGGTTTCTTACTCTCTTCGTTAAGCTACTTCGCGGGCTTTGGTTGCTGATGATCTCTTGTTAGTTCGTAGCATAATTACTTATACCACTACAGAAGCACTTTTTTTTAAGTCGGTTAAATATGATAAAATTTATAGAACTACTTATGAAACTCAAAATAATAACCATAATAGTTATTCAGAGAAATTATTTCGTGGACCCCAGGGGAGATATGTATTTTTAAGAAAGTTGTTCAGTAACCCGGACTGAATTCACCCTTAAATAGTTTCAGTATATTTTGTAAGAAGTTTTGTATTGTATTAGTCAGCTAGACTTCGCGAGTCACCGCGCTAAACCCGTTTAAGTATAACGTATAAAAAAGTTGTTCAGACAAAAAAGTTGTTTAAATAAAAAAATATCGTTTTTATAATGGCAACAAAAAAGTCTAATGACATATTTGAAAATATTTTGAAATGGCGGATATGTGACAGTTTTAAAATTTTAAACCCCCATATTTCCGCCATTTTGAAAATTTTCTAAAAACTGGCTCGACAAAAAAATTCTATTTAGTTGCTGAACCTACTTACAAAATTTCAAGAGAATCGGTTAAGAAATGCGACCTGTAGGCGAGAACAGACAGACAGACAGACAGACAGACAGACGGACAAAAGAATTTTTGGCTAATCTCGAAACTGAGACGCTTCGCTCGCTTCGCTTGCTCGGTCAATTAGTGAGATGGTACAGAATCTTTAGTGCGTAAGACCGACTAGCACTTGGCCGGTTATACATTTTTTATATCCCAGACCAATATGGAAGCATGTGTTTGTATAATATAAGTGCTAATATTTAATTTGCTAGTTCTCCATTTCAAAAATAGGGCACTAGGATGCCGAGCCCGGCCCGTAAAGAAGCCATTGTTCAAACTAACTTAATTCCAGAAACTAGGTCTCGGCTGGAACTCTCCCGATAATTAATTCGAGAAACTACTTTAGACTCACCGTCTTACTTACTATAAAATGACTAACCTTAGTACCTTGGCTTTGCTACAAAAGTTCATTCAATCCATTTATCAAGTTTGTTGGATGGTTTAAACCAGAAAAAATTGGTCCGTAACTTTGTTATGTTATATACATTAGTTACGCCGAGGTTCTATGAGTTCGATCTCCAGTCAGAACAAACTGGAAAATGACCTTGTTCAAATAGTCCTCTGTTTTTAATCTTTATTTATTAGAAATGCATAATTTTACTGTTCTTATGACAAAGGAAGCCTAGCTATGTCAGTTGCTTTTAAGCACTTTGAAAAGCACTTCACACGCAAGCACATATAGTCTTATCATGGTCCCAGTGAATGTACAGTTGTGAGGAGATAACTCTACCGCACGGCCTTCGGTCGGGCCGTTGAGTTCTACTAGCCGCTGTGTCCCGAACTGGACACCCTCGACTTGGGGGTCAGGTTTATCTGCCCCCGACTGTACATAGGCGTCAAGTGCGCCGACACGTGTAATAGAGTCAAGTCATGTGCGATGATCGACTCCGGCCGACTTCATTCGATTACACAGCAGCTACTAGAGCTCGACGCTCGATGGTGCACGCGAATTATTGCGTTCACGCGTTTAAATAGCTGGCAAGTGGAGGGTATAGCTCTCAGTGACTCGCACAAATATTTTTGACAGGGTAGGCACTAATCTTACCTAAATTACAAGACCGGGTGTATATCAAGCAAAATACATTTTTCCCAATATCCGATGTTATATTAGGGTGGTGAAGGGTAGTCAAATTATATGTGTCCGTATGAAATGCACGCTACTGATAGCTCTGCCTACCCCTGTAGAAAAAAGGCGTAATAATATATAATTATATGTATGTTAAACTGTCTAATTTAATAAACACAGTTATTTAAAATTAAGGTAAAACTTTTCGCACGCATGCATTCTTAAAGAGGGTTGACGGCAAGCAGGCAGTCGTAAAACTATATCCAAATCGTATAAACTTTTCCGGTTTTTTTTTTTACGATACGAATGCTGGCTTCCGTGGCTGATCACTGGCATGCATATTATACATATTTGGAGAAGAAAAAGCGGCCAAGTGTACCAGGGTTCCGTTGAAGCAAAGCTGAGCTATGATTGTGATTAGTCCTTCTTTTAGATTATCCAAAAATAATGGAATCATAATTTTGGTAGATACGGAAGATTAAAGTTCCGGAGTGAGGGCTTGCAACGTCACCGCTATGTAAAAATCGTAGCTAACCATGATGGCATGCAAAATTTTAATGTTTTCCTTTTTTGTTTCTCAGAGACAAGAAAAAATATTTTTCCATTCATCATGCCTATTAATGACAATGCTTCCTGAATGGCAAGTTTTGTCCAGTAGCGAAATAACATAATTTAAAATTAGTCTTGAAGATTCGAGTGGCGTCTGGCGTACACACAATGAGCATTTTTACCCTGGTGTAAATTCGGCTTGGATTATAAAATCACAATAGGCATGAATTACTTATCTGGAAGCACATTAAAGCTACTTCACATACCTTTAATAATCCGACACCTGATTTTTGAGGAAAAGTATAAAATACTCTGACGATCTGAGTCCTTCTTCCGTGGAGTCGGTTATAAATAAAATAGTACAAGTTTATTCGTAGAGAATAAAATGTTTAAGGATACATTCAGTACACAGTTTTCAAATTGTTTCTTTTTCTGACAAAAATCTGAAAACATATACATGTACAGTATCATGTCTTTATCCATGGTACATTTGGGCTCTAAGTAGACAGAGCCCAGGGACACATTCCAAAGGCCACTTTAAGGAATCTAAATATTGATGAGTTGCTAGCCACAGCGGGCCTATTAAAACTCTTAGACCAGCACTGAAGAAAATCTCTTTATCGAAAAGATTTAAAATTATTTAATAAGTGATCCCATCCATCTCAGGTCGCATCTGCTAAAATGCTTCAGAACCGATCCTGAAGTAAATAAGGATGCATTTCCAACAAACGCCATATTTTTCAAGCTTCCAGCTTAAGCTCGAATGCTTTTCATTCGGAAAATATACGGCCTTCCGTTTGAAAGCTAAATCGTTCAAATAAAATTGAATTATCTAACGTATTACGATTTGTTTCTAAAAATTTACATGCTAAACCATAAAGTTACGGAAGGTTAGATAAAATGTACAGTTCGTGAGAACATTATAATTTACCCGCGACTTCGTCTGCGTCAATTAAGTAATTTGTTTGTAATAAAGTCAACTTTTGTATGGCAAAATAGAATCCTTCATACAAAGTTCCACTACCGTTTTCATTGCCTTAAAAATGATTTTTGGCATAAAGACTATCTTATGTCCTTCCTCGATTGTCATACTATATCCATCCATAAAATCCGAGTGGTTCAGCGTGAAGAGTTAACAACAACATATTGACATTAACTGATCAGTAAAAAGGTGCTTTAAGTCCCATATGTCTGAAAAGACGAAGTGTGTACAGACCAAGTAAGGACACATTGTGTGTCAATTTTTAAAAAGCATGTTATTATTTACATGTTTTTCGTAAAAAAAACAGTTATTTCTGTAGTTTGCTGTCCTTGAATTCGTTATATACTCGTAGTATAACGCAACTAATTTTAGATGCACTGTTTTTCTGTCAATTGCATAAAAATCTATACTCCTTAAATTTGTAGCATAGGTACTTTAAAATTACTCAGATTTGGAACGGCAGATTTTTATGAATATATCGTTCTTTTTTTATTTTGTTAGTCTTATGGTTATACCGAAAAATAAGCACGCGCGAAAGGGATATTAAGATATTTCATTTGGGAAAATATAGACATACCACTTCCAATGGGTCACAATAGAAGGTGGACCCAAGTAACGCCTATTGACACATCGTCAAGGCCAACGATATCACAACCAAAGAAAACCGGCAAAGGGGACTTTGCAGTGGTGTAAAAGCAAAGGAAAGAAAGCGGAGCACGGGCTACAAAGCAACAGCTAGAGATGCAATATGGACGTGGACTACGATAAAAATAAATTATTTTGTACTGAAAGTAAGAAAATTAAAAAAAAAGTCACAAAATATTTCACTTGTTAATGATGACATCCATTTCGAACGTGAATTCTATGCAATAAAAGCAATAACGTCACAGTCCAGTATTTAATACCATAGATATCGATTTTTTTACGTGTTTCATACAAATCCCATAGAATGTGTTTGTTTGAATAAGTGTCTGATTTAACTTGTAAATAAGTTTTTTGAAAAAAATTAATTGTTGGTACAAGCTTTTATTGTGAGGCCAAGGAACTTATTAAGACAAATGAAATAAGCTCAAACTCGATGGAGTTGCGTCTTTTTATTACTTAGTTCCATCGACCACCTACCGTCTCCATGATCAGATCCTAGGCATCGTCTACCGTAGGCGTCGTAAAGTGCTCGTCAAGACAAATCAAACAAGTCCTACTCAGTCAGGTTACGTTGAATTGTTCTGTCTGAGTACTGAGTTCCGTCAAATATTCCCGGTTCGATCATCAGAACAGCTCATTGACTTAAAAAACGACGGGTTGCACTCTGGGAGTGCCGGCAGAAGTGAAAACTTGAATATTAACGTTGTGCATTTTTGATATACGAAACAGCAGGCGCAGGCATACATTTTCACCGCGCCGTAGAAAGAGAGGGGGATACTCCCTCTCCTACGCCGCGCCAGCTGTCTACTCTCCATCCGTCTTACGAATTTTCGATCAGGTCACGTGTCCTGACGCGAGTTTAACATTTTTTACCCATTCCAAAAAAGTGCACAACGCCGCTAAAGAAGTTTTCACTTCAAAAATATTGTATGCCATCAGACTTACATAAGTATGCAAAATTTCAGCTAAATCGGTTGAGGACATCTTGTTGAAATTGAGTTGCAAGATTTGACCTAAACAAACATTCATAAATACAAGATACATAGCAAGTTAAATAAAAGCTTGTCATACAAACAAGCGGATTAATATTAAGCTAAGATGACCAAAAGCGAGAGGGAGTGGAATAGTGGTCACACGAGTCAGCTCGGGCAGCCTCTCAATAAAATCTGTATTTACGGCGCGCGTGCTCCGCGTAGGGTAGCCGCAACCGAATTACAGATAATTTTGTAGTAAATTCGTGGTTTGCATTTAAAATTTATGTTACTTATCTTAATATCTAAAGGTTGACTGGTATAGACAATCCTAGCTTATGTTGTTAAACAAAGGAGCGACTATCTGCATTTTTTTTTCGTGTGTATTTCACCACACTGGTCTCAGGTTTTTCAAGCTACCTAAAGGCATCTGATATTGTTTAACGACTGCCAGGATAATGTAATATGACAGCCGGGGCCAACGACTGTACGGCCTTCTAAAGCATAGAGAATCTCGAGAAATATTTGTGCCACTTGTGGTCTCTATCCAAGGACGACCGAGGTTAATTAACTCGCAAAACCGCTAGCAATGTGAACTCCCACCACCACCAAGCTCGGCGGCTATTATCAACAATTTTTCTTTACCTATGGTAAATAATCTGACATCTTAACGGTAAAGTTCCTATAATGTCTGGGAAATGTTGGGCGTGTCACATCCACATTGTCTTCACATCTCCGCACATCGAACACTGCGCCCGATGATAGGCTCGCACTTTGCGGCGAACGTGCCCCCAACTTACGAGGTGTATTTCCTTTATCATTATTTTTATATTCACGGTCCCTTTGCCTGTACCTATATACAGATATATAGGTAGACACACTGTAAGGTCTTTATTCTGACTGTGGCGGATTTACACAGTTGCCACTATTCATATTATTTATACGAAGTATTTCGGTGAATACCATATAATATGGTAAAACCCCCTTTCTACCTTCTCGACTTAAAATGAGTAGAAAAATGTTACATCAATATACATATAATAAAAAGGTTAAATTTGTGTATGTACCATGAATATACATCCAATAATTGGCCAAGTGCGTGTCGGGCCACGCGCAGTGAAGGGTTCCGTAGTTGTAAATGCCAACTATGAGTACATGCCACTAAATCATCTAAGAACTTATTGAATTTGTATGAAATTTTCCTTTCGAGTACATTTTATAAGTTGATCGCCTATAACTTTTTAATTTGTTAACCCTACTTAGCTCTGATAGTTTTCCTATAAACTACATAAACTATATCTGTGATTTTTTTCACGTGTCCAAATATAACCGTTTAGTAGATAGATGGGCTTTAACAAAAAAAATCACTTTAAACCTAAATATTTCAGACACGGATCCCTAAATCGAAAAATGGTGTTCAGAAGCTCACAATATTTTTGAAAGACCTATTCAACGATACCCCACACAATGTGTTTGTAGAGAAAAAAAATATTGACTTCCTCTTTACTTGTACGGCAGCTACTCTAAAAAAAAATTTGTTTCCATATTTTATTTTACGACTTTTTCGCCATGATTAATATACATATCCATGCCAAATCACAGTTTTCTAGTACTTATAGCTTCTGAGTAGGACCGCGGACGGACAGACAGACAGACAGACAGACATGGCGAAACTATAAGGGTTCCTTGTTTACAACGGAACCCTAAAAAAAGTTAAGATTCGTAGTTGCGAATGCCAACTTTGAGTTCTTGCCACTAAAAACGTCTAAAAACGAATAGGTATCTATTGAATTTGTATGAAAATGTCGTTTTTCAAGTACATTTTATAAGTTGATCGCCTATAACTTTTTAATTTGTATACTCTACTTGGCTCTGATAGTTTTCCTTCAAACTACATTATATATACTTAAATTGTGTTTTTTTTCACGTGGCCATATATAACCGTTAAGCAGATAAAGGGGGGGGGGGGGACACTTGACTCGAACAAAAATTTGAACTTTCAACCCAAATATTTCAGGAATGGATCCATAAATCGAAAAATGGTGTTCACAAGTTAACAATATTTTTGAAAGACCTATTCAACGATACCCCACTCAATGTGTTTGTCGAGAAAAAAAATATTGACTACGTCTTTACTTGTGGCAGCTACACTGAAAAATTTTTTTTCCATTTTTTATTTTACGATACATATCCATGCCAAATTACAGCTTTCTAATACTTATAGTTTCTCTGTAGGACCGTGGACAGACAGACAGACAGACAGACAGACAGACATGGCAAAACTATAAGGGTTCCTTGTTTACTACGGAACCCTAAAAAAGTCTGTCTGTTTGTATACGGTAATCTCCGGAAATGCTGAACGGATTCGAACGAAACTTTTTCTATATATAGCTTACTAAGAATATATAGAGTATAATTGCTTTTAAAACACCTGATTCAAAACTATATTGGTCCAGCTTAACTACAAAAAATATAAAAATGACTTTGCAGAAGTTGTTCGGCAAGATTATGGTAAGAAATAAATAAATTATTATTATTATTAATGATTAAAATAAGTATTTTTTGTTGAGGTATAAAAATCGAAGATCTGGAACACCTCATGCGGAACCAAATTAAATTTATTTGCATAAACATGTGTTCACAAAAATCGATGATCATCTGATGTGAAAATCTATTTAAACTATACAATTTAAAAAAATATATTGACTTTTAACATAAGACACTGGTAAGTTTTCATATGTATCTAAATAAAAAGACCTCGCGAACGAAGTCGCGGGCGTCACCTATTATGTAAAATAATTGACCCATTGTAATAAGTAACTTCGGAACTCTTGTCTGAGGTCACTAGGACAAATATTTAATTGTTATAATCGATTCAGCAAAAAATTATCAGCGGTGAAGAGTTGACAACAAGAAAAGTACACCTGAAAATATATGTATCAATCTGCCAATCGATATCTGATGAAATTCGATACGAAGGTCACACAGTGCATGGCGTTACTCGGCATAATTGAAGAGTACATAGCGACCTAGATTTTATGTGCCACCGCACTTCTCTTTTATTGCAGTTATATCCAAGTACGGGCTGCGTTCAAACATGCTCTGGTGAAATTTATGTTGAAACGTTTGCTTACAGGTTTTGTTGCTTTTATTTGTTGATAATAATAGTAAAAAGTGCTTCTGAAATTTATTGACCGAGCGAGCGAAGCGAGTGAGGTCTCTAAATCGAGTTGGGGGCGAAAACACATTGTATGTATGTATGTATGTATGTATGTATGTATGTATGTATGTATGTATGTATGTATGTATGTATGTTTGTACCGCGATAGCAGCCGAACCGATGGTTTGATTTTGATGAAACTTGGTAGGCATGTAGGAAACATCAATAGAATTTTCAAGTTCGTTGGGCATCAAAATCGGTTCAGTAGTTTTTGAAATATTAATAAAAATGTCCGCGAATAATAATCGCGAGGTCTAAGTTCGCGGCGAACTACTAGTTATAAGTACTTTCGTTTAGAAATTCGCAGCACTTTCGTAATGCTATGACTCTAAGCGACCTACGTCGTATCTGATCAATTTGATAATGTCCTCCTCGCCCACCACCACGCTAAGCGTGGCCTTTGGGTATTACGGCCCGAGACTCTGTTTACCTTTGTACGTGATCCAGTATCTGTATGTTTTGCATTACATCAAAAACAAAATACCTTACGCCTAATATATAATATTCTTACGCCTTCTTTGGCATCGTTGAATCTGTGAGAACTTTATTTCCTTTGACAATTATATAAGTATATTACTTAATTATGTACTCATAACAAATAAAATTATTAAGCTACATCTTTACTCTAGAAATGTGTGACGATTATGTTGGGTTTGAAAAACAGTAGCACGAAATATATTTTTTTGGCTTTTTGCGCGAAATCAACAGAATAAGCTGCGGTAACGTTTTCCACACTTTTATGTAGTCACAAAAGTAGTATCTTAAACTTTTTTATACTACATTAATCTCGCTTTTAACTTGAAACGTTATTCAGTCAAAATGTGAACTTGATAGAAAATAATTTGAGCTTTAGAAAAAGCTAATTGAGCGGAAGTTTTCCATATTTTACAAGTTTTTATTTATTTCTTTAATATTTAGTTTCACTTGTCTCGTTGTCTGTCCGTCTGTAATCAAATCTTGCAAATTCAATTTGACCCACTTTCGGTTTTCGACTGCAATCAAATTTTGCAGGCATACGTGTACCGCGTGACAATGCAACATTATGATGACACTGAACGGATCTGTCTGATGATGGAGCCAGAAGGTGCCATTGGAACTCTGTAATAAAACGACGCAACCCCATCGAGTATTTTTTTCAAGTAGCTTATTACATCTTGAAAAATTAATGAAAAAAATAAATTGTAAAAATTAATGGCACTCTACATTTTCTTTTAGTTTTATATATTTACTACTAGACTACTATTTTACGTTCATAGAGAAAAGTCTAGGGTACGGCCGACCTTAAATTATAAAATACCAATAGTTGGCTGTATAAGGCACTTACCGACAGCGTGATGATCTTGTCAAACAACATGATGGGCGGCATGTGGAAGTCGAATACGAAGTACTGCGGACAAAAACAACACTTGAATTTTTCGCCTTTTTAGCCAACTAAATTGCTCAGTATGGGCTTTGTGTCTTGCGAATTGCGATACAAAGGTCAACCAGAGGATGCTATTTTTCAAACGTGAATTTACTAAACGAACGATTTTTTGTATGGAAAAACCATTGGTTAAGGTGACTCCGCGTTTTAAAAATAGCACTTCTGAACAACACTCCGGGCTGTAAAGCGCAAAGATTTGAAAGTGGGTGTGTAAATTAATTGTGTTTGTGATATATGTCCTTTCTTATCTCATTCAAATAAGACAATATTATTAATAATATAAACGAGAACATTAACTAAAACTAATCTAATAACTTAAAAACTTATAAAAAAAAGCCATAAATAAATTAACTAATAAATTACCAATACAGTCCAGTCTACCTAACTTCCTTAACAGCCTGTGTGTGACAAAGACGGTATTAATGCGGCCGCGCTTTATTTGCAACAATGCTGCTAGCTATTCATGATGCCTAGCTTACACTCGCTTTGGAGTCACAGTCAAAGTCGAAGTAGAAATAGAAGTAGAAGCAGAAGCAAAAGCAGAAACAGGAGCAGAAGCAGCAGTAGAAGCAAAAGCAAAAGCGAAAGCGAAAGCGGAAGTGGAAGCGGAAGCGGAAGCGGAAGGGGAAGCAAAAGTAAAAGTAAAAGCAACCAAGTCCGAGTCCGAGTCCGAGTCAAATTCAAATTATTTATTGGCTTTAGTGTAAGCAGAAACAGATGAAAGACGATTTTTAGTTTCTGTACATGAAGGCACCTATCAGGTCACAATAAATATATATTTAAATTACACAAAAGTAAACACTATTTTCTTAAACATTTTAAAGTGCCTTACTAACTTACATATCGTCGACCCACCTAGTGACATTCCTGTGTCACTTAATTACAGCCTTGCTGCCCCTACAATTGTTCCAGATAAAACTTACCTCGTTGTAGTAGGGGCAGTTGGTGCTCTCCTTGACGCTGGTATATTTCCTGTAATCCCCGATCTGAACGCACACCACGGGGTCCATGTTGAGGCCGGCGAGCTGGCGCGCCTCTATGATGGTCACACACACTTGGAAATCGACCGCCTTGAGCGCAGAGATGCGGCTGTTGTCGATGGTGCGGCGTCTAAAGAACAAGAAGATAATTATAGCACCAATCTTTTTATTAAATTTAAGTTACACAATCTTTACGTATTCATTTCTTATGGGGCAGGCTGTACCCAGGACCGATACTAAGGTTTAGACCATGGAAGTAACTAAAGTGTAACAAGAAGATTTTTCTTTTATTGGATTTACGTTAACCCCAGGTCACTAAATGCAAAAACAAACTGAAAGTAAACCGCCATGCCTCGACCAACTGCATAGCGATTCTTCATCTATAATTTCTGCTTGTGCTTCTATCATTAATTTCGCAAAAACCAGCTGAATTGACATAATGACGAATGCAAAATAAGGCGCGGCGCGACACGTGATGGTGCAAAGTCAGCGATAACCTTGTTTCCGCTTTCATCTTTAGATAAAAGTTCACTTCTTCGGAAGTATGTCCTGGTCCTTGCTGCTTAGGATTGCAAGCACATCGAATATTCGAAGTCACAATCAGATGGAAACTGACGCGTCGCCGAACAGTCAATATGCTCGTAATCAGAATTCTCTTCAAACATGAAGAAATCTGATGAACTGGAATGCCGACGATACTTCTTTTTATCGGGTCCAAATAGTCAATGTCGAGACCGATACGCTTTTTGTACGAAAAACAAAAAAACGATATCGATTTCAATATTGACAAGCAAGAAAATAAATTAATTAATTGCTTTAAATGCATTCGTGATTGACATATTCTTCAAACCCTGACTTTTGGAAAAATTGGAAGGGCAATGATATTAAAAGAAAGTGATACAATCGACCATGCATCAACCGTAGCCAGGCTTGTCTAACTCCGCGGTAGGTATTAAAAACGCAAGTACGTACGGCGGCCTAGCCGGCGTGGCTAATCAGTGCACCAGAAAAGGTAAGCGTTACGCGATAGAAAGAGATGGAATGCCTAGGTGAATATTACTGAAGGTTATTAGCGGTGTGCGATCTGAATTGAATTTAATTGTATCGAAGCGAGAGTCGCTATTCCTTTAATTGATTTTTCGGAGTGAATCTTCTGTACTTGTACTATTATATGTTCTGTGCCGTAGCTGTAATGATAAGGTAGTGTTTAGTGAATAGTGACGAAAGTGCAATAAATAGAAGTGAGTACTTATGTTCCTATGCTGGACATGTGATCGACCGTACCTTTACAGGAAAGCGTGATGTGCTATGCGAAAACAGAAGCAGAGTGAAGTACTCCAACTGAATTGTAGAAATAGTTCTCAGTGTCCAAGGTAAGTTAAAAAAAAACACATAGTAGCAGCAGTCATGTGAAGATGGTGTTTACTTACATTTTCTTAACTTTGGGAGTGTCAGTCGGCGAGCGAGTGTCCACGAGGACTTCATCGGAAGATGCGGAGGCCTGACTGGGGGGGCGCTGCTCCCCGGATGGTCCAGGCATCTCCAACAGGCCCTAACAAACAACAACAATAAACATCACTCTGTATACCTGTACATGCGCTGTTCAACGGTCCTCTATAGGTAACACATCTACCTACGAAGAGTTAAGATTCCAAGTCGTGACTGCGCCACTGATTACTCCTCCAACAAGTGTAAGTCTTATTTAGACTAGCAATGTGGCTATTTTCACCGAAGTCTCACCTGCTCCTCGTCCCCGCTTGAATCCCTCGGCCGAGATCTGCCCAGGCGAATTAAACTGCGGACGCTCGTCAAAGTCGATGTCCGCTTGTGTTTGCGTTCCTCAACGGTGACCACTTTCTCGGCGCCCATCGACAGGCCGCGCCTGATGACGAACATACCACATGTTACATATTTAATATTCGAGGAGGGGGAGGGGAGAGCTGTTACTAAGATTACTGGGCGCAGAAACAGAAGACAAAAAAATATGGATAGAGTGAAATGACAAAAGATTAAAGAGAAAATAAAAGAAGTTTATATAGAAAGAAGAATAAGGAAAAGACAGAAAAAAAAAGTTAAGAAGAGTTAGACAGAGACACGATTTTATATTGTTTAACTGCAGTACCGTATTGTGTTGGTGCCACAAATATTACAACATCCATGGTTTTTAAATTAAAAAAATATACATAATATTTTCTTTGCCTTAACCCGGGAGAACTCGCGCCCTTGAAAGTTACACGAGTACTCGCGCATAGAGTAATTTGCTCACTTTTTTAAGCCGGTTATTTGTACATAGTACATAAGTCATTAATTATTTCATGACTATATTTTAATGAAACAATCATATATAATCAAATATTTTTTTTATTTAAAGTTTGTAACATTATTTCACTTTTAATATTTAATATCACACATAGGACTGAATTGCTTACTGTAGTTACACGAACTATCGAAAATTACACATATTCCATAAAGTAAAAGCATATATGTACCGTACATTTTTTTTTGCACGAAAAACATGTCTTTTTTCGTAGATTAGTTTTTTGGTTTTTGCCTAAGTAAAAAAGTCATTTTCCAAGTTGTGCAGAAGAAATTTCACCTTCATCTTCCGTTGATGACTGTTCCGTAATATTATGATCGCTGTACTCACTTTCTTGGTCGCTATCTATAGCATCGGCTCTAAAAGAAGGATCTTCTACATAATCGGATTAACCACTGCGTAATTTGTTGCTCTTGTCTATCCATCTGGAAAAATGACTATTTATATAAATAAATGGCTTACTACAATTACTAATAACGACGGTTTAACATAAAAGTAACAAAAAAACCGTTATATAACTTTATTAACTAATTTCAAGTAAAGTAATAACAACTAAAATATACTTACGTCGATAATCGCGCGATGAGCAAAATGCCGCGTGACCTGACTTTGCTGAATAAACCACCTCTCGCGATGGACTGGGACACACTGCACCGATGTAACTGTTGCGAGAGGGTCGAGGGACGTACGAAACTCAGCTATAGCGAGGACGAGGCGAGTACACACATTTTTAACGAAATACCACGAGTTTTAAAATCATCATGAGGGAAATACTCATAGCGCGAGTGCTCGCGGGGGAGCGCACATTTTTATGAACATCAGGGTTAGTACAGGGAGGAGACAATGGCAAATATCTCAATTATTTTTACTATGCTTATCGAATTGTATGACTTTAAGTTGATAAGCCGAGCATTGTACCCATAGACATAGAATTTTTTTTACTACGTAAGATTGTACCAATGGGTAGATTTTCTTCTTTCCTCCAGATTCCTATTCAAAGATGTTTTTTTACTTAGACCGTTTTTCTTTCAGAAATATTCATCTAATGACGTGGTGGACGTTATCCTGGTCCTTGCCGCTGATTGCTCCTGGTGCTGTGATTGCAAGCGTACCAAAATTTTCTAGAATGAACCCGGATGGAAACTAGATTCACTTTCGAATACTTAAGACGCGCACAGCCTGACCGGCAGCGGCAGTTCTTCAAACTTTGCTTCACACCGACTAGGAGCGAAGGTACGCACTAAAACGTCTTAACTATAGTTACTAGTTTATAAAAATAATCGGCCAAGTGCGAGTCGAACTCGCGCTCGAAGGGTTCCGAACCATTCTATATCTATAATCCATTCCATATCTATAAAAACCACGTTTTTTTGTATGGCGGCCTCACCTTAATATTTATTTAACTAATTCTGTTTTTATTATTTATTGTTATAGCGGCAAAAGAAATACCTATACATCTTCTGTGAAAATTTCAACTGTCTAGCTATCACGGTCCATGGTCCGGCTTGGTGACAGCGGAGTCTTTTTAATAGGGTCACGTTTTTACCCTTCGGGTACGGAACCCTAAAAAGGGCTAGCGGCTGCTTTTTCGCTCAACGGATCAGCATTGCTTTCTAGCGAGAGAACTCACATAGCATGAGCAAGAGGTATAGTTTCAAATGTAGTAAAGGTTTATTTTTTGTAAACTTTAGTTTTTATTTGCCATTTCTCTCATTTAACTGTTTTTGTGGCAAGAAATAAATGGTTTCTTTGTTTAATACATCTAAATATTCACACAATAAAGGCATAAATATGAATAAATTTGTGAGTATTTGCATTTAAAGTAAAGTTTTGTATAGCGATTTCCTGAAATTGATAAAAAGTTTTAAAAGTTTCCACTATTTGAAATGATCACAATCGTCTTTTCCGTTCTCGTACATCAAAATATGATTATCTTTCTTAGAGTTTCAACATGTTGATACTTTGCATTTCCCGCCAATTGTCTCAAACAATCTTAGTTTTATCATTACAACGAGTAACCATTTTGGATAGTAGAACAACTTATCTCACAATATACGGCTCACTACTAAGATATTTATAATGTCCATTCTTCGTAATGATACAATTAGTAGTTGCCGATGATAGATCTTGATGATTCAATTTACGAGCATATAAATTGTAGAGAAGGCTAACAAACTGAAACTGTCAGCATTGCAATACAATTTCATAGGCGCGCAACTTTTACAGGCAGTTTGTTGAGCTAGACCCAAGGTAGGTTTTAAACTTTTGTCAGGGGATACTAACTCAACGATATTATATTTTATTATATTACACATAATAATTTATTTTTTGATTGAAAAAACTGAAATTACGATAATTAAAAAACGCAATCATTTACCTAAGTAAGCGCTTCCCAGCAATCTTCAACTTCCTAGCACGTGACTCGTCTCCAGACTCCACATCCACCACGTCCCTGTCTCTCAGCGAGCGCTCAAAACTCGCTATGTTCTTCTCAATGTTCTCCAGGCCATTGTCATCATCGGACGCCGCTGCGGAGCTCTGCCCCGACTGGCTGGTGCCGGCCACGGAGCCGTGGACCGATGGGATGTCGGTGAGGTTGGAGCCGCGGCCAGAGCCCCCGTCGTAGCGGTACGGTGCGGCATCGGGCGCCGCCAGCGAGGGCCCGGCCGTTGCTGGTGGCTTGTAGTATATTTCCATCTCGACAAATACCTACGCAGAAAAAAATCTATTTTAGCAAGTAATACAGAACTCCATTTAGCGTTTGCTCAAACCTATCCAAGGATTGGTTCTGATTGGCCTTTGGGGTGAGGAGGTTAGATGGCAGTCGCTCTGTGTAAAAATCAGTAAACTTTCAAATCTCCCAGGTTAGGGCGGACCCTGGGCTCCCGCTACCTCTAAGCGTAACCGGGAATACGCTTGGATGATGATGAATACAGAAACAGGTCTCTATCCCCGAAGCAGAAAAACCAACGGGATGCATAACTTAGTTAGGAAGATGGTGAATGGTTTCATAGATTCTATGTACATTGGTTTGATTAGATTGTATTTTAGGGAGTTTTAGAGTTTAAGGGTGCATGGGGGACAGCCAGAAGGGGAACGTGCAAATATACGCACTCCCAGCTCAGGCCCCCGTAAAATCAACAGTATAAACTAACCAATTCGTAAAACATATCACAACGCGTATCATTATGTATTGTATAATATGTATGTTTAAGTATACATTTTAAAATAAGTACCTATTTAAGTACTCGTATATGTATTTAACCTTAGTTTATTTTGAAAACGCCTGTTTTCTTCTATTTTCTCTTCGGGGTCGGCTGAATGGAATTTCTGATGAAATAAGCAGTACCTATGTACTCAATGTTCTTATGTTTCTGTGCTTATATTTTGTGTACCTACATGAATTTTGAAAATAATTATAAAAACGCGCTTCGTCGAGGCAACTGGAGTCCCAAAAACTAGCAGTTTTAACGCCAAACGGATTAGCTTAGTTCTCGAGCGAGGGAACGTTGGCTTGATGTGTTGTATTGTATTTATAAGTTTTTTATATGTAACAATATAGTTTTAAATTTTGATATAGTTTAGTTTTAGAAAGTGGTTTCTTGTTGTCATTATATATTTATAATAATGAAACAAAGTGAACGTAATACTCGTGTAATCTAGAAAAAAAAATCTAACTAAGTTGAGTTAGATTTTTTTTTATATTCATTCCTAGTTAAATAAAAATCAAATTTAATTAAATTTAATGTTTTGGTTCCAAATACTAAACTTATTGGAAGCTACCGGAGCTGGAGTATGCTTTTATAAAAAGTCAAATGTTGCAATTTGAAGAATCTTTCGACCGTCTAGGTAACATCAACCCGCACATGGTAAAATTCTATCTATTTCTTCCAAAAAACACGTATGCACTAACGATGCTCACCTCGTTTAGACAACGTTATTAGAGAGGATTTTACCAGAATATTTAACTGCAATAATCGACAGAAGCTGGTTCCAAGCAACACTTCCTATACGGCACGGTGGTCTTGGTATAAGAACAAACTAGTATACCACTACCCGCATTTCTTTTATCGGTCCATGGCACGAACAACTTCATTGGTAAGTTTTTTTCCCGTCGTTTTGCGATGCAGAAGTTGCCTGTATGACAAGGGCAAGAAATGCTTGGTTTAGTGCGAGTGGTCCGTAAAGTCGGCCACCCCTGAATCTGGCTTCGCAGCGACAGTGGACGACTCCCTTCGCACAACAGCAGACAGTGAGGTCTACCTCAGGCGGTCCCGCCTTCTAGCTAGTTACCAACCAGAGTGAGGGTATAGTTAAACACCCTCATATTGGCAGCTGTAGGAACGCTTCTGGAAAAGACTACCTCCAGCTTAACAGTGAGCCTAAAGCTAGGGGCTAGGAGCAATGAGCCCGTCGCTGCCGTTTCGGGAGAGATGTCGATCGTTTAGATCACCAGGGCCTAGCCGGCCGCCGTACTGCCGAACGTCTTCCGCGCCACTTTAGTTTGTATCGAAGCCAAAATTTTATGATTGAAATGATGCAATCAGTTTTGTAGTAACTCAAACAGATGATATATTACCGTTTAAAAACCGGCTTATATTTCATAACATTGATTGATCTATCTATGATCAAAATCATATCCTACTTCCATATGACCTGGAAAGTTGATATTGGACATCTAAGTAGAATATTAAGCGTATAATATTAGGCGTACATAAAGCAGAAATTCAGAAATAGTTAATTTCCTAAATTAGATATTTTTAATCAATATATTTTTAACTAGCTGTAACCCGCGACTTTGTCGGCGTAGAAGTCGAAAATGGTTCTAACAGGATTTTAAATTGTTGACCCCGTGTCTCTAGGCGCAACGGTCAGTCAGTCATTCAGTGTCTTCTTATAAATGTATAGATAGACAATGCTCCTATCGAAATCGTAAGGGAACACATTTTTTTATAATTTTGAGTTAATTGAATTAGTAGATAACTTTTGACTATATTTATTTATATAAATGTGAAAATGGAAGCCACGTTCAATACCATATTTTTAATGTATTTCAAATTCACTTTTGTACATTCGGCGTTGGGCTGAAGATAAGACATGTGGAAAAAGGCTCGTTTCCTAATTAGATTAGTAAATAACTAAAAAATATAATTAGGTACATAGGTAGTTAAATGAAACTGTATCTAATATCTAACAGGGGATTTCCTGTTGCCTACTAATGATGACACAAAAATGGTATTGTGTTATCTGTACAACCGCAAATTACTTTTCACTTGTTACTTTTCAACGAATTAAATCAGATACCTACTTTTTCATACAAACATATATTATGTTATGTAGCAGATTTTGCCAAAACAGCACTTTCTTATCTTGGCGTGCCCCGGATTAGTATCAATACAGCTGTATGCTACAGGGTGTCGCTAAGAGAGTCGCTAAGAGAAGAAAGACCTGTTTTGTATTCCTTTGCGTCATTTTACGACGGTTTACGAATTTTATGTAAGTCTGGCACATTTATTTCTTGATTTCTTCTGTGCTTTACCGACATATGACGTCCATCTGCGTGCGGGGAAGCTGTAATTCTACGAAAAGAAATGGACATTCTTTTCATTAGTATTACAGGGTCCTCTGCACCGCAGCTTCCTCGGATGTGGTGCTGTGGTGAAGTGCTGTAGATAAAAATGCACTGTGCATAAATAATTATATACATAGGCTTTGCAACGGTAACATGGAAGTATACAAATCTGTGGCATGAACAGTGCCGACAAGAAAGTCTTAGCTTAGAAAAGCGCTCGAGTATTAAGAACATCATTTAATTTTTAGTGTAAAAAGTTTAACATATTGTCACGAGAGTGGGTTGGGGATAGGAAAGGAAACACCAATCCTATGGAATAGTGCCTTTATTTACGACTCTAGGGTACTCACAGTTGTCACAGGTACGTACGCGGGAATGTCACTGTACTGTCACACACACGGAAACGTCACTGCACTGTCTTGCGCGTGGAAACGTCACTGCACTGTCACGTGCGGTAATGTCACTGCACTGTCACACGCGTAAACGTCACTGCACTGTCACGCGCGGAAACGTCTTTCGCGCGTATTTACTGCACTGAACACTTCACTTCACTCACTATTACACTTTACTTTTTACTCACTACTTCCACTTTTACTTTTCTTCCTTTTTCTTCTTCCTTCTTCCTTCTTCGGATTTTACTTTCAAACTAAAACTGGCGTAGGCCGCGCCTTATTCCGCTTATATATCCCCCGGATGCGAACAATATCGCATCAGAGTTCTAAACTCAAGTCATAATTTTCTTTTGTCTTCTTTTATTTCTGGCCCGTATTTTCATTCCAATTTAATCTAGAGTTATCTAGAAACTTCTTACAAAACTTCAAAAACACTATACATGACTGTGATTTGAACCTGGGGTCTATGGATTCACAGTCCAACACCAAGACCGCTAGGCCAATCGTGTGCTGACGTGAGTGACGAAATTTCCCTTTAGATGAATTCTCCTAGTTTGAATTTGTGACGTTGACATTGTCATTATCACTTATCATCCTACGCGACAATATTAAAAGCACTTTCTGGCAAACTGTTCAATGAATATACAAAGTGAATTATGAAACATTTTTTTACAAGGCGAATAGGATGTTACGGGTACAAAGTGCAAAAATCATACAAAGAGAATAAAATATTCTAATGTGATAAAACGTTACAAAGTGCTCAAATATACAGAAACCGCTTAACACTGTCGATATAAATCACATTATTACTTTCAACTCGACACAGCTTCAACGTTCTATTAATATAAAGGACATTATTGTACGAAATAATATAAGTAAATACAAAAATATTCATACATTTTTACAAAGTGAATACCTACCTTTTAATATGAGTGTACTGTAAGACTAGCATTACTTTATTTTCTTGTTAATATGTATAAGAAAATATATAGTATATATAATTGAATAGTACAGAAATATATGTATATATTCCTGTAGTTTTCGATTGACCATTACTTCTCATAGTTCCGCTAGGATATTTGTAGGTCTTAAATCTTGTGTGTAATAGTGTTAGCGCGACGATAATGATTGATACAACTACATAAACACCACCATATTTTACAAAACCTTAAGAGTAAGTATTATCTACGTATACGGCAAAACTGAAATGGGACTGGGCGGAGCAAGTATGCCGCTTGCATTAGGAGAGATGAGCCACAGGGCAATCTTGTGAGACCGGAATGGCGCACGCCTAGATTATGTAATATTTTTATTAACTCTGTAGGCAGGAGAAGGTGGCGAGTCCACATCGAAATCTTCAAAGAATGGTGGATCTGTGGAAAAGGGAAGGAGAGGCCCTTACCCGGTAGTGGGAAACAATGAAGTATGAGTATATGTATAACTGATTCAAAGATTGTTGATTTTTGGAACGAAGTTGCTTTTTGAATTTTACTAGGTGAAACGAAGCAATAGATTTTTCGTTAAGAAATGAAGTAGAAGTCAATTTCATAAGTTTGACTATCTCGTCGAAAGCTCACTTTGGAGAGCGTATGGCTGAGATGGTCGATGTTTCTGGTTTAAACCCACCACACGCCAATATTTAATATTTTTGAAACGGAGTTCCTTGTCTGTCAGTATGGAATTTTTAGGGGGCTGGAAATCTTGGGAGTATTTTTATAGGCTTTGAATTTTTGTAACATCATTAGTACGGCATTAGATCTTTACCCATTAAACTGGCGATTTAGCTGGCGTAGTTGTAGTCTGGCTGCTACACAGCAGAAACGGCAATTATATACGTTAAATCCTATTACATGTATAGACCAAATTGTTGGAATTTAGAATACCCTCTAGCTTCATGGTTTGAATAGTTGTACCTGAAGTACAGACATACCTTTATGACAAACAAGTAATGTGATAAAGAAGAAGATAAATGTACAGCCTAGAAACCGCAATCAACATAAAGCAGTAATGTGATAACTGGCTTTATGCTGCTGATGACGTCTGGTTTTCCGTTTTTACACACTTGAAGTAGTACCTGCCTGTTTTTTGCATGCATGTCACAGAGTAATAATATACACACTATCGTAATTCAAGTATGTCCTATTTCTAGGATTTCTTCCATGGCCAATTTCCACATAGAATCTTTTACTTTTTCTCCCTTAAATAAATAAAATAAATATATAAGGACAAATTACTGATTAAGCTATTTTTTGATTTAAGTATTAAAGAGATTGATTGACTAGCCCCAAAGTAAGTTCGAGACTTACTTTGGGCCTTAACTGAGAATGACAATCGAAAAATTATTTTATCTTTACATTCAAATGCAAAGATAGTGATTTTGCGTATTCTTGACATTTTGCTACCAATTATTACACATATTGTAAATTTCTGTCTCTCCTCTGGCTCGTTTTCTCACCCTTTGGGGAAAAGCATATATCACTCCTTTGCCAAAAGTCTCCAATCCGCAGGCGTTGAACAATTTTCGACCCATTTCAATTTTAACTTATCTTTCTAAAGTATCAGAAGTGATTGTGAGAGTGAGAGCGTTTATTTCAATCAGGTTTTAGTCTTGGGCACATACCGCTACTGCTCTTCTTAACGTCACCGAAGATATTTGCCTTGGTATGGAGAATTCGTTAGTCACCATTCTAGGTTTAATACATTTCTCTAATGCTTTCACTATGGTTGATCACGACATTCTCTTGGCAATTCTCGAATACATGACATTCTCATCATTAGCTATGAACTGGTTTTCTTCGTATCTCCATGGTAGGCAACAAGCGGTTTGAATGGACCGTAAGTTGTTGCAATGAAAGGATATTATTTCAGGTGTCCCTTAAGGGGGTATCCTATCACCTCTGTTATTTGCTATTTTTATAAATCTTTTATCACACTTTATTAGCTGCTCTTATCATTTTTATGCAGATGACCTACAAATTTAATAATCTATTTAATAATCTACTGAACGCGTCTGTGTCCGACATTTCAACCTGGGCTGAAGATTTTGGCATACAAATAAATGCGTCAAAGTGTCAGGCAATCTTAATTAGGAGCTCCAGACAACTACCGAAGATCGATATCAGCTCTGTTCCTGCAGTTATGTTAAATAATACAAATATCTCGCCTAGTCAGACTGTTAAACATTTAGGCCTTATTATGAACTCAACGTTTAGCTGAAGGGGTCAAGTCACTGAGGTCAGCAGAAAGGTTATTTACTCTCTTTAATACTTAAATCATTTTATAGACTTTCTGCCTTTTAAAACTAAAATTACTTTGATACAATCCCTTTTTCTCCCCGTAATTGATTATGCTGATGTGTGGTATCCTGATCTTAACGCAGCATTTTCTCAATAAGCTACATCGTCTTATTAATTGTATCCGCTTTATTTTCTGTCTTCGTAAGTACGATTACATCTATTCTTTTCGATCTAAGCATTCCTGTTCATTAGCACCGATAGCAGAGAATGCTTTGTACTCTTTTTTCTATACTAAATAATCCTGTCTCTCCCCTGTACATGAAAAACAAATTATGCTTTCAGTCCGAAAGCCATGACCGTGAGCTTCGCTCTAGTCATACTCTTCTTCTTCACCTACCTTTATTTCGCTCTAATTTTATGTCAAATTCTTTCACTATTCAGGTAACGCGACTTTGGAATGCCTTACCAAAAGACATAAAAAGTATTTCAAGTATCAATTTTAAAAGAAAGTCCACACGAACCTCTTTGCTAAATTGTTGCAGCAGAATTAATCATTATCTTAAATTATCTTATACTGTTTTTTTTTAATATTGTGTATTTAATGTATGTTTATTAATGTGTATTAATAATGTATGTGTATTAATACACACGTTTTGTTTATGTAAGTTTATTATATATGTATATATATATATATATATATATATATATATATATATATATATATATATATATATATATATATATATATATATATGTATATATATATATATATATATATATATATATATAAATATATATATATATATATTCTTTAGATAAGCGATCCTATTCATACCCTAAATTCTTCATTATAAGCTGTCGACGGCGTCTTCATGAGAAGTGCACTCACACAATGGGAGGTCACCATGAGCCTATTATATGATTTTAGAGTTTCACGGTCACAATTACTGTTATTAGTATTACGGGACTTCAGTCGGCCAGCGACCATGATGGCAGAAGGGCCGTCGAAATATCTGGCAAAAAACGATATTAATTGCGGTAAGTCCCGTAATACTAATAACAATGAGCCAATTATGTATGTAAATATATCATAATTGACTAATGGGGACCAACCACAGAGTCAGCATGGCTTGACGAGTTCTTTATTCTACAGAAGCAATATGCAAGCTGATGTCCACGTTTCTTCATGATGAAGGCGATCAATAAAATATTTTAATGTTCTATAACGTTTCCAAGTGCTCAAATATACAGTAACCGTTTAACATTGTAGATATACTCGTAAATCAAATTATTACTTTAAACTCGACACAGCTTTAATGTGATAATATTATAAAGAAAGTTATAGTACAAAATAATATAAGTAAGTACAAAAACATTCACACATATTTACAAAGTGAATACAAATTACAAAAGTGATAAACAGTTAACAAATGAGCATATATACAAACAATCACAAAGAGTTAAATAACGTTTCAAAGACAAAAAAGTGTCATTATAGAATATAAAAGGACCAAAGCGATTATTCGATTGTACACCATTTTTGGAATACCCAATTATTATGAGTGTACTATTTTTAACTAGCGTCAATTTGTTGTCTTGTTCGTAGGAGTGTACAGTAAGACTAGTATTACATTGTTGTCTCATTAATATGAGCGTACTGTGAGATTAGTATAACATTGTTGTCTTATTAATATGAGTATACTATAAGACTAGCATTACTTTGTTGTCTTGTTAATATGTATAAGAAAGTATATAGTATAATTGAATATTTTTGTTTGACTATTAACTTCTCATAGTTTCGCTAGGACATTTGTAGTTCTCAAATCTTGTGTGTGATAGTGTTAGCATAAGCTAGTGTGTGATAGTGTTAGCATAAGATTTGAGAACTACAAATGTCCTAGCGAAACTATGAGAAGTTAATAGTGTTATACTATAAATATGGTGTAGTTGTATCAATAATATCGTTATCGATATTATTGATACAACTACACTAAAACCACCACATTTATACGAAACCTTTAGAGTAAGTAATATCTACATATATGGCCAAACTGAAATGGGACTGGGCGAAGCATGTGTGTAGCTTGCATAAGGAGAGATGAGCCCGCAGGACAATCATGTGGGACCAGAATGAGTCCACATCGAAATCTTCAAAAAATGGTGGATCTGTGGAAAATGGAAGGGGAGGCCCTTGTCCTGCAGTGGGATTCTTCTACAGGCTAAAGAAAAAAGAAATTTTTCGGACTGCCGACTTTTAACCAATTTGAATAATAATTATCAACGCTCTTTAAATTGGAAGTATTGTAGTATGAGTAAATAACTGATTCAAAGAATGTAGAGTTTTGGAATAAAGTTGCTTTTCGGATGGTCTGAACTTGGTAGGTGAAAAAAGTAAAAGATTTTTCCGTCACGAAATGAAATGAAAGTCAATTTTATAAGTTAAACTATCTCATCGACAGCTCAGTTAAGAGAGCGTTTAGCTGAGATGATCGATGTTTCTGGTTCAAACGTAGCATCTACCTATATGACAAACAAAAAATTAAAGAAGAAGAAAAATTTACAGCATAAAACCAATCAACATAACGCAGTAATGTGATAACTGGCTTTATGCTGCTGATGACGTCTGGTTTTGCCGGTGTTTTTACAAAATTGCGGACTACGCATTTACGGAAAATCATGTTATATAACATTTTTTATTAAAGTAGAATCTGCCTGTTTTTTGCACGCATGAAGCCAGCAATCAGTTCAAATGCTATCGTAATTAAAGTACTAAATTACTTATATATAACAATTTTAGTTTAAATTTCTATAAAAAAGCGATGCTATTCATATACTAAATTCTTTACTATAAGCTGTCGACGGCGTCTTCATGAGAAGTGCACTCACACAGTGGGAGACCACCATGAGTCAATTATGTATGTAAATATATCATAATTGACAAATGGGGACCAACCACGGAGTCAGCATGGCTTGACGAGTTCTTCATTCTACAGAAGCAATATGCAAGCTGGTGTCCACGTTTCTTCATGATGAAGGCGATCAATAAAATATTTTAATGTTCTATAACGTTACCAAGTGCTCAAATATACAGTAACCGTTTAACATTGTAGATATAAATCAAATTATTACTTTAAACTCGACACAGCTTTAATGTGATAATATTATAAAGAAAGTTATAGCACAAAATAATATAAGTAAGTACAAAAACATTCACACATATTTACAAAGTGAATACAAATTACAAAAGTGATAAACAATTAACAAATGAGCATATATACAAATAATCACAAAGAGTTAAATAACGTTTCAAAGACAAAAAAGTGTCATTATAGAATATAACAGGACCAAAGTACGATACCGATTATTCGATTGTACACCATTTTTGGAATTCCCAATTATTATGAGTGTACTATTTTTAACTAGCGTTAATTTGTTGTCTTGTTCGTAGGAGTGTACTGTAAGACTAATATAACATTGTTGTCTCATTAATATGAGCGTACTGTGAGACTAGTATTACATTGTTGTCATAATAATATGAGTGTACTATAAGACTAGCATTACTTTGTTGTCTTGTTAATATGTATAAGAAAGTATATAGTATAATTGAATATTTTCGATTGACTATTAACTTCTCATAGTTTCGCTAGGACATTTGTATTTCTTGAATCTTGTGTGTGATAGTGTTAGCGTAACGATAATTATTGATACAACTAGACTAAAACCACCATATTTAGAGTAAGTAATATCTGCATATATGGCCAAACTGAAATGGGACTGGGCGAAGCATGTGTGTAGCTTGCATAAGGAGAGATGAGCCCACAGGGCAACCCTGTGGGACCAGAATGGCGCACCCCTAGAGTAATCGATAAATGTAATCGGAGACGGTGGTGAGTCCACATCGAAATCTTCAAAAAATGGTGGATCTGTGGAAAATGGAAGGGGAGGCCCTTGTCCTGCAGTGGGATTCCTCTACAGGCTAAAGAAAAAAGAAATTATTCGGACTGCCGACTTTTAACCAATTTGAATAATAATTATCAACGCTCTTTAAATTGGACGTATTGTAGTATGAGTAAATAACTGATTTAAAGAATGTAGAGTTTTGGAATAAAGTTGCTTTTCGGATAGTCTGAACTTGGTAGGCAAAAAAAGTAAAAGATTTTTCCGTCACGAAATGAAATGAAAGTTAATTTCATAAGTTGAACTATCTCATCGACAGCTCAGTTAGGAGAGCGTTTGGCTGAGATGATCGATGTTTCCGGTTCAAACGTAGCATCTACCTATATGACAAACAAAAAATTAAAGAAGAAGAAAAATTTACAGCATAAAACCAATCAACATAACGCAGTAATGTGATAACTGGCTTTATGCTGCTGATGACGTCTGGTTTTGCCGGTGTTTTTACCAAATTGCGGACTACGCATTTACGGAAAATCATGTTATATACATTTTTTATTAAAGTAGAATCTGCCTGTTTTTTGCACGCATGAAGCCAGCAATCAGTTCAAATGCTATCGTAATTAAAGTACTAAATTACTTATATATAACAATTTTAGTTTAACTTTTTATAAAAAAAGCGATGCTATTCATATACTGAATACTTTACTATAAGCTGTCGACGGCGTCTTCATGAGAAGTGCACTCACACAGTGGGAGACCACCATGAGTCAATTATGTATGTAAATATATCATAATTGACAAATGGGGACCTACCACGGAGTCAGCATGGCTTGACGAGTTCTTCATTCTACAGAAGCAATATGCAAGCTGGTGTCCACGTTTCTTCATTATGAATACACTGACGCTAAGGTTGCTCTCCAGAACCAGATATGCAAACACATAATATTTATCTAGAAATGGAGGACCAACCACCACGGCAGCCACGAAGACACTACCAAAACATGCGTTTTTCTCGAAGTTGATGACGATGATTTCTTCGTGACGAATGCACTGACCCCACGATTGGCCCGTCAACCCCAGTTGTGTAAATATGATAACAACTGGTTATGGGGACCAACCACCAGGCAAGCATAAACGACGTGGCGACTCCAAAGCTAAGAAGGTATGATAAAAATATTGTACTGTGCTAAATTGAATGGTAAAACTAGTAGGTATCTGATATAATATCATCAATGAATACATATAATAAAATCGTAACCCATCGCTGTCTGTACATGGAAGATAAATGAAAAAAAAAAAACAACTGTTGGGGGCTTTAACCATAGCAATAAAACACAAAATAATGATTTTTTAAAATTGAGTTTATGCACGGTTATATCAGAAACAGCTAAACCGATTCGATCACCTGTGTGAGCTGATGTTCTCCACGGAGATATACTTTCTTGTAATAGGTACTTGATTTAAAAATAATAATAAATTAAATGAAAAGTTAATACGATATGTTACTGGAATGATAACTACACATTAGGCATCGCTGTTTTTTATATTTACGGATAAGAAAAAATATCTCAGACCAACAATAAATGGGTCTCCTCTATCTGGCAGAATCTTGATGCTCCGAATTTCATTTGGCATAACATACTTGGCAGAATCTTATTTAAAAGAACATTTCGAATGCATAAAAAATATTTTATATAATAATTGTTTGGCCGAATTTTCATATGTCCGAATGTACAGTAGCATACTTTTGAGATGTCAGAATTTCATTAAGTACAATTACCTTTTACATGCATTAAGTTTGCATAATTTGTTTTAGAATAATGTTTAAATTGGGTAACCTATTATATTCACGATTTTTTTTTGACCACAGAAACAACTTAACTACGATGGGTAGGTTAGGTTCGTTAGGTTTTTTGTAACCAAAATACGAGCGAGCGAGCGAAGCGAGCGAGCGACTCAAGTTTAGGGGGAAAGTAACACAGACAAAAACAACTTTGCCGTCGAATATAGGTTAGGTTCGTTAGGTTTCCTGTGACCAAAACACGAGCGAGCGAGCGACTCAAGTTTAGGGGGAAAGTAACACAGACATAAAAACAACTTTGCCGTCAAATATAGGTTAGGTTCGTTAGGTTAAAACACACGTATGTACTAACGATGCTCACCTCGTTTAGACAACGTTATTAGAGAGAATTTTACCAGAATATTTAACTGCAATAATCGACAGAAGCTGGTTCCAAGCAACACTTCCTATACGGCACGGTGGTCTTGGTATAAGAACAAACTAGTATACCACTACCCGCATTTATTTTATCGGTCCATGGCACGAACAACTTCATTGGTAAGTTTTTTTCCCGTCGTTTTGCGATGCAGAAGTTGCCTGTATGACAAGGGCAAGAAATGCTTGGTTTAGTGCGAGTGGTCCGTAAAGTCGGCCACCCCTGAATCTGGCTTCGCAGCGACAGTGGACGACTCCCTTTGCACAACAGCAGACAGTGAGGTCTACCTCAGGCGGTCCCGTCTTCTAACTAGTTACCAACCAGAGTGAGGGTATAGTTAAACGACCTCATATTGGTAGCTGTAAGAACGCTTCTGTAAAAAACTACCTCCAGCTTAACAGTGAGCGTAAAGCTAGGGGCTAGGAGCAATGAGCCCGTCGCTGCCGTTTCGGGAGAGATGTCGATAGGTCACCAGGGCCTATCCGGCCGCCGTAGTGCCGAACGTCTTCCGCGCCACTTTAGTTTGTACCGAAGCCAAAATTTTATGATTGAAATGATGCAATCAGTTTTGTAGTAACTCAAACAGATGATATATAACCGTTTAAAAACCGGCTTATATTTCATAACATTGATTGATCTATCTATGATCAAAATCATATCCTACTTCCATTTGACCTGGAAAGTTGATATTGGACATCTAAGTAGAATATTAAGCGTATAATATTAGGCGTACATAAAGCAGAAATTCAGAAATAGTTATTTTCCAAATTAGATATTTTTAATCAATATATTTTTAACTAGCTGTAACCCGCGACTTTGTCTGCGTAGAAGTCGAAAATTCTAAAAGGATTTTTAATTGTTGACCCCGTGTCTCTAGGCGCAACGGTCAGTCAGTCATTCAGTTTCTTCTTATAAATATATAGATAGGCAATGCTCCTATCGAAATCGTAAGGAACACATTCTTTTTATAATTTTGAGTTAGTTGAATTAGTAGATAACTTTTGACTTTATTTATTTATATAAATGTGCAAATGGAAGCCAAGTTCAATACCATATTTTTAATGTATTTCAAATTCACTTTTGTACATTCGGCGTTGGGCTGAAGATAAGACATGTGGAAAAAGGCTCGTTTCCTAATTAGATTAGTGAATAACTAAAAAATATAATTAGGTACATAGGTAGTTAAATGAAACTGCATCTAATATCTAACAGGGGATTTCCTGTTGCCTACTAATGATGACACAAAAAGGTTGTGTTATCTGTACAACCGCAAATTACTTTTCACTTGTTACTTTTCAACGAATTAAATCAGATACCTACTTTTTCATACAAACATATATTATGTTATGTAGCAGATTTTGCCAAAACAGCACTTTCTTATCTTGGCGTGCCCCGGATTAGTATCAATACAGCTGTATGCTACAGGGTGTCGCTAAGAGAGTCGCTAAGAGAAGAAAGACCTGTTTTGTATTCCTTTGCGTCATTTTACGACGGTTTACGAATTTTATGTAAGTCTGGCACATTTATTTCTTGATTTCTTCTGTGCTTTACCGACATATGACGTCCATCTGCGTGCGGGGAAGCTGTAATTCTACGAAAAGAAATGGACATTCTTTTCATTAGTATTACAGGGTCCTCTGCACCGCAGCTTCCTCGGATATGGTGCTGTGGTGAAGTGCTGTAGATAAAAATGCACTATGCATAAATAATTATATACATAGGCTTTGCAACGGTAACATGGAAGTATACAAATCTGTGGCATGAACAGTGCCGACAAGAAAGTCTTAGCTTAGAAAAGCGCTCGAGGATTAAGAACATCATTTAATTTTTAGTGTAAAAAGTTAAACATATTAAAAGCACTTTCTGGCAAACTGTTCAATGAATATACAAAGTGAATTATTAAACATTTTTTTACAAGGCGAATAGGATGTTACGGGTACAAAGTGCAAAAATCATACAAAGAGAATAAAATATTCTAATGTGATAAAACGTTACAAAGTGCTCAAATATACAGAAACCGCTTAACACTGTCGATATAAATCACATTATTACTTTAAACTCGACACAGCTTCAACGTTATATTAATATAAAGAACATTATTGTACGAAATAATATAAGTAAATACAAAAAGATTCATACATTTTTACAAAGTGAATACCTACCTTTTAATATGAGTGTTGTCCTGTTAATATGAGTGTACTGTAAGACTAGCATTACTTTATTTTCTTGTTAATGTGTATAAGAAAATATATAGTATATATAATTGAATAGTACAGAAATATATAAGTATATATTCCTGTAGTTTTCGATTGACCATTACTTCTCATAGTTCCGCTAGGATATTTGTAGGTCTTAAATCTTGTGTGTAATAGTGTTAGCGCGACGATAATGATTGATACAACTACATAAATACCACCATATTTTACAAAACCTTAAGAGTAAGTATTATCTACGTATACGGCAAAACTGAAATGGGACTGGGCGGAGCAAGTATGCCGCTTGCATTAGGAGAGATGAGCCACAGGGCAATCTTGTGAGACCGGAATGGCGCACGCCTAGATTATGTAATATTTTTATTAACTCTGTAGGCAGGAGAAGGTGGCGAGTCCACATCGAAATCTTCAAAGAATGGTGGATCTGTGGAAAAGGGAAGGAGAGGCCCTTACCCGGTAGTGGGAAACAATGAAGTATGAGTATATGTATAACTGATTCAAAGATTGTTGATTTTTGGAACGAAGTTGCTTTTTGAATTTTACTAGGTGAAACGCAGCGAAAGATTTTTCCGTTACTAAATGAAGTAAAAGTCAATTTCATAAGTTTGACTATCTTGTCGAAAGCTCACTTAGGAGAGCGTATGGCTGAGATGGTCGATGTTTCCGGTTTAAACCCACCACACGCCAATATTTACTATTTCTGAAACGGAGTTCCTTGGCTGTCAGTATGGAATTTTTAAGGGGCTGGAAATCTTGGGAGTATTTTTATAGGCTTTGAATTTTTGTAACATCATTAGTACGGCATTAGATCTTTACCCATTAAACTGGCGATTTAGCTGGCGTAGTTGTAGTCTGGCTGCTACACAGCAGAAACGGCAATTATATACGTGGAATCCTATTACATGTTTAGAACAAATTGTTAGAATTTAGAATACGTTTAGAAATTCGAATAGTTGTACCTGAAGTACAGACATACCTTTATGACAAACAAGTAATGTGATAAAGAAGAAGATAAATGTACAGCCTAGAAACCGCAATCAACATAAAGCAGTAATGTGATAACTGGCTTTATGCTGCTGATGACGTCTGGTTTTCTGTTTTTACCAAATTGCGGACTAAATAATATACATTTTATCACTTGAAGTAGTACCTGCCTGTTTTTTGCATGCATGTCACAGAGTAATAATATACACAACTATCGTAATTCAAGTATGTCCTATTTCTAGGATTTCTTCCATGGCCAATCTCCACATAGAATCTTTTACTTTTTCTCCCTTAAATAAATAAAATAAATATATAGGGATAAATTACACTGATTGAGCTATTTTTTGATTTAAGTATTAAAGAGATTGATGGGCTAGTCAATCAATCTCCAAAGTAAGTTCGAGACTTACTTTGGGCCTTAACTGAGAATGACAATCGAAAAATTATTTTATCTTTACATTCAAATGCAAAGATTACTACACATATTGTAAATTTCTGTCTTTCCTCTGGCTCGTTTTCTCACCCTTTGGGGAAAAGCATATGTCACTCCTTTGCCAAAAGTCTCCAATCCGCAGGCGTTGAACAATTTTCGACCCATTTCAATTTTAACTTATCTTTCTAAAGTATTAGAAGTGATTGTGAAAGTGAGAGCATTCATTCATGAAAATTGTCTTCTTACTCCTTTACAATCAGGTTTTCGTCTTGGGCACATACCGCTACTGCTCTTCTTAACGTCACCGAAGATATTTGCCTTGGTATGGAGAATTCGTGAGTCACCATTCTAGGTTTAATACATTTCTCTAATGCTTTCACTATGGTTGATCACAAAATTCTCCTGTCAATTCTCGAATACATGACATTCTCATCATTAGCTATGAACTGGTTTTCTTCGTATCTCCATGGTAGGCAACAAGCGGTTCGAATGGACCGTAAGTTGTTGCAATGAAAGGATATTATTTCAGGTGTCCCTTAAGGGGGTATCCTATCACCTCTGTTATTTGCTATTTTTATAAATCTTTTATCACACTTTATTAGCTGCTCTTATCATTTTTATGCAGATGACCTACAAATTTAATAATCTATTTAATAATCTACTGAACGCGTCTGTGTCCGACATTTCAACCTGGGCTGAAGATTTTGGCATACAAATAAATGCGTCAAAGTGTCAGGCAATCTTAATTAGGAGCTCCAGACAACTACCGAAGATCGATATAAGCTCTATTCCTGCAGTTTTGTCAAATAATACAAATATCTCGCTTAGTCAGACTGTTAAAAATTTGGTCCTTATTATGGACTCAACGTTTAGCTGAAGGGATCAAGTCACTGAGGTCAGCAGAAAGGTTATTTACTCTCTTTAATACTTAAATCATTTTATAGACTTTCTGCCTTTTAAAACTAAAATTACTTTGATACAATCCCTTATTCTCCCCGTAATTGATTATGCTGATGTGTGTTATCCTGATCGTAACGCAGCATTTTCTCAATAAGCTACATCGTCTTATTAATTGTATCCGCTTTATTTTCTGTCTTCGTAAGTACGATTACATCTATTCTTTTCGATCTAAGCATTCCTGTTCGTTAGCACCGATAGCAGAGAATGCTTTGTACTCTTTTTTCTATACTAAATAATCCTGTCTCTCCCCTGTACATGAAAAACAAATTATGCTTTCAATCCGAAAGCCATGACCGTGAGCTTCGCTCTAGTCATACTCTTCTTCTTTACCTACCTTTATTTCGCTCTAATTTTATGTCAAATTCTTTCACTATTCAGGTAACGCGACTTTGGAATGCCATACCCAAAGACATAAAAAGTATTTCAAACAGGTATCAATTTTAGAAGAAAGTCCACACGAACCTTTTTGCTAAATTGTTGCAGCAGAATTAATTATTATCTTAAATTATCTTAAACTGTTTTATTTTATATTATGTATTTAATGTATGTATATTAATGTGTATTTATATATGTGTTTTGTTTATGTAAGTTTATTATTTATATATCTCTCACTCTCTCTTTAAGCGCCTATCGCTAAAAAAATATTTTTCCTTAAGGCTGATTGGTAGAGAATGCATCAGCGTTATGTTGATAAATAATAAATTTCTGATTTAACTTTCTTTAGATAAGCAATCCTATTCATACCCAAAATTTTTCATTATAAGCTGTTGACGGCGTCTTCATGAGAAGTGCACTCACACAATGGGAGATCACCAAGAGTCGATTATGTTTGTAAATATATCATAATTGACTAATGGGGACCTACCACGGAGTCAGCATGGCTTGACGAGTTCTTTATTCTACAGAAGCAATATGCAAGCTGGTGTCCACGTTTCTTCATGATGAAGGCGATCAATAAAATATTTTAATGTTCTATAACGTTACCAAGTGCTCAAATATACAGTAACCGTTTAACATTGTAGATATAAATCAAATTATTACTTTAAACTCGACACAGCTTTAATGTGATAATATTATAAAGAAAGTTATAGCACAAAATAATATAAGTAAGTACAAAAACATTCACACATATTTACAAAGTGAATACAAATTACAAAAGTGATAAACAATTAACAAATGAGCATATATACAAATAATCACAAAGAGTTAAATAACGTTTCAAAGACAAAAAAGTGTCATTATAGAATATAACAGGACCAAAGTACGATACCGATTATTCGATTGTACACCATTTTTGGAATTCCCAATTATTATGAGTGTACTATTTTTAACTAGCGTTAATTTGTTGTCTTGTTCGTAGGAGTGTACTGTAAGACTAATATAACATTGTTGTCTCATTAATATGAGCGTACTGTGAGACTAGTATTACATTGTTGTCATAATAATATGAGTGTACTATAAGACTAGCATTACTTTGTTGTCTTGTTAATATGTATAAGAAAGTATATAGTATAATTGAATATTTTCGATTGACTATTAACTTCTCATAGTTTCGCTAGGACATTTGTATTTCTTGAATCTTGTGTGTGATAGTGTTAGCGTAACGATAATTATTGATACAACTAGACTAAAACCACCATATTTAGAGTAAGTAATATCTGCATATATGGCCAAACTGAAATGGGACTGGGCGAAGCATGTGTGTAGCTTGCATAAGGAGAGATGAGCCCACAGGGCAACCCTGTGGGACCAGAATGGCGCACCCCTAGAGTAATCGATAAATGTAATCGGAGACGGTGGTGAGTCCACATCGAAATCTTCAAAAAATGGTGGATCTGTGGAAAATGGAAGGGGAGGCCCTTGTCCTGCAGTGGGATTCCTCTACAGGCTAAAGAAAAAAGAAATTATTCGGACTGCCGACTTTTAACCAATTTGAATAATAATTATCAACGCTCTTTAAATTGGACGTATTGTAGTATGAGTAAATAACTGATTTAAAGAATGTAGAGTTTTGGAATAAAGTTGCTTTTCGGATAGTCTGAACTTGGTAGGCAAAAAAAGTAAAAGATTTTTCCGTCACGAAATGAAATGAAAGTTAATTTCATAAGTTGAACTATCTCATCGACAGCTCAGTTAGGAGAGCGTTTGGTTGAGATGATCGATGTTTCCGGTTCAAACGTAGCATCTACCTATATGACAAACAAAAAATTAAAGAAGAAGAAAAATTTACAGCATAAAACTAATCAACATAACGCAGTAATGTGATAACTGGCTTTATGCTGCTGATGACGTCTGGTTTTGCCGGTGTTTTTACCAAATTGCGGACTACGCATTTACGGAAAATCATGTTATATACATTTTTTATTAAAGTAGAATCTGCCTGTTTTTTGCACGCATGAAGCCAGCAATCAGTTCAAATGCTATCGTAATTAAAGTACTAAATTACTTATATATAACAATTTTAGTTTAACTTTTTATAAAAAAAGCGATGCTATTCATATACTGAATACTTTACTATAAGCTGTCGACGGCGTCTTCATGAGAAGTGCACTCACACAGTGGGAGACCACCATGACTCAATTATGTATGTAAATATATCATAATTGACAAATGGGGACCTACCACGGAGTCAGCATGGCTTGACGAGTTCTTCATTCTACAGAAGCAATATGCAAGCTGGTGTCCACGTTTCTTCATTATGAATACACTGACGCTAAGGTTGCTCTCCAGAACCAGATATGCAAACACATAATATTTATCTAGAAATGGAGGACCAACCACCACGGCAGCCACGAAGACACTACCAAAACATGCGTTTTTCTCGAAGTTGATGACGATGATTTCTTCGTGACGAATGCACTGACCCCACGATTGGCCCGTCAACCCCAGTTGTGTAAATATGATAACAACTGGTTATGGGGACCAACCACCAGGCAAGCATAAACGACGTGGCGACTCCAAAGCTAAGAAGGTATGATAAAAATATTGTACTGTGCTAAATTGAATGGTAAAACTAGTAGGTATCTGATATAATATCATCAATGAATACATATAATAAAATCGTAACCCATCGCTGTCTGTACATGGAAGATAAATGAAAAAAAAAAAACAACTGTTGGGGGCTTTAACCATAGCAATAAAACACAAAATAATGATTTTTTAAAATTGAGTTTATGCACGGTTATATCAGAAACAGCTAAACCGATTCGATCACCTGTGTGAGCTGATGTTCTCCACGGAGATATACTTTCTTGTAATAGGTACTTGATTTAAAAATAATAATAAATTAAATGAAAAGTTAATACGATATGTTACTGGAATGATAACTACACATTAGGCATCGCTGTTTTTTATATTTACGGATAAGAAAAAATATCTCAGACCAACAATAAATGGGTCTCCTCTATCTGGCAGAATCTTGATGCTCCGAATTTCATTTGGCATAACATACTTGGCAGAATCTTATTTAAAAGAACATTTCGAATGCATAAAAAATATTTTATATAATAATTGTTTGGCCGAATTTTCATATGTCCGAATGTACAGTAGCATACTTTTGAGATGTCAGAATTTCATTAAGTACAATTACCTTTTACATGCATTAAGTTTCGCATAATTTGTTTTAGAATAATGTTTAAATTGGGTAACCTATTATATTCACGATTTTTTTTTGACCACAGAAACAACTTAACTACGATGGGTAGGTTAGGTTCGTTAGGTTTTTTGTAACCAAAATACGAGCGAGCGAGCGAAGCGAGCGAGCGACTCAAGTTTAGGGGGAAAGTAACACAGACAAAAACAACTTTGCCGTCGAATATAGGTTAGGTTCGTTAGGTTTCCTGTGACCAAAACACGAGCGAGCGAGCGACTCAAGTTTAGGGGGAAAGTAACACAGACATAAAAACAACTTTGCCGTCAAATATAGGTTAGGTTCGTTAGGTTAAAACACACGTATGTACTAACGATGCTCACCTCGTTTAGACAACGTTATTAGAGAGAATTTTACCAGAATATTTAACTGCAATAATCGACAGAAGCTGGTTCCAAGCAACACTTCCTATACGGCACGGTGGTCTTGGTATAAGAACAAACTAGTATACCACTACCCGCATTTATTTTATCGGTCCATGGCACGAACAACTTCATTGGTAAGTTTTTTTCCCGTCGTTTTGCGATGCAGAAGTTGCCTGTATGACAAGGGCAAGAAATGCTTGGTTTAGTGCGAGTGGTCCGTAAAGTCGGCCACCCCTGAATCTGGCTTCGCAGCGACAGTGGACGACTCCCTTCGCACAACAGCAGACAGTGAGGTCTACCTCAGGCGGTCCCGTCTTCTAACTAGTTACCAACCAGAGTGAGGGTATAGTTAAACGACCTCATATTGGTAGCTGTAAGAACGCTTCTGTAAAAAACTACCTCCAGCTTAACAGTGAGCGTAAAGCTAGGGGCTAGGAGCAATGAGCCCGTCGCTGCCGTTTCGGGAGAGATGTCGATAGGTCACCAGGGCCTATCCGGCCGCCGTAGTGCCGAACGTCTTCCGCGCCACTTTAGTTTGTACCGAAGCCAAAATTTTATGATTGAAATGATGCAATCAGTTTTGTAGTAACTCAAACAGATGATATATAACCGTTTAAAAACCGGCTTATATTTCATAACATTGATTGATCTATCTATGATCAAAATCATATCCTACTTCCATTTGACCTGGAAAGTTGATATTGGACATCTAAGTAGAATATTAAGCGTATAATATTAGGCGTACATAAAGCAGAAATTCAGAAATAGTTATTTTCCAAATTAGATATTTTTAATCAATATATTTTTAACTAGCTGTAACCCGCGACTTTGTCTGCGTAGAAGTCGAAAATTCTAACAGGATTTTTAATTGTTGACCCCGTGTCTCTAGGCGCAACGGTCAGTCAGTCATTCAGTTTCTTCTTATAAATATATAGATAGGCAATGCTCCTATCGAAATCGTAAGGAACACATTCTTTTTATAATTTTGAGTTAGTTGAATTAGTAGATAACTTTTGACTTTATTTATTTATATAAATGTGCAAATGGAAGCCAAGTTCAATACCATATTTTTAATGTATTTCAAATTCACTTTTGTACATTCGGCGTTGGGCTGAAGATAAGACATGTGGAAAAAGGCTCGTTTCCTAATTAGATTAGTGAATAACTAAAAAATATAATTAGGTACATAGGTAGTTAAATGAAACTGCATCTAATATCTAACAGGGGATTTCCTGTTGCCTACTAATGATGACACAAAAATGGTATTGTGTTATCTGTACAACCGCAAATTACTTTTCACTTGTTACTTTTCAACGAATTAAATCAGATACCTACTTTTTCATACAAACATATATTATGTTATGTAGCAGATTTTGCCAAAACAGCACTTTCTTATCTTGGCGTGCCCCGGATTAGTATCAATACAGCTGTATGCTACAGGGTGTCGCTAAGAGAGTCGCTAAGAGAAGAAAGACCTGTTTTGTATTCCTTTGCGTCATTTTACGACGGTTTACGAATTTTATGTAAGTCTGGCACATTTATTTCTTGATTTCTTCTGTGCTTTACCGACATATGACGTCCATCTGCGTGCGGGGAAGCTGTAATTCTACGAAAAGAAATGGACATTCTTTTCATTAGTATTACAGGGTCCTCTGCACCGCAGCTTCCTCGGATATGGTGCTGTGGTGAAGTGCTGTAGATAAAAATGCACTGTGCATAAATAATTATATACATAGGCTTTGCAACGGTAACATGGAAGTATACAAATCTGTGGCATGAACAGTGCCGACAAGAAAGTCTTAGCTTAGAAAAGCGCTCGAGGATTAAGAACATCATTTAATTTTTAGTGTAAAAAGTTAAACATATTAAAAGCACTTTCTGGCAAACTGTTCAATGAATATACAAAGTGAATTATTAAACATTTTTTTACAAGGCGAATAGGATGTTACGGGTACAAAGTGCAAAAATCATACAAAGAGAATAAAATATTCTAATGTGATAAAACGTTACAAAGTGCTCAAATATACAGAAACCGCTTAACACTGTCGATATAAATCACATTATTACTTTAAACTCGACACAGCTTCAACGTTATATTAATATAAAGAACATTATTGTACGAAATAATATAAGTAAATACAAAAAGATTCATACATTTTTACAAAGTGAATACCTACCTTTTAATATGAGTGTTGTCCTGTTAATATGAGTGTACTGTAAGACTAGCATTACTTTATTTTCTTGTTAATATGTATAAGAAAATATATAGTATATATAATTGAATAGTACAGAAATATATAAGTATATATTCCTGTAGTTTTCGATTGACCATTACTTCTCATAGTTCCGCTAGGATATTTGTAGGTCTTAAATCTTGTGTGTAATAGTGTTAGCGCGACGATAATGATTGATACAACTACATAAATACCACCATATTTTACAAAACCTTAAGAGTAAGTATTATCTACGTATACGGCAAAACTGAAATGGGACTGGGCGGAGCAAGTATGCCGCTTGCATTAGGAGAGATGAGCCACAGGGCAATCTTGTGAGACCGGAATGGCGCACGCCTAGATTATGTAATATTTTTATTAACTCTGTAGGCAGGAGAAGGTGGCGAGTCCACATCGAAATCTTCAAAGAATGGTGGATCTGTGGAAAAGGGAAGGAGAGGCCCTTACCCGGTAGTGGGAAACAATGAAGTATGAGTATATGTATAACTGATTCAAAGATTGTTGATTTTTGGAACGAAGTTGCTTTTTGAATTTTACTAGGTGAAACGCAGCGAAAGATTTTTCCGTTACTAAATGAAGTAAAAGTCAATTTCATAAGTTTGACTATCTTGTCGAAAGCTCACTTAGGAGAGCGTATGGCTGAGATGGTCGATGTTTCCGGTTTAAACCCACCACACGCCAATATTTACTATTTCTGAAACGGAGTTCCTTGGCTGTCAGTATGGAATTTTTAAGGGGCTGGAAATCTTGGGAGTATTTTTATAGGCTTTGAATTTTTGTAACATCATTAGTACGGCATTAGATCTTTACCCATTAAACTGGCGATTTAGCTGGCGTAGTTGTAGTCTGGCTGCTACACAGCAGAAACGGCAATTATATACGTGGAATCCTATTACATGTTTAGAACAAATTGTTAGAATTTAGAATACGTTTAGAAATTCGAATAGTTGTACCTGAAGTACAGACATACCTTTATGACAAACAAGTAATGTGATAAAGAAGAAGATAAATGTACAGCCTAGAAACCGCAATCAACATAAAGCAGTAATGTGATAACTGGCTTTATGCTGCTGATGACGTCTGGTTTTCTGTTTTTACCAAATTGCGGACTAAATAATATACATTTTATCACTTGAAGTAGTACCTGCCTGTTTTTTGCATGCATGTCACAGAGTAATAATATACACAACTATCGTAATTCAAGTATGTCCTATTTCTAGGATTTCTTCCATGGCCAATCTCCACATAGAATCTTTTACTTTTTCTCCCTTAAATAAATAAAATAAATATATAGGGATAAATTACACTGATTGAGCTATTTTTTGATTTAAGTATTAAAGAGATTGATGGGCTAGTCAATCAATCTCCAAAGTAAGTTCGAGACTTACTTTGGGCCTTGAGAATGACAATAGAAAAATTATTTTATCTTTACATTCAAATGCAAAGATTACTACACATATTGTAAATTTCTGTCTTTCCTCTGGCTCGTTTTCTCACCCTTTGGGGAAAAGCATATGTCACTCCTTTGCCAAAAGTCTCCAATCCGCAGGCGTTGAACAATTTTCGACCCATTTCAATTTTAACTTATCTTTCTAAAGTATTAGAAGTGATTGTGAAAGTGAGAGCATTCATTCATGAAAATTGTCTTCTTACTCCTTTACAATCAGGTTTTCGTCTTGGGCACATACCGCTACTGCTCTTCTTAACGTCACCGAAGATATTTGCCTTGGTATGGAGAATTCGTGAGTCACCATTCTAGGTTTAATACATTTCTCTAATGCTTTCACTATGGTTGATCACAAAATTCTCCTGTCAATTCTCGAATACATGACATTCTCATCATTAGCTATGAACTGGTTTTCTTCGTATCTCCATGGTAGGCAACAAGCGGTTCGAATGGACCGTAAGTTGTTGCAATGAAAGGATATTATTTCAGGTGTCCCTTAAGGGGGTATCCTATCACCTCTGTTATTTGCTATTTTTATAAATCTTTTATCACACTTTATTAGCTGCTCTTATCATTTTTATGCAGATGACCTACAAATTTAATAATCTATTTAATAATCTACTGAACGCGTCTGTGTCCGACATTTCAACCTGGGCTGAAGATTTTGGCATACAAATAAATGCGTCAAAGTGTCAGGCAATCTTAATTAGGAGCTCCAGACAACTACCGAAGATCGATATAAGCTCTATTCCTGCAGTTTTGTCAAATAATACAAATATCTCGCTTAGTCAGACTGTTAAAAATTTGGTCCTTATTATGGACTCAACGTTTAGCTGAAGGGATCAAGTCACTGAGGTCAGCAGAAAGGTTATTTACTCTCTTTAATACTTAAATCATTTTATAGACTTTCTGCCTTTTAAAACTAAAATTACTTTGATACAATCCCTTATTCTCCCCGTAATTGATTATGCTGATGTGTGTTATCCTGATCGTAACGCAGCATTTTCTCAATAAGCTACATCGTCTTATTAATTGTATCCGCTTTATTTTCTGTCTTCGTAAGTACGATTACATCTATTCTTTTCGATCTAAGCATTCCTGTTCGTTAGCACCGATAGCAGAGAATGCTTTGTACTCTTTTTTCTATACTAAATAATCCTGTCTCTCCCCTGTACATGAAAAACAAATTATGCTTTCAATCCGAAAGCCATGACCGTGAGCTTCGCTCTAGTCATACTCTTCTTCTTTACCTACCTTTATTTCGCTCTAATTTTATGTCAAATTCTTTCACTATTCAGGTAACGCGACTTTGGAATGCCATACCCAAAGACATAAAAAGTATTTCAAACAGGTATCAATTTTAGAAGAAAGTCCACACGAACCTTTTTGCTAAATTGTTGCAGCAGAATTAATTATTATCTTAAATTATCTTAAACTGTTTTATTTTATATTATGTATTTAATGTATGTATATTAATGTGTATTTATATATGTGTTTTGTTTATGTAAGTTTATTATTTATATATCTCTCACTCTCTCTTTAAGCGCCTATCGCTAAAAAAATATTTTTCCTTAAGGCTGATTGGTAGAGAATGCATCAGCGTTATGTTGATAAATAATAAATTTCTGATTTAACTTTCTTTAGATAAGCAATCCTATTCATACCCAAAATTTTTCATTATAAGCTGTTGACGGCGTCTTCATGAGAAGTGCACTCACACAATGGGAGATCACCAAGAGTCGATTATGTTTGTAAATATATCATAATTGACTAATGGGGACCTACCACGGAGTCAGCATGGCTTGACGAGTTCTTTATTCTACAGAAGCAATATGCAAGCTGATGTCCACGTTTCTTCATGATGAAGGCGATCAATAAAATATTTTAATGTTCTATAACGTTACCAAGTGCTCAAATATACAGTAACCGTTTAACATTGTAGATATAAATCAAATTATTACTTTAAACTCGACACAGCTTTAATGTGATAATATTATGAAGAAAGTTATAGCACAAAATAATATAAGTAAGTACAAAAACATTCACACATATTTACAAAGTGAATACAAATTACAAAAGTGATAAACAATTAACAAATGAGCATATATACAAATAATCACAAAGAGTTAAATAACGTTTCAAAGACAAAAAAGTGTCATTATAGAATATAACAGGACCAAAGTACGATACCGATTATTCGATTGTACACCATTTTTGGAATTCCCAATTATTATGAGTGTACTATTTTTAACTAGCGTTAATTTGTTGTCTTGTTCGTAGGAGTGTACTGTAAGACTAATATAACATTGTTGTCTCATTAATATGAGCGTACTGTGAGACTAGTATTACATTGTTGTCATAATAATATGAGTGTACTATAAGACTAGCATTACTTTGTTGTCTTGTTAATATGCATAAGAAAGTATATAGTATAATTGAATATTTTCGATTGACTATTAACTTCTCATAGTTTCGCTAGGACATTTGTATTTCTTGAATCTTGTGTGTGATAGTGTTAGCGTAACGATAATTATTGATACAACTAGACTAAAACCACCATATTTAGAGTAAGTAATATCTGCATATATGGCTAAGTGTTATACTATAAATATGGTGTAGTTGTATCAATAATATCGTTATCGATATTATTGATACAACTACACTAAAACCACCACATTTATACGAAACCTTTAGAGTAAGTAATATCTACATATATGGCCAAACTGAAATGGGACTGGGCGAAGCATGTGTGTAGCTTGCATAAGGAGAGATGAGCCCACAGGGCAACCCTGTGGGACCAGAATGGCGCACCCCTAGAGTAATCGATAAATGTAATCGGAGACGGTGGTGAGTCCACATCGAAATCTTCAAAAAATGGTGGATCTGTGGAAAATGGAAGGGGAGGCCCTTGTCCTGCAGTGGGATTCCCCTACAGGCTAAAGAAAAAAGAAATTATGCGGACTGCCGACTTTTAACCAATTTGAATAATAATTATCAACGCTCTTTAAATTGGACGTATTGTAGTATGAGTAAATAACTGATTTAAAGAATGTAGAGTTTTGGAATAAAGCTGCTTTTCCGATGGTCTGAACTTGGTAGGCAAAAAAAGTAAAAGATTTTTTCGTCACGAAATAAAATGAAAGTTAATTTCATAAGTTGAACTATCTCATCGACAGCTCAGTTAGGAGAGCGTTTGGCTGAGATGATCGATGTTTCCGGTTCAAACGTAGCATCTACCTATATGACAAACAAAAAATTAAAGAAGAAGAAAAATTTACAGCATAAAACCAATCAACATAACGCAGTAATGTGATAACTGGCTTTATGCTGCTGATGACGTCTGGTTTTGCCGGTGTTTTTACCAAATTGCGGACTACGCATTTACGGAAAATCATGTTATATACATTTTTTATTAAAGTAGAATCTGCCTGTTTTTTGCACGCATGAAGCCAGAAATCAGTTCAAATGCTATCGTAATTAAAGTACTAAATTACTTATATATAACAATTTTAGTTTAACTTTCTATAAAAAAGCGATGCTATTCATATACTAAATACTTTACTATAAGCTGTCGACGGCGTCTTCATGAGAAGTGCACTCACACAGTGGGAGACCACCATGAGTCAATTATGCATGTAAATATATCATAATTGACAAATGGGGACCTACCACGGAGTCAGCATGGCTTGACGAGTTCTTCATTCTACAGAAGCAATATGCAAGCTGGTGTCCACGTTTCTTCATTATGAATACACTGACGCTAAGGTTGCTCTCCAGAACCAGATGTGCAAACACATAATATTTATCTAGAAATGGAGGACCAACCACCACGGCAGCCACGAAGGCACTACCAAAACATGCGTTTTTCTCGAAGTTGATGACGATGATTTCTTCGTGACGAATGCACTGACCCCACGATTGGCCCGTCAACCCCAGTTGTGTAAATATGATAACAACTGGTTATGGGGACCAACCACCAGGCAAGCATAAACGACGTGGCGACTCCAAAGCTAAGAAGGTATGATAAAAATATTGTACTGTGCTAAATTGAATGGTAAAACTAGTAGGTATCTGATATAATATCATCAATGAATACATATAATAAAATCGTAACCCATCGCTGTCTGTACATGGAAGATAAATGAAAAAAAAAAACAACTGTTGGGGGCTTTAACCATAGCAATAAAACACAAAATAATGATTTTTTTAAAATTGAGTTTATGCACGGTTATATCAGAAACAGCTAAACCGATTCGATCACCTGTGTGAGCTGATGTTCTCCACGGAGATATGCGTAGTAAACCGACGATATACCTGTAACCTGTTAGGCTCAGTTGGTGCTGTTTGCCGATGATACGGTGCTTTTTGCAGTTAGTTTGAACTTAAAGTACGCTACAAATAACCTCCAAACAGCCCTAGACGCCCTTCTTGACAAGCTCTTTAAATAGAGGTTATTAGTGAACATTCGGCGGGACTTAAAGTAAAACGCTGATTTCTCGATTTTCATCCACCACCTAGCAAAAAACATGTACAACAAGGATTAACGTTGTACCGTCACGTCAGGAGGGTGGGAGAAGAGGGAAGACACTCAAGTAGGTAATATAGTAGGCTGCAGCACTCCGCTGAAGAGAGCTACAATAGTGCTGTGAGAACTCCCGCCGAAAGACGGAAGGTGAATGAAGTACTATAGAAAAATTACGTAACCCTTCAAAGCACGTGGCCAACATACACTTTACCGGTTTTATTAAAAATGCCAAAATGACGATGCTCATAAACTGTAGTCCACGCTGACGAAGTCGCGTACAACAGCTAGTTTATAAAATATAGCTAACGAAGTCTGACGCATATATTCGACCGCGTATAGCGTTAAAGTTTTGAATAAGAAGAAGAAGAAAATATGGTTATTTCTTTATTATATTTAATTCTTGTGAAAAGTTATATTAAAAGTATACGTAGGTATATGTATGTAGAGGTAAAGTTAAAATGATGATTTCGGAAATGGTTTCGATGATAATTAGTAGCTAGGTAGGTAGGTACACATAGCAAAATAATTCGGTTTGCACCCCTTTTGTTCGTGTGCAAGTCAACATCACACTCGCAAATATCCCATCCAATAAAAATCTTGCAACACTTGTGTAGGTGAATCTTACTCAATAATTTAATTTCGTTTGACATACACACATAACCACGTGGCGACACGATATGTTTAGTGTCTAAGTGTGATCAACAATTTTGTCAAGTAAATTAGCGACAGTGGTCTAATGAGCCAACTTATATCATGTAAGTCGCAGGTTCGACTCTGCCCATTGCTTGAATATCAACTTTTTAAGAAAATAAACGTAGTATTAGTTTATTCTTTTACTACGTTGTTTCAATGTTTTTTAATTTTTACTCATAGTTGAAACCAATTAGGATAAAAGGAAATAGGGATACGTGAAAAAAAAAGTTTTAATGCACAGTATTATTTATAATTCAATTTAATATATAAATAACACAAAGGGATGTTTAGATTCAGAAATTTTATTGTAAAGAAACTCATTATTGATGACTAAGTAGATTACTTAATAATATTAAATGGGTAATTTTAGTAACTGTTTTCTATACATAAGTCAGTATTAGTAAAGTATACTGCTAACGAAGAAATATTTCTACAAAATATTTTAAACTTAAACAAATGGTTGTTTTTCCTACTGCCATGGTTATGCATGGTTATATATATATATATATATATATAAATCCCAGTTATGTTTTGCACGCACAATTGACGTCCATTTCATACTTTGTTACGTATCGTTTTGAAACGTTGCAAAATTTACTGTATCTATATCAATACATATAATAAAATCATAACCGATTGCTCTCTGTACAAAGTTTGTGCTGACGAAGTCACGGACAGACGGCTATTTTTTTATACATATAATATTTGTATGAAACTATAGCTTATTATATATCTTGCTAATTTTGTGTGCTTAAATACTTTGTAATTATTAGGATTCAGTAATCAGAGGGTTCCGCAGTCAGTTTTTCTTTTTTTTAGGGTTCCGTACCCAAAGGGTAAAAATGGGACCTTATTACTGAGACTTCGCTGTCTGTCCGTCTGTCTGTCACCAGGCTGTATCTCAAGAACCGCGATAGCTAGATAGTTGAAAATTTCACAATTATGTATTTCTATTGCCGCTATAACAACAAATACTAAAAACAAAATAAAATAAATATTAAAGGGGGGGCTCCCATACAACAAACGCGACTTTTTGCCCTTTTTTGCTCGATAAGAATAATGGCAACAGGTAGGCACTTGAAATATTCACAAAATACTCAGTTGTATTTTTACTTTAATAATAGATAAGGCTCCCATGCAAAATACTTGATTTTTATAGATATTGGTACGGAGCCCTTCGTGCGTGAGTCCGACTCGCACTAAGCCGGTTATTTATATAACTTTAACGCAATAAGTACTTACGTACGTAGGTACACCAAATTTTAACAGAACAAAAATACTTTTTTTTACACCAATAGATATTCTTCGCATGCATAGTGTGATATATACTTAAATACTTCTTCTCTTATCTTAGTGTATTCCCGGTTGCATTTTCAGCGGTAACGTATCAGAATCCGGGGTCCGCTAATCCTAAACTAGATGATTTGACGAGGTTACTTTTTGCATGCCAAAAGGTCAACTAAAAGCAACCCTAGGTTAGGAAAAATTGGCAATGGTTGTACGGCGCTATATTCCTTGATCGATTTTTACGACCTGCCCGGAAAGATAAACAGCTGGTACATTTTATGTTTTTATTTCGCTTCCAGAACAGCATGGAAGACTGACATATGTACATACCATCACGTCTTTTATATAACTTTATGCCTAGCGGGGAAGACAGTGCCCAAGGTTGTAGGTAATTAATTCCTAAAGCTATATTTAGCACTTTGGTAGGTATATATGCAGAAGACGGAATCAAATTAGTGATGGGTTGCTAAGCGGTATCGCCTATTGACATTGTTACTGAGATCGCCTGAACTCTTTGCCAGCTATTACGGCCTGGGAAAAGGAGCAGCTGGTACATTCTGGTGTTGCAAGCATTAATAGGCTACGGCAACAGCGGTGGACCGTAGGTATGCTTGTTGGCCAACTTACAAGTATAAAAAAACGAAACTTACAAATTAATGGAGTAGATAATTTAGTTAAAATTTTCTTCATAGTTCCTTTTAACGTTTTTGCTTCTCGAATTATACTTTCTTGTAATAGGTACTTGATTTAAAAATAATAATAAATTAAATGAAAAGTTAATACGATATGTTACTGGAATGATAACTACACATTAGAAATCGCTGTTTTTTATATTTACGGATAAGAAAAAATATCTCAGACCAACAATAAATGGGTCTCCTCTATCTGGCAGAATCTTGATGCTCCGAATTTCATTTGGCATAACATACTTGGCAGAATCTTATTTAAAAGAACATTTCCAATGCATAAAAAATATTTTATATAATAATTGTTTGGCCGAATTTTCATATGTCCGAATGTACAGTAGCATACTTTTGAGATGTCAGAATTTCATTAAGTACAATTACCTTTTACATACATTAAGTTTCGCATAATTTGTTTTAGAATAATGTTTAAATTTGTTAACCTATTATTTTCACGATTTTTTTTTTGACCACAGAAACAACTTAACTACGATGGGTAGGTTAGGTTCGTTAGGTTTTTTGTAACCAAAATACGAGCGAGCGAAGCGAGCGAGCGACTCAAGATTAGGGGGAAAGTCACACAGACAAAAACAACTTTGCCGTCGAATATAGGTTAGGTTCGTTAGGTTTCCTGTGACCAAAACACGAGCGAGCGAGCGACTCAAGTTTAGGGGGAAAGTAACACAGACATAAAAACAACTTTGCCGTCAAATATAGGTTAGGTTCGTTAGGTTAAAACACACGTATGTACTAACGATGCTCACCTCGTTTAGACAACGTTATTAGAGAGAATTTTACCAGAATATTTAACTGCAATAATCGACAGAAGCTGGTTCCAAGCAACACTTCCTATACGGCACGGTGGTCTTGGTATAAGAACAAACTAGTATACCACTACCCGCATTTCTTTTATCGGTCCATGGCACGAACAACATCATTGGTAAGTTTTTTTCCCGTCGTTTTGCGATGCAGAAGTTGCCTGTTTGACAAGGGCAAGAAATGCTTGGTTTAGTGCGAGTGGTCCGTGAAGTCGGCCACCTCTGAATCTGGCTTCGCAGCGACAGTGGAACGACTCCCTTTGCAACAGCAGACAGTGAGGTCTACCTCAGGCGGTCCCGCCTTCTAGCTAGTTACCTAGGATTAGTATCAATACAGCTGTATGCTACAGGGTGTCGCTAAGAGAGTCGCTAAGAGAAGAAAGACCTGTTTTGTATTCCTTTGCGTCATTTTACGACGGTTTACGAATTTTATGTAAGTCTGGCACATTTATTTCTTGATTTCTTCTGTGCTTTACCGACATATGACGTCCATCTGCGTGCGGGGAAGCTGTAATTCTACAAAAAGAAATGGACATTCTTTTCATTAGTATTACAGGGTCCTCTGCACCGCAGCTTCCTCGGATGTGGTGCTGTGGTGAAGTGCTGCAGATAAAAATGCACTGTGCATAAATAACTACATACATAGGCTTTGCAACGGTAGCATGAAAGTAGGTATACAAATCTGTGGCATGAACAGTGCGGACAAGAAAGTCTTAGCTTAGAAAATCATTTAATTTTTAGTGTAAAAAGTTAAACATATTAAAAGCACTTTCTGGCAAACTGTTCAATGAATATACAAAGTGAATTATTAAACATTTTTTTACAAGGCGAATAGGATGTTACGGGTACAAAGTGCAAAAATCATACAAAGAGAATAAAATATTCTAATGTGATAAAACGTTACAAAGTGCTCAAATATACAGAAACCGCTTAACACTGTCGATATAAATCACATTATTACTTTAAACTCGACACAGCTTCAACGTTATATTATTATAAAGGACATTATTGTACGAAATAATATAAGTAAATACAAAAAGATTCATACATTTTTACAAAGTGAATACCTACCTTTAAATATGAGTGTTGTCCTGTTAATATGAGTGTACTGTAAGACTAGCATTACTTTATTTTCTTGTTAATATGTATAAGAAAATATATAGTATATATAATTGAATAGTACAGAAATATATAAGTATATATTCCTGTAGTTTTCGATTGACCATTACTTCTCATAATTCCGCTAGGATATTTGTAGGTCTTAAATCTTGTGTGTAATAGTGTTAGCGCGACGATAATGATTGATACAACTACATAAACACCACCATATTTTACAAAACCTTAAGAGTAAGTATTATCTACGTATACGGCAAAACTGAAATGGGACTGGGCGGAGCAAGTATGCCGCTTGCATTAGGAGAGATGAGCCACAGGGCAATCTTGTGAGACCGGAATGGCGCACGCCTAGATTATGTAATATTTTTATTAACTCTGTAGGCAGGAGAAGGTGGCGAGTCCACATCGAAATCTTCAAAGAATGGTGGATCTGTGGAAAAGGGAAGGAGAGGCCCTTACCCGGTAGTGGGAAACAATGAAGTATGAGTATATGTATAACTGATTCAAAGATTGTTGATTTTTGGAACGAAGTTGCTTTTTGAATTTTACTAGGTGAAACGAAGCAATAGATTTTTCGTTAAGAAATGAAGTAGAAGTCAATTTCATAAGTTTGACTATCTCGTCGAAAGCTCACTTAGGAGAGCGTATGGCTGAGATGGTCGATGTTTCCGGTTTAAACCCACCATTTACTATTTTTGAAACGGAGTTCCTTGTCTGTCAGTATGGAATTTTTAGAGGGCTGGAAATCTTGGGAGTATTTTTATAGGCTTTGAATTTTTGTAACATCATTAGTACGGCATTAGATCTTTACCCATTAAACTGGCGATTTAGCTGGCGTAGTTGTAGTCTGGCTGCTACACAGCAGAAACGGCAATTATATACGTGAAATCCTATTACATGTTTAGACCAAATTGTTGGAATTTAGAATACCCTCTAGCTTCATGGTTCGAATAGTTGTACCTGAAGTACAGACATACCTTTATGACAAACAAGTAATGTGATAAAGAAGAAGAAAAATGTACAGTCTAGAAACCGCAATCAACATAAAGCAGTAATGTGATAACTGGCTTTATGCTGCTGATGACGTCTGGTTTTCTGTTTTTACCAAATTGCGGACTAAATAATATACATTTTATCACTTGAAGTAGTACCTGCCTGTTTTTTGCATGCATGTCACAGAGTAATAATATACACAACTATCGTAATTCAAGTATGTCCTATTTCTAGGATTTCTTCCATGGCCAATCTCCACATAGAATCTTTTACTTTTTCTCCCTTAAATAAATAAAATAAATATATAAGGACAAATTACACTGATTGAGCTATTTTTTGATTTAAGTATTAAAGAGATTGATTGACTAGCCCCAAAGTAAGTTCGAGACTTACTTTGGGCCTTAACTGAGGATGACATTCGAAAAAATATTTTATCTTTACATTCAAATGCAAAGATAGTGATTTTGCGTATTCTTGACATTTTGCTACCAATTATTACACATATTGTAAATTTCTGTCTCTCCTCTGGCTCGTTTTCTCACCCTTTGGGGAAAAGCATATGTCACTCCTTTGCCAAAAGTCTCCAATCCGCAGGCGTTGAACAATTTTCGACCCATTTCAATTTTAACTTATCTTTCTAAAGTATTAGAAGTGATTGTGAGAGTGAGAGCATTCATTCATGAAAATTGTCTTCTTACTCCTTAACAATCAGGTTTTCGTCTTGGGCACATACCGCTACTGCTCTTCTTAACGTCACCGAAGATATTTGCCTTGGTATGGAGAATTCGTTAGTCACCATTCTAGGTTTAATACATTTCTCTAATGCTTTCACTATGGTTGATCACGACATTCTCCTGGCAATTCTCGAATACATGAAATTCTCATTATTAGCTATGAACTGGTTTTCTTCGTATCTCCATGGTAGGCAACAAGCGGTTCGAATGGACCGTAAGTTGTTGCAATGAAAGGATATTAGTTCAGGTGTCCCTTAAGGGGGTATCCTATCACCTCTGTTATTTGCTATTTTTATAAATCTTTTATCACACTTTATTAGCTGCTCTTATCATTTTTATGCAGATGACCTACAAATTTAATAATCTATTTAATAATCTACTGAACGCATCTGTGTCCGACATTTCAACCTGGGCTGAAGATTTTGGCATTCAAATAAATGCGTTAAAGTGTCAGGCAATCTTAATTAGGAGCTCCAGACAACTACCGAAGATCGATATCAGCTCTGTTCCTGCAGTTATGTTAAATAATACAAATATCTCGCTGAGTCAGACTGTTAAAAATTTGGTCCTTATTATGGACTCAACGTTTAGCTGAAGGGATCAAGTCACTGAGGCAGAAAGTCTATAAATCATTTTATAGGCTTTCTGCCTTTTAAAACTAAAATTACTTTGATACAATCCCTTATTCTCCCCGTAATTGATTATGCTGATGTGTGTTATCCTGATCGTAACGCAGCATTTTCTCAATAAGCTACATCGTCTTATTAATTGTATCCGCTTTATTTTCTGTCTTCGTAAGTACGATTACATCTATTCTTTTCGATCTAAGCATTCCTGTTCGTTAGCACCGATAGCAGAGAATGCTTTGTACTCTTTTTTCTATACTAAATAATCCTGTCTCTCCCCTGTACATGAAAAACAAATTATGCTTTCAATCCGAAAGCCATGACCGTGAGCTTCGCTCTAGTCATACTCTTCTTCTTCACCTACCTTTATTTCGCTCTAATTTTATGTCAAATTCTTACACTATTCAGGTAACGCGACTTTGGAATGCCTTACCCAAAGACATAAAAAGTATTTCAAACAGGTATCAATTTTAGAAGAAAGTTCACACGAACCTTTTTGCTAAATTGTTGCAGCAGAATTAATTATTATCTTAAATTATCTTAAACTGTTTTATTTTATATGATGTATTTAATGTGTATTTATATATGTGTATATGTGTTTTGTTTATGTAAGTTTATTATATATATATATATATATATCTCTTTAAGCGCCTATCGCTAAAAAAAATATTTTTCCTAAAGGCTGATTGGTAGAGAATGCATCAGCGTTATGTTGATAAATAATAAATTTCTGATTTATATCATAGTTTAACTTTCTTTAGATAAGCAATCTTATTCATACCCTAAATTCTTCATTATAAGCTGTCGACGGCGTCTTCATGAGAAGTGCACTCACACAATGGGAGGTCACCATGAGCCAATTATATGAGTTTCACGGTCACAATTACTGTTATTAGTATTACGGGACTTCAGTCGGCCAGCGACCATGATGGCAGAAGGGCCGTCGAAATATCTGGCAAAAAACGATATTAATTGCGGTAAGTCCCGTAATACTAATAACAATGAGCCAATTATGTATGTAAATATATCATAATTGACTAATGGGGACCAACCACAGAGTCAGCATGGCTTGACGAGTTCTTCATTCTACAGAAGCAATATGCAAGCTGATGTCCACGTTTCTTCCTGATGAAGGCGATCAATAAAATATTTTAATGTTCTATAACGTTACCAAGTGCTCAAATATACAGTAACCGTTTAACATTGTAGATATAAATCAAATTATTACTTTAAACTCGACACAGCTTTAATGTGATAATATTAAAAAGAAAGTTATAGCACAAAATAATATAAGTAAGTACAAAAACATTCACACATATTTACAAAGTGAATACAAATTACAAAAGTGATAAACAATTAACAAATGAGCATATATACAAATAATCACAAAGAGTTAAATAAAGTTTCAAAGACAAAAAAGTGTCATTATAGAATATAACAGGACCAAAGCGATTATTCGATTGTACACCATTTTTGGAATACCCAATTATTATGAGTGTACTATTTTTAACTAGCGTTAATTTGTTGTCTTGTTCGTAGGAGTGTACTGTAAGACTAATATAACATTGTTGTCTCATTAATATGAGCGTACTGTGAGACTAGTATTACATTGTTGTCATAATAATATGAGTGTACTATAAGACTAGCATTACTTTGTTGTCTTGTTAATATGTATAAGAAAGTATATAGTATAATTGAATATTTTCGATTGACTATTAACTTCTCATAGTTTCGCTAGGACATTTGTATTTCTTGAATCTTGTGTGTGATAGTGTTAGCGTAACGATAATTATTGATACAACTAGACTAAAACCACCATATTTAGAGTAAGTAATATCTGCATATATGGCCAAACTGAAATGGGACTGGGCGAAGCATGTGTGTAGCTTGCATAAGGAGAGATGAGCCCACAGGGCAACCCTGTGGGACCAGAATGGCGCACCCCTAGAGTAATCGATAAATGTAATCGGAGACGGTGGTGAGTCCACATCGAAATCTTCAAAAAATGGTGGATCTGTGGAAAATGGAAGGGGAGGCCCTTGTCCTGCAGTGGGATTCCTCTACAGGCTAAAGAAAAAAGAAATTATGCGGACTGCCGACTTTTAACCAATTTGAATAATAATTATCAACGCTCTTTAAATTGGACGTATTGTAGTATGAGTAAATAACTGATTTAAAGAATGTAGAGTTTTGGAATAAAGTTGCTTTTCGGATAGTCTGAACTTGTTAGGCAAAAAAAGTAAAAGATTTTTCCGTCACGAAATGAAATGAAAGTTAATTTCATAAGTTGAACTATCTCATCGACAGCTCAGTTAGGAGAGCGTTTGGCTGAGATGATCGATGTTTCCGGTTCAAACGTAGCATCTACCTATATGACAAACAAAAAATTAAAGAAGAAGAAAAATTTACAGCATAAAACCAATCAACATAACGCAGTAATGTGATAACTGGCTTTATGCTGCTGATGACGTCTGGTTTTGCCGGTGTTTTTACCAAATTGCGGACTACGCATTTACGGAAAATCATGTTATATACATTTTTTATTAAAGTAGAATCTGCCTGTTTTTTGCACGCATGAAGCCAGAAATCAGTTCAAATGCTATCGTAATTAAAGTACTAAATTACTTATATATAACAATTTTAGTTTAAATTTCTATAAAAAAGCGATGCTATTCATATACTAAATACTTTACTATAAGCTGTCGACGGCGTCTTCATTAGAAGTGCACTCACACAGTGGGAGGTTACCATGAGTCAATTATGTATGTAAATATATCATAATTGACAAATGGGGACCTACCACGGAGTCAGCATGGCTTGACGAGTTCTTCATTCTACAGAAGCAATATGCAAGCTGGTGTCCACGTTTCTTCCTGATGAAGGCGATCAATAAAATATTTTAATGTTCTATAACGTTACCAAGTGCTCAAATATACAGTAACCGTTTAACATTGTAGATATAAATCAAATTATTACTTTAAACTCGACACAGCTTTAATGTGATAATATTATAAAGAAAGTTATAGCACAAAATAATATAAGTAAGTACAAAAACATTCACACATATTTACAAAGTGAATACAAATTACAAAAGTGATAAACAATTAACAAATGAGCATATATACAAATAATCACAAAGAGTTAAATAAAGTTTCAAAGACAAAAAAGTGTCATTATAGAATATAACAGGACCAAAGCGATTATTCGATTGTACACCATTTTTGGAATACCCAATTATTATGAGTGTACTATTTTTAACTAGCGTTAATTTGTTGTCTTGTTCGTAGGAGTGTACTGTAAGACTAATATAACATTGTTGTCTCATTAATATGAGCGTACTGTGAGACTAGTATTACATTGTTGTCATAATAATATGAGTGTACTATAAGACTAGCATTACTTTGTTGTCTTGTTAATATGTATAAGAAAGTATATAGTATAATTGAATATTTTCGATTGACTATTAACTTCTCATAGTTTCGCTAGGACATTTGTATTTCTTGAATCTTGTGTGTGATAGTGTTAGCGTAACGATAATTATTGATACAACTAGACTAAAACCACCATATTTAGAGTAAGTAATATCTGCATATATGGCCAAACTGAAATGGGACTGGGCGAAGCATGTGTGTAGCTTGCATAAGGAGAGATGAGCCCACAGGGCAACCCTGTGGGACCAGAATGGCGCACCCCTAGAGTAATCGATAAATGTAATCGGAGACGGTGGTGAGTCCACATCGAAATCTTCAAAAAATGGTGGATCTGTGGAAAATGGAAGGGGAGGCCCTTGTCCTGCAGTGGGATTCCTCTACAGGCTAAAGAAAAAAGAAATTATTCGGACTGCCGACTTTTAACCAATTTGAATAATAATTATCAACGCTCTTTAAATTGGACGTATTGTAGTATGAGTAAATAACTGATTTAAAGAATGTAGAGTTTTGGAATAAAGTTGCTTTTCGGATAGTCTGAACTTGTTAGGCAAAAAAAGTAAAAGATTTTTCCGTCACGAAATGAAATGAAAGGTAATTTCATAAGTTGAACTATCTCATCGACAGCTCAGTTAGGAGAGCGTTTGGCTGAGATGATCGATGTTTCCGGTTCAAACGTAGCATCTACCTATATGACAAACAAAAAATTAAAGAAGAAGAAAAATTTACAGCATAAAACCAATCAACATAACGCAGTAATGTGATAACTGGCTTTATGCTGCTGATGACGTCTGGTTTTGCCGGTGTTTTTACCAAATTGCGGACTACGCATTTACGGAAAATCATGTTATATACATTTTTTATTAAAGTAGAATCTGCCTGTTTTTTGCACGCATGAAGCCAGAAATCAGTTCAAATGCTATCGTAATTAAAGTACTAAATTACTTATATATAACAATTTTAGTTTAAATTTCTATAAAAAAGCGATGCTATTCATATACTAAATACTTTACTATAAGCTGTCGACGGCGTCTTCATTAGAAGTGCACTCACACAGTGGGAGGTTACCATGAGTCAATTATGTATGTAAATATATCATAATTGACAAATGGGGACCTACCACGGAGTCAGCATGGCTTGACGAGTTCTTCATTCTACAGAAGCAATATGCAAGCTGGTGTCCACGTTTCTTCCTGATGAAGGCGATCAATAAAATATTTTAATGTTCTATAACGTTACCAAGTGCTCAAATATACAGTAACCGTTTAACATTGTAGATATAAATCAAATTATTACTTTAAACTCGACACAGCTTTAATGTGATAATATTAAAAAGAAAGTTATAGCACAAAATAATATAAGTAAGTACAAAAACATTCACACATATTTATAAAGTGAATACAAATTACAAAAGTGATAAACAATTAACAAATGAGCATATATACAAATAATCACAAAGAGTTAAATAAAGTTTCAAAGACAAAAAAGTGTCATTATAGAATATAACAGGACCAAAGCGATTATTCGATTGTACACCATTTTTGGAATACCCAATTATTATGAGTGTACTATTTTTAACAAGCGTTAATTTGTTGTCTTGTTCGTAGGAGTGTACTGTAAGACTAATATAACATTGTTGTCTCATTAATATGAGCGTACTGTGAGACTAGTATTACATTGTTGTCATAATAATATGAGTGTACTATAAGACTAGCATTACTTTGTTGTCTTGTTAATATGTATAAGAAAGTATATAGTATAATTGAATATTTTCGATTGACTATTAACTTCTCATAGTTTCGCTAGGACATTTGTATTTCTTGAATCTTGTGTGTGATAGTGTTAGCGTAACGATAATTATTGATACAACTAGACTAAAACCACCATATTTAGAGTAAGTAATATCTGCATATATGGCCAAACTGAAATGGGACTGGGCGAAGCATGTGTGTAGCTTGCATAAGGAGAGATGAGCCCACAGGGCAACCCTGTGGGACCAGAATGGCGCACCCCTAGAGTAATCGATAAATGTAATCGGAGACGGTGGTGAGTCCACATCGAAATCTTCAAAAAATGGTGGATCTGTGGAAAATGGAAGGGGAGGCCCTTGTCCTGCAGTGGGATTCCCCTACAGGCTAAAGAAAAAAGAAATTATGCGGACTGCCGACTTTTAACCAATTTGAATAATAATTATCAACGCTCTTTAAATTGGACGTATTGTAGTATGAGTAAATAACTGATTTAAAGAATGTAGAGTTTTGGAATAAAGTTGCTTTTCGGATAGTCTGAACTTGGTAGGCAAAAAAAGTAAAAGATTTTTCCGTCACGAAATGAAATGAAAGTTAATTTCATAAGTTGAACTATCTCATCGACAGCTCAGTTAGGAGAGCGTTTGGCTGAGATGATCGATGTTTCCGGTTCAAACGTAGCATCTACCTATATGACAAACAAAAAATTAAAGAAGAAGAAAAATTTACAGCATAAAACCAATCAACATAACGCAGTAATGTGATAACTGGCTTTATGCTGCTGATGACGTCTGGTTTTGCCGGTGTTTTTACCAAATTGCGGACTACGCATTTACGGAAAATCATGTTATACCTATACATTTTTTATTAAAGTAGAATCTGCCTGTTTTTTGCACGCATGAAGCCAGAAATCAGTTCAAATGCTATCGTAATTAAAGTACTAAATTACTTATATATAACAATTTTAGTTTAACTTTCTATAAAAAAGCGATGCTATTCATATACTAAATACTTTACTATAAGCTGTCGACGGCGTCTTCATGAGAAGTGCACTCACACAGTGGGAGACCACCATGAGTCAATTATGCATGTAAATATATCATAATTGACAAATGGGGACCTACCACGGAGTCAGCATGGCTTGACGAGTTCTTCATTCTACAGAAGCAATATGCAAGCTGGTGTCCACGTTTCTTCATTATGAATACACTGACGCTAAGGTTGCTCTCCAGAACCAGATGTGCAAACACATAATATTTATCTAGAAATGGAGGACCAACCACCACGGCAGCCACGAAGGCACTACCAAAACATGCGTTTTTCTCGAAGTTGATGACGATGATTTCTTCGTGACGAATGCACTGACCCCACGATTGGCCCGTCAACCCCAGTTGTGTAAATATGATAACAACTGGTTATGGGGACCAACCACCAGGCAAGCATAAACGACGTGGCGACTCCAAAGCTAAGAAGGTATGATAAAAATATTGTACTGTGCTAAATTGAATGGTAAAACTAGTAGGTATCTGATATAATATCATTAATGAATACATATAATAAAATCGTAACCCATCGCTGTCTGTACATGGAAGATAAATGAAAAAAAAAACAACTGTTGGGGGCTTTAACCATAGCAATAAAACACAAAATAATGTTTTTTAAAAATTGAGTTTATGCTCGGTTATATCAGAAACAGCTAAACCGATTCGATTTAAGCTTTTATTAATACATTTTGATAAGCTTTACTTAAAATATAGCGTTTGTTTTATCTAAATACTGCTAAAAATGAAAAAGTTATGTTAATTTTAAAAATGACGTCAAACATTTTTGTCCGAAAGAAAAATAAACTAAATATTATAAAATAACTGTTCAACAAATAACAGTAAAACTTTTGTTAAATTTATGTTATGGTTTATTATATGAAATGATTACATCAATGCCGATTAGTTTTGGAGTATTCTTAAAAATTCGTTATTTTGGAAACCTAGATGGCGCTGTTCATAAATTTAAAATTTAAGTGTGAGTCTGGGCTTCGATTGGAACCTCTGCAGACAGACCTAGGGGCGCAAGACCTAACGCCGCTCAATGGCTCTTTCTAGCGTGATTGTGGGCGAGAAGGTGGAAAAGGAATCAATATAGGAAGTAATAGGTAAGGTGAGGTGAAGTTAGGTCAGGCGCAGGAGGCGGGCCTATTGCCTGCAATTGCTGCCTCCATAACGTAGACCAGTCGGGCGATGGAAACGGGATTCAGCCGCTTGAAAAATACTGTCCTACTGGTTGAAAGGCGTTTGTGTCAACACGCACCCTTACCTTTGCGGGTAGAATTGAAAACCGATGGGCCACCTCGCATGCCACTCTGATCCCTCTCGCTAATTAAGAAGGTATCGCGAGTGAGCCCAGCTGATAAGGGCCATTGTGCCAGGTCTTTGGGTCGAGAGTAGCAGAAGAACAGAATCAGGCAAAAGCAGTAATGGGGTTGAAACCGTGAGTTTTTTTGTGGATGAAAGCCATAACCGGCCAATTCCCCGTGGCCGTCGGTAGGCAAAAAGCATCTTTCAAACCGACGATATACCTGTTACCGGTTAGGCTCAGTTGGTGCTGTTGTGCTTTTTGCAGTTAGTTTGAACTTAAAGTACGCTACAAATAACCTCCAAACAACCCTAGACGCCCTGCTTGACAAGCTCTTTAAATAGAGGTTATTAGTGAACATTCGGCGGGACTTAAAGTAAAACGCTGATTTCTCGATTTTCATCCACCACCTAGCAAAAAACATGTACAACAAGGATTAACGTTGTACCGTCACGTCAGGAGGGTGGGAGAAGAGGGAAGACACTCAAGTAGGTAATATAGTAGGCTGCAGCACTCCGCTGAAGAGAGCTACAATAGTGCTGTGAGAACTCCCGCCGATAGAAGGAAGGTGAATGAAGTACTATAGAAAAATTACGTAACCCTTCAAAGCACGTGGCCAACATACACTTTACCGGTTTTATTAAAAATGCCAAAATGACGATGCTCATAAACTATAGTCCACGCTGACGAAGTCGCGGACAACAGCTAGTTTATAAAATATAGGTAACGAAGTCTGACGCATATATTCGACCGCGTATAGCGTTAAAGTTTTGAATAAGAAGAAGAAGAAGAAAATATGGTTATTTTTTATTATATTTAATTCTTGTAAAAAGTTATATTAAAATTATACATAAGTATATGTATGTAGAGGTAAAGTTAAAATGATGATTTCGGAAATGGTTTCGATGAAAATTAGTAGCAATGAAGATACTAGGGAGTAACGGAACCGAAAAAATATAAGTTGCGAGCCGGAGTCAGGGTATTGGTTAAATGCCATACCGTCAGCGAGTGTAGGCACCCTCTTGGAGAGAACCACTTTTAGTGTAGCGGTCAGTCTTCGATTGGGAGCTAGAACGAATGAGCCACATCGCTGTCGCTGCGGTGAAGATGTCGATCCCCTGGGCCACCACGGTTTGGCTTGTCGTCGCAGCGCAGGGCGAGTTTCACGTCACGCCGCCTTGAATGACGTCATCCGTCGTGCTCTTGCCAGTACCGGTGTGCCAGCAATACTCGAACCGAATGGTATCGCGCGAGACGATGGCAAGAGGCCCGACGGCATGACGCTCATCCCTTGGAAGAACGGGCGGTCGCTTGTGTGGGATGCTACATGCGTAGACACTGTAGCTGCATCCCATGTACGGGCGACAGCCCGAAAGGTGGGCGCGGCAGCGACGACAGCAGAAGCCATCAAGAGTCGCAAATATGCGGCTCTGGGAGAGCCGTATATATTTGTGCCTTTTGCTGTGGAGACCTTAGGGCCTTGGGGTGCGGAAGCTCGTCAAATTTTTAAGGAAGTTTCCGCACGCCTGATCGATATCTCCGGGGACCCAAGGGCGGGCGCGCATTTCGGACAGCGTTTAAGTATTGCTATCCAACGCGGAAATGCCGCCAGCCTCTTGGGTACTTTGCCCTGTGACGGCAGCGATTTGGCCTCAATTTTTTATATAATTTAATATAAATTATTTCTAATTAGTTTTAGTTAGTTTTAATTTTAGGTTGTATTTATTTAGTTAATATTATATTGTTATATTATGAATACATTAGTGAAGTATTTAGCGATTCGTTAATAAAATAATTTGTAGTAAGTAGGTACATATTTGGTTATTTTTATGTATTGTTGTTGAAATGAAGTTTGTTCCGGTTAATACGTAATGCTTTTAACCAAGGTGTACCTACGTAACAGATCATATGTTATTCGATAATATGCTAATTCTTCAAGCTTTTATTTTGCATTTTCCGTAGTTTAAGTCTGAGCAAGTATATATGGCCAAACTAAAATGGGACTGGGCGGAGAATGAATGTAGCTTGAGGAGAAATGAGCCCGGAGGGCAACCATGTGGTACCAGAATGGGGCACCCCTAGATCATGTAATCGGAGACGGCGGTGAGCCCACATCGAAATCTTCAAAAAATGGTGGATTTGCGGAAATTGGAAGGGAAGGCCTTTGTCCTGCAGTGGGATTCATCTACAGGCTAAAAACAAAGTATTCGGACTGCCGACTTTTAACCAATTTGAATAATAATTATCAACGCTCTTTAAATTGGACGTATTGTAGTATGAGTAAATAACTGATTCAAAGAATGTAGAGTTTTGGAATAAAGTTTCTGTTTGGATGGTACGAACTTGGTAGGCGAAAAAAAGTGAAAGATTTTTCTGTCACGAAATGAAAAGATAGTTAATTTCATAAATTGGACTATCTCATCGATAGCTCAGTTAGGAGAACGTTTGGCTGAGATGGTCGATGTTTTCGGTTTAAACGCAGCGTCTATCTATATGACAAACGAAAAATTAAAGAAGAAGAAAAATTAACAGCATAAAACGGATCAACATAACGCAGTAATGTGATAACTGGCTTTATGCTGCTGATAACGTCTGGTTTAGCCGGTGTTTTTACCAAATTGCGGACTTAAATGCGTTTACGGAAAATCATGTTATGTACATTTTGTATTGGAAGTAGAATCTACCTGGTTTTTGCACGCATGAAGCCAGCAATCAGTTCAAATACTATCGTAATTAAAGTACTAAATTACTGATATATAACTATTTTAGTCTAACTTTCTATAAAAAAGCGATGCTATTCATATACTAAATTCTTTACTATAAGCTGTTGACGGAGTCTTCATGAGGCATGCACTCACACAATGGGCGGACACCTTGAGGAAATTATGTAAATATATCATAATTTGATCATGTGGACCATCCACCGAGTCAGTATGGCTTGACGAGTTCTTCATTCTACAGAAGCAATATGCAAGCTGGTGTCAACGTTTTTTCATTATGAATACACTGACGCTAAGGTTGCTCTCCAGAACCAGATATATAAACACATAATATTTATCTAGAAATGGAAGACCAACCCCCACGGCAGCCACAAAGATGTCAACACTACCAAAACCTTGGGTTTTCTCGAAGTTGATGACGATGATTTCTTCGTGATGAATGCACTGACCCCACGGTTGGCCCGTCAACCCCAGTTGTGTAAATATGATAACAACTGGTTATGGGGACCAACCACCAGGCCAGCATATACGACGTGGCGACTCCAAAGCTCAGAAGCTATGCTTAAAAATATTGTACTATGCTAAAAATATTGTACTGTGCTAAATTGAATGGTAAAACTAGTAGGTATCTAAAATAATATAATAAAATCGTAACCCATCGCTGTCTGTACATGGAAGATAAATGAAAAAAACACCGTTGGGGGCTTAAACCATATCAGTAGAACACAAAACAATGATTTTTAGAATTTTTGTCTGTTTGTCTGTGCGTTTGTGCACGATAATCTTAGAAACGGCTGAACTGATTCGGACTGAGTCGATTCACTAATGTATTTTGGTAAGCTTCACATAACATTTAGTGTTTGTTTTATTTAAATCCGTTCATAAATAAAAAAGTTATATCAATTTTAAGGAATCACGTCATACATTTTTGTTCTTGAAATTGTGTTTATGCACGCTAATCTCAGGAAAAACGGAATCTATTCATTTGCCGTTCTAATAACATATTTTTTAAAGCTTTCCTTATTATTCATTGTTTATTTCATTTAAATCCATTCATAAATAAAAAAGTGATAAGTATCAAATTAAAGAATCGCACCAAACATTTTTGTTCGAAAAATTGAGTTAACAACTAAACCGATTCGGTTGAAGTTTTTACTAATACATTTTGATAAGCTTTACTTAAAATATAGTGTTTGTTTTATCTAAATACTGCTAAAAAAGAAAAAGTTATGTTAATTTTAAGAATGACGTCAAACATTTTTGTCCGAAAGATATTATATTATAAAATAACTGTTCAACAAATAACAGTAAAACTATTGTTAAATTTATGTTATGGTTTATTATATAAAATGATTTCATAGATGCCGATTACTTTTGAAGTATTCTTAAAAATTAGTTATTTAAGACAAGGATAGATAGCGCTGTTCCAAAATTTAAAATTTAAGTGAGGCTCTGGGCTTGGAGTGGAGCCTCTGCAGTCAAAGCCTAGGCTCGCAAGACCGAACGCCACTCAATGGCTTTTTCTAGCGCGATTGTGGGCGAGAAGGTGGAAAAGGGAATCAAAATAGGAAGTAATAGGTAAGGTGAGGTGAGGTTAGGTCAGGCGCAAGAGGCGGGCCTATTGCCTGCAATTGCTGCCTCCATAACGTAGGCCAGTCGGGCGATGCAAACGGGATTCAGTCGCTTGACAAATACTGTCCTACCGGTTTAAAGGCGTTTGTGTCAACACGCACCTTTACTTTTGCGGGTAGAATTGAAGGCCGATGGGCCACCTCGCATGCCACTCTGACCCCTCTCGCTGATTGAGAAGGTATCGCGAGTGATCCCAGCTGATAAGCGGCCGTTGTGCCAGGTCTTTGTGTCGAGAGTAGCATAAGAACAGAATCAGGCTATAACGGTAATGGCGTTGAAACCGTGAGTTTTTTTGTGGATGAAAGCCATAACCGGCCGATTCCCCGTGGCCGTCGGTAGGCAAAAAGCACCTTTTCTCGCGTAAAAAAAAGGTTAGGTTAGGTTTTGTTAGTAGGTTACGTGTAACTATGTTCATCATGTTTTTATTGAGTTAGTCGCGATTGACAAAAGTTTTGTCATCAAAATTAATCTAGTACAATCGCGATGTAGAAGGCAAACGGAGAAACCATCACATTATCGTACTCCAAAATTGGAAAACGGAAATGACAGCAAGGAACTTTACCGACAAGAGCATCGCCCTTAAATTCTGATGATGATGGTAATAATATTGTTTTAAGTACAAGTTGCTTATAAAAACATTCGCACTAAGAACTAAAGTACGTACAGGTACATAAATATACAATAAAATATGTATGTTTATTTATTTACGAAGCATTTTCTTGAAGTTGGCGTGACAAGCAGACGGCGAGATCTTCATGTTGAATTCGTTGTTCTGGCTGGTAATCCCGGTAACCTATCTATATAAGTAATCGATGGATTACGGGGATTAACCACCAGCACAGCGACAAGTGGTGCACAGTCGCAGGCAGAGTAGGACGGTGCCAGTTGCTGACGGAGACACAGTCCCCGCTGCATCTTGGGCTGCCGTCGTTGCCCCTGCTAATGGACACCCCGTACTGTGATTCTGTCAGCAATGGCATAGACGGGAACCCAATTGCTAAGGGGATTTACTTGAGCATCATGGGAAGCTATTGGATTTTGAAGAATAAATGATAAAAATAATAATAGATTTTTTATAAGCGTCTTAGCTTTAAAAAAAAAGTTAAACGTAGATTTACTCAAGCGCACGTATCAAATCATTATAGGTAGACGGTTTAGTTTCATGCATGTCCAAAAGCTGACAATATTTGGAGATGTATTCTTGTTTTTAAGAAAAACTTTTCAAACCGTCATATTAAGTAGATATTTTGTTAAAGCTTTTATCATGAGACTTAAGTACAGTCCAGCCAAAACAAATGGGCTCAAATCATAGGTTTTCGTCGTTATTACAGAGCTTCTATTACCTCTCGGCTCTATCATCACATTAAATTTATGTTATAATATCGTTATATTTGTACTGTCATCTTGAAATTACTGCCTGTTGACTTCAGTGCGTATTGACTGCGCTCGAGAAAATCCAAAACCCTTAGGTACTTTCGTTCTTCTACTATAAGGCGAGGTGCCGATTACACTCTATTATAAAAACAACTGCAGAAATATAAAGCTAACTACGCAATATTGTGTTTTTAATTTATCAAATTAAATCTAAGCAAGCTTTTCATTGTTAATTTCATTTCCAAAAAAATTAAATATTTACAAAACAGGTTGATTTTGCATCCCTCGGCTATATTTTAAAATCAGAATTATTTATAGTACTCACAACCGTAACAAAAAAAACTTAAATATTTTTGTATTTGTTTTTCCCTAATTTTCTTTATAATCATTGCAATAAGGGCTATTACAGATAAGTGACATGTTGGTTGATGTATTTTGCTTAAGTATACATACTATAGTCAATTTTTTTAAGCACTAATTATTAAAAATTAAATAAAAGTAAGTTATTAATATAACACACTTTCATATACTAATTGACGCTTAGCCGAGCGAGTTTTGTTTGAAAGCAGTGGTGCAGGCCGACGTCTCCTCGCAGAATTCGCTGACCTGGGAGTTGGCCCCAGCAGGCAGCGTTTCTAACTGTACGCACAAACACTAACTGGAGGGACCAACAACCAAAGCAGCTACAACTTGCACCACACAGAAGCAGTATTGAACTACGCAAGCTTTACATACTACTAGCATACTACTATCACTTTTAATATATTTATATATATCTTTAAAAAACATTCAAGCTAGCTGTTCAAAAATTTTGTGCTATTTACATTTTTCCTATAAAATAAGTACATGTCTATAAACAAAATAAGTACATGTGAAATTATAAATGTATACACGTTGTTTTACATGATTTATATAAAAAGTAAGCTGCATAATCATTTCACATATACTTATTTACAAAATTTAAATGCCAACATGCCATATTAGTAGTTTATGATACGAGTGTGGTAAATTGTTTATTACAGCCGAGGCGGGTTGACACACAAGCGGGCGTCGACCGCGCATTTCTATGAGGACGAGACTATGTAATAAACAATGCACACGTGTGTCATACAATGTTTTTCTACACATCTGTGAGAAAAAATATAAAATTGCAATAAAAACATATTAATATCGCACGCACATGGAATGGAACTTTTCTTCCATGCACGCATGCGCGCGCCTATGTAGTTATACGAGAGACACAGAAATCAATCCGCCAACAGCCAATTCTTTAAAAATAATTGTTCTTTTTTGAATGGGCAGATTTACGAATTTATTTTAGTGTTATCCTAAGTATTTTACTTACTAAAATGGACTGATTTTAACAAAACAAGATGTTGCTATGAGAACGCTGGCTGTCTTCGAAGAGATTTTATTTCAAAAATAAGATTCAATAATTTAGAATTATAGAATCTTAATCCTAAAAATAGGTATTTAAATTGATGTGCATTAAGAAATAAGTATATTTACTTAAATTGACAAATTATAATGTGCTTTATTTAAATATATTTCCTAATGCACTTCACGTACAACTTAATTAAGGATGCTGTCATTTAACGCACCATTTCAATGACATTACCTACTTAATTAAAATCAGTGTAGAAAATAGCAACGTCTGAACTATCACCAGTATCAGATTTTTACACAAAAATATTAAACAAAAAACCAGCCAAGTGCGATCTCGGTCGTGCTAGAAAGTTTATACCGAGCACGACCACTTTACGTATGCTGTAATAGAAAAGTACAACTTTCTTGTTCAAAAGTACATTAAAGTACACCTTTTTTCATGAACATGTACCACAATTAAATTATGGAATTCCTCCATGGTCGTGCCAGGAAGAACACTACGTATCTGTAACATTATAGACCAAGGGTAAAAAACAGGGAGACAGCGAGGTTCATTTAAAAAAAAATTGTATCAAAGTCTCGTACGATCTTCTAAGCTGATCTGGGAAAAAAAAACACAGAACGTACTAACTGTTTGCCCGCACAGATCGTAAATGCCGATCGAAGGAATGGGCGAAAAGAAAATGTAAATCATGTTAATAGGCGATTCGGCTAGCATACCATCACTATATTGATTGCTTTCCATCTTCTTGCCCACCATCGTGCTAAAAGTGGCTTTTGAGTTTTGCGACCCTGGGCTCTGATTGCTTAGAGAAGCAAGATAGAAAATGCTCTGTCTGCCTCATTAGTGATAACGTTTCGTACTTTATTAAGTTGTCAGATAACCGTGATTCTGTAAACTGATGCCAATCATGGTACACTTCATGTTTCTCTGTTCGACTTTTAGTTTGTGCACGGCCTTTTTCGTGACTCAAGAATCACGCAAGACACACTGCTTGTATAGGCGGTGAAAGGTGACTGTATGTATATAATAATAAAAAGCTTAGATATTGTTTTTTTTTTGGCTTACAAGAGGCAGCCCCTCCAGCCGCTGCCTCTAGTAGGAATCGTCCAAAGACTGGGGTCTCCTTCCTGCCATGGAAATTACAAAAAGCTCATAAATATGTATTTTGTTTATATGTTTATTTAATAGGCTTTATACAAGCAAGAGATAAAAAGTGGAGCAAGCAGAGCCTTGCCAAGCGATACCAACCGCTTCGGAAATATGTATTTTTACATTGTTCCGGACTGAGCTTTGTTTACTAAATTACTTCAATCCAATTGGTATCTTAAATGCTTGAGGAGCATACTAAAAAATAAACATTGTCAGTCTTGTCTGTCATAGTAAGTCAAATCAATCCTAAGTATAGAATGTACCTAAACCACATTCACGTTAAACGTCCCAATCCTCAACTCAAGTAAATATAAAACTTTAAAGGCAAGTAGGTATAAATATACTCAGCCAAATATAATAATAAAAAATAGGTTCTATCATTATAATTTCACTTATTAAGTAAATAAAACAAGAATACCAGTACATACATATGTAATTGTGTCACCTCATATTCAGTAAGACTTATTTTATTCAATGAAATTACCACTTTTACATGCCTACTTTATATTTTAAAGAACTACGATAATATTCTTATAGCATTCGTTTTTAGCACATAGTTTTTTCAACAAATATAAGGTTTCAATGCCATACCAAAAAGCGATCTACATGATTACAATAAATATATATTACTACATAAATCACATGATTTCTCCATGTGCAAGAAAATACGAGTACATTTTGATAAATTAATTTTAGACATCTATGAATTACCCTATTATCTATACTCCTGTGGAGCGGGTTCTGGAGCCACTGATCCTATTAATCACTGGGATTCAACCTTATAATCCAAGTTGCATAAAAATTTCACCATAAGGGGTAAACAAATATTTACAACCCAGGTCCTGAACTCATACCAAAATCTGAAATAAAAACAATTTGCAATACAGTTGGTAAATGTGTAGTTATCGAGGTCACGATACGGCATCTCAGCCTAGCTTCTTGCATAGTGTGGAGCAATTATTACCTTTATTATCTATTTACATTAGAGTCAATAAATAAAAAACTTTATTTTTTTTTATTTAAGGCCTTAATAATTTTATAGATAATAGAGAAAGAATGAATAAATGATCTCAGGTTTTTAATTCAACTTTGATACAAAAACGGAACTTAGTGTACTCTTATAGAACTAAAATAAAACGATAAGATCGTTGTTGCAAAAGATTTTTAATTTACGAGAAAATACATAGAGTACATTAGTTTTGATAAATTGCTTGAGAATAAATCAAAACCAAAAGTTTTTATTTTGCATAGTGAAGGTGGATAATAATTGTACACATTATAATAATATATTTATTAGCGTCCCTTGCTCGTCGTAGATTATTCCTGGTTACTACACTATAGTGTTGCTTTATTTCGATAGTCAAACTATTATTAATTTTCTTATTTTATTATCATCTTAGCCTTAGAAATCTGTAAATACTTGAATGAAATATAATACGACATTAAAAATATCCGAGTGAAAGTGTATCCCACGAAGTATAATATACAATGACGAATTTGCGTTAATGAAACCCATGTATTGTAGAACTTTAGTGGTATTATAGCTAGAACTCAAATAACCTTAACTTTGTTAAACGGTCTGCAAAAGGAAAGTTACACTTTAAATTTTAAGTTATATATCAGTTAATCAATCAAGTTTAATCCAAACTTCATAGAAATCTGAAAAGAAAAAATATTTTTTTATAAATTCAGAAATAAGCAGTTCAATCGATTGTGTAATAGAATGGTATTAATCACGTTATTGTTTATATGCCATCCCCCTTAATAAAGTTGATACGAAGAAACGTCCTCACCATCCACCAGATTTGAAATAAATGTCACTTTAAGCGTCTAGTAGGATAGATATTTTTTGACTATGGCGACGTACTTCAAATGCTTTGGTTTTAGGTTTTAAGCTGCTAACATTCCCCTTCTATGTGACCTTACACTTGTTCAGGTGATTTTCATCTTTTCTTTAGGTAACATAAATATTTTCTTGTAAATTGCTAGTAATTATAACGAATTAAAAAGCAAATTAATTATTATCAAATGTAATAATTAATTTGATTTTTAATTCGTTATAATTTTTTTATGACCAGCAATTTTGTTTCTCAAATATATCTAGCTAAAAAAAGGCAAATTAATTTGTTCTTTACAAAAGTTTGCCAGGACGAGTTCTTCACTCATCTCTCCGTGGTAGGTATATCCCAATGATAAACAATACTACACAGTCCATCCAGTCTACACCATTAGGTCACAAAAGACGACAATGCCGGCATTTTCGTCCGGCTTTTTCCCAGACATGAATACGAAGCTGGGCAAAGCATTATTGCTTTTTTGTTCGTGAGAATAAGAGTTAGATGGCTCGACGACCGACACGCCTCGAGACTTTTGCACTTTTTGAAACAAGACAATAATAAGCTGGATTGCGTTTCTCAAAAGTTCCAGTCTTGAAGACATCGGTTAAATTCATTTATTTATTTACCCTCACGTTCATAAAAAAATAACAACTGTTTGCTAAAGCTATTTTGGTTAAAAAATGTTTTTTCCCTTTTCCTTTCAGTATAGTAAGAACGGGTCAACATATTTTAGTTAAAACCGGTTTAGCGAACGTTTGTATTTTTTTATGAATTAGGGGGTAAATCTTCATGGGCTATTGTTCATCAAATACAAATTGTACAGAACAATAGGCGAACACGCTGAAATTCATTAATATTTTATTGAATTAGACGAATCTACCTACAACGAGTCACTAAACAAAGAAATAAGTAGATAAAACCGCATTTATTTCAAGAAGGAATTTTTTACCTTGAGGACAAAGTGAACTTTATTAACCGAGCAAGCGAAGCGACGAGTGAAAGTGAAAGTGCAACGAAGAAGTGACGAGATTGGCCAAATAATCCATTTGTCTGTCTGTCAGTCTTTCTGTTTTCAACACAGATCGTGATCGTGAAATTTTGTTAGCATTTTTTAATAGTTTTAATATTTATAATAATATAGAATTTTTTATTTATTCAGTTTTTGGATTTTTTCAAAGTGGATTTCTCCACTTTGAAAAAATCCTGTATATGAGGATGACAACCTAAAAACATATTTCAGTAATTTCGAAAAAAAACATCAAAATGGTTATTAATTTTCATTTTGTTTCCTTTATTAAGACGCAAATTTTATATCTTAACAAATTTTTGATTCGATATACTTCAACGAGTCGGGGGTGACTCGCGAGGTCTACATTCTACAGCTCACAGAGCCACAGTTATAAAGTTAAATTCGTATGTGGCCAAAACGGGTTTCAAATTTCTCAAGCTGTCTATCTATTCGAAAACTTGCTATATTTTGTGCTAACATGTAGCCCGATTCAAACAAAGTTTACGCGAAACATGCCATGAAAACAATTTTAGCAGCGAGTAGTTCGTAAACTGAGTTGCCAAGTAGTTTCAGCCGTTATTCAATATGCTATTCAGTGGGAGCTGCTTGCGAGGACCCGGGCCGCCGTAGGGCAGGCTTTGCAAAATAAGGATCTACAGAAGCATAGAATTAGCATGAGTGCTAACGTTACAAAAGACTAATTAAAAACTAATCCTAGACTTTTACCCTACTCTTACTAATTGCCAATCGTGAGAAATGTTTGAAAGATTTTATTTTATATCTTATAAAGAATTTTGTGCGTATCTTATGTTTTTAGGTCAAATGTTGCAACTCAATTTTCAACTTTGCTGAATTTTTTAACCTTAGTCGATGTTTTATATTACGATTAAGTAGGATTTAATTTTTTGATAATGACCATAACTGAGTTAATATCCAATTAAAAATGAAATAAGTAAGTATATTGAGTAATTGCATTAAGATTTATAAGCGAGCGAAGTTCTCAGAAACAACTTGAACGGTCTGGCGTTTGAATGTATGTTTGTCAAAGACTCGAGTATCTTTGATCGATTCTATAGTGATCAGCAAGCCACTTCAACACAAAGTGATGGATTGAGGAAAAATTTGCGCACGGAGGCCGTGACCACGGTTATATATTTATTCACAATTTATATGTTGGTTCCAAGGTAAAAATATGTTTTTAGCAAATGGTGGACATCTGGACATTCTAGGAGGATGACATTCGTAAGGTTATTTGTAGTACCCTTTTTTACGTAGGGATTTATTTTTTTACGTAGGAAAAAATAGGACTTTTCCCTTTAAACGTTACGTTCTGACTTTAGGATTCCTGCCCAAGCCCTACTCTTCAAATATTAACCACAAACCAAATAAATCACGAGAGACTGTAATAGTTAATCGAGGCGCAACATGGCCGCCTCCAACACCACTTTACCAACTCCACACGGTTACAAAATTCGTAATTCGACGCTAATTTATAATTATTTTATACTAGTTGACGTGATTAGTTTCGTACAACTACTCAATTGACAATAATATATAACAATTTATTTGCCAGTCTAGTTAAAAAAATCTGTTTAATTTTTTTTGTACATATACATTAATTATTTGATTAATTTAATTCTTTTTTATTTTGTTAATTTTGTTAATGTTGTAAATATTGTTACTTTTGTTAATTTTGTTCATCCTATTATTTTGTCAATTTTGTAAATTTTGTTTATATTGTTAATTTTGTTCTTTCGTTTTCGTGTTCGATCGTTTTGTTTATTATGTTATTTAAATTCATTTTTTTCATTTTATTCATTCATTCATTTAATCTTTTTTTTTTAATCGTGTTATTCATTTTATACATTTTATTCATTTTACTCGTCTTATTCATTTTATTCGTTTTATTCATTAAATTCACTCAATTCATTCAATTCAATTAATTCATTTATAAATTTATTGTAGTCATTTCATTGATTTTTTTTATTTCACCATTTAGAAGGGTTTTTTATAAAGATTGGCCGCCAACCAGACGTCAAACCTATTCGAAAATTTGCATTGTGTCAGTTATAGGAAGGCAGGGAAAATGTAATACATATAATATTAACATAATCATATATAACAAATACAAGGATTTTTGGGATTTTGAAAAGGATGAAGGGTATGCTTAGGATACTACTGACTCGGAAGACATAAGGGGTAAGTCAGTAGTAGCTCGGGAGGCCGGGTTCGCGTACCCGTGTGCCATGCCTATACTACCGGACAGGTAGTTTAGGCTGAACACCCCTGACCTGATTTTATTTATTTCACAGAACCTTGTTTTTTATTAGGGTTCGGTACCCAAGGGGTAAAAACGAGACCCTATTACTAAGACTTCGCTGTCTGTCTGTCGGTCCGTCTGTCTGTCACCAAGCTGTATCTCAAGAACCGCGATAGCTAGACAGTGCAAAGTTGCCGCTATAACAACAAATACTAAAAATAAAATAAGTAGTTAAGGGGGCTCCCATACAACAAACGCTTTTTTATAGATAATGGTACGGAACCCTTAGTGCGTGAACCCGATTCGCACTTGGCTGGTTTTTTAATTTATTTTCTATATATAAATCATAGCTCTCTCATTGGACGGTCTGGCCCGCAACCGTAGTTTTCTGTAACGCATGCCATTGACTGAGTCCAGAGCCTTAAGATCAAAAGGCTAAGTTTCGCCTGATGATGGAAAAAGGGAAATCAGTAGAATAGAATAGAGTAATAAATAGAATAAACTATGGAGTGTAAGTGCTTAGAAATCTTTCACGGGCAATGATTAGTCGACAATCTAATAATTAAATATTAATTTAGTATTTTACTGGCTCTTTTACACGTTATAAATTACGTGTAAAGTTAATTTATATTTAAATTATTTTAAAGAAAAGCTACCGTACTATCGTTTCGCAACCACCACTGCTGAGTAAAACGCCGAAAAACACTTATTGCGTAGGAATCGAGTTCCAGTGACTATAGTTAAACTGAAAGCTACGAAATAATAGTAATGAAATTATCCGTAGTTCCAATCATAGTATGTGACCCGTGTGAACTTTGTACTTTGGTTTGCCTTATGTCTTTCGTTAATATAGCAAAAATAATAGTTTTTCAAAACTAAATACTGACGCCAACACCAATCTACAAAACCGACTTGTATAATATTTCTTTGGGAAAACCTAAATTAATCCAGCCGTCTTTGAGTAATCGAGTATCATACATTAAAGAAAAATAAGTAAATATACATTAGAATTGATAACCTCCTCCTTTTAGGTTAAAAAAAGATTAGCAACTCCAAGGCACTTCAGGCTGTTTGTTACGTACACAAATTGCTAATTTTACAGGCAGTCTTTCATCAACCGGTGAGTTTTCGTGTCTGTATCTCATCTATATTAATGGTGAAACTTGGCTGCCGCGTGGCGGCTTACATAATTCAGTGACCAAATAAACAGCGCTACAGAAGGGTATATTCTTAACCTTTCGAGTTTGCTCTTGTTCGCAAAATCTTACTTTTTTTGTCTTTTTTCTATTTTTATCAGTAATACATTATATACGGGAATAATTCATGTCAGGAAGTATTTCATCTCTTGAAACATGATGCATTGAGTAATTATTTGAATAAGTACTTACTTATCATTTAAGACTAAGACGACAGAAAATAATTTTTCAAAATTTTAAATCCGAATACACCCCCAATCTTCACAACTGATTTTGATAAAATTTCTATGGGACCATTTTCAAACAAAAATAATAAAGATATAAAGAAGATTGAAGATAACTAAGTATGTTTAATTCAATTTAATTATTATTTAGATTGATTTGTTTATTTAATAAATAAAATTTTCTTTAGTGTACCTTGTCTTTAACAAAAATCTAGCATGTCATAGCGCAAAGGATATAAACTAAATTAATTATTGAATAGCTATGAAGCAAGACTCGACATACGTACCTATAACAGTTACCAGAACTCTACTAAAATTATAACCTAGACCGGTTGTCCTAAGTTGATGTTTTAAACGAACCAAACACTTGTGCTTTTAAAGAACCTAAAGCAAGTTAAATTTACTATAGGTATATTACCTACTTAGTTCCGCACGGAAACTCGAAACGCGTACAATCTGGAGGTAAAA